>CANJKZ010000812.1:2400000-3000000 GCA_947471745.1 Closterium sp. Naga37s-1
CTAAGGGAGGCATTTTCAGGGAGCAGCTAAGGGATGAATGAGAGCACGATGAGGGGGAGTTTGTTGTGCCAAAGCACTATAGTGGCACGGTCATCGCACTCCCATTCCGCCTACAAGCCTGCTCAGCTTCTGGAATTTTGTGGTGCTTCAACATGTGTTCTTCAGACCCTCAAAGTTTCAGAATTTTTGAAACACTTTACAAGGCATGGCAACATTTTTAGTTTCAAGACTTATGACATCCCGGAATTGTGTGTTACTCTTTTTTGGTAACACCCGAGTTCACCATTTCAGCTGCTGACTCATCTACCAAGCTTTGATTGGTCTGAAAATCGGTGTGGCAGTCCTTTGCCGTGTTTTGCACGTGGTCACCGAGTTTCAGGACAACCCAGCATTGGAGCAGCACGTGACAGCTGTCGAAAGTTACTGTTTCGTAGTCATGGTGCACTGTTGGCAGCATTTCCCTTGCCACCCTTTCATTGTTGTCATGCCAATGGTGCAGGGACAGAGAATGAGACAAGAAGTACAGGTGGTCAAGTGGGACTCTACCACCCTCCTTTTGAGAAGTGTGGTCTTCCTGGAAGTAGCTTGCAAGAGGGTGCAAGTGGGAAGACAAGCTGACTCATGGTTGGCTTGACTCACTATTGGTAGCCTTGAGTACAGCTCTGAACATCCAAGTGTGGTTGGCTTTGCTGACCCAACTAGGACGTTTCCCATCCTTATCTAGCCTTTCTCCCCTAGGACTCAACCTTTTCTGAGTTCCCAGGATGGTCCCAACCCTTTTAGAGTCCCCTAGGCAATGTTGTACTGACATCTTCCTTGCATCAATGAAACTACACGTTTTCAGCCGAGCTTACGTTTTCGTTCACTACGTAGCGCATACATCTTTGATGAAAACAAGCAATATACCGTTCGAACGCAGACACCTGAAGCTAACTTTTCTCCAAGTTTAAGCCTTGTATGTTATCGGAGCTGATCGTGACGGCGTTTTGAACAGAGGCGGTTCGAAGTCATCAGATTATGCTTAGGCGGTTTCAAGGGCATCCGCGCCCCCTAAGTGGACTCAATACTATAACAGAGATCTGGTGCGACGGGAGGCGACACAAACAGGGGGTGGCTACCTGACCTGACGCGGACACCCGACAAAAAGCAGCTTACCTGAGCAGGCTCAGTAGTCAGTGTGTACAGACCCGACCCAGGCCGATGGGTGAACGTGGCCAGGTGATGGCCCGTCCGTGTACACGTGCAGATCGCCACATGCTGACCCCCAGTAGTGGTGGTAGTGACCATCGCACCCTGGAGGGCAGCGGTACTCACCAAATTCGTAGAGAATGAGGGGAGGTGAAGACGGAACCGCCGGCCACGGGAGAACAGTGGTGGAACGTGCAAGAATTGGGCTTCCCGAGGGGTCAGCCAGTCTGATTGGAACAGGTGCAGGGAGTGGAGTGAGTGTGGTAATGTTGCGAAAGAAACAGCGGGAAGCATCTGAGTCAAGCGTGAAGGTGTGCAAGGCCTCAGCAGGCGTAGTACCAGGGAGAGCAGACTCAATAGCACCTAGAGCAGCAGCCTCTTTACCTGGGTCAGGCAGCACACACAGGTGACAGTCACCCTCAGCACTAACAGTCAAGGCATACATGGCAGCAAGGATAGCATCATAGTCAAGAGCAAAGATATCAACACCAGACCTAAGCAGCTCTAGCCAACGGGGGCGCTAAGCCTAGTCGCCAAACTCTGCGTGCCAAGCGTTGTCAAGGCGGGAGAAGCAGCGGTGCTGTGTGTGAAACTTCCTGCATGTTTGACCAGCGCGGTCACCTGTGCAAATGACATACGGGCAGCGAACACTACCCCCAGACACCCCACGCTAAGGAAGCCACTCACGAAGCTGCTGGGGCGTAGGGTTCTCGCTCGGACGCTGCTGCTGTTGCCTCTGGCCACCGCCAAAACCTCCCCTCTGAACAACTCCACCCCGACCGCCACCACTTCCACCGCCACCACTCCCACTGCGTCCACCACCGCCACGACCACTCCCACCGTTGCCACCAACGCCGCCACCGAAGCCCCCACTCCCGCCACCACTCCCACCACCACCTCCGCCACCTCCACTGCCTTCACCGCCTCCACCACCACCACCACCCCCGCTGCCACCTCCACCACTCTTGCCTCCCTTGCCCTTGCCGCTGCGGCGCTTCCCACAAGCGGCCCCGACCTCCTCAGTACCAAGGATGTCAAGAGCAGCAGTAGAAGCGTAGGAGGGGGCAAGGGGGGAGGGGGAACACCCCTCAAAGAAGGGTGTGCGAGGAGTGCCACGAGCAGCACCTACAGCGACTATGCTAGTCTCAGCTGCAAGGAGGTGCTTCTCGAGCAGGTCGCCAGCAAGGTCTGTGGGGTGAAGTGCGAGAATGTGGTCCCTGACTGCGCGAAGAGAGTCAGGGAGGCGGGTGACTATGAAGTAGAGAGTGATGTACATCGGGGGCGGGTTCTTGTCCAGGAACTCAGCTTTGAGGGCAGCGCGTTCGCGAGTGTCGCTAGTGCGAAGGTGGGTGATGAGGTCCTCGACTGTGGCAAAGGCTGACAGCTCGGGAAAAAGGTAGGGCAGTATAAGGCGGCTGAGAGCAGCAGTGGCAGGGGAAGAGTAACGAGTGACTACAGTGTTGTACAGGGCTTTAGCAGTCTTGTGCTGGCCAAAGTGAGTGCGTTCGGCTAACGGCAGGTGATTGCGAACGGCTAAGCATGCAGCAGCATCATGGGTGAGCCACAGTGAGCGAGTCGCATTGTCAGCTGTGGTGGGAGGGGCGAGAGAGGCTCCAGACGTGTGGTCAAACAACGAAACGCTGTCTCTAGAATCGCTCAGTAGGTAGAGCTGTAAGTCATCGAGCCACGTATCGAACTGGATCGGACGGCCCTTAGGATTGAAGGTAAGAACGCTGAGAGGAGCCGTAGCAGGCAGAGCAGGGTGGCGCGCGACCAGCAGGGCAGCACGCAGGCAAGGACGGCGCGACGGGCAGGGCGGGGCGCGAGCACTAGGGAAGTGCGCAGGGCAGGGCAGGGCGGTGCACGGCTAGGGAAGAGCGGCGCGCGGACAGGGCAGGGCGGTGCAACTAGCAGGGCAGGGCGGCGCGCGGGCAGGGCAGGGCGGTGCAGCGGCCAGCAGGGCGGCGCGCGGGCAGGGCAGGGCGGCGCGGCGGCCAGCAGGGCGGCGCGCGGGCAGGGCAGGGCGACGCGGCGGCCAGCAGGGCGACGCGACGGGCAGGGGAGGGCAGCGCGCTACCAGCAGGGCAGCGTGACGGGCAGGGCAGGGCAGTGCGCAGCCAGCAGGGTGGCGTGAAAGGCAGGGCAGGGCGGCGTGAAAGGCAGGGCAAGGCGGCGCGCGGCTGGCAGGGCGGCGCGACGGGCAGGGCAGGGCAGCGCGTGGCCATCAGGCTGGCGCCACGGGCAGGGCAGGGTAGCGCGACTAGTGGGGCAGCGCTACGAGCAGGGAACTATGCGGTGGGCCCTAAACAAAACGGTCTTGGAACAGGACATGCTCTGAAACCATGTGAAGAATCTGAACGAGAATGATTGAATTGAGATAGAACTGAGTACAAGTACTAACCCTAATTGGGTTGTACCCCTTGTGGGCTACCCACTACAGCCTACACAATACAAGCATTATAACATTTTGACATTACCCATAGCCACGAAGTCTGCAAGTCTTGATTTTTGTACAAATCCCACAAGATCCCTAATTTCTCGATGTGATCCATCTGTAGGTTTGATCGTTGTGGTTCACAATAAGCAGAAAGGGCCAAATTCCTATCATTGTTGTCAGAACATTATAGCTTTTACATTTGTGTAGGCTATAGTGGGGTAGCCCATAAGGGGTACAACCCAATTAGGGTTAGTACTTGTACCCAACTGTTTGCTAGTTCATTCATTCTCGCTCGTTATTTCGACATGGAATCAGAGCAGGTTCCTTGGGCCCACCACCTGCTACGCTGCTAGTAACCCCCCCCTAGGCCCGTCGCCCCTAGGCCCGTCGACCCTAGCCTACGCGCCCGGCCCGTCGACCCTAACCTACGCGCGCCCGGCCCGTCGCTCCTAGCCTACACGGCCCGTCGACCCCTAGCCCGCGGCCCGTCGACCCCAGCGCCCGGCCCCGTCCCTAGCCCGCGCCCGGCCTCATTCCTAGCCCGCGCCCGGCCCCGTCCCTAGCCCGCGCCCGGCCCCGTCAGCCCTTAGCCCCGCGCCCGGCCTCGTACCTAGCTCGCGCCCGGCCTCGTCCCTAGCCCGCGCCCGGCCCAGTACCTAGCCCAGCGCCCGGCCCCGTACCTAGCCCGCGCCCGGACCCGTACCTAGCCCGCGCGCGGCCCAGTCCCTAGCTCGCGCCCGGCCCCGTACCTAGCCCCGCGCCCGGCCCTGTCCCTAGCCCAGTGCCCGGCCCCGTACCTAGCCTGCGCCCGGCCCCGTACCTAACCCACGCCCGGCCCCGTACCTAGCCTTGCGCCCGGCCCCGTTCCGTACCCAGCGCCCGGCCCCGTACCTGCTCCGCGCCCGGCCCCGTACCTGCCCCGCGCCCAACCTCGTCCCTAGCCCAGCGCCCGGCCCTGTACCTAGCCCGCGCCTGGCCCAGTACCTAGCCCGCGCCCGGCCCCGTACCTAGCCCGCGCCCGGCCCCGTACTCTCTTCGCTCTGTCAGGGACCACTTCCTCTCTCTTGACCCCACCTCCCTCACTGTTGACCTCCCCGAGCAGCATCTCCTCGCAGCTGAGACTAGTGCAGTTGCTGTAGGTGCTGCTCGTGGCACTCCGCGCCCACCCTTCTTTGAGGGGTGTTCCCCCTCCCCGCTTGCCCCCTCCTACGCCTTTGCTGCTGCTGCAAACGTCTCTGTTCTTGAGGACGTCGGGGCCGCTTCTGCTAGTGCGAAGCGCCGCAGCAGCAAGGGCAAGGGTGGCCGGGGTGGTCGTGGTGGCAGCGGCGGTGGTGGAGGTGGCAACGGGAGTGGTGGTGGGGGCAGCAGTGGAGGTGGTGGCGGCGGTGGGACTCTTGCCGGGAGTGGGGGCTCTGGTGGCGGTGGTGGAGGCAGCGGTGGGAGTGGCGGCAGTGGAGGCGGTGGGACTGGTGGCGGAGGGACTGGAGCTCGGCGTGTCGGTTCTGGGGGTGGCCAGCGTCAGCAACAGCAGCATCGGGGCGAGACCCCGTCTCCCCAGCAGCTTCGTGAGTGGTTTCTGCGTGGGGCGTCTGGTGGTAGTTGCCCGTATGTCATTCGCAAGGGTGACCGTGCTGGTCAGACTTGCGGGAGGCTCCACACTCAGCACCGCTGCTTCTCCCGCCTCGACGACGCTTCGCGTGCTGAGTTTGGTGACGACGTTGAGCTCCCTCGCTGGGCAGGTCTGCTGAAGTCTAGGATTGCTATCTTTGACCTAGACTTTGATGCTATTCTCTCTGCTATGTATGCTTTGTCTGTTAGTGCTGAGGGTGACTGTTACCGGTGTGTGCCGCCTGACCCAGATATAGCCGCTGCTGCTCTAGGTGCTAGTGAGTCTGGTACTCTCCCTGGTACTGCGCCTGCTGAGGCCTTTCACACCTTCACGTTGGACTCAGGCGCCTCGCGCTGTTTCTTTCGTGACAGCACCACCCTTACTCCTCTTCCTGCACCTGTCCCGGTCAGACTGGCTGACCCCTCCGGGGGACCGGTCGTGGCCCGTTCCTCCACTGTCCTCCCGTGTTCGGCGGTTCTGTCCGGCTCACTGTCAGGTCTTCACCTCCCCTCGTTCTCTACGAACTTGGTGAGTACCGCTGCCCTCCAAGATGCGATGGTCACTACCACCACTCCTGGGGGTCAGCGTGTGTCGATCTGCACGTGCACACGGACGGGCCGTCACCTGGCCACGTTCACTCGTCGGCCAGGGTCGAGTCTGTACACACTCGCTACCGAGCCCTCTCAGGTAGCTGCGTCTGCTCAGGTGTCCGCGTCAGGTCAGGTAGCCGCCTCTTGCTCGTGTCGCCTCCTATCGCACCAGAATCTTCTGTGGCACCACCGCCTGGGTCACCCCTCCTTGCCTTGCCTTCGTGGCATGCACTCTCGTCTTCTTGTCTCTGGTCTACCCAGGTATCTGCCTCTTCTACCGCCCTCGCCTGTGTTAGAGACTAAGGACGGAGTCTATGAAGATTAAGGGCCGAGATATCTCAAAATCGTCAACTTCAAATCTGGACACAATTGTCAACTTCACAAGAAACGTCGTCGACGATTAACTCACATTTAGAATTCTCTCAAACTCGAGTATGTTGTAGCCCTTGATTGTGGCTATCTTTCCCAGTTTGAATAGTATCAAAATATGGAGTATAACTCGAGTTATGAATTTTCGCGCACTAGGGGGTATGCTGCCATAGAAAACGTAACTCAATCACAATTATCTCACAAGTTCACACAAGAAAGTAGGAGTAGCAATTGAACCAGGTAGAAGGGATGAGGAGGACGAGAGGGAAGGTCCCAAGGGAGTCCCCAACCAAGGAAACCCCATACCACACAATTCCCCTCTCTATAGGCACCCCAACTTTGACATTTGTCACTTTCCCAACTCATGCCATCCACCTCACCCAACTTGGCCACACTTGCCAGCCTGGTTTGGCTTCTCCCAACCACTTGGCATCATCTACAGTGATGGTGACGAATTTCCCAACCCCCAAAAGTCTGTACCCCATATTGAGTCAACCCGCAAATTCCCATAGTCGCCGCATCTCAATCAAAACTTCGAACAATCATATCTTTCTCGTTCTTGCACTGATCAAGGCGATTCTCGGTTCGTCGGGAAGCTCTTGAGCAGAGGAATCACTTCAGATATCTGCTCAAGCCAAATAACATTCACACACACTCAGAAATTCCAAACAACACCAAACACAAATTCTTGCACACGCTCACATCACGCATGCAACACACGGACATATGATGGGAGGCAGACAGACGTGAATGCAGATGATGGCATCGCATAACAAGCTCCCCCTCTAGCTGCCTACCATCATCGCACATGCCATAGCTCAAGCATGCACCCTCAATGCACACTCATTCCAGCAAGCTTCATCCCCTTCCAATGCTCATTTTCAGCCAGGCGCTTGGTGAGAATGTCTGGCGCCTACTGCTGGGTCTTCACTATCTCCAACCGCACTTCCTTGTCCAGGAGCCTCCTCATCCAATGCCATTTTGGCCTGATGTGCTTTGTCAGGCCATAAAGACATGCATTATTTGCAAGCTTCACAGCCGACTCATTGTCACAAAACATTACTGTCAGCTCCCTCTGGCACACTCCGATCTCCTCCAACAAACGCCTCAGCCACACCACCTCCTTCACCCCATGATGAAGGGCCATGTACTCAGTCTCACATGAGGACAGCCCCACCTTGTTCTGGTTCTTGCTGCGCCAGCTCACTGCACCACCTCCAAACAGGCACACATAGCCTCCAATGCTGGTGCCATCCGCCTTTACAGAGTTGAAGCTAGCGTCGGTGTAGCAAGTCAAGAGCATCTCCCCCTTGCTCAAATCAGCTGCACCCCTCTGCAGCCTCTGTCGCACAGCACTGTACTCCAAACCCACAGATGCTGTTGCACTCACATAGCGGACCAACTTCTTGGCCACTTCTAGCTGCTCATGACCGGGGCGTGAGACCACACTGGCAAGTCTGGATGTATCAAAGGCAATGTCAGGCCGCGTGTGGTTTGCCGCATAGTTGAGTGCCCCCACCATGGAATGAAACAGCTTCCTGTCACTCTCACCCACCACCTCCTCATCAGCACAGGGCTCCACAGTGAAACCCGAAGGTAGTGGGGTGGCTGGCTTTCCTCCATCTTGCAGCCCATACTTCTCAGCCAGCCCCTCACAGTACCTCCTCTGGTGCAACCTCAACACTCCCTTGTCAAGGTCTCTCTCCACATGCATCCCAAGATAATACTTGACATCTCCCATCTTCGAGCACTTGAACTGCATCTCCAGCATCTCCTCCACACGCTCAATCATTGCAGACGACTCAGAGAAGAGAAGGATGTCATCCACATACACGAGGAGCATGAGGAACTGCTTCTTCTCTTGCAGCAAGAACAAGCTGTGATATCACTCGCTCTTCTTGAAACCCCCAGCCAGCAGTGTCTCCTCCAGCTTGTGGTACCATGCGCGAGGAGCCTGCTTCAGGCCATAGATGGCCTTCTTGAGCCTGCACACCCTGCCGCTCCCATCATCCAGCCCCTCAGGCTGCAGCATGTACAGCTCCTCTAGGATGATCCCATTGAGGAAAGCAGTTGTGATGTCCATCTGCTTGATCCTCCATCCACGGTTTGCAGCCGTTCCCAACATCACCGTTAGTGTAGTCCCTTTCCCCACAGGAGCAAAGATCTCATCAAAGTCCTTCCCCTTTGTCTGCTAGAAGCCCTTAGCCACAAGCCTTGACTTGTAGCGGGTCAGCTCCCCATCAGGTCCATACTTGTGCCTGAAGATCAGCTTCGAAGAGATTCCCAGGAGGCAGCTCACACAACTCCCATGTTTCATTCTCTAGCAGAGAGTCATACTCCTCCTTCACACTCTGCTTCCACTTCTCAGCATCGGGCCCACTCAAGGCCTCAGCTAGCGTCTTGGGCTCAGGGACGGCTGCCCAGTAGCAGTATGCTATCTCATCCTCATCACACTGCTCAGCCACACTCCCAGCCCGTACCACCTTTGGATTTCCAAAACTAGGATAGGTCAGCCTGTTAGGAGGGCGCACATCCCTCCTAGGACGGTCTGGCGGACGTTGGGTACGTGGTGGAGCATCTTGCTGCTGCTGCTGCTGCTGCTGCTGCTGTTGCTGCTCCTCCACCTCAGGTTCTCCCCCATCCTCAGTCACCCCAGAGATCTCCTCATCTGAGACAGTGACCTGCACTTGCCTCGAAGGCCGCTGCACCTCATCGGCCTCAATGATCAGCGGTGTAGTAGGAAGCTTTTGCTGCTGCTGCTTCCACTCCTTGTAGTACAAGGACTCAAGGAACTTCACATCCCTTGACACGGTCAGCTGCTGGCTGGTCAAGTCCCATATCAACCAGCCCTTATGATCCTTAGCAAGCCCCAATTGTACTCCCCATCTCCCAGAAGCCTCAAACTTTCCCCTCTTCTCCTTAGGCACATGAAACACCACCATGCAGCCGTAGGCTCTCAGCATGTTGACTGCTGGTGCACTCCCATACCACTTGGTGTAGGGGACCCACTGCTTGTCCCGCACAGTCGCCAACACCCTGTTCTTCACAAGGGCGACCTGCCGCAATGCAGTCACCCAAAACGGATCCGGCAGCCCTGCACGCCCAAGGAGAGTGCGAGCACCTTCCTGCAGGGTCCGGTTGAAGCGCTCAGCCACGCCGTTATGCTGAGGGTTGTAGGGCACCGTGAGCTGATGCTGGATCCCCTTCTTCTTCAGCACCGCCTCAAAATCAGCGCCAATGAATTCTCCCCCGTTGTCAGTGCGGATCACCTTCACCTTGTGTCCGCTCTCCCTTTGAGCTCTCGGCATCCACTCCTTAAGAACAGCCGCTGCCACTTCCCCCTTAGTCTTGAGAGGGTACACCCACACGGCATGCGTGTGGTCGTCCACAATGGTTAAGAAGTAGCGGCTGCCCGAGAGAGAAGGGGCCCTCGTAGGGCCCACCACATCCATGTGCACAAGCGCGAGCGGGGCCTTGGCTGGTCCCGTGCCGCTGCTGAAGGGAAACTTTGTGAACTTGGTCTCAAGGCATGTAGGGCAGCTCCCAATCTCCTTCACTGCCCCTTTCACCTCCAACCCCTTCAAGCTCCCATCCTTCACCAACTTCTGCAGCATAGGAAAATTCACATGACACAGCCTCTCGTGCCACGTTTCCCAATCAGCCTCACCACTCCAAGATGAACCCTTTGCCCATGCAGCTGTCGCATCCACACCAGAAAGCACCTCACCATGTGGCTGCTGTGGCTGCTGCACCTTCTTGACTGCATCCAGAGCCCCATCAGATGGTGGAGTCTCCTCTCCTCTCGCAGTTGCCTTTGCCGTTGCTGCTGCCGCTGCCATTGATGATAGTTTCCCGTTCCAAGGGATAATGGGCAGCTGCCATAGGTTCTTGATGCAGCTGCTCTTCTCCTCCAAATCCCATAGCAGCAATTTCCCAAGCTTTGCACGGAAGCTGGTTGGACCGAAGGTAACTTTAGCCTTGCTCTTCTGCAGCCGGCGCACAGAAAGAAGGTTAGCGGACAAGCCTTCAACCAACAGCACATTCCCCAGCCCCACAAGCCCCCCACTGGCTCCCATTACCTTGGCATTCCCAACACCAATCACAGGGAGCAAAGCACCTGAAGCGGCAGCCACAAACTTAATCTTTCCGGGGGGCTTTACCTCGTCAAGCAAATCTGCCCGTGGGGTCATGTGACTTGTGCAACCTGAATCTATCACCCAGTGAGTGAGGGGGTGCATCACAACCTTCCCAACTGAGCCCACATCACCCTCACTCCCTTTCACATCCTCAACCATGAGGAACATCCCAGGGTCGGCTTTACCGTGTGCACCATCACCTTGTGCACCTGAACCTTGCACAGCGCCACCTCGTGCACGTTAACCACTTGGCGGCTTCATGCCTGGGGGTGCCCATCCCTCAGGCCGGCTGAAACACTTGAACAACGGGTGTCCAGCCTTCTTGCAGTACCAGCACGCTTCCTCCATTCGGGTACTCCCCCTGCCACCAGAGCTCCCATGCCCCTCGTTATAGTCACCTCGGCCTCTCCCTCTGCCAAAGCCTCTCCCACGGCCTCGGCCTCTCCCCCCCCCTCTTCCTCTGCTGCCTCCTGCAGCTCCATACCCCTCAGCAGTTTTGTTGGCAGCACCACCACCCGTGTGGCGCCTACGGAAGTCCTCCTGCAGAATCTGCTGCCATAGCCACTCAGGTGTCCACTGGTCCTGGTGAGTGTTGAGGGGGGGGATGAGGTTGTCCCACAAGTTGTCGAGCACCGAGATGATCTTGGTACGCTGCTGCATCTGCGACACATTGCTGCCCGCCGCTGCCATCCTCGCATAGGTGTCCTTGATCTTGTCAAGGACCGGCTTCACATCATCGCCCGGTCGCATGGAGAGGGCAGCCAGCTCCTTCTCCAACACAATCACCATCGGCAGCGTGTTGGGCTGAATCACGTCGCGCAGTAGCTTCCACGCTTTTGGTCCGGAATCATCCAACTCCACCAAATCCTTGATGTGTTGGAACATATCGTTGTTGACCGATTGAAGGATTAGGTCGTATAGCACCGCACTCTTCTCAATCCACCAATCGCGGGCATCTCCTTCCTCCGGCATCTTCTCTTCACCCATCGCAAGTTTCAGCAGCTTGTAGCGCTTGAATGCACTCCGCATCCGCCCGCTCCATTCCTCATAGTTGGAGCCATCCAATGCCTCGATCTTGGATGGTGGCGGCTCATTTCTCTTCTCAGCTGCATCTCCACTCCCTTGAATCATTTCCTCTGCTCCCAAACACAGATTCCAGCTCCCCCTTTGCTGTCCACACCGAAGTTCCACTCAATTTCCACAAGTGTCGGCGCCAACGAAATTTCGGCAGAGTTTCCCCTTAGCGGAAGTCACATGCAACCTCCAGAACTCCACTTAGGCACGCCCACAGGCCATGGTGGGTCTAGGATGTCAAACATCAATCACATAGCCTCTCTAGGCTGTAGTGGGGTAGACACTATGGGGTACAGTTTCCTAGGGTTTCATATTTGTACCAAACTCATTTCCTAGTCAATCATTCATTCCTATTTCTTCACATGGTATAGAGCGGGTTCCCTAGTGGGACCGTTCCTTCCTTGGGCCCACCGTTCAATTTTTTTTTTTCCTACTTGCCCGAAGCGCGCTTCGCGCTCTGCCCTACCCTCGATTTCGCGGCCCCTTTGCGGCCCGTCCTGCCCTACGCGGCCCCCCTTTGCGGCCCAATCGCAGCCCCTTCGAGGCCCCGTTGCGACCCCGCCTCGGCCCTGCCCCGTCACCCGAAACCGCCGCGTCGCAGCCCCTTTCGCGGCGCTGCCCCGGCCCTGCCCCGTCGCCCGTTGCGACCCCGTCGCGGCCCCGCCCTGGCCCTGCCCCGTCGCTCGTCCCGGTCCTGTCGCGGCCCGCCCCCGGCCCTGTCGAGGCCCCGTCCCGGACCTGTCACGGCCCTGCCCCGACCCCGCCCCGGCCCTGCCCCGACCCTGTCGCGGCCCCGTCCCGGACCTGTCGCGGCCCCGTCCCGGACCTGTCAGGGCCCTGCCCCGGCCCTGTTGCGGCCCTGTCGTGGCCCCGCCCCAGCTCTGCCCCGGCCCTGCCTCGACCCTGCCCCAACTCTGCCCCGGCCCTGTCGCTGCCCTACCCCGGCCCTGCCCCGGACCTGTCGCTGCCCTGCCCCGGACCTGCTGCGGCCCTGCCCCGGCCCTCCCCCGGCCCTGCCCCGGCCCCGCCCCTGGTAAGAGCACCGCCGAGCCGGCCCGCCCTGCCGAGCCGCGCTGCCCTCCCTAGACGAGTCGCACCGCCCTGCTCTGCCGAGCCGCGCCACTTAGCCGAGTCGCACTGCTGCTGCTGCTAGCCTGCTGCAGCTACTGTCATGGCTAGTCCCAGTGTTCTTACCTTTGATGCTGAGGGTCGAGCGGTTGACTTCGAGGTCTGGATAGATGATCTGCAGCTTTTCCTACAGTGCGATAGCAAGGATGGTCTCTCACTGTTCGATCTCACGTTTGGCGCCTCTACTGCCCCTGCTGCTGATGCTGACCGTACTGCTCGCTCACAGTGGACCACGCGCGACGCTGCTGCCCGCCTTGCTGTGCGTAGTCACCTACCGTCTACTGAGCGCGCGCACTTTAGTTAGTACAAGAGTGCTAAGACTCTGTACGACGCTGTAGTTGCACGCTACTCTTCCCCTGCCACTGCTGCACTTAGCCGCCTCATGCTACCGTACCTGTTCCCTGACCTCGCCGCTTTTGCCACAGTCACTGACCTCATTACGCACCTCCGCACTAGTAACACCCGCTACCGCGCTGCACTTCCTGCTGAGTTCTGCGCCAAGAGCCCCCCCCCCATGTACATCACCCTCTACTACTTAGTCACCCGACTCCCTGACACCCTTCGCTCGGTCAGGGACCACTTCCTCTCTCTTTGCCCTACCACACTCACCGTTGACCTCCTCGAGGAGCGCCTCCTTGCAGCAGAGACTAGTATTACCACTGTAGGAGCCTCTCGTGGTGACCCCCCCCTTTCTTTGAGGGGTGCTCCCCCGTTCCTCTTTTGCCCTCCGTTGCCTCTGCTGCTGCTGTCGACCTTGTTGGCACCGAGTCGGTCAGCGCTGCGTCTACTCCTAGTGAGAGGCGCCGCACCAGCAAGGGCAAGCGGGGCAAGGGCGCTGGAGGAGGTGGTGGGGGAGGCGGTAGTGGCGGTGGAGGCGGAGGAGGGGGTGGGGGTGGGGGTGGTGGCAGAGGTGGGGGCTTCGGTGGCAGCGGTGGAGGTGGAGGCGGCGGTGGCAGTGGCGGTTGGGGTGGAGGAGGCGGAGGCGGCGGCGGCGGAGGTGGAGCTGGTCGAGGCGGAGCTGTGCAGCGGGGACCCCAGCACCAGCCACGCTCTCGTGAGACCCCGTCGCCCCAGCAGCTTCGTGAGTGGTACGCAGGGCGCCAGGGGTCTGGGGGTGCTGGTCCCTGTGCCTACGTCCTGCGCACTGGCGACCGCACTGGAGAGCAGTGTGGCGGCCTGCACGCCACCCAGCGCTGCTTCGGTCGCCTGACAGACGCCTGGCGTACGCAGTTCCCTGACGCCACTGAGATCCCTCGCTGGGGTGATCTGCTCAAGTCGGGTGTAGCTATCTTTGATCTTGACTTTGATGCTATTCTTGCTGCCATGTATGCTGTGTCTATTAGTGCTGAGGGTGACTGTTACGTGTGTGTTCCGCCTGACCCGGACATTGAGGCTGCTGCTCTAGGTGCTAGTGAGTCTGTTGCTCCAAGTGCTAGTGAGTCTGCTGCTCCAGGTGCTAGTGAGTATGCTCTCTCAGGTACCGCGTCAGCTCAGGTTTTGCACACCTTCACCCTCGACTCGGGTGCTTCCCGCTCCTTCTTTCGAGACCGCACCACCCTTACGCCGCTCAGTCGGCCGGTTGCGGTCTCCCTGGCAGACCCCTCTGGGGGTCCTGTCCTTGCTCACTACTCCACTGTCCTCCCGTGTCCGGCGGCCCCGTCAGGCTCCCTGTCCAGTCTCTACCTCCCCTCGTTCTCTACGAACTTGGTGAGTGGTGCTGACCTTCAGGATGGCGGGGTTGACCAGTTCACTCCTGCGAGTCAGCGAGTGACCCACTGCACGTGTGCTCGGACGGGCCGCCACTTGGCCACGTTTACCCGTCGACCGGGGTCGAGCCTGTACACACTGACCACAGAGTCTCCACCGGTTTCTGCGTCTGGCCAGGTAGCTGCGTCGAGTCAGGTGTTTGCTGCAGCGTCTCGGTCAGGTCCTGAGTCTGCCCCCTGCTCGTGTCGCCTCCTGTCCCACCAGACCCTCCTCTGGCACCACCGCCTTGGTCACCCCTCCTTGCCTCGTCTCCGAGGCATGGCCTCCCGTGTCCTTGTCTCTGGTCTCCCCCGGTCCCTCCCTCCCCTTCCCCCGGGGCCTGCCCCTACCTGCGTTCCCTGCGTTGAGGGGCGGCAGCGCGCCGCTCCTCACTCCTCCGAGTTTCCTCCGACAGAGGCTCCGTTGCAGACTCTTCACATGGACGTGTGGGGCCCAGCCCGCGTCCGTGGACAGGGTCACGAGCGTTACTTCCTGCTGGTGGTTGACGACTACTCGCGTTACACAACAGTCTTCCCCTTGCGCAGCAAGGGTGAGGTCACTGAGGTGTTGATCGACTGGATCCGCGTTGCTCGTCTCCAGCTCAGAGAGCGTTTCGGCTCGGACTTTCCTGTTCTGCGTCTGCACTCCGACAGAGGTGGAGAGTTTTCCTCCGACCTTCTGCGAGCCTTCTATCGTGCGGAGGGCATCCGCCAGACGTTCACGCTTCCGGCCTCTCCACAGCAAAATGGGATTGCTGAGCGCCGCATTGGCATGGTCATGGATGTCGCTCGTACGTCCATGATCCATGCAGCTGCTCCCCATTTTCTATGGCCGTTCGCGGTTCAGTACGCGGCGCATCAGATCAACCTTCAGCCCCGGGTCTCCATGCCGGAGACCTCCCCTACTCTGCGGTGGACGGGGAAGGTTGGCGATGCGTCTGCGTTCCGTGTCTGGGGATCTCGAGCTTTCGTCCGTGACTTGTCTGCGGACAAGCTGTCCTCCCGTGTCGTTCCTTGCGTCTTCCTCGGCTTCCCCCCTGACGCGCCTGGTTGGCAGTTTTACCACCCCACCTCGCGTCGTGTTCTGTCCTCCCAGGACGTCACGTTTGACGAGTCGGTTTCGTACTACCGTCTCTTCCCCTACCGCACTGCCCCTCTCCCCCCCCCGCCGCTCTTCCTCACGCCCGGTCCCCCCCCCGGTAGACCCCCTCCCCCCTCAGGGTCCTGCCCCCTCAGGTGTGTCCCAGGTAGATGCAGTCGAGCCTGTCAAGGTAGCTCTTGACTCTGGTGCTTCTGGGGGTGCTGAGCCTGAGCGTGCGGAGCCTAGGGGTGCTGGGTCTGGGAGTGCTGAGCCTGAGCGTGCAGAGTCTGGGGGTGCTGAGCCTGAGCGTGCGGAGCCTGGGGGTACTGGGTCTGGGGGTGCTGAGCCTGAGCGTGCGGAGCCTGGGGGTGCTGGGTCTGGGGGTGCTGAGCCTGGGATTGCTGAGCGTGGGGGTGCGGAGCCTGCAAGTGCTGGACCTGGCGGTCCTTCGGGTGCTTTGTCCCGGAGGGAGCTACCCTCTCCACAGGAGCTGCGCGAGTGGTTTGCTCGGCGCTGGAGCCGTGCTGCTGGAGCTGGTGGTGCTGCCGGTGCTGGAGTTTCTACTGCTGCTGGGGGTGCTGGAGCCACGGGTCCCGCAGGTGCTCGTACTGGAGGTACTGGAGCTGCTGGGCCTGGTGGTGCTACTGGAGCTGGGGCTACAGGTGGAGCTGGAGCTGGTCGTGCTACTGGAGTGGGTGCTGCTAGAGGTACTGGAGCCGGAGCTACTGCGTCTTCCGGTGGTCCTGCTGGAGCTGGAGCTGTTGGAGGTACTGGAGCTGGAGGTGCTGCTGGAGCCGGTGCTCCTGTGGGTGCTGGAGTTGGCGCTACTGGAGCTGCTGGAGGTGCTGCTGGTGCTGGTGGTGCTGCTGGAGTTGGAGCTGACGCTGGGGATGCTGGTGCTGTCCCTGCTGGTTCTGGAGGCGCTGCGCGGCCGCGGCCGTACTTCGTTCCGCTCCTTGAGCAGGTTCTTGGTCTTCCGCCTTCTTCTGGTCCTGCTCCTTCCTTAGAGTGTCCACCGCCTGTCCAGTCTGAGTCACAGTTACAGCTGGCCTCCCCACTGCCTGCTCCTTCTCCCTACCCTGGTCCTATTGGAGGTCTTGCTGAGCGTCGTGAGCCTGAGTCACGTCCTGCGTCGCCTTTTCGTGCTGCTCGCACTAGTCGTCGTGCTCCACGTCAGCGTCCTCCTGCGGTCCCGGGCACGCATCAGATGGCACTGCGTCCTTCCACTGCGCCGCAGCGTGTCCCTTTGCCGTCTCCTCCAGAGTCCTCTCTTCCTGCTCTTGCTGACCCAGAGTCTTGTCAAACTTATATCTGCTATGGTCTATTTAGGCTGTAGTGGGGTAGCTCTTAGAGGGTACAACACTTATGTGTTTCCTATTTGTACCCATCTCATTTCTAGTTCATTCATTCTTTCGTCTATCATTCTCACATGGTATAGAGCTAGTTTCGAGATTTTTTTTATGGGCCCACCACTGAAATTTCTCCCCTGCCTACTTGCCGCGCGCTTCGCACCTTCCCTTCGAGGCCCGTCACGGCCCCTGCGCCCGCCCTTAGAGCCTGCGCCCGCCCCGTAAGGCCCCTTAAGGCCTCGTTAGGCCCCGTAAGGCCCCTTTAGGCCCCGTTTAGGGCACGGATTAAGGCCCCGTAAGGCCCCGTTAGCCCCGTAAGGCCCCGTAAGGCCCCGTCAGGCCCCGTTCGGCCCCGTTTAAGGCCCCGTTAGGCCCTGACAGGCCCCGTTAGAGGCCCCGTACGGCCCCGTCAGGCCTAGTACGGCCCCGTCAGGCCCCATTTGGCCCCGTTTAACACCCCGTAAAACCCGTCAGGCCCCGTTATAGGCCCCGCAAGGCCCCGTTATCGGCCCCGTACGGCCCCGATATAGGCCCCGTACGGCCCCGTTATAGGCCCCTTCAGGCCCCGTTATAGGCCTCGTCAGGCCCCGTTATAGGCCCCGTTCGGCCCAGTCATGCCCCGTTAGAGGCCCCTTCAGGCCCAGCCGGCCCTGCTGCGGCCCTGTCGCAGCTCTTCCCCGACGCTGCCCCGGCCCTGCTCCTGAACTGCCCCGGCCCTGCTTCTGCACTGCCCCGGCCCTGCTCCTGACCTGCCCCTGAACTGCCCCGGCCCTGGCCCGGCTCTGCCCAGGCCCTGCCCCGGCCCTGCCCCGGCTCTGCCCAGGCCCTGCCCCGGCCCTGCCCCGGCCCTGCCTCTGAACTACCCCGGCCCTGCTTCTGCACTGCCCCGGCCCTGCTCCTGAACTGCCCCGGCTCTGCCCCGGCCCTGCCCCGGCCCTGCCCCGGCCCTGCCCCTGAACTGCCCCGGCCCTGGCCCGGCTCTGCCCTGGCCCTGCCCCGGCCCTGCTCCTGAACTGCCCCGGCCCTGCCCCGGCCCTGCTTCTGCACTGCCCCGGCCCTGCTCCTGAACTGCCCCGGCTTTGCCCCGGCCCTGCCCCGGCCCTGCCCCGGCCCTGCCCCTGAACTGCCCCGGCCCTGGCCCGGCTCTGCCCTGGTCCTACCCCGGCCCTGCTCTTGAACTGCCCCGGCCCTGCCCCGGCCCTGCTCCTGAACTGCCCCGGCCCTGCCCCGGCCCTGCTCCTGGACTGCCCCGGCCCTACCCCGGCCCTGCCCCAGCCTCTCCCCTGGTAAGAGCGCCGCGCTGCCGAGCCACACCGCCCTGCCGAGCTGCGCCGCCCTACTGCTAGCCTGCTGCTTCTCCTATCATAGCTAGTCTCAATGTTCTTACCTTTGATGCTGAGGGTCGGGCTGTTGACTTTGAGGTCTGGCTAGATGATCTGCAGATTTTCCTACAGTGCGATAGCAAGGATGGTCTCTCACTGTTCGAACTCACTTCTGGCGCCTCTACTGCCCCTACTGCTGATG
Source organism: Closterium sp. Naga37s-1 (assembly GCA_947471745.1). Lineage (NCBI taxonomy): Eukaryota > Viridiplantae > Streptophyta > Zygnematophyceae > Desmidiales > Closteriaceae > Closterium > Closterium sp. Naga37s-1. The sequence goes on from CANJKZ010000812.1 coordinate 2,418,231, forward strand.
CTGACAGTACTGTTCGCTCGCAGTGGCTCACGCGCGATGCTGCTGCTCGTCTTGCTGTGCGCAACCACCTGCCGTCTACTGAGCGCGCGCACTTTAGTCAGTACAAGAGTGCTAGGGCTCTGTACGACGCTGTAGTTGCACGCTATTCCTCCCCTGCCACTGCTGCCCTCAGCCGCCTCATGCTACCGTACCTTTTCCCTGACCTTGCTGCCTTTGCCACTGTCGCAAACCTAGTTGCTCACCTTCGCACTAGAGACGCCCGCTACCGCGCTGCCCTTCCCACTGAGTTCTGTGCCAAGAACCCCCCCCCCCCATGTACATCACCCTTTACTACCTAGTCACCCGCCTCCCTGACTATCTTTCTTCAGTCAGGGACCACTTTCTCTCCCTTTGCCCCACCGAGCTGACTGCCGACTTGCTAGAGGAGCGCCTTGCTGCATCTGAGAAGAGTATCTTAGCTGTTGGTGCTTCTCGCGGTGACCGTCGCACCCCCTTCTTTGAGGGGTGTTCCCCTGTCCCCCTTCTCCCCTCTGTTGCCTCTGCTGCTGCTGTCGACCTCATTGGCACTGAGGAGGTCGGCGCTGCGTCTGCCCCTAGTGGGCGACGCCGCACTGGCAAGGGCAAGGGAAGCAGGGGTGGTGGTGGGGGCGGTGGAGGCAGCGGTGGAGGAGGTGGAGGAGGTGGAGGTGGTGGTGGGGGTGGTTCCGGGAGTGAGGGCATAGGTGGCGGCAGTGGCGGCCGTGGCGGCGGTGGTGGAGGAGGTGGCGGCGGCGGCAGCGGTGGTGGAGGTAGCGGAGGAGGTGGTGCTGGTCGCGGTGCGGCCACGCAGCGTGGAGGCCTTGGTGGCAGCCAGCGTCCGCAGCAGCTGCGCACCCGTGAGACCCCCGTCTGTTCAGCAGCTTCGTGAGTGGAACGCTGGACGTGGGAGGTCTGGGGGTGCAGGTCCCTGCGCGTATGTTCTTCGCACCGGCACTCGTAGTGGGGAGGTGTGTGGTCTCCCACACACCACGCAGCGCTGCTTTGGCCGCTTGACTGACGCTTGGCGTACCCAGTTTCCTGACGCTGTTGATCTTCCTCGTTGGCATGATCTGCTTCTGCAGAATGTGCCTATCTTTGATCTAGATTTTGATGCTATCCTTGCTGCCATGTATGCTCTTGCTGATATTACTGAGGGTGACTGTTACCTGCGTGTCCCGCCCGACCCGGGCACTGTGGCTGCTGCTCTAGGTGCTAGTGCGTCTGCTGCTCCAGGTGCTGGTACGTCTCCTCCCTCTGGTACTGCACCTACTGAGTCCTTTCACACCTTCACACTTGACTCTGGTGCTTCGCGCTCTTTCTTTAGAGACAGCACCACGCTCACGCCGCTCCGTCGGCCTGTTGCGGTCTCCCTTGCTGACCCCTCCGGGGGACCAGTCCTTGCACACTCCTCCACGGTTCTACCGTGTCCTGCGGCCCCGTCGGGCTTGCTGTCGGGACTCCACCTCCCCTCGTTCTCTACGAACTTGGTGAGTGGAGCTGACCTCCAGGACGCGTGGGTTGACCAGTTCACCCCTGGAGGTCAGCGTGTGACCCACTGCACTTGCTCTCGGACGGGCCGCCACCTGGCCACGTTCACCCGTCGGCCAATGTCGAGTCTGTACACACTGACTACTGCGCATCCTCCGGTCCCTGCGTCTGGTCAGGTAGCTGCGTCCAGTCAGGTGTTTGCTGCTGCGTCCAGGTCTAGTCCTGCGTCTGCCCCCTGCTCATGTCGTCCTCTGGCGCACGAGACTCTCCTCTGGCACCACCGCCTTGGTCACCCCTCCCTGCCTCGTCTTCGAGGTATGGCCTCCCGTGCTCTTGTCTCTGGACTCCCCAGGTCCCTCCCTCCCCTTCCTCCGGGGCCTTCCCCCACCTGTGTTCTTTGTGTCGAGGGCTGGCAGCGCGCCGCTCCTCACTCCTCCTCGTTTCCTCCGACTGAGGCCCCTCTGCAGACTCTTCACATGGACGTGTGGGGCCCAGCCCGCGTTCGTGGACAGGGTCACGAGCGTTACTTCCTGCTGGTCGTTGACAACTACTCGCGTTACACCACAGTCTTCCCCTTGCGCAGCAAGGGTGAGGTCACTGAGGTGTTGATCGACTGGATCCGCGGTGCTCGTCGCCAGCTTAGTGAGAGTTTCGGCTCCGACCTTCCTGTTTTGCGTCTGCACTCAGACAGAGGCGGGGAGTTTTCCTCCGACCTTCTGAGAGCCTTCTGTCGTTTGGAGGGCATCCGCCAGACGTTCACGCTTCCGGCCTCCCCACAGCAAAATGGGATTGCTGAGCGCCGCATTGGCATGGTCATGGATGTCGCTCGTACGTTCATGATCCATGCGGCTGCTCCCCACTTTCTGTGGCCGTTCGCGGTTCAGTACGCTGCGCATCAGATCAACCTTCAGCCTCGTGTCTCCTTGCCGGAGACCACACCTACTCTGCGGTGGACGGGGAAGGTTGGCGATGCGTCCGCGTTCCGTGTCTGGGGATCTCGAGCTTTTGTCCGCGATACTACAGCGGACAAGCTGTCCTCCCGTGCCGTTCCCTGTGTCTTCCTTGGCTTCCCTCCTGACGCACCCGGGTGGCAGTTCTACCACCCCAGCTCGCGTCGTGTTCTGTCCTCTCAGGACGTCACGTTTGACGAGTCGGTGTCGTACTACCGTCACTTTCCCTACCGCACTGCCTCTCCCCCTCCCCCGCCGCTCTTCCTTGCCCCAGGTACTCCTCCGGTAGACCCCCTCCCCCCCCAGGGTCCTGCCCCTTCAGGTGTGACCCTGCCGAGCCGGTCGAGGTAGCTGTCGACTCAGGTGCTGCTAGGGGTGCTGACCCTGCGGGTGCGGGGACTGGGGGTGCTGAGACTGGGGGTGCTGAGTCTGGGGGTGCTGAGACTGGGCGTGCTGAGCCTGGGGGTGTGGCGCCTGGGGGTACTGTGTCTGGAGGTGCTGAGCCTGCACGTGTTGAGTCTGGAGGTGCTCTGGGTGTCTCGTCGCGTCGGGAGCCCCTCTCTCCACAGCGGCTTCGTGAGTGGTACTCTCGGCGCTGTCGGGCTGCTGCTGGAGGTGCTGCTGGTGCGGGTGCTGCTGGAGGTGCTGGCGCTGCTGGAGGTGGTGCTGGTACTGGAGCTGCTGGAGGTGCTGCTGGTGCTGGAGCTGCTGGAGGTGCTGCTGGTGCTGGAGGTGCTACTGGAGCTACTGGAGGTGCTGGCACTGCTGGAGGTGGTGCTGGTGCTGGAGCTGCTGGAGCTGCTGGAGGTGCTGGTGCTGCTGGAGGTGCTGCTGGTGCTGGAGCTACAGGAGGTGCTGCTGGTGCTGGAGCTGCTGGAGGTGCTGCTAGGACTGGAGACCCTGAGGCTGAGGGAACCGGTTCTGTCTCTGCTGTTTCTCGAGGCGCTGCGCGGCCGCGGCCGTACTACGTTCCGCTTCTTCAGCAGGTTCTTGGCTCCCCACCTTCTCCTGGTCCTCCTCCTCCTTCCCTGAGTCCACCGCCTGTCCCGTCTCAGTCGCAGTTACAGCCGGCCTCTCCGCTGCCTGGTCCTTCTCCTTACTCTGGTCCGACTAGAGGTCTTACGGAGCGTCGTGAGCCTGATTCGCGTCCTAAGTCGCCTGCGTCTCGTTCTACGTCGCCTGTCCGTTCTGTTCGCGCTGGTCGTGTTTCGCGTCCGCGTCTTCCTCGTGTCCCTGGCACTCACTCTATGACTCTGCGTCCTTCCACTGCTCCACAGCGTGTCCCTCTGCCCTCTCCTCCTGCGTCCTCTCTTCCTGACGGTCCGGACCCGGAGTCTGACTCCCTTCGTGCTGCTAGTCCTACTGTCACAAGCTTTCTGGCCACTGCTGTCACTGACCCCCTGTATGAGTTCTCTGCTGCGTCTGCTCTTGTTGCTGAGCTTGTTGACTTTGCTGCAGCCTGTCGCCTAGACTACGCCGCTAGTCTTGTTGCTGAGTCTGCGTCTGTGTCTGTCTGTCCTCCGTCCGTCGGGGGTGAGTGTGCTCTTGGCACGGACGTCCTTGAGGACAGGCAGGAGGACCTTGAGTGCTTTGCTGCTGCTTCACCTCATCTCGTGTCCATGCTGCTTGCCCCTGAGGGAGACCCGGATGCACTAGACATCCCGACCCCGCGCTCTTACGCAGAGGCGATAGAGGGTCCCTACTCCTCCCAGTGGCAGGCAGCCATGGACGCAGAGATGGCTTCCTGGAAGTCCACAGGCACCTACGTAGACGAGGTTCCCCCACCTGGGGCGAACATCGTCAGTGGCATGTGGATCTTCAGGGTGAAGCGGCCGCCGGGTTCTCCGCCTGCCTTCAAGGCGCGTTACGTTGCACGTGGCTTCAGTCAGCGACAGGGAGTTGACTTCTTTCAGACCTTCTCCCCTACCCCGAAGATGACCACTCTTCGGGTACTGCTGCACGTTGCTGCTCAGCGTGACTACGAGCTCCACTCGCTTGACTTCAGCACAGCCTTCCTACAGGGCAGCCTGCATGAGGAGATCTGGCTGCGCCGCCCACCTGGCTTCACTGGGTCGTTTCCTGCTGGTACCCAGTGGAGCCTCCGGCGGCCAGTCTACGGTCTCCGCCAGGCGCCCCGTGAGTGGCACGACACGCTCAGGACGACTCTTGCTGCTCTTGGTTTTGCTCCTTCCACTGCTGACCCTTCTCTGTTTCTACGCACTGACGCTACTCTGCCGCCGTTCTACGTTCTTGTGTACGTAGACGACCTTGTCTTTGCTACTGCTGACACGGAGGCACTCGCCCACGTGAAGTCTGAGCTGCAGAAGAGACACACGTGCACAGACCTGGGTGAGCTCACAAGCTATCTTGGCTTGCGGATCACCCGAGACAGAGCACAGCGCACCATTACCTTGACTCAGTCACACATGGTGCAGCAGGTCCTTCAGCGCGTCGGCTTTACGTACTCCTCGCCACAGTCCACTCCTCTGCCTACCGGTCACTCGCTCTCAGCTCCACCTTCGGACGAGTCCGTAGAGCCGAGTGGCCCGTATCCAGAGCTTGTGGGCTGCCTCATATACCTGATGACTTGCACACGACCTGACCTCGCATACCCTCTCAGCCTTCTGGCTCGCTACGTGGCTCCCGGTAGGCACCGAAAGGTGCACTGGGATGCTGCGAAGAGGGTGTTGCGATACTTGTGCAGTACATCGGGCATGGGGCTCGTGCTTGGAGGACGGGCTCGAGTTGTCCTCACTGGTCACGCTGACGCCTCCTGGGTTGACGACTTGGCTACGCAGCGGTCGTCACAGGGTTACACCTTCAGTCTTGGCTCCGGCTCTGTTTCTTGGCGGTCTACCCGCTCTTCTTCTGTTCTCAGCTCCAGTTGTGAGGCTGAGATCTACGCTGGAGCCATGGCTGCACAGGAGCTTCGCTGACTCACCTACCTGCTGACCGACTTGGGAAAGGCACCTCGGTCTCCTCCAGTTCTGTACGTCGACAACAAGGCCATGCTGGCCTTGTGTCAGGAGCACAGACTGGAGCACAGAACGAAGCACATTGCTCTGCGCTACTTCCTTGCTCGAGAGTTGCAGCAGCGTGGCCAGCTTCATCTTGCTTACGTGGCCTCTCAGGCCAACACTGCTGATGTTTTCACCAAGGCACTTCAGCCTTGTGATCATCAGCGTTTCTGTACTGTGTTAGGCCTTGTACCTAATGTGCCTCACTTGTTGACTTCTTGACTCTGCTTGTACTGTACTCTATATACTTATACCTGCATGCTTACACTTGCTAGGTTGTGTTCACTGTACTGTTTACTTTCTTTTATATAACTCTGCATGTGAACTGGCCTTATGGCCCTTTGCTTGTGCTCAGACTGTGTGGTGACTTTGTGATCCACCCTGAGCTTGCTTTGCTTTTCTTGACTGGTCTTGTGACCTCTTGTTCTCCCCCACTTTGCCTATGGGGGTGTGTCAAACTTATATCTGCTATGGTCTATTTAGGCTGTAGTGGGGTAGCTCTTAGAGGGTACAACACTTATGTGTTTCCTATTTGTACCCATCTCATTTCTAGTTCATTCATTCTTTCGTCTATCATTCTCACAAGTCTGACTCCCTTCGTGCTGCCAGTCCTACTGTCACGCGTTTCCTAGGCACTGTTGTCACTGACCCTTCCTTTGAGTCCACTGCTGCGTCTGCCTTAGTTGCCGAGCTTGTCGACTTCGCTGCTCACTGTCGTCTAGACTACGCCACTAGTCTTGTTGCTAAGTCTGAGTCTGTCTGTCCTCCGTCCGTCGGGGGTGAGTGTGCTCTTAGCACGGACGTAAACGGGGCTGAAGGGGCCTTACGGGGCCGTAAACGGGGCCTGACGTGGCCTTACGGGGCATTACGGGGCCTTACGGGGCCGTAAACGGGACCGTAAACGGGTACAGCCTAAATAGACTATAGCAGATATAAGTTTGACACGTTTGAGTCTGCTGCTGCGTCTGCTCTCGTTGGTGAGCTGCTTAACTTTGCTGCTGCCTGTCGTCTAGCCTACGCCACTGCTCTTCTTGCTGAGTCTACGTCTGCCAGTCCTCCGTCCGTCGGGGGTGAGTGTGCTCTTGGCACGGACGTCCTTGAGGACAGGCAGGAGGACTTTGAGTGTCTTGCAGCTGTTGTACCTCATTTCGCTTTCATGCTGCTTGCCCCTGAGGGAGACCCGGATGCTCCAGACATCCCGACCCCGCGCTCTTACGCAGAGGCGATTACGGGTCCTTACTCCTCTTAGTGGCAGGCAGCCATGGATGCCGAGATGGCATCCTGGAAGTCCACAGGCACCTACGTCGACGAGGTTCCCCCACTTGGGGCGAACATAGTCGATGGCATGTGGATCTTCAGGGTGAAGCGGCCGCCGGGTTCTCCGCCTGCCTTCAAGGCACGTTACGTTGCTAGAGGCTTCAGTCAGCAACAGGGAGTTGACTACTTCCAGACCTTCTCCCCCACCCCGAAGATGACTACTCTTTGGGTGTTGCTGAGTCGTCAACCCAGGAAGCATCTGCGTGACCGGTGAGGACAACTTGACTACGCCAAGGCCAAGGCCAAGACAGGGTTACATTTCAGCCTTGGCTCTGGCTCTGTCTCCTGGTAGTCTTCCCGCTCGTCTTCGGTTCTCAGCTCCAGTTGTGAGGCTGAGATCTACGCTGGGGCCATGGCTGCATAGGAGCTACGCTGGCTCACCTACCTGCTGACTGACTTGGGAGAGCAGCCTCGTTCGCCTCCAGTTCTGTACGTAGACAACAAGGCTATGATTGCCTTGTGTCAGGAGCACAGATTGGAGCACAGAACGAAGCACATCGCTCTGCGATACTTCCTTGCTCGAGAGTTGCAGCAGCGTGGCCAGCTTCGTCTTGCGTACGTGGCCACTCGGGCCAACACTGCTGATGTCTTCACCAAGGCACTTCCGCCTGGTGATCATCAGCGCTTTGTTACCGTCTTTGGCCTTGTGCCTACTTTGCCTCACTTGCTTACTGCGTGACTTTGCTTGTACTGTGATATATATATACATACCTGCATGTTTGCACTTGCTAGGGTATGATCACTGTATTGTTTGTTTCTCTTTTATATATAACACTGCATGTGAACTGGCCTTGTGGCCCTTTGCTTGTGCTCAGACTGTGTGGTGACTTTCTGATCCACCCTGAGCTTGCCTTGCTTTTCTTGACTGGTCTTGTGACCACTTGTTCTCCCCCACTTTGCCTATGGGGGTGTGTCAGAACATGATAGCTTTTACATTTGTGTAGGCTATAGTGGGGTAGCCCATAAGGGGTACAACCCAATTAGGGTTAGTACTTGTACCCAACTGTTTGCTAGTTCATTCATTCTCGTTCATTATTTCGATAGTTGTAGGCTTGACCTAAAAAGCATAAACTCTGCGAAACGGATTGCATGTGGTTCCTTGCCTATGAACCTATCAACGAGAGTGGTTCCTTGGAGTTAGACTTTGTGGCAAGTCGTGCAAGTCATTGCTTTAGCTGCCATGCATTCGTTGCACTCTTTGCATTGCGTTCCTTGCACAAAGTGTGCATTGACACATGCGTGGGGTTGTGTGATGTCGTTGACGTACGGGTGGGGCTCGTGGACCTGACTTGGCACCAAGGGGAGGTGGCTATGGCCCTTCAAGATATATCAAGGTGGGACCACGGATACAAAGGCGTTGCCACATCAATCTATTAAGTTCGATTGGGAACGGAAAAACGATGTGAATTCACGTGGGCGCGGGAGACGAAAGGACCATAGATGGGAAGACGATTTATTGAGGGCATGAGAGCAACGACAGCAGAATCAGACACCGAGGTGCCTAGAGAATTGGGTAGGGACAAGAAGGTCAGAGAATGATAGCAAGGGGCACGTCAAGGGGAGAGGGCGCGACGGTACTTGTACCCACCTGTGTTGCTAGTTCAAACATTCCATTCGCTTACATTCTAACATGGTATTCTGAGCAGGTTCCCTAGTGGGAACGTTTTTTTTTAGGGCCCACCACAGTTTTTTTTTTCCTGCCCTGCCCGAACCGCGCATCGCGCCCTGCCCGTCGTGGCCCCTTTGTCGCCGGTCACGGCCCCTGCTGGACGCGACCCCTACTGCCTATCGCGGCCCCTACTGCCGTCGCGACCCCGCCTGCCGTCGCGGCCCCTAGCCCGTCGCGGCCCCTACTGCCTGTCGCGGCCCCTAGCCCGTCGCGGCCCCTACTGCCTGTCGCGGCCCCTAGCCCGTCGCGGCCCCTACTGACTGTCGCGGCCCCTACTGCCGTCGCGACCCCGCCTGCCGTCGCGGCCCCTACTACCGACGCGGCCCCTACTGCCGTCGCGGCCCTAGCCCGTCGCGGCCCCTGCTGCTGGCACGGCCCGCTGCTGACGCGGCCCACTGCTGACGTGGCCCCTGCTGACGTGGCCCCCTGCTGGTGCGGCCCCTACTGACGCGCCCCCCTGCTGGTGCGGCCCCTACTGACGCGGCCCCACTGCTTACGCGGCCCCCTGCAGTCGCGGCCCCCCTGCCGTCGCCACCCCTACAGGCGCGGCCCCTGCTGTCCCGGCCCGGCCCCCTGCTGACGCGGCCCCCTGCTGGCGCGGCCCCTGCTGACGCGGCCCCACTGCTGACGCGGCCCCCTGCAGTCCTGACCCCCCCCCCTGCCGTCGCCACCCCTACTGGCGCGGCCCCTGCTGTCACGACCCGCCCCCCCCCCCCCCCCCCCCCCTGCAGTCGCGGCCCCCCCTGCCGTCACCACCCCTGCTGGCACGGCCCCTGCTTTCACGGCCCGGCCCTGCACCCGCCCCTGATAAGCACCCGCGCCGCCCTGCTGCGCTGCGCCGCCAGCTGCCGAGCCACGCTGCCCAGCCGAGCCGCGCCGCCCAGCCGAGCCACGCTGCCCAGCCGAGCCGCGCTGCACACTGAGCCACGCCGCTCTGCCAAGCCGCGCCGCCCTACCAAGCCGCACCACCCTACTGCTGCTATGGCTAGCCCTACGGTTCTCACCTTTGATGCTGAGGGACGTGCAATTGACTTTGACATGTGGGTTGACGACCTGCAGCTCTTTCTTCAGTGTGACTCTAGAGATGGGGTATCCCTTTTCGATCACACGTCCGGTGTCTCTACTGCTCCTGCTGCCACTGCTGACAATACGGTTCGCTCGCAGTGGACCACTCATGACGCTGTTGCTCGTCTTGCTGTTCGTAGTCACCTGCCGCCTGCTGAGCGCGCGCATTTTGGCCAGTACAAGACTGCTAAGTCTTTGTACGACGCTGTAGTTGCGCGCTACTCCTCCCCTACCACTGCTGCCCTCAGCCGCCTCATGCTGCCGTACCTTTTCCCTGACCTTGCCGCCTTTGCCACAGACGCTGACCTAGTTGCTCACCTCCGCACTAGTGACGCCCGCTACCGCGCTGCCCTTCCCACTGAGTTCTGTGCCAAGAACCCCCCCCCCATGTACATAACCCTTTACTACCTAGTCACCCGCCTCCCTGACTCCCTTTCTTCAGTCAGGGACCACTTTCTCCCCCTTTTCCCCACCGAGCTCACTGTCGACCTGCTAGAGGAGCGCCTAGCTGCAGCTAAGAAGAGTATCTTAGCTGTAGGTGCTTCTCGCGGAGACCGGCGCACCCCTTTCTTTGAGGGGTGTTCCCCTCTCCCCCTTCTCCCCTCTGTTGCTTCTGCTGCTGCTGTCGACCTCGTTGGCACTGAGGAGGTCGGAGCTGCGTCTGCCCCTAATAAAGAGACGCCGCAACAACAAGGGCAAGGGGAGCAAGGGTGGTGGAGGGGACGGCGGGGGCGGCGGCGGAGGCGGTGGAGGAGGCGGAGGGGGTGGCGGTGGAGGTGGGGGTGGTGCCGGGAGTGGGGGCTTCAGTGGCGGCGGTGGAGGTGGTGGAGGCAGCGGCGGAGGTGGTGGAGGCAGCGGCAGCGGTGGTGGAGGCAGCGGCAGCGGTGGCGGAGGTGGCGGTGGCGGTGGTGCTGGTCGAGGTGCAGCCGCGCAGCGTGGAGGCTTTGGTGGTAGCCAGCGCCAGCAGCAGCCGCGTTCCCGTGAGACCCCGTCGGCCCAGCAGCTTCGTGAGTGGTACGCTGGACGTGGGAGGTCTGGGGGTGCTGGTCCCTGCACTTACGTTCTTCGCACCGGCAGTCATCGTGGGGAGACGTGCGGGCTGCCACACACTGCGCAGCGCTGCTTCGGTCGCCTAACTGACGCCTGGTGCGCCCAGTTTCCTGACGCTGTTGAGCTCCCTCGTTGGGGTGATCTGCTTAGGCAGAATGTGGCTATTTTTGATCTTGATTTCGATGCTATCCTTGCTGCCATGTATGCTTTGAATGATAGTGCTGAGGGTGACTGTTACCTGAGTGTCCCGCCCGACCCGGACATTGAGGCTGCTGCTATAGGTGCTAGTGCGTCTGCTGCTCCAGGTACTGGTGAGTCTGCTGCTCTAGGTGCTGGTGAGTCTGCTCTCTCTGGTACTGCACCTACTGAGGCCTTGCACACTTTCACACTTGACTCTGGTGCTTCGCGCTCTTTCTTTAGAGGCAGCACCACGCTCACGCCGCTCAGTCGGCCTGTCACAGTCTCCCTGGCTGACCCCTCTGGGGGCCTAGTCCTTGCGCACTCTTCCACGGTTCTACCGTGTCCTGCGGCCCCGTCGGGCTTGCTGTCGGGACTCCACCTCCCCTCGTTCTCTACGAACCTGGTGAGTGGAGCTGACCTCCAGGACGCGTGGGTTGACCAGTTCGCCCCTGGAGGTCAGCGTGTGAACCACTGCACTTGCTCTCGGACGGGCCGCCACCTGGCCACGTTCACCCGTCGGCCTGGGTCGAGTCTCTACACACTGACTACTGCGCCCCCTCCGGTCTCTGCGTGTGGTCAGGTAGCCGCGTCTAGTCAGGTGTTTGCTGCTGCGTCCAGGTCTAGTCCTGCATCTGCCCCCTGCTCGTGTCGTCCTCTGACGCACGAGACTCTCCTGTGGCACCACCGCCTTGGTCACCCCTACCTGCCTTGTCTTCGAGGTATGGCCTCCCGTACCCTTGTCTCGGGTCTCCCCCGGTGCCTTCCTCCCCTTCCTCCGGGGCCTGCCCCCACCTGTGTTCCTTGTGTCGAGGGCCGGCAGCGCCCCGCTCCTCACTCCTCCTCGTTCCCTCCGACCGAGGCTCCCCTGCAGACTCTTCACATGGACGTGTCGTGCCCAGCCCGCGTCCGTGGACAGGGTCACGAGCGTTACTTCCTGCTGGTCGTTGACGACTACTCGCGTTACACCTCAGTCTTCCCCTTGCGCAGCAAGGCTGACGTCACTGAGGTGTTGATCGACTGGATCCGCGGTGCCCGTCGCCAGCTCAGCGAGAGTTTCGGCTTGGACCTTCCTGTTCTGCGTCTGAACTCAGACAGAGGTGGTGAGTTTTCCTCTGACCTCGTAAGGGCCTTCTGTCGTGCGGAGGGCATCCGCCAGACGTTCACGCTTCCGGCCTCCCCACAGCAAAATGGGATTGCTGAGCACCGCATTGGCATGGTCATGGACGTCGCTTGTACGTCCATGATCCATGCGGCTGCTCCCCATTTTCTGTGGCCGTTTGCGGTTCAGTACGCTGCGCATCAGATCAACCTTCAGCCTCGTGTCTTCTTTCCGGAGACCACACCTACTCTGAGGTGGACGGGGAAGGTTGGCGATGCGTCCGCGTTCCGTGTCTGGGGATCTCGAGCTTTTGTCCGCGATACTTCAGCGGACAAGCTGTCCTCCTGTGCCGTTCCCTGTGTCTTCCTTGGCTTCCCCCCTGACGCACCTGGGTGGCAGTTTTACCACCCCACCTCGCGTCGTGTTCTGTCCTCTCAGGACGTCACATTTGACGAGTCGGTGTCTTACAACCGTCTCTTTCCCTACCGAGCTGCCTCTCTCCCCCCCCCGCCACTCTTCCTAGCACTAGGTACTCCTCTGGTAGACCCCCTCCCCCCTCAGGGTCCTGCCCCCTCAGGTGTGTCTCAGGTAGACCCTGCTGAGCCGGTTGAGGTAGCTGTCGACTCAAGTGCTGCTAGGGGTGCTGAGCCTGTGGATGCGAGGACTGGGGGTGTGGAGCCTGGGTGTATGGAGTCTTGGGGTGCTGAGCCTGAGCGTGTGGAGCCTGGGGGTGTTGAGCCTGAGCGTGTGGAGCCTTGGGGTGCTGTGTCTGGGGTTGCTGAGTCTGGAGGTTCTCCGGGTGTCCCGTTGCGGGGGGAGCCCCTCTCTCCGCAGCGGCTTCGTGAGTGGTACGCTCGGCGCTGTCGCCGTGCTACTGGTACTGCTGGTGCTGGAGTTGCTGGAGGTGCTGCTGGTGCTGGAGCTACTGGTGGTGCTGATGGTGCTGGTGCTGCTGGAGGTGCTGCTGGTGCTGGAGCTGCTGGAGGTGCTGCTGGTGCTGGTGCTGCTGGAGGTGCTGCTTGTGCTGGAGCTCCTGGAGGTGTTGCTGGTGCTGGTGCTGCTGGAGCCGCTGGCCCTGGAGGTGCTCGTACTGGAGGTACTGGAGCTGCTGGGACTGGTGGTACTGCAGGCGTTGGAGCTGCAGATTCTGAGGCTGGTGGTGCTGCGGGAGTTGTTCCTAGAGACCCTGGAGCTGAGGGTACTGGTGCTGTCTCTGCTGTTTCTGGAGGCGCTGCGCGGCCGGGGCCGTACTACGTTCCGTTCCTTCAGCAGGTTCTTGGTCTACCGCCTTCTCCTGGTCCTACTCCTCCTTTACTGAGTCCACAGCCTGTTCACTCACAGTTGCAGTTACAGCCGTCCTCTACACTGCCTGGTCCTTCTCCTTACTCTGGACCGACTAGAGGTCTTACGGAGCGTCGTGAGCCTGAGTCGCGTCCTGTGTCGCCTGTGTCTTGTGCTGCGTCGCCTGTCCGCACTGCTCGCGCTGGTCGTGTTTTGCGTCCGCATCCTCCTCCTGACCATGGCATTCACTCTATAACACTGCGTCCTTCCACTGCTCCACAGCGTGTCCCTCTGCCCTCTCCTCCTGCGTCCTCTCTTCCCGACGGTCCGGACCCGGAGTCTGACTCCCTTCGTTCTGCTAGTCCTACTGTCACGCGCTTTCTGGCCACTGCTGTCACTGACCCTCTGTTTGAGTCCACTGCTGCGTCTGCTCTTGTTACTGAGCTTGTTGACTTTGCTGCAGCCTGTCGCCTAGACTACGCCACTAGTCTTGTTGCTGAGTCTGAGTCTGCGTCTGTCTGTCCTCCGTCCGTCGGGGGTGAGTGTGCTCTTGGCACGGACGTCCTTGAGGACAGGAGGAGTTTGAGTGCTTTGCCGCTGCTGTACCTCATCTCGTGTCCATGCTGCTTGCCCCTGAGGGAGACCCGGATGCACCAGACATCCCGACCCCGCGCTCTTACGCAGAGGCGATACAGGGTCCCTACTCCTCTCAGTGGCAAGCAGCCATGGACGCCGAGATGGCTTCCTGGAAGTCCACAGGCACCTACGTCGACGAGGTTCCCCCGCCTGGGGCGAACATCGTCAGTGGCATGTGGATCTTCAGGGTGAAGCGGCCGCCAGGTTCTCCGCCTGCCTTCAAGGCGCGTTACGTTGCACGTGGCTTCAGTCAGCGACAGGGAGTTGACTTCTTCCAGACCTTCTCCCCTACCCCGAAGATGACCACTCTTTGGGTACTGCTGCACGTAGCTGCTCAGCGTGACTACGAGCTCCACTCGCTTGACTTCAGCACAGCCTTCCTACAGGGCAGCCTGCACGAGGAGATCTGGCTGCGCCGCCCACCTGGCTTCACTGGGTCGTTTCCTGCTGGTACCCAGTGGAGCCTCCGGCGGCCAGTCTACGGTCTCCGCCAGGCACCCCGTGAGTGGCACGACACACTGAGGACGACTCTTGCTACTCTTTGTTTTGCTCCTTCCACTGCTGACCCTTCACTGTTTTTACGCACTGACACCACTCTGCCGCCGTTCTACGTTCTCGTGTACGTAGACGACCTCATCTTTGCTACTGCTGACACTGAGGCACTCGCCCACGTGAAGTCCGAGCTGCAGAAGAGATACACGTGCACAGACCTGGGTGAACTGACAAGCTATCTTGGCTTGTGGATCACCCGGGACAGAGCACAGCGCACCATTACCTTGACTCAGTCACACATGGTGCAGCAGGTCCTTCAGCGCTTCGGCTTCACGTACTCCTCGCCACAGTCCACTCCTCTGCCTACCGGTCACTCGCTCTCAGCTCCACCTTCGGACGAGTCCGTAGAGCCGAGTGGCCCGTATCCAGAGCTTGTGGGCTGCCTCATGTACCTGATGACTTGCACACGACCTGACCTCGCGTACCCTCTCAGCCTTCTGGCTCACTACGCGGCTCCCGGTAGGCACCGAAAGGTGCACTGGGATGCTGCGAAGAGGGTGTTGCGCTACCTGTGCAGTACGTCGGGCATGGGGCTCGTGCTTGGAGGACGGGCTCGAGTTGTCCTCACTGGTCACGCAGACTCTTCCTGGGTTGACGACTTGGCTACACAGCGGTCGTCACAGGGTTACACCTTCAGTCTTGGTTCCGGTTCTGTCTCTTGGCGGTCTACCCGCTCTTCTTCGGTTCTCAGCTCCAGTTGTGAGGCTGAGATCTACGCTGGGGCCATGGCTGCACAGGAGTTACGCTGGCTCACCTACCTGCTGACCGACTTGGGAGAGGCGCCTCGTTCTCCTCCAGTTCTGTACGTCGACAACAAGGCCATGCTGGCCTTGTGTCAGAAGCACAGACTGGAGCACAGAACGAAGCACATTGCTCTGCGCTACTTTCTTTCTCGAGAGTTGCAGCAGCGTGGCCAGCTTCGTCTCGCTTACGTGGCCTCACAGGCCAACACTGCTGATGTTTTCACCAAGGCACTTCAGCCTTGTGATCATCAGGGTTTCTGTACTGTTCTAGGCCTTGTACCTACTGTGCCTCACTTGCTTACTTCTTGACTCTGCTTGTACTGTAGTCTATATACATATACCTGCATGCTTACACTTGCTAGGTTGTGTTCGCTGTATTGCTTGTTTTCTTTTATATAACTCTGCATGTGAACTGGCCTAGTGGCCATTTGCTTGTGCTCAGACTGCGTGGTGACTTTGTGATCCACCCTGAGCTTGTTTTGCCTTTCTTGACTGGTCTTGTGACCTCTTGTTCTCCCCCACTTTGCTTATGGAGGTGTGTCAAACTTATATGCTATAGTCTGTTTAGGTTGTAGTGGGGTAGTTACTATAGGGTGCAACACTTTTAGGTTTGCTACTTGTACCCACCCGTGTTGCTAGTTCAAACATTCCATTCGCTTACATTCTAATAGGTGGATAACAAGATCACCACGCATTCTGAGCATAAGCAAGCGGCCACAAAACCAGTTCTCGCGAGCCCGCCGGCCTGCCTGTAATAGCACTGTTGTTCAGCACACTCACATGTGGTAGCTCTTTGTTTTTCAGCACATGCACCTGTGATAGCACCTTTGTTCACGTGCACTTGTGGTAGCACCGATGTTCAGCACATGTACTTGTGGTCGCACTGGTAGTCAGCACACGCACATGTGGTAGCAGCGATGTTCATGCATCGCACCTGTGGTAGCACCGGTATTCAACACACGCACCTAGCACCACAACTGCTATAGCACTAGTGTTCAGCACCATACGGGTGATCAACATTGGTCACAGGGGGTCCCAAGGAGTTCCAAGGGGTCGCATGGGGCCCCAAGGGATTCCAAGGGGTCCCACGTGTTTCCGAGGGGTCTTGAGGGGTCCCATGGGGTCTTATGGGGTCTTAAGGGGTCCGAAGGGGTCGCATGGGGTTCCAAAGGGTCCCATATTTCTCGCGTTCAGTTGTGATGCTCTGCTTTGTCTTGTCGCTTTGCACTTCTTTGGTGTTGTACAAGCTTCTGTCCTTGCTCTCCCACTGCATCCACGCCTTTGGCCCAGACCGCTAGTGTCTTGTGGCTTCAGAGCTTTCCAAGCTGCATGAAGAGGTTCGGTAATTTTAGGAAAATGTGTAGGTTTTTTACGTCTGGAAATCGTGCTCCATGATTCTCATTCATTTTCCCCATCCACATAATGTGAACAAAAGACTCAGAAGCAAGATTGCTGATAAGGAAAAGCTCATTGATACAAAAGATCATATGTTGCAAGATATGAAAACAAAACTAAAGCAAAGTCACAACCAGCTAATGGTATTGTTCTTGCATTTTTCTCAGCCTTTTTCTTATATACGACTCCAATCTCACTCGAGTTTCTGTCTTGCTGCAGGCTTTCAAAGGAACAATTTGTGTTGTATGCAGGGTTCGTACTTGAATGAGAAGGAAAATAAAAGTGCCGAAATGACTGTCAACATTCCCGAGAACAACAAGATAGTTGTCACAGGTTTGAAGAGACTTTTAACTATGTAACAAGCGCAACGTACGGGTTCAAGGTAAGTAAATAGCATGTGGTTTTACATAGCGTATGTTTTATGCAACCAGCACTACCCTTACCCGGCGTTCTCTGTGCCTTTCCAGGTGTGCATTTTTTTTTACAAGGACAAACTATATCCGGAAATACCTTTAGAATGCTTGAACATTCAGCTGAAGAGTCGCTTTGTGGAGTCATCCCAAGATCTTTTGAGCATATCTTCATGCTTTGTGGAGAAAATTCTGGTTTGCCGTGGGAATACATGATCGAGGTGAGGTGTGCAACCCCTGACTATTATGAATTTGTACATTGTTCACATACTGAAATAATATTTATGTAACCAGGTTCCTGTCATAACATTATAGCTTATACATTTGTGTAGGTTGTAGTGGGGTAGCCCATAAGGGGTACAACCCAATTAGGGTTAGTATTTGTACCCAACTGTTTGCTAGTTCATTCATTCTCGTTCACAACATTCTAACATGGTTTCAGAGCAGGTCCCCTAGGACCGGTCTGTTTTGGGCCCACCACCTACTGCCCTGCTAGCCTAGGCCCGCGCCCGTTGCCCCTAGGCCCCGGCCCGTCGCCCCTAGCTCGGCCCCTCGGCCCCGTTGGCCCCGTCGACCCCGGCGCCCCTAGCTCGGCCCCTCGGCCCCGATGGCCCTGTCGACCCCGTCGCCCCTAGCCGCGCCCGTCGACCCCTAGGCCCCTAGCCGCGCCCCTCGGCCCCGTTGGCCCCGTCGACCCCGTCGCCCCTAGCTCGGCCCCACGGCCCCGTTGGCCCCGTCGACCCCGTCGACCCTAGGCACGCCCCTCGGCCCCGTTGGCCCCGTCGACCCCGTCGGCCCTAGCCGCGTCCGTCGACCCCTAGGCCCTTAGCCACGCCCCTCGGCCCCGTTGGCCCCGTCGACCCTAGCTCGTCCCCTCGGCCCCGTCGCCTCGGCCCCGATGGCCCCGTCGACCCCGTCGCCCCTAGCTGCGCCCGTCGACCCCTAGGCCCCTAGCCGCGCCCCTCGGCCCCGTTGGCCCCGTCGACCCTGTCGCCCCTAGCCGCGCCCGTCGACCCCTAGGCCCCTAGCCACGCCCCTCGGCCCCGTTGGCCCTGTCGACCCGTCGCCCCTAGCTCGGCCCCACGGCCCCGTTGGCCCCGTCGACCCCGTCGCCCCTAGGCGCGCCCCTCGGCCCCGTTGGCCCGGTCGACCCGGTCACCCCTAGCCGCGCCCGTCGACCCCTAGGCCCCTAGCCGCGCCCCTCGGCCCCGTTGGCCCCGTCGACCCCGTCGACCCTAGGCACGCCCTCGGCCCCGTTGGCCCCGTTGACCCCGTCGCCCCTAGCCGCGTCCGTCGACCCCTAGGCCCCTAGCCACGCCCCTCGGCCCCGTTGGCCCCGTCGACCCTATTTCGGCCCCTCGGCCCCGTCGCCTCGGCCCCTTGGAAGCCGACGTTGCCGATCACCAACATCAAAGGATTGTGTTTCATCTTGGGGCGTGATTTTCTGAAGCGTTTCAACCCCGAGATAGTCTGGGTCAACCGGAGGGCATACATCTACAACAACAAGAAACAGGTAGAGCTGTGAAGCTGGACATATAAAGGGGATATTCCGGAGACGAGACTAGCATAGTTTGAGCGAACGGTGAACGAGAGTAACATGGGTTAAGGAGCGCTAGTAATGACAGAAGCAGAGGAGGAGAAGCCTAGCTCGGAGCTACCTACAGCAATACGGACAGTGTTAGAGGAATACAAAGACATCATGCCGGACGACCTTCATGCAGGAGTGCCTCCAGCGCGAACCCACTAATACAAGATCGTGGAAGAGCCAGGTGCGAAACCAGTCTCACATGCACCATACCGCCTCAGCGCAACCGAGCAAGCAGACATAAAAAAACAGATAGAGTACCTGCTGGACTAGAAACTGATCCGACCATCCACCTCTCCCTACGGCGCACCTCTTCTTTTCACTCCTAAGCCGAATGATAGTTTACGGATGTGCATCGACTATCGGGCACTGTACAAATGGACAATCAAAACAAATACCTATACCGCGCATAGACGATCTTCTAGACCAACTATGTGGTGCAACCGTGTTTTCGAAGCTGGACCTTCGGTCGGGTTAGTGGCAGATCAAGATGGAAGACAACTCGATCCACAAGAAGGCATTCCATACCAGATACTATCAACGGGAGTTGTGTGTTGGCCCCGTCCTCGCTTGGGCGGAGCCGACTTTGTGGTCGGGTTTGCGGGAGGTGCAGCCGACTTGCTGGAGTGGGCGACGCCGACTTGGGCGAGCTGGTCGATGGAGTAGGACGACCTGCACGGGGCCGCTGCAAAGCCGCCGACTTTGGGACGCCGGCGCCCGACTTCAACACTGGGAGGTCGACCTGGCGAGGTCGACAAGGGAGGGCGTCGACTTGGTGACGCCGACCTGGTGAAGCCGACTTGGTGTGGTCGGCTGACAGCTGGGCTGATCAACCTCGAGCTGGTTGACCAGGGGTGTGGTCGACTTGGTGTGGTCGACCAGAGATGGTCGTCGACCTGGGTGGTTGACGGGCATGAGGAGAAGTGCCTGGTCAACGTGGTTGCCCGATCGACCAGGTTACCCGGGCGACGGGGTTCAGTGGACGAGCGCGACAGTCGCCCAGGTGGTTTTGGCGAAGCCAACCACGGTGGTAGTATCCCGAGGTCGACGTGGCTGATTAGGTGAAGTCAACAGCACGTGGACCATTTGGTGTCTGCCCTGTGCAGATGACAAGGCACTGCACGCCAATACACTACGAGCACCTGCAAAGCGGGTGCACTGCTGTCCTGCGGGTGCAACGCTGTGCAGCCGCCTTGCTGCAGCGTTGGCATGCCGTCGACTCGCAGCGTTGGCGGGCCACGTCTTTGCACAGCTGGAGCGCGGTTGACCATGCAGCGATGGAACGCAGTCGACTGTGCTGCACTGGCAGTCGACCTGCATGCTTGCTAGCATCTGATGTAGTCTTGCTTCCCAACTTTCTTGTCACCACTGTTGTCAATCTTTGCAAGTGAAACTCTTCCCAATTCTTCCCATGGACGAGCTAGTAGTGTGAACACGAGAATAAGACTAGGGAACGCAGAGATCACCCTCAAAACCGTGCCTACCCTGTAGACTAGCTCCCGTTGGTTAAGTTATCTCTGCATGGTGCGGTGAGCATGGACGGCACCGCGACTTACCTTCAGTCTAGTCGACTTAGTTGCACATTACCTATTTCGTTTGTAGGCCAGGAGCTGTGCTAGTCACCATGGTTGGTCCCGTAGCTGACGCCTGCATAGTGGACACCTTGGAGACGCGGCTAGCAGATGCGAAGAGACGCCATGAGGATGGCGAGTTCGGGCCGAGCCTCCCCCTGGACGTCGTCGAGCTGGGTATCCGCACAATGTGGGCGACGGAGCATCCTTCCCAACCTGGTTCTCCTCGACCGGCACGGAACAAAGGTGGTGTCGGCGTGGGCGTCGACGGCGGTGACCAATTTGGCAGCAGTGCGGGAGGCACATTGAGGCAGAGAGGGGTGATACACGCCGGTGAAGTCGGCGGCGTTCAGGCGCAAGGGCTGCAGTCGTCTGCGGCTGCAGGCTCCTCGCAAGGTGATGTCGGAGGACGTCGGAGCAGTATGACACCCCGACGTCGGCAAACCACGTGACGGCGGTCGGGATAGCGCCGACGTACGGGTACTTCAAGTTCATGCCGGACAAGATAGTCGTCCCTGTTGTTATGTGATGCTATCATTTGCATTCACGTATGTCTGCCTCCCATTATATGTTCGTGCGTTGCATGCGTGATGTTTACAAGAATTTGTGTTTCGTGTGGTTTGGATTTTCTGAGTGTGTGTGAATGTTATTTGGCTTGAGAAGATATCCGAAGTGACTCCTCTGCTCGAGAGATTTTCAAAGAACCAAGAATCATCGCAATCGGAGCAAGAACGAGAAATATATGATTGTTCGAAATTTTGATTGAGATGCGGCGACTACGGGAATTTGCGGAGTGACTCAATATGGGGTATAGACTTTTGGGGGTTGGGAAATTCGTCACTCAACTGTAGATTGATGCCAAGTGGTTGGGAGAAGCCAAACCAGGTTGGCAAGTGTGGCCAAGTTGGGTGAAGTGGATGGCATGAATTGGGAAAGTGACAAATGTCAAAGTTGGGGTGCCTATAGAGAGGGGAATTGTGGTTGAGGCGTTTGTTGGAGGAGATCTGGTTTGGACAGAAGGACGCGACAGTTATCTTATGTGACAACGAGTCATCTGTGAAGTTGGCCAAGAATGCGTGTATGCATGGGCTGACAAAGCACATCAGGCCTAAGTGGCATTGGGTGAGGAGGCTCTTGGACAAGGAGGTGCGGCTGGAGATTGTGAAGACTCAGCAGCAGGCGGCTGATATCTTCACCAAGTGCCTGGCTGAAACTGAGCACTGGAAGGGCATGAAGCTTGCTCGAATGCGTGTGCATTGAGGGTGCATGCTTGAGCTATGGCATGTGGGATGATGGTTGGCAGCCAGAGGGGGAGTTTGTTATATGATGCTATCATTCGAATCCACGTCTGTCTGTCTGTCTGTCTGTTTACCTTTCTACCTTGCATGCGTGGTGTGCGCGTGCGTAAGAATTTATGTTTGGCATGGTTTGGATTTCCTGAGTGTGTATGAATGCTATTCTGCTTGAGCAGATATCTGAAGTGACACCTCTGCTCAAGAGCTTTCCGACGAACCAAGGATCGCTTCAATCGGAGCACAAACGAGAAAGTTACGAACGGTTGAAGTTCGTATGCTTCATATATTTGGTTGCGGCGACTTTGGGAATTTGTGGAGTGACTCTATATGATGTATATACTTTGGGGTTTGGGGAAATTCATCAATCTATTATAGATGATGCGAATTGGCTGGGAGAAACCAAATTGGGTGGGCAAGTGTGGCCAAATTGAGGTGAGGTGGATTGGGAAGGTTGGGAAAAGGACTAGGGTCAAAGTTGGGTTCCTATAGGGAGGGGAAATTGTGTGACCATGGGGTTTCCTTGGTTGAGGACTCCCTTGGGACCTCCCCTCTCGTCCTCCTCATCCCCTCCTACCTGGTTTCTAGCTAGTCTAATTCTCTTGTGTGGATCTTGTGTGAACAATTGTGATTGAGTTAATTTTCAGCTCTAGAATACCCCCCAGTGCGCCGAAAATTCATATCTCAAGATTAACTTCACCTCGTGATACGATTAAACTTGGGAATTGTAGCTACGGTCTAGAGCTACAGCATATCCGAAATTGGTGAAGTTTTTACAGTGAACGTTTCATCGACGGCGTTTCTTGTGTAGTCGACAATTCTGTCCAGAAATTAAGTCCAACGATTTGAAGTTATTTCGGTCCATAATCTTCCTAGACCCCGTCCTTAATCTCTAACACAACCAATCTCGGCGTCTTCTTGCCTGCATGCGGATGGCCAGCGTCGAATCCTCGACGTCGTCGTACATCACACACGTCATCAAGGGGCTCCCGAGCGCCTACAACCTGATGAAGCGTCTGTCGGTGGTTCTGGGCACGCGGGAGTCGCTCAACGAGGACTCGCTGACCTCGTTCATCCTCAGGGACAAGGCGATGCAGGAGGCCGAGAAGTCCACGGAGCTCCTGCCGCAGGTGAACTACGTCGCCCCGATAAATCAAGGCGGTCAACCGGGGCAGCGGGGCAAGCCAGGCGGCCAGTGGTAGCGGAGGTAGAAAGCCGGCCAAGGACGCCGACAAGCAGAAGTCGGCCAAGGATGGCAGCAGAGGAGGAGGAGGTCGACGTCGGGAATGCTGGCTGTGCGGCGACCCCGACCACCTATCCTTTGAGTGCCCCGACCGTGACGACTCCGATGACGACGACACCAAGGGAGGCCGAGGGAGGTCGGCCGGTCTTAGCCCTCGTTGGGAAAGCAAGCGGCACAAGGAGAAGCATTCGACCAAGTCGACCTCGGCGAAGGACGCCGACTCCTCCTCTGGCGGCAAAGGACGAGGCGATGGGGAGGCGTCATGCTCATTGGTCAGCATCGTGGAGCAGACCGTCTCCCTGGCGCCGGAGGCCGGCGAGGACTTCCAGGCGGTGGCGGCAACCGTGCAGGTGAACCCGGCGGTGGTCCTGCTCGACAGCGGCTGTTTGCACCACCTAATGGGGACGAAGACAGCCTTCGTCGACTTGGGGCCGAGGACCGCAAGACTCGCTACGTGTGGGTGAGGCTGGTCGCCAAGAAGTCCGATGTGCTACGGGAGTTCAAAAGTGGCTGGTGGTGGTTGAGCGGCAGACGAAAAAGTCGGTGCTAATGCTGCGTTCTGACTGGGGAGGGGAGTTCCTCGGGAGGCAGTTCACCGACTTTGTGGACGGCAAGGGAATCGTCCACGACTTGTCCTGGCCCTACACACCGCAGCAGAACGGCATGGCAAAGCGGGAGATGCGGACGGTGGTGGAGTCGGTGCGGACGATGTTGCTGCACCAGGGCGTGCAGCACCACTGGTGGCACCTCGGACTACGCCAGGCCATCTGGGTGAGAAACTGCTTGGAGAGGTCGACACTGCCGCCGGGAATGACTCTGTACCAGCTGCTGACCGGCGAGAAGGCCGACTTGACGCCGGCCCATGTGTGGGGCTGCATGGCACAGTTCCTGGTCCCCGAGCAGCAGCGTGGTGGAGAGCTGGAGCCGAAGGCCCAGTGGGGCCTTCGCCTCGATGTGTCGGAGGAGAGCAAGGGCTGGGAGCTCCTCGACCTCACCGAAAACAGGGTGGTCACCTCGTCTGACGTGGTGTTCTACGAGACCATGTCGCTGGAGGTGTGGAAGTCGGAGCACAGGCCAGCTTCGGGGCGGACGCAGGTCACCCCGCCGACGGACACCTTGACGGCGACACTCCCTTTGCTCGCCGAGGTTGGTGAGCTCGCTGATGAGGACGCCGAGGATGTCCTCCCTCTTTCCCCTTCCCTTCCCCCTGCTCCTCCTGCCCCACACCTTATAGCCGGCCTGCATGAGCTGACACCGACGTCGGCCTCCGGCGATGAGTGGAGGAGTGGGGCGTCGCCTGTAGCGCTGACCAAGAACATCGCCGGTGGCTGACGTGGCGTCAACCAAGTCGGCATGGAAGTAGAACCGACGAAGGCAGGGGAGCAGCAGGTGGTGGAGTCAACGCCGACAATGGCAAAGGCGGCAAAGGAGGCATCGGCAGTGAAGCCGCCGACAAGGGAGCAGCCAGCAGAGCAGCCGAAAGGGGAGCAGTCGGCGATTGGGCTGTCGGCAGGGGAGCCGGCGACAGGGGAGAAGTCGGAAGGGACGCTGACCTTGGTGCAGCATGCCGGTGAGGGTAGTGAAGCCGGCGTTGATGTTCCTGACCTACCACGTGCGTCTGCCGCCGGCCGCCAACACCACACTGTATGACGACGCCAATGATGACCTGTTGTACAACGGCGCCGAGGAGGACGTCTACCTACCAGAGCTCGACCGCGACATGCACGCCGACCCTGAGCACCGCTGGGACATCGTGACGATGACGGTGAAGGAGGTGTTGGCGAGCTGGAAGGGCTAGGCGGTGAAGGCCGCCATGGACGAGGAGATCCGCAGCCTCATCGGCATGGGCACTCGGGAGCTAGTCGAACGCCCACGCGGGGTGAACATCATGAAGAACCGGTGGATCCTAATGACCAAGTGTCACGTCGACGACACGGTCGCCCGGGAGAAGGCGAGGGTGGTCGTGAAGGGCTTCACGCAGGTGTATGGTGCCGACTACGACGAGACATACATGCCGGTGAGCATCTACGTTACGCTGGGGATCTTCCTCACCATCGTCGCCGTCCTTGACCTCAACCTGATGCAGCTCGACATGAAGAACGCCTTCCTCCAGAGCAAGCTCGACCGTGTGTTGTACACGTACCAGCCAGACTACTACAACGACGGGACCGGCCGGGTGTGCAAGCTCCAGAAGAGTCTGTACGGACTGAAGCAGTCGCCGCTGCTGTGGTACAAGGCGCTCAACGACGTGCTGGTCGGCACTGGCTGGAAGAAGAGCCAGGCCAACGAGGCCCTTTACTTCACGGTCGGCGGTGATGGAGAGGCCTGCTGGGTGCTAGTCCACGTCGACGACCTGCTCGCTGCCAGCAGCAGCACCGCGATGCTGGAGGAGCTGAAGGAGCTGTTGGAGGCCGCCTTCAAGCTGCGCGAGATCTCACCGGTGGAGAATCACCTCGGGCTGGAGATCGTGCGCGACAAGCCAGCGAGGAAGTTTTGGCTGCACCAGCAGAACTATGCCGACAAGCTGCGCAGGCGTTTCATCGTCGAGGAGCAGACCGGGTGCACCCCAAAGACGCCGGACGCCGTCGACGCCTACGCCGAGCTGATGTTCAACGACGAAAGGTCTCAGGAGCTCGAGGAGGAGTACCAGCAGAAGGTCGGCTCGCTGCAGTTTGAGGCGACAACGACGAGGCCGGACATCGCCTTCGCCTGCAGCAAGCTGGGGAGCGGCCTCACGGTGAGGAGCGACCAGCACTGGCGCGAGGTTGACCACTGCCTTGCCTACCTCGCTGACACCCGTGACACCGCCCTGGAGTTTGGTGGTGGACCAGAGTCGCTGAAGCTGGTCGGTTACGTGGACACCAACGACGCCGGCGACAAGCAGAACCGGACGAGCACGGGCGGCTACGTGTTTGTCTACGGAGGAGCTGCAATCTCCTAGTCGAGCCAGCGCATCAAGTGCGCGGCGCTGTCGTCGACCAAGTCGGAGTACGTGGCGGCCACCAAGGCCGGCAAGGAGGGGTGCCGACTTCGTTTCCTTCTTGCAAAGTTTCCGGCTGCTGGACGCCGGGACGCCGACTGTCCTTCAGGTGGACAACAAGTCGGCCATTACGATCGCCGAGGGCTTGAGGCTGCAGGTGTGCGGGAGGTGCAGCCGACTTGCTGCAGTGGGCGACACCGACTTGGGCAAGCTGGTCGACGGAGTAGGATGACCTGGACGGGGTCGCTGCGAAGCCGCCGACTTTGAGACGCCGGCGGCCGACTTCAACACTCGGAGGTCGACTTGGTGACGCCGACATGGTGAAGCTGACTTGGAATGGTCGGCTCATGGCTGGGCTGGTCGACCTCGAGCTGGTCGACCAGGGGTGTGGTCGACCGGAGGTGGTCGTCGACCTGGGTGGTCGACGGGCACAAGGAGAAGTGCCTGGTCGACGTGGTTGCCCGGTCGACTAGGTTACCCGGGTGACGGGGTTCAGCGCAGGAGCGCGACAGTCGCCCAGGTGGTTTTGGCGAAGTCGACCTCGGTGGTAGTATCCCAAGGTCGACGTGGCTGATCAGGTAGAGTCAACAGCACGTGGACGATTTGGTGTCTACGCTGTGCAGGTGACGAGGCACAGTACGCCAATCAATGACGAGCATCTGCGAAGCGGGTGCGCTGCTGTCCTGCGGGTGCAACGCTGTGCAGCTGCCTTGCTGCAGTGTTGACACAGCGTCGACTTGCAGTGTTGGAAGACCACGTCTTTACACAGCTAGAGCGCAGTCGGCCATGCAACGCTTGAACGCGGTCGACCGTGCTGCGTTGGCAGTTGACCTGCATGCTTCCTAGCATCTGATATAGTCTTGATTCCCAATTTTCTTGTAACCATTGTTGTCAATCTTTGCTAGTGAAACCCTTGCCAAATCTCCCCTTGAATAAGCAAGTAGAGTGAACACAAGCAAACGACTAAGGAACGCAGAGATCACCTTCACAACCGTGCCTACCCTGTATACTAGCTCCCGTTGTTTTAGTTATCTCCGCAGATACGGCTCGTACGACTATTTTGTGATGCCATTCGGACTCTGCAATGCACCAGCGACATTCCATGTGGAGATAAATCACATCCTACGGCCCCTGTTGGACGAGTGCGTAGTAGTGTACCTGGGCGATATTATCAGCTACTCTAAGAACATGAAGGAGCACGCGGAGCATCTTCAGAAAGTCTTCGAGATCATGCAGAGAGAACCAATTCTAGGTGAAGCTGTCAAAGAGCGACTTCGCTTTGAAGAAGGTGAAATTTCTCGGGCACATGGTGAGTGCCGAGGGCGTACATGTGGACCCGCGGAAGATCGAAGCCGTGAAAGAGTGGAAAGTACCAGAAATCGTCAAGGATTTGCAGCAGTTCCTAGGCTTCGCCATTTATTACAACAGGTTCGTGCCACTGTACACCAAGATAGCAGCGCCACTGACAAACTTACTGGAAAAGAATACGCCCTATAGATGGGATACTTTTCAACAGCAATCCATGGAGCAGCTATAGACAGCACTGACTACTGCCCCAGTACTCATCCTACCAGCTCCAGACAATGACTACGTGGTGGAAGCAGACGCTAATGACCAGGCAGTCGGAGCAATACTAATGCAGGATCACAGACACGGCTTGGAGCCCATCGCCTACCTCAGTAAGAAGCTACACGGAGCAGAACTGAATTACCCAATCCGTGAGAAGGAAGCCTTAGCGAGAGTCAGAGCCTTCAAGGCGTAGAGGTGTTACCTAGTGGAAGCCAAGACTGCAGTCTACAATGATTGCTGCAGTGGGTGGACTTCCTGGGAACACACTTCTCCTACGACATCATCTAGAAGTCAAGGCTACACAACAAGGCCGACGCACTGAGCCGCCTAGGGAATGTAGCAGGCGTCCAGATTGACGGGATGAACCCTCTGCTCAAGGGTCTATTCCAGCATGGGGACTCTGCGGACGCAAAAATTGCTACATCAAATAAGCAGAACCCTAACAGTGGGAGAAAGACTTAGCGGTAAGGAAAGGTTTAGGAAAATTCTGGGTACCAAACTATGCCCTGCTCCGACGGATCTTGCTGGAGGAGTTTCATGACGTAGCAAACGCGGGGCATTTCGGGAGTAACAAAACATCAGCGGGAATAGCGAAGCATTACTACTGGCCCCGGTTGGCAGCAGACGTGCAGCAGTTTGTCACCTCATACAACATGTGCCAGCGGATGAAGTGTACCAAGTAGAAAAAAGCAGGTCTACTTCAGCCTCTACCCGTACCGGAGCAGCCTTGGCAGGTTGTTAGCCAAGACTTCATTACTAGGCTACCTTCGACCTCACGAGGGCATGATGCTATAATCGACGTGATCGACAAGATCTCCAGAATGGGACACTTCATCCCGACCAACGCCATGGCTACAGCTGAAACAACTGCTCGCCTCTTCTTTGGTCGCATTGTCACCATCCACAACATCCTCGCTACACTCATCTCAGACAGGGACCCAAAGTTCACTATTACGTTACAGAGGGAACTCATGGGTTTGTTGGGGACAAAGCTTGCAATATCTTCCGCTTGCCACCCCCAGACAGACGGACAGACAGAGCGACTCAATCATGTGGTTGAAGAATTACCACGCATAGCTTGCAGGGACGATATCAGCACTGTGATCTACAGTTACCGACCCTGGAGTTCGCCTACAACAACGCATCTCATGTAGCCACAGGGAAATCGATTTCTTCCTGTGTTACGGGCGTAAACCAATCACACGACAGCAGCCAACCACATCGGCACACGTCCAAGCCGCACACGACTTTGTCACCACCGTAGGCGGAATTGTAAGGAAGGTTTACGATTGAGAATTTTTATGGTAGGGTTTATGTCGTAGCGGGGCGTAGTTCGGTACCCAATTTTGTGCTGAACCTTTCCTTACCGCTAAGTCTTTCTCCCACTGTAACAAATTCTATTTCTGTGATGTAGCAATCCATTCGTCCACGGAGTAACCATGTTGGAATAGACCCTTAAGCAGAGGGTTCATCCCGTCAATCTGGATGCCTGCTACATGCCCTGGGCGGCTACGTGCGTCGGCGTGTTGTGTAGCCATTGCTTGTAGACGATGTCGTAGTGGAAGTGTGTTTCCAGGAAGTCCATCCACCACACGTCTCGTCGTGAGAGCGTAGGCTGCAACTTGAGGTATTTGAGACTGCAGTGGTCGGTGCACCTCTACGCCTTCAAGGCGGTGACTATCGCTAAGGCTTCCTTATTGTGGATTGGGTATTTGTCTTCTACTCCGTATAGCTTCTTACTCAGGTAGGCGATGGGATGCAAACCACGTCTGTGATCTTGCATTAGTACTGCTCCGACTGCATGGTCACTAACGTTTGCTTCCACCACGTAATCTTTCTCAGGAACCGGTAGGATGAACCCCGGGGCAGTAGTCAGTGCTGTCTGTAGCTGCTCCGTGGCTTGCTGTTGAGATGTATCCCATTTATAGAGCATATACACTTTTAGTAATGATTGGCGCTGCTATCTTAGCGTACTGTGGCATGAACCTGTTGTAATGATTGGCGCTGCTATCTTAGCGTACACGAAAACGTAGAATGGCGGCAGAGAAATGTAGGTGCGTAGAAACATCGACGGGTCAGCAGTAGCAGGAGCAAACCCAAGAGCCGCAAGTGTCGTCCTCAGTGTGTCGTGCCACTCGCGGGGCGTCTGGCGGGGACCGTAGACTGGCCGCCGGAGGCTCCACTGGGTACCCGCAGGAAACGACCCAGTGAAGCCAGGTGGGCGGCGCAGCCAGATCTCCTCGTGCAGGCTGCCCTGCAAGAAAGCTGTGGAGAAGTCGAGGGAGTGCAGCTCGTAGTCACGCTGTGCTGCAACGTGCCGCAACACTCAAAGAGTGGTCATCTTCAGGGTGGGGGAGAAGGTCTGGAAGTAGTCGACCCCCTGTCGCTGATTGAAGCCTTGAACAACGTAACGTGCCTTGAAGGCAGGCGGAGAACCCGGCGGCCGCTTCACTCCGAAAATCCACATGCCATCGACTATGTTCGCCCCAGGAGGAGGAACCTCATCGACATAGGTGCCTGTGGACTTCTAGGAAGCCATCTTTGCGTCCATGGCTGTCTGCCACTGAGAGGAGTACTCATCCGCGATCGCCTCAGCGTAAGAGTGCGGGGTAGGGATGTTAAGTGCATCCGGGTCTCCCTCAGGGCAAAGCAGCACGGGCAGGGCAAAGCAGCACGGGCATCCGGGTCGCAAGACACTCAAGCTCAAACTGCCTGTCCTCAAGGACGTCACAGCCAAGGGCAGGCTCACCCCCGACGGACGGAGGACAGACAGATTCAGACTCAGTAACAAGACTCGCGACGTAGTCGAGACGACTCCTAGCAGCAAAGTCGACTAGCTCAGTGACTAGGGAAAACGCAGCAGTAGACTCAAGGTCAGGGTCAGTGACGTCAGTAGCGAGGAGACGAGTGACAGTAGGACTAGTAGCACGAGCAAGGTCAGACGCAGGGTTAGGAACGTCAGGAAGAGAGGACGCCGGAGGAGACGGCAGGGCAACACGCTGTGGAATAGAGGAAGGACAAAGTGCCATACCGTGAGTGCCTGGGACAGCAAGAGGACGAGGACGGGCGTCACAACAAGCACAAACAGGCGTGGAAGCACGAGTCTCAGGCTCACGATGCTCAGTCAAGGACTCAGTTACCTCAGTGTGAGGAGCAGGAGCAGGGAGCGGGGAGCCAGGCAGTAGCCGTGTCTGAGACTGGTATGTCGGTGGACACAGGAGAGGTGGAGTGAGGCCAGTGGAAGGCGGGAGACTAAGAACCTGGCGAAGGACCGATGACAGGGAGTTTTAGTTGCGCGAGAAGACCTCCCACGATATTCGTGCATTATCTCCATCAAAAGGCTACGATAATTTGAAATGTATTTACTTATACAGTTGATAAATATGGATTGGTTAAAAAACAAGGTATTGTATTAACTAGACTATCTGATAACTTATTTTTATATTGAAAGTATCAGATTCGAATCTCGAAAGAGCACAATCTCGCGAGCCCGCTGGCCTGCCTGTAATAGCACTGTTGTTCAGCACACTCACATGTGGTAGCTCTTTGTTTTTCAGCACATGCACCTGTGATAGCACCTTTGTTCACGTGCACTTGTGGTAGCACCGATGTTCAGCACATGTACTTGTGGTTGCACTGGTAGTCAGCACACGCACATGTGGTAGCAGCGATGTTCATGCATCGCACCTGTGGTAGCAACGGTATTCAACACACGCACCTAGCACCACAACTGCTATAGCACTAGTGTTCAGCACCATACGGGTGATCAACATTGGCCACAGGGGGTCCCAAGGAGTTCCAAGGGGTCGCATGGGGCCCTAAGGGATTCCAAGGGGTCCCACGTGTTTCCGAGGGGTCTTGAGGGGTCCCATGGGGTCTTATGGGGTCTTAAGGGGTCCGACGAGGTCGCATGGGGTTCCAAAGGGTCCCATATTTCTCGCGTTCAGTTGTGATGCTCTGCTTTGTCTTGTCGCTTTGCACTTCTTTGGTGTTGTACAAGCTTCTGTCCTTGCTCTCCCACTGCATCCACGCCTTTGGCCCAGACCGCTAGTGTCTTGTGGCTTCAGAGCTTTCCAAGCTGCATGAAGAGGTTCGGTAATTTTAGGAAAATGTGTAGGTTTTTTACGTCTGGAAATCGTGCTCCATGATTCTCATTCATTTTCCCCATCCACATAATGTGAACAAAAGACTCAGAAGCAAGATTGCTGATAAGGAAAAGCTCATTGATACAAAAGATCATATGTTGCAAGATATGAAAACAAAACTAAAGCAAAGTCACAACCAGCTAATGGTATTGTTCTTGCATTTTTCTCAGCCTTTTTCTTATATACGACTCCAATCTCACTCGAGTTTCTGTCTTGCTGCAGGCTTTCAAAGGAACAATTTGTGTTGTATGCAGGGTTCGTACTTGAATGAGAAGGAAAATAAAAGTGCCGAAATGACTGTCAACATTCCCGAGAACAACAAGATAGTTGTCACAGGTTTGAAGAGACTTTTAACTATGTAACAAGCGCAACGTACGGGTTCAAGGTAAGTAAATAGCATGTGGTTTTACATAGCGTATGTTTTATGCAACCAGCACTACCCTTACCCGGCGTTCTCTGTGCCTTTCCAGGTGTGCATTTTTTTTTACAAGGACAAACTATATCCGGAAATACCTTTAGAATGCTTGAACATTCAGCTGAAGAGTCGCTTTGTGGAGTCATCCCAAGATCTTTTGAGCATATCTTCATGCTTTGTGGAGAAAATTCTGGTTTGCCGTGGGAATACATGATCGAGGTGAGGTGTGCAACCCCTGACTATTATGAATTTGTACATTGTTCACATACTGAAATAATATTTATGTAACCAGGTTCCTGTCATAACATTATAGCTTATACATTTGTGTAGGTTGTAGTGGGGTAGCCCATAAGGGGTACAACCCAATTAGGGTTAGTATTTGTACCCAACTGTTTGCTAGTTCATTCATTCTCGTTCACAACATTCTAACATGGTTTAAGAGCAGGTCCCCTAGGACCGGTCTGTTTTGGGCCCACCACCTACTGCCCTGCTAGCCTAGGCCCGCGCCCGTTGCCCCTAGGCCCCGGCCCGTCGCCCCTAGCTCGGCCCCTCGGCCCCGTTGGCCCCGTCGACCCCGGCGCCCCTAGCTCGGCCCCTCGGCCCCGATGGCCCTGTCGACCCCGTCGCCCCTAGCCGCGCCCGTCGACCCCTAGGCCCCTAGCCGCGCCCCTCGGCCACGTTGGCCCCGTCGACCCCGTCGCCCCTAGCTCGGCCCCACGGCCCCGTTGGCCCCGTCGACCCCGTCGACCCTAGGCACGCCCCTCGGCCCCGTTGGCCCCGTCGACCCCGTCGGCCCTAGCCGCGTCCGTCGACCCCTAGGCCCCTAGCCACGCCCCTCGGCCCCGTTGGCCCCGTCGACCCTAGCTCGGCCCCTCGGCCCCGTCGCCTCGGCCCCTTGGAAGCCGACGTTGCCGATCACCAACATCAAGGGATTGTGTTTCATCTTGGGGCGTGATTTTCTGAAGCGTTTCAACCCCGAGATAGTCTGGGTCAACCGGAGGGCATACATCTACAACAACAGGAAACAGGTGGAGCTGCGAAGCTGGACATATAAAGGGGATATTCCGGAGACGACACTAGCATAGTTTGAGCGAACGGTGAACGAGAGTAACATGGGTTACAGAGCGCTAGTAATGACAGAAGCAGAGGAGGAGAAGCCTAGCTCAGAGCTACCTACAGCAATACGGACAGTGTTAGAGGAATACCAAGACATCATGCCGGACGACCTTCCTGCAGGAGTGCCTCCAGCACGAACCCACGAACACAAGATCGTGGAAGAGCCAGGTGCGAAACCAGTCTCACATGCACCATACCGCCTCAGCGCAACCGAGCAAGCAGACATAAAAAAACAGATAGAGTACCTGCTGGACTAGAAACTGATCCGACCATCCACCTCTCCCTACAGCGCACATCTTCTTTTCACTCTTAAGCCGAATGATAGTTTACGGATGTGCATCGACTATCGGGTATTGTACAAATGGACAATCAAAACAAATACCTATACCGCGCATAGACGATCTTCTAGACCAACTATGTGGTGCAACCGTGTTTTCGAAGCTGGACCTTCGGTCGGGTTAGTGGCAGATCAAGATGGAAGACAACTCGATCCACAAGAAGGCATTCCGTACCAGATACTATCAACGGGAGTTGTGTGTTGGCCCCGTCCTCGCTTGGGCGGAGCCGACTTTGTGGTCGGGTTTGCGGGAGGTGCAGCCGACTTGCTGGAGTGGGCGACGCCGACTTGGGCGAGCTGGTCGATGGAGTAGGACGACCTGCACAGGGCCGCTGCAAAGCCGCCGACTTTGGGACGCCGGCGCCCGACTTCAACACTAGGAGGTCGACCTGGCGAGGTCGACCAGGGAGGGCGTCGACTTGGTGACGCCGACCTGGTGAAGCCGACTTGGTGTGGTCGGCTGACAGCTGGGCTGATCAACCTCGAGCTGGTTGACCAGGGGTGTGGTCGACTTGGTGTGGTCGACCAGAGATGGTCGACGACCTGGGTGGTTGACGGGCATGAGGAGAAGTGCCTGGTCAACGTGGTTGCCCGATCGACCAGGTTACCCGGGCGACGGGGTTCAGTGGACGAGCGCGACAGTCGCCCAGGTGGTTTTGGCGAAGCCAACCACGGTGGTAGTATCCCGAGGTCGACGTGGCTGATTAGGTGAAGTCAACAGCACGTGGACCATTTGGTGTCTGCCCTGTGCAGATGACAAGGCACTGCACGCCAATACACTACGAGCACCTGCAAAGCGGGTGCGCTGCTGTCCTGCGGGTGCAACGCTGTGCAGCCGCCTTGCTGCAGCGTTGGCATGCCGTCGACTTGCAGCGTTGGCAGGCCACGTCTTTGCACAGCTGGAGCGCGGTCGACCATGCAGCGATGGAACGCAGTCGACTGTGCTGCGCTGGCAGTCGACCTGCATGCTTGCTAGCATCTGATGTAGTCTTGCTTCCCAACTTTCTTGTCACCATTGTTGTTAATCTTTGCAAATGAAACTCTTCCCAATTCTCCCCATGGATGAGCAAGTAGTGTGAACACAAGAAAACAACTTGGGAATGCAGAGATCACCCTCAAAACCGTGCCTACCCCGTAGACTAGCTCCCGTTGGTTAAGTTATCTCTGCATGGTGCGGTGAGCATGGACGGCACCGCGACTTACCTTCAGTCTAGTCGACTTAGTTGCACATTACCTATTTCGTTCGTAGGCTAGGAGCTGTGCTAGTCACCATGGTTGGTCCCGTAGCTGATGCCTGCGTAGTGGACACCTTGGAGACACGGCTAGAAAATGCGAAGAGACGCCATGAGGATGGCGAGTTCGGGCCGAGCCTCCCCCTGGAGGTCGTCGAGCTGGGTATCCGCACAATGTGGGCGACGGAGCATCCTTCCCAACCTGGTTCTCCTCGACCGGCACGGAACAAAGGTGGTGTCGGCGTGGGCGTCGACGGCGGTGACCAAGTCGGCAGCAGTGCGGGAGGCACGTCGAGGCAGAGAGGGGTGATACACGCCGGTGAAGTCGGCGGCGTTCAGGCGCAAGGGCTGTAGTCGTCTGCGGCTACATGTATCAAACTTATATCTGCTATAGTCTATTTAGGCTGTAGTGGGGTAGCTCTTAGAGGGTACAACACTTGTGTTTTCTACTTGTACCCATCTGAGTTTCTAGTTGATTCATTCTTTCGTCAATTATCTTACATGGTATAGAGTTAGTTTCGAGTTTTTTTTTTTAAAGGGCCCACCACTAAATTTTTCTTACCTGCTCGACGCGCGCGTCGCGCCTGCCCTTCGAGGCCCGTAGCGGCCCCTGCGCCTGCCCTTAGAGCCAGCGCCGGCCCCGTAAGGCCCCGTAGGGCCCCGTTTCCGGCCCTGTAAGGCCCTGTAAGGCCCTGTTTCCGGCCCCGTAAGGCCCCGTAAGGCCCCGTAAGGCCCCGTTTACGGCCCCGTTTAAGGCCCTGTAAGGCCCCGTAGGGCCCCGTAAGGCCCCGTTTACGGCCCCGTTTAAGGCCCCGTAAGGCCCCGTAAGGCCCCGTTTAAGGCCCCGTAAGGCCCCGTAAGGCCCCGTAAGGCCCTGTAAGGCCCCGTAAGGCCCCGTAAGGCCCCGTTTACGGCCCCGTTTAAGGCCCCGTAAGGCCCCGTAAGGCCCCGTCAGGCCCCGTTTAAGGCCCCGTAAGGCCCCATAAGGCCCCGTCAGGCCCCGTTTAAGGCCCCGTTAGGCCCTGTAAGGCCCCGTCAGGCCCCGTCAGGCCTCGTTTGCGGCCCCGTCAGGCCCCATAAGGCCCCGTCAGGCCCCGTTAGAGGCCCCGTACGGCCCCGTCAGGCCCCGTTAGCGGCCCCGTCAGGCCCCGTCAGGCCCCGTAAGGCCCCGTTCGGCCCTGCCCCGGCCCTACCCCAACCTGTCGCGGCCCTGCGCCGGCCCTGCTGCGGCCCTGTCGCAGCTCTGCCCCGGCCCTGCTCCGGCACTGTTGCAGCCCTGCCCCGGCCCTCGCCCCGACCCTGTCTCGGCCCTGCCCCGGACCTGTCGCGGCCTCGCCCCGGCCCTGTCCCCGGCCCTGCCCAGGCCCTGCCCCGGCCCTGCCCCCGCCCAGCCCCCTGCCCCGGCCCTGCTCCGACCCTGCCCCGGCCCTGCCCCGGCCCTGCCCCGGCCCTGCCCCGGCCCTGCCCCGGCCCTGCCCCCTGCCCCGGCCCTGCTCCGACCCTGCCCCGGCCCTGCCCCGGCCCTGCCCCGGCTCTGCCCCGGCCCTGCCCCTGCCCTGCTCCTGCACTGTCGCGGCCCTGCCCAACCCGGCCCCGGATCTTTTGCGGCCCGGCCCCGGCCCTACCCCGGCCCTGCTCCGTCCTCGCCACTGGTAAGAGCGCCACGCTGCCGAGCCGCGCCTCCCTGCCGAGCCGCGCCGCCCTGCCTAGCCTGCCCTGCCGAGTTGCACTGCTGCTGCTCCTGTCATGGCTAGTCTCAATGTTCTTACCTTTGATGCTGAGGGTCGAGCTGTTGACTTTGAGGTCTGGCTAGATGATCTGCAGCTTTTCCTACAGTGCGATAGCAAGGATGGCCTCTCACTGTTCGATCTCACGTCTGGCGCCTCTACTGCCCCTGCTGCTGATGCTGACAGTACTGTTCGCTCGCAGTGGCTCACACGCGATGCTGCTGCTCGTCTTGCTGTGCGTAATCACCTGCCGTCTACTGAGCGCGCGCACTTTAGTCAGTACAAGAGTGCTAGGGCTCTGTACGACGCTGTAGTTGCACGCTACTCCTCCCCTACCACTGCTGCCCTCAGCCGCCTCATGCTGCCGTACCTTTTTCCTGACCTTGCCGCCTTTGCCACAGTTGCTGACCTAGTTGCTCACCTCCGCACTAGTGACGCTCGCTACCGCGCTGCCCTTCCCACTGAGTTTCTTCCAACGAACTCCCCCCCCATGTACATCACCCTTTACTACCCAGTCACCCGCCTCCCTGACTCTCTCTCCTCAGTCAGGGATCACTTCCTCTCCCTTTGCCCCACCGAGCTGACTGTCGACTTGCTAGAGGAGCGCCTTGCTGCAGCTGAGAAGAGTATCTTAGCTGTCGGTGCTTCTCGCGGCGACCGTCGCACCCCCTTCTTTGAGGGGTGTTCCCCTGTCCCCCTTCTCCCCTCTGTTGCCTCTGCTGCTGCTGTCGACCTCGTTGGCACTGAGGAGGTCGGCGCTGCGTCTACTGCCCCTAGTGGGCGACGCCGCACTGGCAAGGGCAAGGGAAGCAGGGGTGGTGGAGGGGGCGGTGGAGACAGCGGTGGAGGAGGTGGAGGTGGTGGTGGGGGTGGTTCCGGGAGTGGGGGCGTCGGTGGCGGCAGTGGAGGCCGTGGCGGCGGTGGCGGAGGAGGTGGCGGCGGCGGCAGCGGTGGTGGAGGTAGCGGAGGAGGTGGTGCTGGTCGCGGTGTGGCCACGCAGCGTGGAGGCCTTGGTGGCAGCCAGCGTCAGCAGCAGCTGCGCACCCGTGAGACCCCGTCTGTTCAGCAGCTTCGTGAGTGGTACGCTGGGCGTGGGAGGTCTGGGGGTGCAGGTCCCTGCACGTACGTACTTCGCACCGGCACTCGTAGTGGGGAGGTGTGTGGTCTCCCACACACCACGCAGCGCTGCTTCGGCCGCTTGACTGACGCCTGGCGTACCCAGTTTCCTGACGCTGTTGAGCTTCGTCGTTGGCATGATCTGCTTCTGCAGAATGTGCCTATCTTTGATCTAGACTTTGATGCTATCCTTGCTGCCATGTATGCTCTTGCTGATATTACTGAGGGTGACTGTTACCTGCGTGTCCCGCCCGACCCGGGCACTGTTGCCGCTGCTCCAGGTGCTTGTGCGGCTGCTGCTCTAGGTGCTAGTGCGTCTGCTGCTCCAGGTGCTGGTACGTCTCCTCTCTCTGGTACTACACCTATTGCGTCCTTCACACTTTCACACTTGACTCTGGTGCTTCGCGCTCTTTCTTTAGAGACAGCACCACGCTCACGCCGCTCAGTCGGCCTGTTGCGGTCTCCCTTGCTGACCCCTCAGGGGCGGGGCCCAGTACTTGCACACTACTCCACTGTCCTACCGTGTCCTGCAGCCCCGTCGGGCTTGCTGTCGGGACTCCACCTCCCCTCGTTCTCTAAGAACCTGGTGAGTGGAGCTGACCTCCAGGACGCGTGGGTTGACCAGTTCACCCCTGGAGGTCAGCGTGTGACCCACTGCACTTGCTCTCGGACGGGCCGCCACCTGGCCACGTTCACCCGTCGGCCAGGGTCGAGTCTGTACACACTGATTACTGCGCCTCCTCCGGTCTCTGCGTCTGGTCAGGTAGCTGCGTCCAGTCAGGTGTTTGCTGCCGCGTCCAGGTCTAGTCCTGCGTCTGCCCCCTGCTCGTGTCGTCCTCTGGCACACGAGACTCTCCTCTGGCACCACCGCCTTGGTCACCCCTCCCTGCCTCGTCTTCGAGGTATGGCCTCCCATGCCCTTGTCTCGGGTCTACCCAGGTCCCTCCCTCCCCTTCCTCCGGGGCCTGCCCCCACCTGTGTTCCGTGTGTCGAGGGCCAACAGCGTGCCGCCCCTCACTCCTCCTCGTTTCCTCCGACTGAGTCTCCTCTGCAGACTCTTCACATGGACGTGTGGGGCCCAGCCCGCGTCCGTGGACAGGGTCACGATCGCTACTTCTTCCTGGTCGTTGACGACTACTCGCGTTACACCACAGTCTTCCCCTTGCGCAGCAAGGGTGAGGTTCCTGAGGTGTTGATCGACTGGATCCGCGGTGCTCGTCGCCAGCTCAGTGAGAGTTTCGGCTCCGACCTTCCTGTTCTGCGTCTGCACTCAGACCGAGGTGGGGAGTTTTCCTCCGACCTCGTGAGAGCCTTCTGTCGTTCGGAGGGCATCCGCCAGACGTTCACGCTTCCGGCCTCCCCGCATCAAAATGGGATTGCTGAGCGCCGCATTGGCATGGTCATGGATGTCGCTCGTACGTCCATGATCCATGCGGCTCTCCCCATTTTCTGTGGCCGTTCGCGGTCCAGTACGCTGCGCATCAGATCAACCTTCAGCCTCGTGTCTCCTTGCCGGAGACCACACCTACTGTGCGGTGGACGGGGAAGGTTGGCGATGCGTCCGCGTTCCGTGTCTGGGGATCTCGAGCTTTTGTCCGCGATACTATAGCGGACAAGCTGTCCTCCCGTGCCGTTCCCTGTGTCTTCCTTGGCTTCCCTCCTGACGCACCCGGGTGGCAGTTCTACCACCCCACCTCCCGTCGTGTTCTGTCCTCTCAGGACGTCACGTTCGACGAGTCGGTGTCGTACTGCCGTCTCTTTCCCTACCGCACTGCCTCTCCCCCCCCCCCGCCACTCTTCCTGGCACCAGGTACTCCCCTGGTAGACCCCCTCCCCCCCCAGGGTCCTGCCCCCTTAGGTGTGTCCCAGGTAGACCCTGCCGAGCCGGTCGAGGTAGCTATCGACTCAGATGCTGCTAGGGGTGCTGAGTCTGGGGGTGCTGAGACTGGGGGTGCTGAGTCTGGGGGTGCTGAGACTGGGGGTGCTGAGTCTGGGGGTGCTGAGACTGGGCGTGGTGAGCCTGGGGGTGTGGAGCCTGAGGGTACTGTGTCTGGAGGTACTGAGCCTGCGCGTGCTGCGTCTGGAGGTGCTCTAGGTGTCCCGTCGCGGCGGGAGCCCCTCTCTCCACAGCGGCTTCGTGAGTGGTACTCTCGGCGCTGTCGGGTTGCTGCTGGAGGTGCTGCTGGTGTAGGAGCTGCTGGAGGTGCTGGCGCTGCTGGAGGTGGTGCTGGTGCTGGAGCTGCTGGAGGTGCTGCTGGTGCTGGAGCTGCTGGAGGTGCTGCTGGTACTGGAGCTGCTGGAGGTGCTGCTGGTGCTGGAGCTGCTGGAGCTGCTGGAGGTGCTGGTGCTGCTGGAGGTGGTGCTGGTGCTGGAGCTGCTGGAGGTACTGGTGCTGCTGGAGGTGCTGCTGGAGCTACTGGAGGTGCTGGCGCTGCTGGAGGTGGTGCTGGTGCTGGAGCTGCTGGAGGTGCTGATGGGACTGGAGACCCTGGGGCTGAGGGTACCGGTTCTGTCTCTGCTGTTTCTGGAGGCGCTGCGTGGCCGCGGCCGTTCTACGTTCCGCTCCTTCAGCAGGTTCTTGGCTCCCCGCCTTCTCCTGGTCCTCCTCCTCCTTTCCTGAGTCCACCACCTGTCCAGTCATAGTCGCGGTTCCAGCCAGCCTCTCCGCTGCCTGGTCCTTCTCCTTACTCTGGTCCGACTAGAGGTCTTACGGAGTGTCGTGAGCCTGAGTCTCGTCCTGTTTCGCCTTCGTCTCGTTCTGCGTCGCCTGTCCGTACTGTTCGCGCTGGTCGTGTTTCGCGTCCGCGTCTTCCTCCTGTCCCAGGCACTCACTCTATGACACTGCGTCCTTCTACTGCTCCAGAGCGTGTCCCTCTGCCCTCTCCTCCTGCGTCCTCTCTTCCTGACGGTCCGGACCCCGGAGTCTGACTCCCTTCGTGCTGCTAGTCCTACTGTCACACGCTTTCTGGCCACTGCTGTCACTGACCCTCTGTTTGAGTCCTCTGCTGCGTCTGCTCTTGTTGCTGAGCTTGTTGACTTTGCTGCAGCCTGTCGCCTAGACTACGCCACTAGTCTTGTTGCTGAGTCTGCGTCTGTGTCTGTCTGTCCTCCGTCCGTCGGGGGTGAGTGTGCTCTTGGCACGGACGTCCTTGAGGACAGACAGGAGGACCTTGAGTGTTTTGGTGCTGCTTCACCTCATCTCGTGTCCATGCTGCTTGCCCCTGAGGGAGACCCGGATGCACTAGAGATCCCGACCCCGCGCTCTTACGCAGAGGCGATAGAGGGTCCCTACTCCTCCCAGTGGCAGGCAGCCATGGACGCAGAGATGGCTTCCTGGAAGTTCACAGGCACCTACGTAGACGAGGTTCCCCCGCCTGGGGCGAACATCGTCAGTGGCATGTGGATCTTCAGGGTGAAGCGGCCGCCG
Source organism: Closterium sp. Naga37s-1 (assembly GCA_947471745.1). Classification (NCBI taxonomy): domain Eukaryota; kingdom Viridiplantae; phylum Streptophyta; class Zygnematophyceae; order Desmidiales; family Closteriaceae; genus Closterium; species Closterium sp. Naga37s-1. Next base: position 2,458,856 of record CANJKZ010000812.1, read on the forward strand.
GGTTCTCCGCCTGCCTTCAAGGCGCGTTACGTTGCACGTGGCTTCACTCAGCGACAAGGAGTTGACTTCTTTCAGACCTTCTCCCCTACCCCGAAGATGACCACTCTTCGGGTACTACTGCACGTTGCTGCTCATCGTGACTACGAGCTCCACTCGCTTGACTTCAGCACAGCCTTCCTACAGGGCAGCCTGCACGAGGAGATCTGGCTGCGCCGCCCACCTGGCTTCACTGGGTTGTTTCCTGCTGGTACCCAGTGGAGCCTCCGGCGGCCAGTCTACGGTCTCCGCCAGGCGCCCCGTGAGTGGCACGACACGCTCAGGACGACTCTTGCTGCTCTTGGTTTTGCTCCTTCCACTGCTGACCCTTCTCTGTTTCTACGCACTGACGCTACTCTGCCGCCGTTCTACGTTCTTGTGTACGTAGACGACCTTGTCTTTGCTACTGCTAACACGGAGGCACTCGCCCACGTGAAGTCCGAGCTGCAGAAGAGACACACGTGCACAGACCTGGGTGAGCTCACAAGCTATCTTGGCTTGCGGATCACCCGGGACAGAGCACAGTGCACCATTACCTTGACTCAGTCACACATGGTGCAGCAGGTCCTTCAGCGCTTCGGCTTCACCTACTCCTCGCCACAGTCCACTCCTCTGCCTACCGGTCACTCGCTCTCAGCTCCACCTTCGGACGAGTCCGTAGAGCCGAGTGGCCCGTATCCAGAGCTTGTGGGCTGCCTCATGTACCTGATGACTTGCACACGACCTGACCTCGCATACCCTCTCAGCCTTCTGGCTCGCTACGTGGCTCCCGGTAGGCACCGAAAGATGCACTGGGATGCTGCGAAGAGGGTGTTGCGATACTTGTGCAGTACATCGGGCATGGGGCTCGTGCTTGGAGGACGGGCTCGAGTTGTCCTCACTGGTCACGCTGACGCCTCCTGGGTTGCAACATGGCTACGCAGCGGTCGTCACAGGGTTACACCTTCAGTCTTGGCTCCGGCTCTGTTTCTTGGCGGTCTACCCGCTCTTCTTCTGTTCTCAGCTCCAGTTGTGAGGCTGAGATCTACGCTGGAGCCATGGCTGCACAGGAGCTTCGCTGGCTCACCTACCTGCTGACCGACTTGGGAGAGGCACCTCGGTCTCCTCCAGTTCTGTACGTCGACAACAAGGCCATGCTGGCCTTGTGTCAGGAGCACAGACTGGAGCACAGAACGAAGCACATTGCTCTGCGCTACTTCCTTGCTCGAGAGTTGCAGCAGCGTGGCCAGCTTCGTCTTGCTTACGTGGCCTCTCAGGCCAACACTGCTGATGTTTTCACCAAGGCACTTCAGCCTTGTGATCATCAGCGTTTCTGTACTGTGTTAGGCCTTGTACCTACTGTGCCTCACTTGTTGACTTCTTGACTCTGCTTGTACTGTACTCTATATACTTATACCTGCATGCTTACACTTGCTAGGTTGTGTTCACTGTATTTTTTGCTTTCCTTTATATAACTCTGCATGTGAACTGGCCTTATGGCCCTTTGCTTGTGCTCAGACTGTGTGGTGACTTTGTGATCCACCCTGAGCTTGCTTTGCCTTTCTTGACTGGTCTTGTGACCTCTTGTTCTCCCCCACTTTGCCTATGGGGGTGTGTCAAACTTATATCTGCTATAGTCTATTTAGGCTGTAGTGGGGTAGCTCTTAGAGGGTACAACACTTGTGTTTTCTACTTGTACCCATCTCAGTTTCTAGTTGATTCATTCTTTCGTCAATTATCTCACAGCAGGCTCCTCGCAAGGTGATGTCGGAGGACGTCGGAGCAGTATGACACCCCGGCGTCGGCAAACCACGTGACGGCGGTCGGGATAGCGCAGACGTACGGGTAATTCAAGTTCATGCCGGACAAGATAGTCGTCCCTGTTGTTATGTGATGCTATTATTTGCATTCACGTCTGCCTGCCTCCCATTATATGTTCGTGCGTTGCATGCGTGATGTGTACAAGAATTTGTATTTGGTGTGGTTTGGATTTTCTGAGTGTGTGTGAATGTTATTTGGCTTGAAAAGATATCCGAAGTGACTCCTCTGCTCGAGAGATTTCCAAAGAACCAAGAATCGTCGCGATCGGAGCAAGAACGAGAAATATATGATTGTTCGAAATTTTGATTGAGATGCGGCGACTACGGGAATTTGCGGGAAGCCAAACCAGGTTGGCAAGTGTGGCCAAGTTGGGTGAAGTGGATGGCATGAATTGGGAAAGTGAAAAATGTCAAAGTTGGGGTGCCTATAGAGAGGGGAATTGTGGTTGAGGCGTTTGTTGGAGGAGATCTGGTTTGGACGGAAGGACGCGACAGTTATCTTATGTGACAACGAGTCATCTGTGAAGTTGGCCAAGAATGCGTGTATGCATGGGCTGACAAAGCACATCAGGCCTAAGTGGCATTGGGTGAGGAGGCTCTTGGACAAGGAGGTGCGGCTGGAGATTGTGAAGACTCAGCAGCAGGCAGCTGATATCTTCACCAAGTGCCCGGCTGAACCTGAGCACTGGAAGGGCATGAAGCTTGCTCGAATGAGTGTGCATTGAGGGTGCATGCTTGAGCTATGGCATGTGGGATGATGGTTGGCAGCCAGAGGGGGAGTTTGTTATGTGATGCTATCATTCGAATCCACGTCTGTCTCTCTGTCTGTTTACCTTTCTACCTGGCATGCGTGGTGTGCGCGTGCGTAAGAATTTATGTTTGGCATGGTTTGGATTTCCTGAGTGTGTATGAATGCTATTCTGCTTGAGCAGATATCTGAAGTGACTCCTCTGCTCAAGAGCTTTCCGACGAACCAAGGATCGCTTCAATCGGAGCACAAACGAGAAAGTTACGAACGGTTGAAGTTCGTATGCTTCATATATTTGGTTGCAGCGACTTTGGGAATTTGTGGAGTGACTCTATATGATCTATATACTTTGGGGTTTGGGGAAATTCTTCACTCTACTATAGATGATGCCAATTGGCCGGGAGAAACCAAATTGGGTGGGCAAGTGTGGCCAAATTGAGGTGAGGTGGATTGGGAAGGTTGGGAAAAGGACAAGGGTCAAAGTTGGGTTCCTATAGGGAGGGGAAATTGTGTGACCATGGGGTTTCCTTGGTTGAGGACTCCCTTGGGACCTCCCCTCTCGTCCTCCTCATCCCCTCCTACCTGGTTTCTAGCTAGTCTAATTCTCTTGTGTGGATCTTGTGTGAAAAATTGTGATTGAGTTAATTTTCAGCTCCAGAATACCCCCCAGTGCGCTGAAAATTCATATCTCAAGATTAACTTCACCTCGTGATACAATTCAACTTGGGAATTGTAGCTACGGTCTAGAGCTACAGCATATCCGAAATTGGTGAAGTTTTTACAGTGAACGTTTCATCGACGGCGTTTCTTGTGTAGTCGACAATTCTGTCCAGAAATTAAGTCCAACGATTTGAAGTTATTTCGGTCCATAATCTTCCTAGACCCCGTCCTTAATCTCTAACACAACCAATCTCGGCGTCTTCTTGCCTGCATGCGGATGGCCAGCGTCGAGTCCTCGACGTCGTCGTACATCACACACGTCATCAAGGGGCTCCCGAGCGCCTACAACCTGATGAAGCATCCGTCGGTGGTTCTGGGCACGCGGGAGTCGCTCAACGAGGACTCGCTGACCTCGTTCATCCTCAGGGACAAGGCGATGCAGGAGGCCGAGAAGTCCACGGAGCTCCTGCCGCAGGTGAACTACGTCGCCCCGATAAATCAAGGCGGTCAACCGGGGCAGCGGGGCAAGCCAGGCGGCCAGTGGTAGCGGAGGTGGAAAGCCGGCCAAGGACGCCGACAAGCAGAAGTCGGCCAAGGATGGCAGCAGAGGAGGAGGAGGTCGACGTCGGGAATGCTGGCTGTGCGGCGACCCCGACCACCTATCCTTTGAGTGCCCCAACCGTGACGACTCCGATGACGATGACACCAAGGGAGGCCGAGGGAGGTAGGGCGGTCGTGGCCCTCGTCGGGAAAGCAAGCGGCACAAGGAGAAGCAGTCGACCAAGTCGACCTCGGCGAAGGACGCCGACTCCTCCTCTGGCGGCAAAGGACGAGGCGATGGGGAGGCGTCATGCTCATTGGTCAGCATCGTGGAGCAGACCGTCTCCCTGGCGCCGGAGGCCGGCGATGACTTCCAGGCGGTGGCGGCAACCGTGCAGGCGAACCCGGCGGTGGTCCTGCTCGACAGCGGCTGTTCGCACCATCTAATGGGGACGAAGACAGCCTTCGTCGACTTGGGGCCGAGCAGCAACGTCAAGCACATGCGCGGTTTCAGTGGAGCGTTGCAGGACATCCAAGGCCGAGGCTCTGTCGCCCTGCAAGGCAAAGCCGGGAAGCAGGTGCTCATCCCAGACGTGCTCTACGTCTCGGGCGTTCAGGCGAACCTGCTATCACCCGGCCAGCTGAAGAAGAGCGGCGTGAAGTTGCAGGACCATAGTGACGGACGTGCTTGGTCGGGAGAAGTATACCGGCCGGGTCCTTTGCACCAACCTGCGCCCAGGCACGGCAACGTCGACGACGATCAGGACGGAGACGGTGGCTCTGGGGACCATCGCTATGGCGACGAATTCGACGCCGTCCAGGTGGCATGTGAGGCTTGCACACGTGGGCGTGGACACCATCAAGAGCTCGGCAAAGCACGAGGTCGCGACTGGCCTGGACATCAAGCTGTCGGCCGTCGCCGACTTTCCGTGTGTCTCCAGTGTCGGTGGGAAGCTGGCGAGGCACACCTTCCCTGATAAGGGCTCCGACGCCCTGGCAGTCGTACACATCGACCTGTGCGGGCTGTTTCGGGTGGCCGGGATGGATGGCAACTTGTACTTCTTGCTGCTGGAGGACCGCAAGACACGCTACGTGTGGGTGAGGCCGGTCGCCAAGAAGTCCGATGTGCTGCGGGAGTTCAAGAAGTGGCTGGTGGTGGTTGAGCGGCAGACGAAAAAGTCGGTGCTAATGCTGCGCTCTGACTGGGGAGGGGAGTTCCTCGGGAGGCAGTTCACCGACTTTGTGGACGGCAAGGGAATCGTCCACGACTTGACCTGCCCCTACACACCGCAGCAGAACGGCATGGCAAAGCGGGAGATGCGGACGGTGGTGGAGTCGGTGCGGACGATGCTGCTGCACATGGGCGTGCAGCACCACTGGTGGCACCTCGGACTACGCCAGGCCATCTGGGTGAGAAACTGCTTCGAGGGGTCGACACTGCCGCCAGGAACGACTCCGTACCAGCTGCTGATCAGCAAGAAGCCCAACTTGACGCCGGCCCATGTGTGGGGCTGCATGGCACAGTTCCTGGTCCCCGAGCAGCAGCGTGGTGGAAAGCTGGAGCCGAAGGCCCAGTGGGGCCTTTGCCTCGGTGTGTCGGAGGAGAGCAAGGGCTGGGAGCTCCTCGACCTCACCGAAAACAGGGTGGTCACCTCGTCAAACGTGGTGTTCTACGAGACCATGTCGCTGGAGGTGTGGAAGTCGGAGTACAGGCCAGCGTCGGGGCGGACGCAGGTCAACCTGGTTGGGCAAAGAGAAAACAGGTTCTGTTTTTAGAACCTGAACCTGCTTGTTGTTTTCCCAGGTTGGTAAAACAAAACCAGAGGTTGTTTACCAACCTACCACCTGCTGTTTTGTCAAGCCAGGTTGGTTCTGTTGCTTGGAATTATTTGGGATCATCCCTGGTTGTTCCCAGGTTGATTCCCAAGGTCCTTGCTTGCTAGAACTATATATTCCTTCTCTGTTTGTACCTGGATATAGTCAATTTGATTCAAGCAAATTCCTTTCTTGCTGGAATTTTCTTTCTACACGGTGCGACGGCGGAATGCTACCGAGTCAACGCTAGTACACTAGCACTACAACGCTAGGCAAACGCTGTCTGAGCCATAACTCTGCAATGGCTGATCTTTTCGCGAGGAAACTTGGCTCTTTTAAAAGCTCTTAGAGTTAGCTTCGATATAGCAAGTTCTCAGGTTAATCTGATCGACGGTCTGCACGGCACGCTGCGCGACGTTCAAGGTACTCTTGCTAATTTGGCTAAGTCATTCTTGATCCCTTTCTCTACAAACTCGGACCCGAGGATAGGGGCCGGTCTTGTAACAGGCACCCAGGGATCCTTGGAGGTGACCCCGACGAGAGGTTTTAAGTTGGATAACGTCTTAAAAGCCTGAGTTGATTAGGCCCTTATACTAACAGCTAATGCCACTGTTTGGTGCAAATTCACATTGCACGACATGGTGCCGTCTAATTGTACGAATATGCGTGTGCGACTGCATTTGAATGTGAATGGAATGTTCATGTGTTTCTTTGCTTTCGAAATTTTCGCTTGATGCATTTGCAGGTACTCGCGCAATGTGTGCTTCGGCACAATATTGTACGCGCTATGAACATTGCAAGCAGAAAGGACGAGCTCGCAAAGGAACCCAAGATGGAAGCTTTGCAGTTCGGTTGAATTGATTGCACAGATTCAGTTCTATCCAACTCCAAATTGTACTGTTTTGTTTGGTTAACTATAGTGTAGCAGGGAAGGCACTATAGGGGTACAATTTAGGTGAAGGTTGGATGTTGTTTGTCTGTATCTGCATGCTACAGGGCCAGGGGAAACCAGCGGAACCAGCATTTGGCTGGTTGGGCAAAGACAAAACAGGTTCTGTTTTTAGGACCTGAACCTGGTTGTTGTTTTCCCAGGTTGGAAAAACAGAACCAGAGGTTGTTTACCATTCTACCACCTGCTGTTTTGTCCAGCCAGGTTGGTTCTGTTGCTTGGAATTATTTGGGATCATCCCTGGTTGTTCCCAGGTTGATTCCCAAGGTCCTTGCTAGCTAGAACTATATATTCCTTCTCTGTTTGTACCTGAATATATTCAATTTGATTCAAGCGAATTCCTTCCTTTCTGGAATTTCGTTTCTACGTGGTGCGACGGCGGAATGCTACCGAGTCAACGCTATTACGCTAGCACTACGACGCTAGGCCAACGCTGTCCATTTCGTAACTCTGAATGGCAGAATTTTTCGCGAGGCAACTTGGCTCTTTTGAAAGCTCTTAGAGTGAGCTTTGATATAGCAAGATCTCAGCTTAATCCGATCGACGGTCTGCACGGTACGCTGCGCGACGTTCAAGGTACTCTTGCTGTTTTGACTAAGTCCCTCTTGATCCCTCTCTCTAAAACTCGGACCCGAGGATAGGGGCTGGTCTTGTACCAAGCACCCAGGGACCCTTGGAGGTGACCCCGAGGAGAGGTTTTAAGTTGGATAACGTCTTAATAGCCTGAGTTTATTAGGCCCTTACACCAACAAGCTGGTATCAGAGCTGCGTTATAGTGATCCTCATTATAGGTAGCTATGGCGGGAAATGCCTCGGCGGGAGCTGGTGAATCTTCAGCCCAAGATCGTACCGGCAGCCAGGATTCTGGTATTACGGCGCCAAGGGGAGCGCGAACAAACCAGGGCTCGCTAATCAAGGAGGTGCTGAAGAACTTCACCGTCGAGAAGTTCAATGGTGAGGGCTATGATGATTGGGCCTGGAAAATGCAACTTTATTTCCGTCAGATTGGATTGCTAAAATTAATGATTGGGGAGGAGCCTAGACCGAGTGACCCCGCGCTGTAGGAAGATTGGGACGAGCGCACCTCGGCTGGCTACTACTTGATGTCGCAGAGTTTGGAGCTGAACCAGCGTCACCACGTCATGCACCTGCTGCCGGAGGTTGATTGCGGTCCGAAGGCGTGGACCGTGTTGAAGGAGCTGCACGCCCCGACCTCCGTTGTCGCAACGTTGATGCTGGAGAGGGAGCTGTCCGCGTTGCGCTTGAGCGAGGGAGAGCCAGTGCAACCTGTTTTGGACAAAACGCGCGACCTCTACGTGAAGATGCTCTCGGTGCTGCCGGAATCATGGCTTCAATTCACGAGCGGATTGAGCCTGCCGCAGAACCAGAGCTTGTGGACGCTCGAGTGGGTGCGGACGAAGATTCTGGAGGAGGACTTCCGTCGCCGCCAACTGAGGGGTGGAGACGACGGCAGCAGCGGCTACGGGATGCAAGGGAGCCGACGTGGCAGAGGACGTGGCTTCGGTGGTGCTGGACGCGGTGCAAAAAGGGACGACGACCAACAATGAGGTACCGGTTGGGGTCGCGGTGCGAAATCTGGACGTGGGGGCAAGTCGGGTGCTGGTGGCAAAATGAAAGGGAGTTGCTGGTATTGTGAGAAGGAGGGGCACCCCTGGTTTTTGTGCTATAAGAAACCCGATGGATGGACCCCCCAGAATGGTCACCAGGATGACGGCGCGCGGAGGAACCAGAAAAACGGCGCGAACATGGTCGCCGATTCGTCCGACAACAACCCGAAGAGCAACGGCGGTGCAGAGAAGAAGAAGGAGCACACCGCGGGCCAGTTCTTCCATATTGGAGAGCAGGGGGAGCAAGGAGACGCCTCTGCAAAGGTTGGAGCAGAGCTGCATCCCCTGGACTAATGGGTGTTGGACACGGGCGCTGCTTGGACGATGACGCCGCGCAAGGAGCTGATTGATGACGTACGAGCTGCACCGATCAACGAGGTGTGCAATGCCTCTGGACACGCGCTGAAGGTGGCTGGTGCAGGACGAGCTGCATTCAAGGGAGCGGATGGCAAGCCGGTGGTGCTGCACGACGTTCTCTTCGTTCCTGATCTCAATGCCAACCTCATCTCCCTCCGTAAGCTTGCCAAGGCTGGGGTGAGCACTAGCACGGATGGGGCACGCACGTACAAGGGGCAGCTGGGAAATCGGGTGCTTTGGGATCTGCACGAGAGCAAGGATGTGTACCCATGTGGCAGCTGCCGGCGTTGGCGTGGCACGGTGGGGGGCAGGCTGGAGAGGGGTCTGCATCCCAGGGGGAGTGCAACGCCGTTGGAGGGGTTGGTGTGAAAGTGTCGGCCAGATCTGGGGAGACAGATAAGGCAACGGCACACCGACGCTTGGGGCATGTGGCAATGCCCTTGTTGAAGCAGCTAGAGAATGATGGAGGCGTCAAGGGTTTGAAGTTGAACGGACAGCCACCCGATGACAACTGTGAAATCTGTTTGCTCTCAAAATTCACTCGTTTCCCTTTTCATAGCGTGACTGGCAGGAGCAAGAAGCCTATGGAGCTGGTTCACATGGACCTGGTGGGGCCGCTGCCGGTGCGACGGCACAAGGGGTAGCGGTATTTCCTAACCATTGTGGATGATTGGAGCAGACTCATGTGGGCATATCCGCTCAAGCAAAAGGACCACGCCGTCTCTACGATAAATGAAGATTGGCTGCCATTCGTGGAGAAGCAAGTGGAGTGTGTGGCAAAGCGGATTAGGACAGACCGGGGTTGTGAGTTCCTTGGAGCTGAAACGACGGCCTGGCTCAAGAAGCAGGGCATTCAGAGGGAGCTGACCACGGCTTACTCTCCGCAGTCCAACGGTGTAGCAGAACGGGCGAACCGGACCATTCTGGAGACAGCTAGGGCGCTGCTCATAGAATCAGGGGTGGGCAATTCCATGTGGCCCCATGCTGTCCGGCACGCTACCGTGGCTAGGAACAGGGTGCTCACTAAGGTTGGTAATGAATCGTGGGTGCCGCTGGAGAGCTGGCTTGGGAGGAAGCCGTCGGTGGACATGCTGAGGGTGTTCGGTTGCATGGCAGTCGCCCACGTCCCCAAGAAGTATCAAAGTAAGTTGGGGGCGAGTGCAATCTGGTGTGTGCATTTGGGGCTGGCTGCTGAGAGCAAGGGATGGTTGCTGTAGGAACCACGCAAGGGTGTGTTGTTTGACAGCAGGGATGTGAAGTTTGTTGAGGGCATGATGTATGGGGGCTGGAAGAAACAGCCAGAGACTAAGGTGTCCCAGCAGATGGAGCAGATCACCATGCAGCTGGACCTGACTCCTAGTGTGTGGGAGGAGGGAGAGGAGGCAGCTGCAGAGGGTGGTGATGGAGAGAAGGTGCAGGAGGCACCTGCTGGTGGAGGAAATGGAGACTAGTGGTAGCACCAAGGAAGCTGCTGGATCTGGGGGAGGAGAACAACAGCAGGGAAAAACTAAGGTTCCTGCGCTACCATCAAGGAGGAAGCCGAAGGGTGTTGTTATGAGGGGATGGGAGACACCCATCTCCAGGCCAAGACGTACCCGTATGGCCACTATGAAGCTGACTGCAGGAGCTGATGTAGCAGAGCAGCAGCTTGGGAATGAGGAGGCATTGCTGATTCTACCGCATGGCTATGACCCGGATGAGGAGGATGAACCTGCCTACTGTTTACTTGCCCCTGCACCAGAGGAACCAGCAAGCATGGAGGAGGCATTAGCTGGACCAGATAGGGAGAAGTGGCTGGTTTCTAGGGATGCTGAGTACCAAGGCTTGCTAGAGAATGGGACATGGGATCTGGTGGTGCTGCCTGAGGGGAAGAAAGCCGTACATTGCAAGTGGGAACTAAGGATCAAGACCAATGACAAGGGACAGGTCACCATCTACAAGAGTAGGCTGGTGGCTAAGGGGTTTATGCAGAAGGAGAAGCAGGACTTCAATGAGATCTTTGCTCCCACTGCCAAACCCCCTACCCTCCGTGTCTTGTTGGCAGATGCAGCCGTTAGTGGAAAATTCATCATTCAGATGGATATATCAACGGCATTCCTCAATGGGATTTTAAAAGAGGATGTGTACATGACGCAGCCGCCTGGGTATGAGGATGGTACGGGCAGGGTGTGCAAGCTGAAAAAATCCATCTACGGCTTGAAGCAGGCGCCACGCTGCTGGTACCAGAAGTTGGCAGCTGTTTTAGAGGAGATGGGATTCAGGACCAGCAGCTGTGATGAGAGCCTCTTTCTCAAGGGGGAGGGGGAGAAGCTGGTGCTGTTTCTGGTCTACGTGGACGACATTCTTCTCTTCAGCAGCAGCGTGAAGGAGATCCAGAACGTGCAGCAGCAGCTGATGAAGAACTTCAAGTGCAAGACCCTTGGGGAGGTAAAGTACTACCTCGGGACGGACGTGGAGAGGGATCTGGATCACAGATGGTTGAAGCTGCACCAGGAGAAGTTCATCAAAGAGCTGGGGGAGAAGTATGGGATTGAGAATGAGCGCAAGGTTGCAACACCCCTGCCAGCAGAATTCAAGCTTGTGAAGGCAGCAGAGGATGAAGGGGTTGAAGCCGAGGAGCAGCAGAAATTTCAGTCCTTGGTGGGCAGCCTCTTGTATGCCGTAATTCATACGAGGCCCGACATCTCTTTCTCGGTTGGGCAGCTGGCTAGGGTGGTGCAGAATCCATCAGAGGAGCAGGTGGATGCAGCTGAGCGTGTGGTGAAGTACCTGAACTCTCACCCAAGCATTGGAGTTCAATACTCCGTATCTGCACACGTGAAGCAGAAAGGGGTTGAGGTGCTGAAAGAGAAGGTAGAGCAGCTTTGAGAAGACAAGCAGTTTCTCACTTGCTTTACCAAACTACGTGGGCTTCTGAGAAGGACGATTCCTCATCTGTGGGAGGATATATCTGCGTAGTTGGGGGAGGACCTGTTAGTTGGAGGTCCAAGAAGCAGACGGAGACGGCACACTATCCTCTGTTGAATCAGAGGAGGCTGTTAGAGGAGATTGGCCAGGTGCAGAAGGTTGCTACGCCGCTGTTTTGGCAGCGTCCAGCACCACCGAAGCTACGTCCTCTGCCACGTCGGCTCCCTTGCATCCCGTAGCCGCTGCTGCCAATTCAACCGAACTGCAAAGCTTCCATCTTGGGTTCCTTTGCGAGCTCGTCCTTTCTGCTTGCACTGTTCATAGCGCGTACAATGTTGTGCCGAAGCGCATATTGCGCGAGTATCTGCAAATGCATCAAGCGAAAATTGCGAAAGCAAACAAACACACGAACATTCCATTCACACCCAAATGCATTCGCACACGCATAATCATACAAACAGACTGCAGGATGTCGTGCAATGTGAATTTGCACCCAACACATTCCCCCTCAGCCTGCCGGCTGCATTCCACATCATACCATGCTAGTTCATGCTCATTCCACTCATGCGCACACAACGCCAATGAGGCTCATCCGCAAGCCTCTTGGTGAGGAAGTCTGCTAGCTGCTAGTGAGTCTTGATATAGATTGGATTCACCGTCCCCCTCTTCACCTCCTTACGCAGCCAGTGCCACTTGATACGCATGTGCTTGTTCAACCCATGAAGCACAGCGTTCCTGGCCATCCCAAGAGCCCCCTTGCTATCACAAAACAGCGGCGTAGCAACCTTCTGCTCCTGGCCAATCTCCTCTAACATCCTCCTCAGCCAAATCACCTCTTTCACCCCATGGATCATAGTCATGTACTCTGATTCAACAGAGAAGAGTGCCGTCACCATCTGTTTCTGTTGGTGTAATGGCCTAATAAACTCAGGCTATTAAGACGTTATCCAACTAAAAACCTCTTCTCGGGGTCACCCCCAAGGGTCCCTGGGTGCTTGGTACAAGACCAGCCCCTATCCTCGGGTCCGAGTTTGTAGAGAGAGCGATCAAGAGGGACTTAGTCAAAACAGCAAGAGTACCTTGAACGTCGCGCAGCGTGCCGTACAGACCGTCGATCGGATTAAGCTGAGAAGTCGTTATATCGAAGCTCACTCTAAGAGCTTTCAAAAGAGCCAAGTTGCCTCGCGAAAAGTTCTGCCATTGCAGAGTTACGAATTGGACAGCGTTGGCCTAGCGTTGTAGTGCTAGCGTACTAGCGTTGACTCGGTAGCATTCTGCCGTCGAATCGCGTGGATACGAAATTCCAGCAAGGAAGGAATTCGCTTGAATCAATTTGAATATATTCAAGTACAAACAGAGAAGGAATATATAGTTCTAGCTAGCAAGGACCTTGGGAATCAACCTGGGAACAACCAGGGATGATCCCAAATAATTCCAAGCAACAGAACCAACCTGGCTGGACAAAACAGCAGGTGGTAGGTTGGTAAACAACCTCTGGTTCTGTTTTTCCAACCTGGGAAAACAACAACCAGGTTCAGGTCCTAAAAACAGAACCTGTTTTGTCTTTGCCCAACCAGCCAAATGCTGGTTCCGCTGGTTTCCCCTGGCCCTGTAGCATGCAGATACAGACAAACAACATCCAACCTTCACCTAAATTGTACCCCTATAGTGCCTGCCCTGCTACACTTTAGTCAACCAAATAAAACAGTACAATTTCGAGTTGGATAGAACTGAATCTGCGCACTCAATTCAACCGAACTGCTAAGCTTCCATATTGGGTTCCTTTGCGAGCTCGTCCTTTCTGCTTGCACTGTTCATAGCGCGTACAATGTTGTGCCGAAGCGCACATTGCGCGAGTACCTGCAAATGCATCAAGCGAAAATTGCGAAAGCAAACAAACACCCGAACATTCCATTCACACCCAAATGCATTTGCACACGCATACTTGTACAAACAGACGGCAGGATGTCGTGCAATGTGAATTTGCACCCAACACATTCCCCCTCAGCCTGCCGGCTGCATTCCACATCATTCCATGCTAGTTCATGCTCATTCCACTCATGCGCACACAATGCCAATGAGGCTCATCTGCAAGCCTCTTGGTGAGGAAGTCTGCTGGATGCTGGTGAGTCTTGATATAGATTGGATTCACGGTCCCCCTCTTCGCCTCCTTACGCAGCCAGTGCCACTTGATACACATGTGCTTGTTCAACCCATGAAGCACAGTGTTCCTGGCCATCCCAAGAGCCCCCTTGCTATCACAAAACAGTGGCGTAGCAACCTTCTGCTCCTGTCCAATCTCCTCTAACAGCCTCCTCAGCCAAATCACCTCCTTCACCCCATGGAACATCGTCATGTACTCTGATTCCACAGAAGAGAGCGCGATCTCCGTCTGCTTCTTGGACCTCCAACTAACAGGTCCTCCCCCAACTACGCAGATGTATCCTCCCGCAGATGAGGAATCTGTTGGGTGCAAATTCACATTGCACGACATCCTGCCGTCTGTTTGTACGAGTATGCGTGTGCGAATGCATTTGGGTGTGAATGGAATGTTCGTGTGTTTGTTTGTTTTCGCAATTTTCGCTTGATGGATTTGCAGGTACTCGCGCAATGTGCGCTTCGGCACAACATTGTACGCGCTATGAATAGTGCAAGCAGAAAGGACGAGCTCGCAAAGGAACCCAAGATGAAGCTTTGCAGTTCGGTTGAATTGATTGCGCAGATTCAGTTCTATCCAACTCGAACTTGTACTGTTTTGTTTCGTTGACTATAGTGTAGCAGGGCAGGCACTATAGGGGTACAATTTAGGTGAAGGTTGGATGTTGTTTGTCTGTATCTGCATGCTACAGGGCCAGGGGAAACCAGCGGAACCAGCATTTGGCTGGTTGGGCAAAGACAAAACAGGTTCTGTTTTTAGGACCTGAACCTGGTTGTTGTTTTCCCAGGTTGGAAAAACAGAACCAGAGGTTGTTTACCAACCTACCACCTGCTGTTTTGTCCAGCCAGGTTGGTTCTGTTGCTTGGAATTATTTGGGATCATCCCTGGTTGTTCCCAGGTTGATTCTCAAGGTCCTTGCTAGCTAGAACTATATATTCCTTCTCTGTTTGTACCTGAATATATTCAAATTGATTCAAGCGAATTCCTTCTTTGCTGGAATTTCGTTTCTACGCGGTGCAACAGCGGAATGCTACCGAGACAATGCTAGTACGCTAGCACTACGACGCTAGGCAAACGCTGTCCATTTCGTAACTCTGCAATGGCAGAACTTTTCGTGAGGCAACTTGGCTCTTTTGAAAGCTCTTAGGGTGAGCTTCGATATAGCGAGTTCTCAGCTTAATCCGCTCGACGGTCTGCACGGCACGCTGCGCAATGTTCAAGGTACTCTTGCTGTTTTGACTAAGTCCCTCTTGATCCCTCTCTCTACAAACTCGGACCCGAGGATAGGGGCTGGTCTTGTACCAAGCACCCAGGGACCCTTGGAGGTGACCCCGAAGAGAGGTTTTAAGTTGGATAACGTCTTAATAGCCTGAGTTTATTAGGCCCTTACACCAACAGAATCGTCTTTCTCAGAAGCCCACGTAGCATCGGTAAAGCAAGTGAGAAACAGCTTGCCTTCTCCAAGCCGCTCCCCCTTCTCTTTCAGCACCTCAACCCCTTTCTGCTTCACCTGTGCAGATGCGGAGTATTGAACTCCAATGCTTGGGTGAGAGTTCAGGTACTTCACTACACGCTCAGCTGCATCCACCTGCTCCGCTGATGGATTCTGCACCACCGTAGCCAGCTGCCCAACCGAGAAAGAGATGTCGGGCCTCGTATGAACCGAGGCATACAAGAGGCTGCCCACCAAGGACTGAAATTGCTGCTGCTTCTCGGCTTCAACCCCTTCATCCTCTGCTGCCTTTACAAGCTTTAATTCTGCTGGCAGGGGTGTTGCAACCTTGCGCTCATTCTCAATCCCATACTTCTCCCCCAGCTCCTTGATAAACTTCTCCTGGTGCAGCTTCAACCACCTGTGATCCAGATCCCTCTCCACATGCATCCCGAGGTAGTACTTTACCTCCCCAAGGGTCTTGCACTTGAAGTTCTTCATCAGCTGCTGCTGCACTTTCTGGATCTCCTTCATGCTGCTGCTGAAGAGAAGAATGTCGTCCACGTAGACTAGAAACAGCACCAGCTTCTCCCCCTCCCCCTTGAGAAAGAGGCTCTCATCACAGCTGCTGGTCCTGAATCCCATCTCCTCTAAAACAGCTGCCAACTTCTGGTACCAGCAGCGTGGCGCCTGCTTCAAGCCATAGATGGATTTTTTCAGCTTGCACACCCTGCCCGTACCATCCTCATACCCAGGCAGCTGCGTCATGTAGACATCCTCCTCTAAAATCCCATTGAGGAATGCCGATGATATATCCATCTGAATGATGAATTTCCCACTAACGGCTGCATCTGCCAACAAGACACGGAGGGTAGGGGGTTTGGCAGTGGGAGCAAAGATCTCATTGAAGTCCTGCTTCTCCTTCTGCATAAACCCCTTCGCCACCAGCCTACTCTTGTAGATGGTGACCTGTCCCTTGTCATCGGTCTTGATCCTTAGCACCCACTTGCACTGTACGGCTTTCTTCCCCTCAGGCAGCACCACCAGATCCCATGTCCCATTCTCTAGCAGGCTTTGGTACTCAGCATCCCTAGAAACCAGCCACTTCTCCCTATCTGGTCCAGCTAATGCCTCCTCCATGCTTGCTGGTTCCTCTGGTGCAGGGGTTAGAAAACAGTAGGCAGGTTCATCCTCATCATCCGGGTCATAGCCATGCGGTAGAATCAGCAATGCCTCCTCATTCCCAAGCTGCTGCTCTGCTACATCAGCTTTTGCAGTCAGCTTCATAGTGGCCATACGGGTACGTCCTGGCCTGGAGACGGGTGTCTCCCATCCCCTCATAACGACACCCTTCGGCTTCCTCCTTGATGGTAGCGCAGGAACCTTAGCTTTTCCCAGCTGCTGTTCTCCTCCCTCAGATCCAGCAGCTTCCTTGGTGCTACCACTAGTCTCCACATCATCTCCTCCACCAGCAGGTGCCTCCTGCACTTTCTCTCCATCGCCACCCTCTGCAGCTGCCTCCTCTCCCTCCTCCCACACACTAGGAGTCAGGTCCAGCTGCATGGTGATCTGCTCCATCTGCTGGGACACCTTAGTCTCCGGCTGTTTCTTCCAGCCCCCATACATCATGCCCTCAACAAACTTCACATCCCTGCTGTCAAACAACACACCCTTGGATGGTTCCCACAGCAGCCATCCCTTTCTCTCAGCAGCCAGCCCCAAATGCACACACCAGATTGCACTAGCCCCCAACTTACTTCGATACTTCTTGGGGACGTGGGCGACTGCCATGTAACACCCTCAGCATGTCCACCGGCGGCTTCCTCCCAAGCCACCTCTCCAGCGGCACCCACGATTCATTACCAACCTTAGTGAGCACCCTGTTCCTAGCCACGGTAGCGTGCCGGACAGCATGGGGCCACATGGAATTGCCCACCCCTGATTCTATGAGCAGCGCCCTAGCTGTCTCCACAATGGTCCGGTTCGCCCGTTCTGCTACACCGTTGGACTGCGGGGTGTAAGCCGTGGTCAGCTCCCTCTGAATGCCCTGTTTCTTGAGCCAGGCCGTCATCTCAGCTCCAAGGAACTCACCACCCCGTAGAGGCGGCGTGGTCCTTTTGCTTCAGCGGATACGCCCACATGAGTCTGCTCCAATCATCCACAATGGTCAGGAAATACCGCTCCCCCTTGTGCCCTTGCACCGGTAGCGGCCCCACCAAGTCCATGTGAACCAGCTCCAAAGGCTTCTTGCTCCTGCCAGTCACGCTATGAAAGGGGAAACGAGTGAATTTTGAGAGCAAACAGATTTCACAGTTGTCATCGGGTGGCTGTCCGTTCAGCTTCAAACCCTTGACGCCTCCATCCTTCTCTAGCTGCTTCAACAAGGGCATTGCAACATGCCCC
The DNA here is from genome assembly GCA_947471745.1 of Closterium sp. Naga37s-1. Taxonomy (NCBI): domain Eukaryota; kingdom Viridiplantae; phylum Streptophyta; class Zygnematophyceae; order Desmidiales; family Closteriaceae; genus Closterium; species Closterium sp. Naga37s-1. Next base: position 2,476,288 of record CANJKZ010000812.1, read on the forward strand.
AAGCGTCGGTGTGCCGTTGCCCAACTGTCTCCCCAGATCTGGCCGACACTTTCACACCAACCCCTCCAACGGCGTTGCACTCCCCCTGGGATGCAGACCCCTCTCCAGCCTGCCCCCCACCGTGCCACGCCAACGCCGGCAGCTGCCACATGGATCTGTACACATCCTTGCTCTCGTGCAGATCCCAAAGCACCCGATTTCCCAGCTGCCCCTTGTACGTGCGTGCCCCATCCGTGCTAGTGCTCACCCCAGCCTTGGCAAGCTTACGGAGGGAGATGAGGTTGGCCTGGAGATCAGGAATGAGGAGAACATCGTGCAGCACCACCGGCTTGCAATCCGCTCCCGTGAATGCAGCTCGTCCCGCACCAGCCACCTTCAGCGCGTGTCCAGAGGCAGAGCACACCTCATTGATCGGTGCAGCTTGTACGTCATCAAGCAGCTCCTTGCGCGGCGTCATCGTCCAAGCAGCGCCCGTGTCCAACACCCAATAGTCCAGGGGATGCAGCTCTGCTCCAACCTTAGCAGAGGCGTCTCCTTGCTCCCCCTGCTCTCCAATATGGAAGAACTGGCCCGCGGTGCGCTCCTTCTTCTTCTCTGCACCGCCGTTGCTCTTTGGTTTGTTGTCGGACGAATCGGCGACCATGTTCGCGCCGTTTTTCTGGTTCTTCCGCGCGTCGCCACTCTGCTGACGATTCTGGGGGGTCCATCCATCGGGTTTCTTATAGCACAAAAACCAGGGGTGCCCCTCCTTCTCACAATACCAGCAACTCCCTTTCATTTTGCCACCAGCACCCGATTTGCCCCCACGTCCAGATTTCGCACCGCGACCCCAACCGATACCTCCTTGTTGGTCGTTGGAGTCGTCGTCCTTCTTTGCACCGCGTCCAGCACCACCGAAGCCACGTCCTCTGCCACGTTTGCAGCACAGTCGACTGCGTTCCATCGCTGCATCGGACTTCTTGGCGACCGGCCTCACCCACACGTAGCGAGTCTTGCGGTCCTCGGCCCCTAGTCGACGAAGGCTGTCTTCGTCCCCATTAGGTGGTGCAAACAGCCGCTGTCGAGCAGGACCACCGCCGGGTTCGCCTGCACGGTTGCCGCCACCGCCTGGAAGTCCTCGCCGGCCTCTGGCGCCAGGGAGACGGTCTGCTCCACGATGCTGACCAATGAGCATGACGCCTCCCCATCGCCTCGTCCTTTGCCGCCAGAGGAGGAGTCGGCGTCCTTCGCCGAGGTCGACTTGGTCGAATGCTTCTCCTTGTGCCGCTTGCTTTCCCAACGAGGGCTACGACCGGCCGACCTCCCTCGGCCTCCCTTGGTATCGTCGTCATCGGAGTCGTCACGGTCGGGGCACTCAAAGGATAGGTGGTCGGGGTCGCCGCACAGCCAGCATTCCCGACGTCGACCTCCTCCTCCTCAGCTGCCATCCTTGGCCGACTTCTGCTTGTCGGCGTCCTTGGCCGGCTTTCCATCTCCGCTACCACTGGCCGCCTGGCTTGCCCCGCTGCCCCGGTTGACCGCCTTGATTTATCGGGGTGACGTAGTTCACCTGCGGCAGGAGCTCCGTGGACTTCTCGGCCTCCTGCATCGCCTTGTCCCTGAGGATGAACGAGGTCAGCGAGTCCTCGTTGAGCGACTCCCGCGTGCCCAGAACCACCGACAGACGCTTCATCAGGTTGTAGGCGCTCGGGAGCCCCTTGATGACGTGTGTGATGTACGACGACGTCGAGGACTCGACGCTGGCCATCCGCATGCAGGCAAATAGACGCCGAGATTGGTTGTGTTAGAGATTAAGGACGGGGTCTAGGAAGATTATGGACCGAAATAACTTCAAATCGTTGGACTTAATTTCTGGACAGAATTGTCGACTACACAAGAAACGCCGTCGATGAAACGTTCACTGTAAAAACTTCACCAATTTCGGATATGCTGTAGCTCTAGACCGTAGCTACAATTCCCAAGTTTAATTGTATCACGAGGTGAAGTTAATCTTGAGATATGAATTTTCAGCGCACTGGGGGGTATTCTGGAGCTGAAAATTAACTCAATCACAATTTTTCACACAAGATCCACACAAGAGAATTAGACTAGCTAGAAACCAGGTAGGAGGGGATGAGGAGGACGAGAGGGGAGGTCCCAAGGGAGTCCTCAACCAAGGAAACCCCATGGTCACACAATTTCCCCTCCCTATAGGAACCCAACTTTGACCCTTGTCCTTTTCCCAACCTTCCCAATCCACCTCACCTCAATTTGGCCACACTTGCCCACCCAATTTGGTTTCTCCCAGCCAATTCGCATCATCTATAGTAGATTGATGAATTTCCCCAAACCCCAAAGTATATACATCATATAGAGTCACTCCACAAATTCCCAAAGTCGCCGCAACCAAATATATGAAGCATACGAACTTCAACCGTTCGTAACTTTCTCATTTGTGCTCCGATTGAAGCGATCCTTGGTTCGTCGGAAAGCTCTTGAGCAGAGGAATCACTTCAGATATCTGCTCAAGCAGAATAGCATTCACACACACTCAGGAAATCCAAACCATGCCAAACATAAATTCTTACGCACGCGCACACCACGCATGCAAGGTAGAAAGGTAAACAGACAGACAGACAGACGTGGATTCGAATGATAGCATCACATAACAAACTCCCCTCTGGCTGCCAACCATCATCCCACATGCCATAGCTCAAGCATGCACCCTCAATGCACACTCATTCGAGCAAGCTTCATGCCCTTCCAGTGCTGAAGTTCAGCCAGGCACTTGGTGAAGATATTAGCCGCCTGCTGCTGAGTCTTCACAATCTCCAGCCGCACCTCCTTGTCCAAGAGCCTCCTCACCCAATGCCACTTAGGCCTGATGTGCTTTGTGAGCCCATGCATATACGCATTCTTGGCCAACTTCACAGATGACTCGTTGTCACATAAGATAACTGTCGCGTCGTTCAATCCAAACCAGATCTCCTCCAACAAACGCCTCAACCACAATTCCCCTCTCTATAGGCACCCCAACTTTGACATTTGTCACTTTCCCAACTCATGCCATCCACTTCACCCAACTTGGCCACACTTGCCAACCTGGTTTGGCTTCTCCCAACCACTTGGCATCAATCTACAGTAGAGTGACGAATTTCCCAACCCCCAAAAGTCTATACCCCATGTTGAGTCACTCCGCAAATTCCCGTAGTCGCCGCATCTCAATCAAAATTTCGAACAATCATATATTTCTCGTTCTTGCTCCGATCGCGACGATTCTTGGTTCTTTCGAAATCTCTCGAGCAGAGGAGTCACATTGGATATCTTCTCAAGCCAAATAACATTCACACACACTCAGAAAATCCAAACCACACCAAACACAAATTCTTGTACACATCACGCATGCAACGCACGAACATATAATGGGAGGCAGACAGACGTGAATGCAAATGATAGCATCACATAACAACAGGGACGACTATCTTGTCCGGCATGAACTTGAAGTACCCGTACGTCGGCGCTATCCCGACCGTCGTCACGTGGTTCGCCGACGCTGGGGTGTCACACTGCTCCGACGTCCTCCGGCATCACCTTGCAAAGAGCCTGCAGCCGCAGACGATTGCAGCCCTTGCGCCTGAACGCCGCCGACTTCACCGGCGTGTATCACCCCTCTCTGCCTCGACGTGCCTCCTGCACTGCTGCCGACTTGGTCACCGCCGTCGACGCCCACGCCAACACCACCTTTTTTCCGTGCCGGTTGAGGAGAACCAGGTTGGGAAGGATGCTCCGTCGCCCACATTGTGCGGATACCCAGCTCGACGACCTCCAGGGGGAGGCTCGGCCCGAACTCGCCATCCTCTGGCGTCTCTTTGCATCTGCTAGCCGCGTCTCCAAGGTGTCCACTACGCAGGCGTCAGCTACGGGACCAACCATGGTGACTAGCACAGCTCCTGGCCTACGAACGAAATAGGTAATGTGCAACTAAGTCGACTAGACTGAAGGTAAGTCGCGGTGCCGTCCATGCTCACCGCACCATGCAGAGATAACTTAACCAACGAGAGCTAGTCTACCGGGTAAGCACGGTTTTGAGGGTGATCTCTGCGTTCCCAAGTCGTTTTCTCGTGTTCACACTACTTGCTCATCCATGGGGAGAATTGGGAAGAGTTTCACTTGCAAAGATTGACAACAATGGTGACAAGAAAGTTGGGAAGCAAGACTACATCAGATGCTAGCAAGCATGCCGGTCGACTGCCAGTGCAGCACAGTCGACTGCGTTCCATCGCTGCATCGGACTTCTTGGCGACCGGCCTCACCCACACGTAGCGAGTCTTGCGGTCCTCGGCCCCAAGTCGACGAAGGCTGTCTTCGTCCCCATTAGGTGGTGCAAACAGCCGCTGTCGAGCAGGACCACCGCCGGGTTCGCCTGCACGGTTGCCGCCACCGCCTGGAAGTCCTCGCCGGCCTCCGGCGCCAGGGAGACGGTCTGCTCCACGATGCTGACCAATGAGCATGACGCCTCCCCATCGCCTCGTCCTTTGCCGCCAGAGGAGGAGTCGGCGTCCTTCGCCGAGGTCGACTTGGTCGAATGCTTCTCCTTGTGCCGCTTGCTTTCCCAACGAGGGCTACGACCGGCCGACCTCCCTCGGCCTCCCTTGGTATCGTCGTCATCGGAGTCGTCACGGTCGGGGCACTCAAAGGATAGGTGGTCGGGGTCGCCGCACAGCCAGCATTCCCGACGTCGACCTCCTCCTCCTCAGCTGCCATCCTTGGCCGACTTCTGCTTGTCGGCATCCTTGGCCGGCTTTCCATCTCCGCTACCACTGGCCGCCTGGCTTGCCCCGCTGCCCCGGTTGACCGCCTTGATTTATCGGGGTGACGTAGTTCACCTGCGGCAGGAGCTCCGTGGACTTCTCGGCCTCCTGCATCGCCTTGTCCCTGAGGATGAACGAGGTCAGCGAGTCCTCGTTGAGCGACTCCCGCGTGCCCAGAACCACCGACAGACGCTTCATCAGGTTGTAGGCGCTCGGGAGCCCCTTGATGACGTGTGTGATGTACGACGACGTCGAGGACTCGACGCTGGCCATCCGCATGCAGGCAAATAGACGCCGAGATTGGTTGTGTTAGAGATTAAGGACGGGGTCTAGGAAGATTATGGACCGAAATAACTTCAAATCGTTGGACTTAATTTCTGGACAGAATTGTCGACTACACAAGAAACGCCGTCGATGAAACGTTCACTGTAAAAACTTCACCAATTTCGGATATGCTGTAGCTCTAGACCGTAGCTACAATTCCCAAGTTGAATTGTATCACGAGGTGAAGTTAATCTTGAGATATGAATTTTCAGCGCACTGGGGGGTATTCTGGAGCTGAAAATTAACTCAATCACAATTGTTCACACAAGATCCACACAAGAGAATTAGACTAGCTAGAAACCAGGTAGGAGGGGATGAGGAGGACGAGAGGGGAGGTCCCAAGGGAGTCCTCAACCAAGGAAACCCCATGGTCACACAATTTCCCCTCCCTATAGGAACCCAACTTTGACCCTAGTCCTTTTCCCAACCTTCCCAATCCACCTCACCTCAATTTGGCCACACTTGCCCACCCAATTTGGTTTCTCCCAGCCAATTCGCATCATCTATAGTAGATTGATGAATTTCCCCAAACCCCAAAGTATATACATCATATAGAGTCACTCCACAAATTCCCAAAGTCGCCGCAACCAAATATATGAAGCATACGAACTTCAACCGTTCGTAACTTTCTCGTTTGTGCTCCGATTGAAGCGATCCTTGGTTCGTCGGAAAGCTCTTGAGCAGAGGAGTCACTTCAGATATCTGCTCAAGCAGAATAGCATTCATACACACTCAGGAAATCCAAACCATGCCAAACATAAATTCTTACGCACGCGCACACCACGCATGCAAGGTAGAAAGGTAAACAGACAGACAGACAGACAGACGTGGATTCGAATGATAGCATCATATAACAAACTCCCCCTCTGGCTGCCAACCATCATCCCACATGCCATAGCTCAAGCATGCACCCTCGATGCACACTCATTCGAGCAAGCTTCATGCCCTTCCAGTGCTCAGTTTCAGCCAGGCACTTGGTGAAGATATCAGCCGCCTGCTGCTGAGTCTTCACAATCTCCAGCCGCACCTCCTTGTCCAAGAGCCTCCTCACCCAATGCCACTTAGGCCTGATATGCTTTGTCAGCCCATGCATACACGCATTCTTGGCCAACTTCACAGATGACTCGTTGTCACATAAGATAACTGTCGCGTCCTTCTGTCCAAACCAGATCTCCTCCAACAAACGCCTCAACCACAATTCCCCTCTCTATAGGCACCCCAACTTTGACATTTGTCACTTTCCCAACTCATGCCATCCACTTCACCCAACTTGGCCACACTTGCCAACCTGGTTTGGCTTCTCCCAACCACTTGGCATCAATCTACAGTAGAGTGACGAATTTCCCAACCCCCAAAAGTCTATACCCCATATTGAGTCACTCCGCAAATTCCCGTAGTCGCCGCATCTCAATCAAAATTTCGAACAATCATATATTTCTCGTTCTTGCTCCGATCGCGACGATTCTTGGTTCCTTGGAAATCTCTCGAGCAGAGGAGTCACTTTGGATATATTTTCAAGCCAAATAACATTCACACACACTCAGAAAATCCAAACCACACCAAACACAAATTCTTGTACACATCACGCATGCAACGCACGAACATATCATGGTAGGCAGAAAGACGTGAATGCAAATGATAGCATCACATAACAACAGGGACGACTATCTTGTCCGGCATGAACTTGAAGTACCCGTACGTCGGCGCTATCCCGACCGCCGTCATGTGGTTCGCCGACGCCGGGGTGTCACACTGCTCCGACGTCCTCCGGCATCACCTTGCGAAGAGCCTGCAGCCGCAGACGACTACAGCCCTTGCGCCTGAAAGCCGCCGACTTCACCGGCGTGTATCACCCCTCTCTGCCTCGACGTGCCTCCCGCACTGCTGCCGACTTGGTCACCGCCGTCGACGCCTACGCCGACACCACATTTGTTCCGTGCTGGTCGAGGAGAACCAGGTTGGGAAGGATGCTCCGTCGCCCACATTGTGCGGATACTCAGCTCGACGACCTCCAGGGGGAGGCTCGGCCCAAACTCGCCATCCTCATGGCGTCTCTTTGCATCTGCTAGCCGCGTCTCCAAGGTGTCCACTACGCAGGCGTCAGCTACGGGACCAACCATGGTGACTAGCACAGCTCCTGGCCTACGAACGAAATAGGTAATGTGCAACTAAGTCGACTAGACTGAAGGTAAGTCGCGGTGCCGTCCATGCTCACCGCACCATGCAGAGATAACTTAATCAACGAGAGCAAGTCTACCGGGTAAGCACGGTTTTGAGGGTGATCTCTGCGTTCCCGAGTCGTTTTCTCGTATTCACACTACTTGCTCATCCATGGGGAGAATTGGGAAGAGTTTCACTTGCAAAGATTGACAACAATGGTGACAAGAAAGTTGGGAAGCAAGACTACATCAGATGCTAGCAAGCATGCCGGTTGACTGCCAGTGCAGCACAGTCGATTGCGTTCCATCGCTGCATCGGACTTCTTGGCGACCGGCCTCACCCACACGTAGCGAGTCTTGCGGTCCTCGGCCCCAAGTCGACGAAGGCTGTCTTCGTCCCCATTAGGTGGTGCAAACAGCCGCTGTCGAGCAGGACCACCGCCGGGTTCGCCTGCACGGTTGCCGCCACCGCCTGGAAGTCCTCGCCGGCCTCCGGCGCCAGGGAGACGGTCCGCTCCACGATGCTGACCAATGAGCATGACGCCTCCCCATCGCCTCGTCCTTTGCCGCCAGAGGAGGAGTCGGCGTCCTTCGCCGAGGTCGACTTGGTCGAATGCTTCTCCTTGTGCCGCTTGCTTTCCCAACGAGGGCTACGACCGGCCGACCTCCCTCGGCCTCCCTTGGTATCGTCGTCATCGGAGTCGTCACGGTCGGGGCACTCAAAGGATAGGTGGTCGGGGTCGCCGCACAGCCAGCATTCCCGACGTCGACCTCCTCCTCCTCTGCTGCCATCCTTGGCCGACTTCTGCTTGTCGGCATCCTTGGCCGGCTTTCCACCTCCGCTACCACTAGCCGCCTGGCTTGCCCCGCTGCCCCGGTTGACCGCCTTGATTTATCGGGGTGACGTAGTTCACCTGCGGCAGGAGCTCCGTGGACTTCTCGGCCTCCTGCATCGCCTTGTCCCTGAGGATGAACGAGGTCAGCGAGTCCTCGTTGAGCGACTCCCGCGTGCCCAGAACCACCGACAGACGCTTCATCAGGTTGTAGGCGCTCGGGAGCCCCTTGATGACGTGTGTGATGTACGACGACGTCGAGGACTCGACGCTGGCCATCCGCATGCAGGCAAGAAGACGCCGAGATTGGTTGTGTTAGAGATTAAGGACGGGGTCTAGGAAGATTATGGACCGAAATAACTTCAAATCGTTGGACTTAATTTCTGGACAGAATTGTCGACTACACAAGAAACGCCGTCGATGAAACGTTCACTGTAAAAACTTCACCAATTTCGGATATGCTGTAGCTCTAGACCGTAGCTACAATTTCCAAGTTGAATTGTATCACGAGGTGAAGTTAATCTTGAGATATGAATTTTCAGCGCACTGGGGGGTATTCTGGAGCTGAAAATTAACTCAATCACAATTTTTCACACAAGATCCACACAAGAGAATTAGACTAGCTAGAAACCAGGTAGGAGGGGATGAGGAGGACGAGAGGGGAGGTCCCAAGGGAGTCCTCAACCAAGGAAACCCCATGGTCACACAATTTCCCCTCCCTATAGGAACCCAACTTTGACCCTAGTCCTTTTCCCAACCTTCCCAATCCACCTCACCTCAATTTGGCCACACTTGCCCACCCAATTTGGTTTCTCCCAGCCAATTCGCATCATCTATAGTAGATTGATGAATTTCCCCAAACCCCAAAGTATATACATCATATAGAGTCACTCCACAAATTCCCAAAGTCGCCGCAACCAAATATATGAAGCATACGAACTTCAACCGTTCGTAACTTTCTCATTTGTGCTCCGATTGAAGCGATCCTTGGTTCGTCGGAAAGCTCTTGAGCAGAGGAGTCACTTCAGATATCTGCTCAAGCAGAATAGCATTCACACACACTCAGGAAATCCAAACCATGCCAAACATAAATTCTTACGCACGCGCACACCACGCATGCAAGGTAGAAAGGTAAACAGACAGACAGACAGACGTGGATTCGAATGATAGCATCACATAACAAACTCCCCCTCTGGCTGCCAACCATCATCCCACATGCCATAGCTCAAGCATGCACCCTCAATGCACACTCATTCGAGCAAGCTTCATGCCCTTCCAGTGCTGAAGTTCAGCCAGGCACTTGGTGAAGATATTAGCCGCCTGCTGCTGAGTCTTCACAATCTCCAGCCGCACCTCCTTGTCCAAGAGCCTCCTCACCCAATGCCACTTAGGCCTGATGTGCTTTGTGAGCCCATGCATATACGCATTCTTGGCCAACTTCACAGATGACTCGTTGTCACATAAGATAACTGTCGCGTCCTTCTGTCCAAACCAGATCTCCTCCAACAAACGCCTCAACCACAATTCCCCTCTCTATAGGCACCCCAACTTTGACATTTGTCACTTTTCCAACTCATGCCATCCACTTCACCCAACTTGGCCACACTTGCCAACCTGGTTTGGCTTCTCCCAACCACTTGGCATCAATCTACAGTAGAGTGACGAATTTCCCAACCCCCAAAAGTCTATACCCCATATTGAGTCACTCCGCAAATTCCCGTAGTCGCCGCATCTCAATCAAAATTTCGAACAATCATATATTTCTCGTTCTTGCTCCGATCGCGACGATTCTTGGTTCTTTCGAAATCTCTCGAGCAGAGGAGTCACTTTGGATATGTTTTCAAGCCAAATAACATTCACACACACTCAGAAAATCCAAACCACACCAAACACAAATTCTTGTACACATCACGCATGCAACGCACGAACATATCATGGTAGGCAGAAAGACGTGAATGCAAATGATAGCATCACATAACAACAGGGACGACTATCTTGTCCGGCATGAACTTGAAGTACCCGTACGTCGGCGCTATCCCGACCGCCGTCATGTGGTTCGCCGACGCCGGGGTGTCACACTGCTCCGACGTCCTCCGGCATCACCTTGCGAAGAGCCTGCAGCCGCAGACGACTACAGCCCTTGCGCCTGAAAGCCGCCGACTTCACCGGCGTGTATCACCCCTCTCTGCCTCGACGTGCCTCCCGCACTGCTGCCGACTTGGTCACCGCCGTCGACGCCCACGCCGACACCACATTTGTTCCGTGCCGGTCGAGGAGAACCAGGTTGGGAAGGATGCTCCGTCGCCCACATTGTGCGGATACTCAGCTCGACGACCTCCAGGGGGAGGCTCGGCCCAAACTCGCCATCCTCATGGCGTCTCTTTGCATCTGCTAGCCGAGTCTCCAAGGTGTCCACTACGCAGGCGTCAGCTACGGGACCAACCATGGTGACTAGCACAGCTCCTGGCCTACGAACGAAATAGGTAATGTGCAACTAAGTCGACTAGACTGAAGGTAAGTCGCGGTGCCATCCATGCTCACCGCACCATGCAGAGATAAATTAACCAACGGGAGCTAGTCCACGGGGTAGGCACGGTTTTGAGGGTGATCTCTGCGTTCCTTAGTCGTTTTCTCGTGTTCATACTACTTGCTCATCCATGGGGAGAATTGGGAAGAGTTTCACTTGCTAAGATTGACAACAATGGTGACAAGAAAGTTGGGGAGGAAGACTACATCAGATGCTAGCAAGCATGCAGGTCGACTGCCAGCGCAGCACAATGGACTGCGTTCCATCGCTGCATGGTCGACCGCGCTCCAGCTGTGCAAAGACGTGGCCTGCCAACGCTGCAAGTCGACGGCATGCCAACGCTGCAGCAAGGCGGCTGCACAGCGTTGCACCCGCAGGACAGCAGCGCACCCGCTTTGCAGGTGCTCGTAGTGTATTGGCGTGCAGTGCCTTGTCATCTGCACAGGGCAGACACCAAATGGTCCACGTGCTGTTGACTTCACCTAATCAGCCACGTCGACCTCGGGATACTACCACAGTGGTTGGCTTCGCCAAAACCACCTGGGCGACTGTCGCGCTCGTCCACTGAACCCCGTCGCCCGGGTAACCTGGTCAATCGGGCAACCACGTTGACCAGGCACTTCTCCTCGTGCCCGTCAACCACCCAGGTCGACGACCACCTCCGGTCGACCACACCAAGTCGACCTCACCCCTGGTCGACCAGCTCGAGGTTGATCAGCCCAGCTGTCAGCCGACCACACCAAGTCGGCTTCACCAGGTCGGCGTCACCAAGTCGACGCCCTCCCTGGTCGACCTCGCCAGGTCGACCTCCCAGTGTTGAAGTCGGGCGCCGGCGTCCCAAAGTCGGCGGCTTTGCAGCGGCCCCGTGCAGGTCGTCCTACTCCATCGACAAGCTCGCCCAAGTCGGCGTCGCCCACTCCAGCAAGTCGGCTGCACCTCCCGCAAACCCGACCACAAAGTCGGCTCCGCCCAAGCGAGGACGGGGCCAACACACAACTCTCGTTGATAGTATCTGGTACGGAATGCCTTCTTGTGGATCGAGTTGTCTTCCATCTTGATCTGCCACTAACCCGACCGAAGGTCCAGCTTCGAAAACACGGTTGCACCACATAGTTGGTCTAGAAGATCGTCTATGCGCGGTATAGGTATTTGTTTTGATTGTCCATTTGTACAGTGCCCGATAGTCGATGCACATCCGTAAACTATCATTCGGCTTAGGAGTGAAAAGAAGAGGTGCGCCGTAGGGAGAGGTGGATGGTCGGATCAGTTTCTAGTCCAGCAGGTACTCTATCTGTTTTTTTATGTCTGCTTGCTCGGTTGCGCTGAGGCGGTGGTGCATGTGAGATTGGTTTCGCACCTGGCTCTTCCACGATCTTGTGTTAGTGGGTTCGCGCTGGAGGCACTCCTGCATGAAGGTCGTCCGGCATGATGTCTTTGTATTCCTCTAACACTGTCCGTATTGCTGTAGGTAGCTCCGAGCTAGGCTTCTCCTCCTCTGCTTCTGTCATTACTAGCGCTCCGTAACCCATGTTACTCTCGTTCACCGTTCGCTCAAACAATGCTAGTGTCGTCTCCGGAATATCCCCTTTATATGTCCAGCTTCGCAGCTCCACCTGTTTCCTGTTGTTGTAGATGTATGCCCTCCGGTTGACCCAGACTATCTCGGGGTTGAAACGCTTCAGAAAATCACGCCCAAAGATGAAACACAATCCTTTTTATGTTGGTGATCAGCAACGTCGGCTTCCACCTTAGTGCACCTATCTGCAGCTGTAGCGTTGAGTCACAGTGGATGGGTAGCTTCGTGCCGTCCACCATTGTTGCTGTGAACTGGGTCTCCTCCGGGGACTCCCCAATTTTCTCCAACGTCCCGCGGTCGCACACTAAGTGGGACGCTCCGCTATGCACCATCGCCTCGAGGCGTCGCCCTCTGCAGAGAAACTCCATCAATAATAGTTGATGCCGCTCCGAGTAGCCATAGATGGTCTTGCTTATAGGATCATAGGGTATATCGAATCTATCATCCCTAGGTCCTACACCCGAAGCTGCAGACTCAATATCAGTTTTCACCTGAGTAGATTAGAATGATTTGTCCGAGGCTGATTTAGATTCTTCTGGGCCTGGAACCTTCCCCTAAGCCTTTGCAGCTGTGTAGGCTTGACCTATCGGGAATGGGGAGCCTTAACACCGTGCTGCTGGGAGAGATTATTAACTCTTCGGAACGCTCGACCCTTTTCAATGCTCTGTAATTGGTTCCCCAACTTATCTGGTACCGGTACAATCTCTAACTCTCCCTTGATTTTTTCAAAGGCTTGAAAACCACGAGAAGTAACATTTTTAGTTAAATTAATATAGCATAACTTTAAAGAATTATTACTTGTCGGGGTGTATGTTGGTGCAACCCTACGGCTTGTTATAGGTGTGCGTGAATGCGTGTGTGCATGGAATGGTATGAGGGCATGAGATAATATATATTTCATGCTTACAAATATTGTGAGAATGATGAGGCATGTTTTTTTAATGTGTGTGTTGAGTCAATAGCGAGTTATCGCTAGTCGCATGTCACGTTATCGTTTGCGTGTCGTGTGCGGTTTTCTATTTTGTCGTGTGTGGAACATTCCGCGTGTCGCAGGTGTGCGCAGCAGACTTCCAAGAACTTAAGGAAGAATATATCTTGAAGAACCAGAGCCTTGGTTTCAAGATTCAAGTGATTTCGAAGCAATCCAAAAGGGTAAACTTCAAGATAGTGAGAATAGTTACATTACAATGTGTCGTGTAGCATTTCTCTTGGTGTAGGCCCTTGTAGAGGGTAGATTCGAGACCATTCATGGTTGGGGACAGTGTGGCACTGTTCCACATCCCTGTACATTGGCTCTTGGGGTTTGTAGAGGCTGGGAGTCATTCCCAACTCGTAACTCTTCCTAATTTGTGTTCTAAGACTATAGTGGCTGCCATAGTGCCGTTCGTTCAAACCGACGTTGCGTCATCAACACTTGATGAAATCGTGCGATGTAAATTGCCTATTGTAGGCGATATTAAGACGCTCCAGATCCAATTTATAGCAAGTCATGTGAAGCTGTGAACAGAACGCTATCAACGTTTGAAGCCGCTGTGCAGAAATCCGACTGTGCACTCTATCTTTCGTTCTAGGCACATTCAAGCCTACTGTGACTATAAAAAGTGGTATCAGAGCCCCTTGAAGCAGTTTCGACAATGGCTGGACCTGAGGAAAGGGGTGGCAGAGGTGCTGGTGGCTGTGGAGAAGCCCAAGGTCAAGGCCAACCCCGTGATTCAGCCATGGCGCCCGTGCAACCAAGTCTTGGCCCACCTAGGGATGAGCCTAGGGTGTTTGGGCTTGACAAGTTCAATGGCGACAACTTCGTTGAATGGTCCTTCAGAATGGATAATATATTTGACCACTATGACCTGCTGGAGGTGATGGAAGGAACGGAGAAGCGCCCCGAGAACGACCCAGAGAAGAGCCCGTGGGTGCGGAAGAGAGCACAAGGCTATCTCCTACTTGGGCAAGCGTTGGGGAGCAGCCAGATCCGTCACATCAAGCCATTCCAGCGAGAACCAGAGAAGGGACCAAAGGCATGGGCTGCTCTCAAGGGTGTACACGCTCCTGCAACAGCGGCGGTAGTGGTGGTGTTGGAACGGCAAATGGCGGCACTACGAATTGAAGAAGACGAAGCGGTTGAAGAAAGGGTGCAGAAATTCTTCGACTTGTTGACGCGGCTTGAGGGAGCTGATTTGAACTATAGTGAGCTCCAAAAGAAGACCAAGTTGCTGGCCTTACTCCCAGAGTCATGGTCCTCGCTCATCATCAATCTCAATCGTGACTTGCCCCGCCTCTCGCTTGAAGACGTGAAGCGAGCGATCCTTCAAGAGGACTTCTGCCGCCCTGAGTTGGCGAGTGCGGATGGCGCCGGGGCAGCGAGCATCGGCCAACGGTATAGCCGTAGAAGGGGCAGAGGACAAGGGGGAGGCAGATTTGGCTGCAACAACTTCAATGGAGGCCGCGGGAGTGGCGGATATGGCACCGACAACAAGAGCTACGGATGCGGTCGCGGCCGATTCGACGGCGAGTGCCACTATTGTCACAAGAGCGGACATATGTGGCACGATTGCTTCAAGCTCCCTGATGGATGGACCCCTGCTCAACGCCAAGAGGGTAGAGGAGCAGGAGGAGGGAGAGGAAGAGGCCGTGGAGGCCGTGGCAGTCGCGGAGGTGGTGCTGCAAATATGAAGAACGGTGACAACGAGAGCGAGTCGAGGGACGATCGCTTTCCGGGTCAATTCTTCTTCGTGTCGACGCAAGCACCAGCTGCAAAAGAGAAGGATGAAAGCTTTGAGAAGCCTGCTGCTGTGGTGAAGGTGACCCTACACTCCGTGGACTAATTGGTGATCGATAGCGGCGCCACCTACAGCATGACACCTCGTGCGGACTTGCTCACCGAACTTGAACCGTGACCGATGAAGCAGGTCACATCGGCTTTGGGGCAGCGAGCAGAGGTGAAAGGCATGGGCAAGACCATGTTCAAGGGTGCTGATGGGAAGATGGTGGGCCTCAAGAACGTGCTTTGGGTGCCCAACCTTGCTGCCAACCTGATTTCCGTGCGGCGGTTGCAAAAGGCCGGCATGGACACGAGCTTGAAGGGAGCTAAGACCTATACCGCGAGGCTTGGCAAGCGGATTCTTTGGGACCTTCACGAGGATAAGGATGTCTACAACGAGATGTGGCAGATCCTTGTGGTCCCCATGCTTAAGGAGAGGCAAGTGGCAGCAAGCATCAGCACCAAGGGTGAAGCGGTTGGTAGCGGCGATGGCGCGAACGGTCGCGCTAAGGAGATTGAGTCCAAGAAGTGCAATCTTGGAGTGACCAGCAAGCTCGGTGAACACGAGGAGAGTGGTGCAGCAGCTCAGAAGCAACATAAGGGTGAGGAGAACCCCAAGGCAGTAGCGGAGGAGGACTACGGAGAGAGCATGTGGAGCACTATTGCGAGTGCGGCATTCTCCAATCCGACTTCGGCTACGGGGGAGTGTGATTGGTTGACCTTGCATCGGCGCATGGGGTATGTGGCCCGGCCCATCTTGCAGCAGCTAGTGAAGAATGAGATGGTTGCTGGCATACGTGTGAAGGGGGAGCCCGATGAGGTACTTGGCTGCCCGACGTGCATGCAAGCCAAGTTCACCCGTTACCCGTTCTCTAGTTCGGAGGCAACGGCTAAGGCACCACTTGATGAGGTGGTGATGGACGTGGTGGGCACCTTGAAGCTTGAAGCTGCTGGAGCTGAGTATTTCCTCACCATTGTCGATGTCTACACGCGCATGAGCTGGGTGTACGTGTTGTCCAAGAAGAGCGACATGGCTGAAACGGTCAAGACCGATTGGTTGCCGATGGTGGAGCGGCAACAAGACCGGCTCGTCAAGTTAATCCGCACTGATCGAGGGGGGGAGTTCTTGAGCAAGGAGTTTGGATTGTGGCTGAAGAAGAATGGCATAAGGCCATACTCCCCTGCAATGAACGGCATCGCCGAGCGAGCGAACCGCACAATAACGGAGACGGCACGCGGGTTGCTGATTGAAGCCGGGCTACCCGACAACTTCTGGCCTGATGCGGTGCGGAGTGCGTGTGTGGCCAAGAACAGAGCTTTGACTCAGGTGGGAGCAGACAAATGGGTGCCCTATGTGGAGTGGATTGAAAGGAAGCCAAAGGTGGATATGCTTCGGGTGTTCGGGTGCATGTGCATGGCGCTCGTGCCTAAGCAATCTTCGGCAGAACAAGCTCGGTGCCAAGGCGATATGGGCTGTGCACTTGGGCATGGCTCAAAACAGCAAGGGGTAGCTTCTTTGGGACCCATTCACCAAGAAGTTCTTGGTGAGCAGGGACTTCAAATTCATGGAGAACCTGATGTATAAGGATTGGAACGAGGAGAATGAGGCGAAGATAGGCGTGCGGTTTGGGGAGGTGAAGAGTTCCGGTTTGGAGCATGTGGAGCTGCCCTTGGAGCTGAGCAGCGGCAGCACCACCACAAGGCAATCTTCCCTTGTGAATGGGTGAGAGGAGTCCAAGGATGCAGAGGAAGAAGAGGAGGAGGTGCAGCAAGTGAGCGAGCGTGCACCGACACTTTCTTCTCGCACTACGAGTGCTCCACGGATCCGAGTCACCCCGCAGCAACGCCATGAGAGCCTTCATGTCCCTGCAGCTGAGGAGGAAGGAAGGGTCAAGTGGAGAATTTAAGCCCCAAATAGGCTGACCTATGAGGCGCTGGGAAAGCCAGCCAAGTCAGCCTTGGCCGGAGCGGCAATGATGGTTGGAGATGACGAGAAAAGTAAGTACGAGGAGTTTGCTTTCGCGTTCTTCTCTCCGGTGGAGATGCCGGGGGAACCAGCAACTCTCAAGGAGGCCTTGGAGAGTAGTGATGCTGAGGAGTGGAAGAAGGCAATGGAGTGTGAGCTGAAGAGCATTGAGGAGAACGGCACGTGGGAATTGGTGGAGCTACCGGAGGGGCGTAAGGCGATTACGTCCAAGTGGCTCTTCAAGATCAAGTCCGACGCCGACGGCAAAATCGAGCGCTACGAGTCTAGGCTTGTGGCGAAGGGGTACCAGCAGAAGGAGAAGGTAGACTATAAGGAGTTGTTTGCTCCTGTGGTGAAGCCGACGACACTAAGAACCCTACTCGCGGGTGCAGCCATTAAAAGATGGGTGGTGAAACAAATGGACGTGACAACCGCGTTCCTCAACGGCATTCTCGAAGAAGATATTTTCTTGGCGCAGCCAGAGAGGTTTGATGATGGTATTGGCAGAGTTTTGAAGCTGAAGAAGGCCCTTTATGGACTGAAGCAGGCCCTTAGGCAGTGGTACTTGAAGCTGCAAGGAGTTTTGGAGGAGATCGGCTTCACTCCCTCAACGGCCGATCACTCATTGCTCATGCTTGGCGAGGGGGAGCAGAGGAACCTTATGGTGGTGTACGTGGATGACATCCTCATCTTTTCATCCTCCTCTGACCTTGTGAAGGATGTGATGCTGAAGCTTCAGGACAAGTTCAAGTGTGAGGCCCTTGGTGACGTCAACATCTACCTCGGGCTTGACATTGAACGCGATGTGGAGAAGCGGTGCATGCGTGTGCATCAACGGAAGTACCTGGAGGCATTGGCTGCCAACTTTGGGCAGAGTGAAGGCCATGCTGCCAACCTCTGGGTTCAAGTGTGTGAAGGGACCAGAGGAGAAGAGCGTTGGTGAAGAGGAGAGGCGCCGTTTTCACTCGTTGGTGGGCAGCCTCATGTACGCGGCGGTAAACACCCGACCGGACGTGGCCTTTGCAACCGGACAGTTGGCTAGGGTTGTTCAATGCCCTAATGAGGAGCAGGTAGCAGCTGGAATGAGGGTGGCCAAGTATCTTGGCCAAACACCGACCGTTGGGCTGCAATACTCGGCGGCGGCGCAAAGGCGCCAAAAGGGCGCGGATGGTGTTGAACCCGGGCGTTTGTTCCTCACCGCATTCTTGAATGCTTCTTATGCTTCGGAACCAGAGGACATGACAAGTGTTGGAGGGTTCATTTGCTGTGTTGGTGGAGGCCCAACTGCTTGGGAGAGCAAGAAGCAGGTGGATCAAGCATTGAGCTCGGTGGAGTCCGAGTACATGGCACTCTTCCGTGCCGTACAGGAGATTGTGTGGCAGCGGCGTTTGTTGGCTGAATTGGGGGAGGAGCAGCAAGGACCTACCCCACTCTACTGTGACAGCCAAGGTGCCATTGCACTTGCTAAGAACCCTCTGTTGCACGGCCTCATTTGTGTTCTAAGACTATAGTGGCTGCCATTGTGCCGTTCGTTCAAACCAACGTTGCGTCATCAATACTTGATGAAACTGTGTGATGTAAAGTGCCTGTTGTAGGCGATATCAAGACACTCCAGATCCAATTCATAGCTAGTCATTTGAAGCTGTCAACAAGACGCTATCAATGTTTGAAGCCGCTGTGCTGAAATCCGACTGTGCACTCTATCTTTCATTTTAGGTATATTGAAGCCTAATGTGACTAAAACAGTGTACGGCTGGAGTTTCTCGGTAGATATAGGATCTTGTTTCGTGGATTCTTCTTTTGTCTCGGCGATTTCCCCTAGTGCCGGCCGTTCATGACATTTTGAATTTGCGCCATCATTTTCTCCCTTTTCGCCCTCTCTGTAGTCGTCACGTTGTCCGATTTTTTATCGAGGGTGCTGCACTGTTCTTACTCTTCAACAAGCCAAGGTACGATGTCCTGTAGCGCCGCAAATTTCACACATTTCATTTTTCGCTGGCCGTTGCGTCGCATCGAACTTGTCGATATCTGTCGGGTTGGCACACGTGGGTGGTGCCAATTGTTTCGCGCCGAAGTCCCTATTTGGCTGGTTGCGCCGTGTTCCGTAGTGGCTACTGTTGAACGTGTCAAATCGTTTTGCTGCACACACGATGTCCCTGTAGCTAATGTAATTCCTTGCGGTGACTTGTTGGCAGATTTCATTTTTTAGCCCTAAAGTGTAAAAGCCTGATATTTTCCCCCATCGGTCAGGTCAGTGATCTTGTTGAAGAAGGCCTCCATCTGCTGCGTGTACTGTGCTACACTCCCAAACTGTCTGTGTCGTTGTATCTGTTGGCGCGCCATATATGCAGTATTAATCGGTTCGAATTGTTCGATCTGTGCTGCCCGAAACCGCGCCCACATCCCTTCGCCTTGGACAATTTTGTTGTTTGCGTGAATCCTTTCTAGTGCTAGGACTTGTAACGGTGCTGCTGCGAGCCGTATGCGCATTGTGTCTTGGGTCGGGGCCGTGCATCCTGCGGCTTCGAAGTAAATTTGAAGTACAGCTACAAATCGACGGACGTCAATTGGGAGGGTTGGCCTGAACTCACCAGCCTCGTTGCATCTCCTCGGATCATCTAACCGTGTCTTCAACGTATCCGCTACCGTGCCGGCCGCTGCCAGAACAGGCGTCATGGTCTACACGCAGTGCCCGCCTACGAACAACTTAGGTAAGTGAAAAGTCAGCTACTAGTTTGAAGGTTTTTTGCGGGGTCGTCCACGCTCACCAAACCATGCGAAGATTCACTCTACAACGGTCGGGAGCTAGAATACGGGGGGGGGGGGGGGGGGGGTTTGGCACAAGCTCCAGGAGTGATCGTAGAAATCACAATGGCAAGAATGAGTACATCAGAGCCTAGCAACCTAGCAGGGCAGCTGGTCGACCGCCAGCGCAGCATGGTCGACCGCCTGCCAGCGTTGCGTAGAGGAGCCGCGCCCGCACTGTAGAGAAGCGGCCTGCCAACAGAGCAGGTCGACGGCGTGCCAATGCTGCAGCAAAGCGGCCGTCCAGCATTGCACCCATAGATGACACCACCGCGCATGCTTGTAGGTGCGCGCACACGATTGGCCCGACTTGCACCGTCAAGGATCTCACTGCTGTTGTCTGCGCCTGACGAGCCACATCGACTTCGGGATACCAACCCGAAGTCGTCTTCGCCGTCGCGGCCTCGACAACGTTTGCGTGCCTCCGCAGAACCTTGCTGAGGTAACTTGGTCGACCGGCTCGTCCACCCGGTGCCCTGGTCGACGGCCTCCCCCGTCGACCACAACTCCTGTCGAGCACCGCTCTAGTCGATGGACCCTTATGTCGACCAACACGGTCTGGTTTTGCCGTCAAGCTCCCATCCTCGACGGCTCCTCGACAAACACTCGCAGGACGACGAACTGCTTCGTCGACCTCCACTGTCGAACTAGGCCGCAGGCTCCCTTCGTCGGCGGCTTTGCAGTGGTCGCCTGCGGGTTGACAACCCCGTCGACTAGCACGGGTCGAACCATGTAGAACATTCGGCCGCACCACCCACGCGCCCGACCAGGAAGTCATGATCCAAATCATGCGTCGCCCAAGCGAGGTCGGGGCCAACAACCCACTCCCGTCAACAGTATAGGGCGTCATGATCGAAATCATGCGCGCGTACAGTGCGGTATAGGGCCGAAACGTACCCTGTCCTATTGCGATCGTGCTGTACAGCATGCTCGCAACAGTGCGTGGCACACGTGCGTGCCATTGACCCGCGAGAAAAAGGTCAAGGCACCCCCCTTGACTAGTCAAACAACTGAGCACCCCTCAGTACACCACCCACTCACATGGAGCTCCAATGAGCCTCGCATGAAACATTCGAGGTTCATGGAAATTTCATGGGTCGCTCTCATGAGCCTCGCATGGAACATACGAGTCATCATGAGAGCCTCATTTGAGCGTTTCATGGGAACCTCATTTGAGCACTTCATGTGAGCCTCATTTGAGCGCTTCATGAGAGCTTCATGAGAACAGTGAAAGCGCAACAAAAAACGCACTAATACAAAATGCAATTACGAATAAAAATGGAACATTCAAAATGCAAAGACAAATGCGCACAGAACACACACAAAGGGAAAATGAAAATGCGCAGTCACACAAAATGCAAAATATGACGCAGGCGGCTGGTTGACGTGCAAAAAAAATATATTTGCACCCAACAAACTCCCCCTCAAGCAGTCGCCTGCTTGCGTGAGCCAAGTTAAGGCTCATGCCACTCAACTTAGCACAGCACCAATGAGGTTCCCCAGCTAGCCGCTTTGTGAGGAAATCAGCTGGCTGCTGCTGCGTCTTCACGTAGAGAGGCTCAAAGGTTCCCCTCTGCACTTCCTTGCACATCCAATGCCATTTGATGCGCATGTGCTTGTTGAGCCCATGCATCATATCATTCTTGGCCATAGAGATGGCGCTTGAATTGTCACAGAAGAGTGAGGTTGGTGCCTTCTGCTCATGCCCAATCTCCTCTTGCAGCTTCCGCAGCCAAACCAGCTACTTGGCCTCGTGGTACATTGACAAATACTCCACTTCAGCAGATGAACCTGCCCTTTCCACGTGCCTCTTTGACCTCCAGCTCACGGGTCCTCCCCCAATCACACACAGCACGGGTGCTTTGGGATCTGCACGAGAGCAAGGATGTGGCAGCTGCCGGCGTTGGCGTGGCACGGTGGGGGGCAGGCTGGAGAGGGGTCTGCATCCCAGGGGGGGTGCAACGCCGTTGGAGGGGTTGGTGTGAAAGTGTCGGCCAGATCTGGGGAGACGGATTGGGCAACGGCACACCGACGCTTGGGGCATGTGGCAATGCCCTTGTTGAAGCAGCTAGAGAAGGATGGAGCCGTCAAGGGTTTGAAGCTGAACGGACAGCCACCCGGTGACAACTGTGAAATCTGTTTGCTCTCAAAATTCACTCGTTTCCCCTTTCATAGCGTGACTGGCAGGAGCAAGAAGCCTTTGGAGCTGGTTCACATGGACTTGGTGGGGCCGCTGCCGGTGCAAGGGCACAAGGGGGAGCGGTATTTCCTGACCATTGTGGATGATTGGAGCAGACTCATGTGGGCGTATCCGCTAAAGCAAAAGGACCACGCCGCCTTTACGATACAGGAAGATTGGCTGCCATTCGTGGAGAAGCAAACGGAGTGTGTGGTGAAGCGGATTAGGACAGACCGGGGTGGTGAGTTCCTTGGAGCTGAGATGACGGCCTGGCTCAAGAAGCAGGGCATTCAGAGGGAGCTGACCACGGCTTACACCGCGCAGTCCAACGGTGTAGCAGAACGGGCGAACCGGACCATTATGGAGACAGCTAGGGCGCTGCTCATAGAATCAGGGGTGGGCGATTCCATGTGGCCCCATGCTGTCCGGCACGCTACCGTGGCTAGGAACAGGGTGCTCACTAAGGTTGGTAATGAATCGTGGGTGCCGCTGGAGAGGTGGCTTGGGAGGAAGCCGCCGATGGACATGCTGAGGGTGTTCGGTTGCATGGCACTCGCCCACGTCCCCAAGAAGTATCGAAGTAAGTTGGGGGCGAGTGCAATCTTGTGTGTGCATTTGGGGCTGGCTGCCGAGAGCAAGGGATGGCTGCTGTGGGAACCATCCAAGGGTCTGTTGTTTGACAGCAGGGATGTGAAGTTTGTTGAGGGCATGATGTATGGGGGCTGGAAGAAACAGCCGGACACTAAGGTGTCCCAGCAGATGAAGCAGATCACCATGCAGCTGGACCTGACTCCTAGTGTGTGGGAGGAGGGAGAGGAGGCAGCTGCAGAGGGTGGTGATGGACAGAAGGTGCAGGAGGCACCTGCTGGTGGAGGAGATGATGTGGAGACTAGTGGTAGCACCAAGGAAGCTGCTGGATCTGAGGGAGGAGAACAGCAGCAGGGAAAAACTAAGGTTCCTACACTACCAAAAAGGAGGAAGCCGAAAGCTGTCGTTATGAAGGGGTGAGAGACACCCGTATCTAGGCCAGGACGTACCCGTATGGCCACTACGAAGCTGACTGCAGGAGCTGATGTAGCAGAGCAGCAGCTTGGGAATGAGGAGGCATTGCTGATTCTACCGCATGGCTATGATCCGTATGAGGAGGATGAAACTGCCTACTATTTTCTTGCCCCTGCACCAGAGGAACCAGCAAGCATGGAGGAGGCATTAGCTGGACCAGATAGGGAGAAGTGGCTGGTTTCTAGGGATGCTGAGTACCAAAGCTTGCTAGAGAATGGGACATGGGATCTGGAGGTGCTGCCTGAGGGGAAGAAAGCCATACAGTGCAAGTGGGTGCTAAGGATCAAGACCGATGACAAGGGACAGGTCACCATCTACAAGAGTAGGCTGGTGGCTAAGGGGTTTATGCAGAAGGAGAAACAGGACTTCAATGAGATATTTGCTCCCACTGCCAAACCCCCTACCCTCCGTGTCTGTTAGTGTAATGGCCTAATAAACTCAGGCTATTAAGACGTTATCCAACTTAAAACCTCTCCTCGGGGTAACCTCCTAGGGTCCCTGGGTGCTTGGTACAAGACCAGCCCGTATCCTAGGGTCCGAGTTTGTAAAGAGAGGGATCAAGAGGGACTTAGTCAAAACAGCAAGAGTACCTTGAACGTCGCGCAGCGTGCCGTGCACACCGTCGATCGGATTAAGCTGAGAACTCGCTATATCGAAGCTCACTCTAAGAGCTTTCAAAAGAGCCAAGTTGCCTCGCGAAAAGTTCTGCTATTGCAGAGTTATGGCTCGGACAGCGTTTGTCTAGCGTCGTAGTGCTAGCGAACTAGCGTTGACTCGGTAGCATTCTGCGGTCGCACCGTGTAGATACGAAATTCCAGCAAGGAATGAATTCGCTTGAATCAATTTGAATGTATTCAGGTACAAACAGAGAATGAATATATAGTTCTAGCTAGCAAGGACCTTGGGAATCAACCTGGGAACAACCAGGGATGATCCCAAATAATTCCAAGCAACAGAACCAACCTAGCTTGACAAAACACTACAATTTCGAGTTGGATAGAACTGAATCTGCGCAATCAATTCAACCGAACTGCAAAGCTTCCATCTTGGGTTCCTTTGCGAGCTCGTCCTTTCTGCTTACACTATTCATAGCGCGTACAATGTTGTGCCGAAGCGCACATTGCGCAAGTACCTGCATATGCATCAAGCGAAAATTGCGAAAGCAAACAAACACACGAACATTCTATTCACACCCAAATGCAATCGCACACGCATACTCGTACAAACAGACGGCATGATGTCGTACAAACAGACGGCATGATGTCGGCATGACATCGTGCTGTCTAATTGTCCGAATATGCGTGTGCGCATTTGGATGTGAATGGAATGTTCATCTGTTTCTTTGCTTTCGCAATTTTCGTTTGATGCATTGGCAGGTACTCGCGCAATGTGTGCTTTGGTACAATATTGTACGCGCTATGAACATTGCAAGCAGAAAGGACGAGCTCGCAAAGGAACCCAAGATGGAAGCTTTGCAGTTCGGTTGAATTGATTGCACAGATTCAGATATATCCAACTCGAAATTGTACTGTTTTGTTTGGTTGACTATAGTGTAGCAGGGCAGGCACTATAGGGGTACAATTTAGGTGAAGGTTGGATGTTGTGTGTCTGTATCTGCATGTTACAGGGCCAGGGGAAACCAGCGGAACCAGCATTTGGCTGGTTGGGCAAAGACAAAACATGTTCTGTTTTTAGGACCTGAACCTGGTTGTTGTTTTCCCAGGTTGGAAAAACAGAACCAGAGGTTGTTTACCAACCTACGACCTGCTGTATTGTCCAGCCAGGTTGGTTCTGTTGCTTGGAATCATTTGGGATCATCCCTGGTTGTTCCCAGGTTGATTCCCAAGGTCCTTGCTAGCTAGAACTATTTATTCCTTCTCTGTTTGTACCTGAATATATTCAAATTGATTAACGCGAATTCCTTCGTTGCTGGAATTTCGTTTCTATGCGGTGCGACGGCGGAATGTTACCGAGTCAACGCTAGTACGCTAGCACTACGACGCTAGGCCAACGCTGTCCAATTCGTAACTCTGCAATGGCAGAACTTTTCGCGAGGCAACTTGGCTCTTCTGAAAGCTCTTAGAGTGAGTTTCGATATAGCGGGTTCTCAGCTTCATCTGATCGACGGTCTGCACGGCACGCTGCGCAACGTTCAAGGTACTCTTGCTGTTTTGACTAAGTCTCTCTTGATCCCTCTCTCTACAAACTCGGACCCGAGGATAAAGGCTGGTCTTGTACCAAGCACCCAGGGATCCTTGGAGGTGACCCCGAAGAGAGGTTTTAAGTTGGATAACGTCTTAATAGCCTGAGTTTATTAGGCCCTTACACCAACAAGCTGGTATCACAGCAGCGTTATAGTGATCTTCGTTATAGGTAGCTATGGCGGGAAATACCTCGGCGGGAGCTGATGAATCTTCAGCCCAAGATCGTAGCGGCAGCCAAGATTCTGGTGTTTTGGCGCCAAGGGGAGCGCGAAAAAACCAGGGCTCGCTGGTGAGGGCTATGATGATTGGGCCTGGAAAATTCAACTTTATTTCCGTCACCTCGAAGAGTCCCTGGGTGCCTGGCACAAGACCAGCCCCTATTCTCGGGTCCGAGTTTGTAGAGAAAGGGATCAAGAATGACTTAGCCAAATTAGCAAGATTACCTTGAACGTCGTGCAGCGTGCCGTGCAGACCGTCGATCAGATTAACCTGAGAACTTGCTATATCGAAGCTAACTCTATGAGCTTTCAAAAGAGCCAAGTTGCCTCGCGAAAAGTTCTGCCATTGCAGAGTTACGAATTGCAAGTACCTGCAAGTGCATCAAGCGAAAATTGCGAAAGCAAACAAACACACGAACATTCCATTCACACCCAAATGCATTCGCACACGCATATTCGTACAAACAGACGGTAGGATGTCGTGCAATGTGAATTTGCACCCAACAGAGGCATTAGCTGTTAGTGTAAGGGCCTAATCAACTCAGGCTTTTAAGACGTTATCCAACTTAACACCTCTCCTCAAGGTCACCTCCAAGGATCCCTGGGTGCCTGTTACAAGACCAGCCCCTATCCTCGGGTCCGAGTTTGTAGAGAAAGGGATCAAGAATGACTTAGCCAAATTAGCAAGAGTACCTTAAACGTCGCGCAGCGTGCCGTGCAGACCGTCGATCGGATTAAGCTGAGAACATGCTATATCGAAGCTAACTCTAAGAGCTTTCAAAAGAGCCAAGTTTCCTCGCGAAAAGATCAGCCATTGCAGAGTTATGGCTCGGACAGCGTTTGCCTAGCGTTGTAGTGCTAGTGTACTAGCGTTGACTCGGTAGCATTCCGCCGTCGCACCGTGTAGAATGAAAAATCCAGCAAGAAAGGAATTTGCTTGAATCAAATTAACTATATTCAGGTACAAACAGAGAAGGAATATATAGTTCTAACAAGCAAGGACCTTGGGAATCAACCTGGGAACAACCAGGGATGATCCCAAATAATTCCAAGCAACAGAACCAACCTGGCTTGACAAAACAGCAGGTGGTAAGTTAGTAAACAACCTCTGGTTTTGTTTTACCAACCTGGGAAAACAACAACCAGGTTCAGGTCCTAAAAACAGAACCTGTTCTCTTTGCCCAACCAGGGTGACCTGCGTCCGCCCCGAAGCTGGCCTGTACTCCGACTTCCACACCTCCAGCGACATAGTCTCGTAGAACACCACGTCAGACGAGGTGACCACCCTGTTTTCGGTGAGGTCGAGGAGCTCCCAGCCCTTGCTCTCCTCCGATACACCGAGGTGAAGGCCCCACTGGGCCTTCGGCTCCAGCTTTCCAACACGCTGCTGCTCGGGGACCAGGAACTGTGCCATGCAGCCCCACACATGGGCCGGCGTCAAGTCGGGCTTCTTGCCGGTCAGCAGCTGGTACGGAGTCGTTCCTGGCGGCAGTGTCGACCTCTCCAAGCAGTTTTTCACCCAGATGGCCTGGCGTAGTCCGAGGTGCCACCAGTGGTGCTGCACGCCCATGTGCAGCAGCATCGTCCGCACCGACTCTACCACCGTCCGCATCTCCCGCTTTGCCATGCCGTTCTGCTGCGGTGTGTAGGGGCAGGTCAAGTCGTGGACGATTCCCTTGCCGTCCACAAAGTCGGTGAACTGCCTCCCGAGGAACTCCCCTCCCCAGACAGAACACAGCATTAGCACCGACTTTTTCGTCTGCCGCTCAACCACCACCAGCCACTTCTTGAACTCCCGCAGCACATCGGACTTCTTGGCGACCGGCCTCACCCACACGTAGCGTGTCTTGCGGTCCTTCAGCAGCAAGAAGTACAAGTTGCCATCCATCCCGGCCACCCGAAACAGCCCGCACAGGTCGATGTGTACGACTGCCAGGGCGTCGGAGCCCTTATCAGGGAAGGTGTGCCTCGCCAGCTTCCCACCGACACTGGAGACACACGGAAAGTCGGCGACGGCCGACAGCTTGATGTCCAGGCCAGTCGCGACCTCGTGCTTCGCCGAGCTCTTGATGGTGTCCACGCCGACGTGTGCAAGCTTCACATGCCACTTGGACGGCGTCGAATTCGTCGCCATAGCGATGGTCCCCAGAGCCACCGTCTCCGTCCTGAACGTCGTCGACGTTGCCGTGCCTGGGCGCAGGTTGGTGCAGAGGACCCGGCCGGTGTACTTCTCCCGACCAAGCACGTCCCCCGCCGTCGGGACGAGCAGCATTCCGTCACCGTCGTCCTGCAACTTCACGCCGCTCTCCTTCAGCTGGCCGGGTGATAGCAGGTTCGCCTGAACGCCCGAGACGTTGAGCACGTCTGGGATGAGCACCTGCTTCCCGGCTTTGCCTTGCAGGGCGGCAGAGCCTCGGCCTTGGATGTCCTGCAACGCTCCACTGAAACCGCGCATGTGCTTGACGTTGCTGCTCGGCCCCAAGTCGACGAAGGCTGTCTTCGTCCCCATTAGGTGGTGCGAACAGCCGCTGTCAAGCAGGACCACCGCCGGGTTCGCCTGCACGGTTGCCGCCACCGCCTGGAAGTCCTCGCCGGCCTCCGGCGCCAGGGAGACGGTCCGCTCTACGATGCTGACCAATGAGCATGACGCCTCCCCATCGCCTCGTCCTTTGCCGCCAGAGGAGGAGTCGGCGTCCTTCGCCGAGGTCGACTTGGTCGACTGCTTCTCCTTGTGCCGCTTGCTTTCCCGACGAGGGCCACGACCGGCCGTCCTCCCTCGGCCTCCCTTGGTGTCGTCGTCATCGAAGTCGTCACGGTCGGGGCACTCAAAGAATAGGTGGTCGGGGTCGCCGCACAGCCAGCATTCCCGACGTCGACCTCCTCCTCCTCAGCTGCCATCCTTGGCCGACTTCTGCTTGTCGGCGTCCTTGGCCGGCTTTCCACCTCCGCTACCACTGGCCGCCTGGCTTGCCCCGCTGCCCCGGTTGACCGCCTTGATTTATCGGGGCGACGTAGTTCACCTGCGGCAGGAGCTCCGTGGACTTCTCGGCCTCCTGCATCGCCTTGTCCCTGAGGATGAACGAGGTCAGCGAGTCCTCGTTGAGCGACTCCCGCGTGCCCAGAACCACCGACAGACGCTTCATCAGGTTGTAGGCGCTCGGGAGCCCCTTGATGACGTGTGTGATGTACGACGACGTCGAGGACTCGACGCTGGCCATCCGCATGCAGGCAAATAGACGCCGAGATTGGTTGTGTTAGAGATTAAGGACGGGGTCTAGGAAGATTATGGACCGAAATAACTTCAAATCGTTGGACTTAATTTCTGGACAGAATTGTCGACTACACAAGAAACGCCGTCGATGAAACGTTCACTGTAAAAACTTCACCAATTTCGGATATGCTGTAGCTCTAGACCGTAGCTACAATTCCCAAGTTTAATCGTATCACGAGGTGAAGTTAATCTTGAGATATGAATTTTCGGCGCACTGGGGGGTATTCTAGAGCTGAAAATTAACTCAATCACAATTGTTCACACAAGATCCACACAAGAGAATTAGACTAGCTAGAAACCAGGTAGGAGGGGATGAGGAGGACGAGAGGGGAGGTCCCAAGGGAGTCCTCAACCAAGGAAACCCCATGGTCACACAATTTCCCCTCCCTATAGGAACCCAACTTTGACCCTAGTCCTTTTCCCAACCTTCCCAATCCACCTCACCTCAATTTGGCCACACTTGCCCACCCAATTTGGTTTCTCCCAGCCAATTCGCATCATCTATAGTAGATTGATGAATTTCCCCAAACCCCAAAGTATATACATCATATAGAGTCACTCCTCAAATTCCCAAAGTCGCCGCAACCAAATATATGAAGCATACGAACTTCAACCGTTCGTAACTTTCTCGTTTGTGCTCCGATTGAAGCGATCCTTGGTTCGTCGGAAAGCTCTTGAGCAGAGGTGTCACTTCAGATATCTGCTCAAGCAGAATAGCATTCATACACACTCAGGAAATCCAAACCATGCCAAACATAAATTCTTACGCACGCGCACATCACGCAAGGTAGAAAGGTAAACAGACAGACAGACAGACAGACGTGGATTCGAATGATATCATCATATAACAAACTCCCCCTCTGGCTGCCAACCATCATCCCACATGCCATAGCTCAAGCATGCACCCACAATGCACACTTATTCGAGCAAGCTTCATGCCCTTCCAATGCTCAGGTTCAGCCAGGCACTTGGTGAAGATATCAGTCGCCTGTGAAGATATCAGGTTCATCATTGCCACATGCCCCAAGCGCCGGTGTGCCGTTGCCCAATCCGTCTCCCCAGATCTGGCCGACACTTTCACACCATCCCCTCCAACGGCGTTGCACTCCCCCTGGGATGCAGACCCCTCTCCAGCCTGCCCCCCACTGTGCCACGCCAATGCCGGCAGCTGCCACATGGATCTGTACACATCCTTGCTCTCGTGCAGATCCCAAAGCACCCGATTTCCCAGCTGCCCCTTGTACCTGCGTGCCCTATCCGTGCTAGTGCTCACCCCAGCCTTGGCAAGCTTACGGAGGGAGATGAGGTTGGCCTGGAGATCAGGAATGAGGAGAACATCGTGCAGCACCACCGGCTTGCAATCCGCTCCCGTGAATGCAGCTCGTCCCGCACCAGCCACCTTCAGCGCGTGTCCAGAGGCAGAGCACACCTCATTGATCGGTGCAGCTTGTACGTCATCAAGCAGCTCCTTGCGCGGCGTCATCGTCCAAGCAGCGCCCGTGTCCAACACCCAATAGTCCAGGGGATGCAGCTCTGCTCCAACCTTAGCAGAGGCGTCTCCTTGCTCCCCCTGCTCTCCAATATGGAAGAACTGGCCCGCGGTGCGCTCCTTCTTCTTCTCTGCACCGCCGTTGCTCTTCGGTTTGTTGTCGGACGAATCGGCGACCATGTTCGCGCCGTTTTTCTGGTTCTTCCGCGCGTCGCCATTCTGCTGACGATTCTGGGGGGTCCATCCATCGGGTTTCTTATAGCACAAAAACCAGGGGTGCCCCTCCTTCTCACAATACCAGCAACTCCCTTTCATTTTGCCACCAGCACCCGATCTGCCTCCACGTCCAGATTTCGCACCGCGACCCCAACCAGTACCTCCTTGTTGGTCGTTGGAGTCGTCGTCCTTCTTTGCATCGCGTCCAGCACCACTGAAGCCACGTCCTCTGCCACGTCGGCTTCCTTGCATCCCGTAGCCGCTGCTGCCGTCGTCTCCACCCCTCTGTTGGCGGCGACGGAAGTCCTCCTCCAGAATCTTCGTCCGCACCCACTCGAGCGTCCACAAGCTCTGATTCTGCGGCAGGCTCAATCTGCTCGTGAATTGAAGCCACGATTCCGGCAGCAGCGAGAGCATCTTCAAGCACTTGGTCTGCTCCGGGTAGGTGACTCCCGCGGTCGCCAACTTCGCGTAGAGGTCGCGCATTTTGTCCAAAACAGGTTGCACCGGCTCTCCCTCGCTCAAGCGCAACACGGACAGCTCCATCTCTTGCATCAACGTTGCGACAACGGAGGTCGGGGCGTGCAGCTCCTTCAACACGGTCCACGCCTTTGGACCGCAATCAACCTCCGGCAGCAGGTGCATGACGTGGTGACGCTGGTTCAGCTCCAAACTCTGCGACATCAAGTAGTAGCCAGCCGAGGCGCGCTCGTCCCAATCTTCCTGCAGCGCGGGGTCACTCGGTCTAGGCTCCTCCCCAATCGTTAGTTTCAGCAATCCAATCTGACGGAAGTAAAGTTGCATTTTCCAGGCCCAATCATCATAGCCCTCACAAATGAACTTCTCGACGGTGAAGTTTTTCAGCACCTCCTTGATCAGCGAGCCCTCGTTTGTTCGCGTTCTCCTTGGCGCCGAAACACCAGAATCCTGGCTACCGCTACGATCTTGGGCTGAAGATTCACCAGCTCCCGCCGAGGTATTTCCCGCCATAGCTACCTATAACGAGGATCACTATAACGCAGCACTGATACCAGCTTGTTAGTGTAAGGGCCTAAGAAACTCAGGCTATTAAGACGTTATCCAACTTAAAAACTCTCCTCGGGGTCACCTCCAAGGGTCCCTGGGTGCTTGGTAGAAGACCAGCCCCTATCCTCGGGTCCGAGTTTGTAGAGAGAGGGGTCAAAAGGAACTTAGTCAAAACAGCAAGAGTACCTTGAACGGCGCGCAGCGTGCCGTGCAGACCGTCGATCGGATTAAGCTGAGAACTTGCTATATCAAAGCTCAATCTAAAAGCTTTCAAAAGAGCCAAGTTGCCTCGCAAAAAGTTCTGCCATTGCAGAGTTATGGCTCGGACACCGTTTGCCTAGCGTTGGAGTGCCTGCGTACTAGCGTTGACTCAGTAGCATTCCGCCGTCGCACCGGATAGAAACGAAATTCCAGCAAGGAAGGAATTCGCTTGAATCAATTTGAATATATCCAGGTGCAAACAGAGAAGGAATATATGGTTCTAGCTAGCAAGGACCTTGGGAATCAACCTGGGAACAACCAGGGATGATCCCAAATAATTCCAAGCAACAGAACCAACCTGGCTGGACAAAACAGCAGGTGGTAGATTGGTAAACAACCACTGGTTCTGTTTTTCCAACCTGGGAAAACAACAACCAGGTTCAGGTCCTAAAAACAGAACCTGTTTTGTCTTTGCCCAACCAGCCAAATGCTGGTTCCGCTGGTTTCCCCTGGCCCTGTAGCATGCAGATATAGACACACAACATCTAACCTTCACCTAAATTGTACCCCTATAGTGCCTGCCCTGCTACACTATAGTCAACCAAACAAAACAGAACAATTTTGAGTTGGATATAACTGAATCTGTGCAATCAATTCAACCGAACTGCAAAGCTTCCATCTTAGGTTCCTTTGCGAGCTTGTCCTTTCTGCTTGCACCGTTCATAGCGCGTAGAATGTTGTGCCGAAGCGCACATTGCGGGAGTACCTGCAAGTGCATCAAGCGAAAATTGCGAAAGCAAACAAACATACGAACATTCCATTCACACCCAAATGCAATCGCACACGCATACTCGTACAAACAGACGGCAGGATGTCGTGCAATGTGAATTTGCACCCAACAGTTCTCCTCGTTCCTGATCTCAAGGCCAACCTCATCTCCCTCCATAAGCTTGCCAAGGCTGGGGTGAGCACTAGCATGGATGGGGCACGCACGTACAATGGGCAGCTGGGAAATCGGGTGCTTTGGGATCTGCACGAGAGCAAGGATGTGTACAGATCCATGTGGCAGCTGCCGGCGTTGGCGTGGCACGGTGGGAGGCAGGCTGGAGAGGGGTCTGCATCCCAGGGGGAGTGCAACGCCGTTGGAGGGGTTGGTGTGAAAGTGTCGGCCAGATCTGGGGAGACGGATTGGGCAATGGCACACCGACGCTTGGGGCATGTGGCAATGCCCTTGTTGAAGCAGCTAGAGAAGGATGGAGCCGTCAAGGGTCTGAAGCTGAACAGACAGCCACCCGATGACAACTGCGAGATCTGTTTGCTCTCAAAATTCACTCGTTTCCCCTTTCATAGCGTGACTGGCAGGAGCAAGAAGCCTTTGGAGCTGGTTCACATGGACTTGGTGGGGCCGCTGCCGGTGCAACGGCACAAGGGGGAGCGGTATTTCCTGACCATTGTGGATGATTGGAGCAGACTCATGTGGGCGTATCCGCTGAAGCAAAAGGACCACGCCGCCTCTACGATACAGGAAGATTGGCTGCCATTCGTGGAGAAGCAAGCGGAGTGTATGGTGAAGCGGATTCGGACAGACCGGGGTGGTGAGTTCCTTGGAGCTGAGATGACGGCCTGGCTCAAGAAGCAGGGCATTCAGAGGGAGCTGACCACGGCTTATACCCCGCAGTCCAACAGTGTAGCAGAACGGGCGAACCGGACCATTCTGGAGACAGCTAGGGTCTGCTCATAGAATCAGGGGTGGGCAATTCCATGTGGCCCCATGCTGTCCGGCACGGTACCGTGGCTAGGAACAGGGTGCTCACTAAGGTTGGTAATGAATCGTGGGTGCCGCTGGAGAGGTGGCTTGGGAGGAAGCCGCCGATGGACATGCTGAGGGTGTTCGGTTGCATGGCAGTCGCCCACGTCCCCAAGAAGTATCGAAGTAAGTTGGGGGCGAGTGCAATCTTGTGTGTGCATTTGGGGCTGGCTGCCGAGAGCAAGGGATGGCTGCTGTGGGAACCATCCAAGGGTGTGTTGTTTGACAGCAGGGATGTGAAGTTCGTTGAGGGCATGATGTATGGGGGCTGGAAGAAACAGCCGGAAACTAAGGTGTCCCAGCAGATAGAGCAGATCACCATGCAGCTGGACCTGACTCCTAGTGTGTGGGAGGAGGGAGAGGAGGCAGCTGCAGAGGGTGGTGATGGACAGAAGATGCAGGAGGCACCTGCTGGTGGAGGAGATGATGTGGAGACTAGTGGTAGCACCAAGGAAGCTGCTGGATCTGAGGGAGGAGAACAGCAACAAGGAAAAACTAAGGTTCCTACACTACCAAAAAGGAGGAAGCCGAAGGGTGTCGTTATGAAGGGGTGGGAGACACCCGTATCTAGGCCAGGACGTACCCGTATGGCCACTATAAAGCTGGCTGCAGGAGCTGATATAGCAGAGCAGCAGCTTGGGAATGAGGAGGCATTGCTGATTCTACCGCATGGCTATGACCCGTATGAGGAGGATGAACCTGCCTACTGTTTTCTTGCCCCTGCACCAGAGGAACCAGCAAGCATGGAGGAGGCATTAGCTGGACCAGATAGGGAGAAGTGGCTGGTTTTTAGGGATGCTGAGTACCAAAGCTTGCTAGAGAATGGGATATGGGATCTGGAGGTGCTGCCTGAGGGGAAGAAAGCCGTACAGTGCAAGTGGGTGCTAAGGATTAAGACCGATGACAAGGGACAGGTCACCATCTACAAGAGTAGGCTGGTGGCTAAGGGGTTTATGCAGAAAGAGAAGCAGGACTTCAATGAGATATTTGCTCTCACTGCCAAACCCCCTACCCTCTATGTCTTGCTGGCAGATGCAGCCGTTAGTGGGAAATTTATCAGTCAGATGGATATATCAACGGCATTCCTCAATGGGATTTTAGAGGAGGATGTGTACATGACGCAGCCGCCTGGGTATGAGGATGGTACGGGCAGGGTGTGCAAGCTAAAAAAGTCCATCTACGGCTTGAAGCAGGCGCCACGCTGCTGGTACCAGAAGTTGGCAGCTGTTTTAGAGGAGAGATGGGATTCAGGACCAGCAGCTGTGATGAGAGCCTCTTTCTCAAGGGGGAGGGGGAGAAGCTGGTACTGTTTCTGGTCTACGTGGATGACATTCTTCAAGTGCAAGACCCTTGGGGAGGTAAAATAGAACCTCGGGATGCACGTGGAGAGGGATCTGGATCACAGGTGGTTGAAGCTGCACCAGGAGAAGTTCATCAAGGAGCTGGGGGAGAAGTATGGGATTGAGAATAAGCGCAAGGTTGCAACTCCCCTGCCAGCAGAATTCAAGCTTGTGAAGGCAGCAGAGGATGAAGGGGTTGAAGCCGAGGAGCAGCAGCAATTTCAGTCCTTGGTGGGCAGCCTCTTGTATGCCGCGGTTCATACGAGGCCCGACATCTCTTTCTCGGTTGGGCAGCTGGCTAGGGTGGTGCAGAATCCATCAGAGGAGCAGGTGGATGCAGCTGAGCGTGTGGTGAAGTACCTGAACTCTCACCCAAGCATTGGAGTTCAATACCCCGCATCTGCACAGGTGAAGCAGAAAGGGGTTGAGGTGCTGAAAGAGAAGGGGGAGCGGCTTGGAGAAGGCAAGCTTTTCTCACTTGCTCTTCTAAACTACGTAGGCTTATGAGAAGGAGGATTCCTCATCTGTGGGGGGATACATCCGCGTAGTTGGGGGAGGACCTGTTAGTTCGAGGTCCAAGAAACTGTTGGGTGCAAATTCACATTGCACGACATCCTGCCGTCTGTTTGTACGAGTATGCGTATGCGAATGCATTTGGGTGTGAATAGAATGTTCGTGTGTTTGTTTGCTTTCGCAATTTTCGCTTGATGCATTTGCAGGTGCTCCCGCAATGTGCGCTTCGGCACAACATTGTACGCGCTATGAACAGTGCAAGCAGAAAAGACGAGCTCGCAAAGGAACCCAATATGGAAGCTTAGCAGTTCGGTTGAATTGAGTGCGCAGATTCAGTTCTATCCAACTCGAAATTGTACTGTTTTATTTGGTTTACTATAGTGTAGCAGGGCAGGCACTATAGGGGTACAATTTAGGTGAAAGTTGGATGTTGTTTGTCTGTATCTGCATGCTACAGGGCCAGGGGAAACCAGCGGAACCAGCATTTGGCTGGTTGGGCAAAGACAAAACAGGTTCTGTTTTTAGGACCTGAACCTGGTTGTTGTTTTCCCAGGTTGGAAAAACAGAACCAGAGGTTGTTTACCAACCTACCACCTGCTGTTTTGTCCAGCCAGGTTGGTTCTGTTGCTTGGATTTATCTGGGATCATCCCTGGTTGTTCCCAGGTTGATTCCCAAGGTCCTTGCTAGCTAGAACTATATATTCTTTCTCTGTTTGCACTTGGATATAGTCAATTTGATTAACGCGAATTCCTTCGTTGCTGGAATTTCGTTTCTACGCGGTGCGACGGCAGAATGCTACCGAGTCAACGTTAGTACGCTAGCACTACAACGCTAGGCCAACGCTGTCCAATTCATAACTCTGCAATGGCAGAACTTTTCGCGAGGCAACTTGGCTCTTTTGAAAGCTCTTAGAGTGACCTTCGATAAAACGACTTCTCAGCTTAATCCGATCGACGGTCTGCACGGCACGCTGCGCGACGTTCAAGATACTCTTGCTGTTTTGACTAAGTCCCTCTTGATCGCTCTCTCTACAAACTCGGACCCGAGGATAGGGGCTGGTGTTATACCAAGCACACAGGGACCCTTGGAGGTGACCCCGAAGAGAGGTTTTAAGCTGGATAACATCTTAATAGCCTGAGTTTATTAGGCCCTTACACTAACATTTTTCTGGTTCCTCCGCTCGCCGCCATCCTAGTGAGGATTCTGGGGGTTCCATCTACCGGGTTTCTTATAGCACAAAAGATTCACACCCAAATGCATTCGCACACGCATATTCGTACAAACAGACGGTAGGATGTCGTGCAATGTGAATTTGCACCCAACAGAGGCATTAGCTGTTAGTGTAAGGGCCTAATCAACTCAGGCTTTTAAGACGTTATCCAACTTAACACCTCTCCTCAAGGTCACCTCCAAGGATCCCTGGGTGCCTGTTACAAGACCAGCCCCTATCCTCGGGTCCGAGTTTGTAGAGAAAGGGATCAAGAATGACTTAGCCAAATTAGCAAGAGTACCTTAAACGTCGCGCAGCGTGCCGTGCAGACCGTCGATCGGATTAAGCTGAGAACATGCTATATCGAAGCTAACTCTAAGAGCTTTCAAAAGAGCCAAGTTTCCTCGCGAAAAGATCAGCCATTGCAGAGTTATGGCTCGGACAGCGTTTGCCTAGCGTTGTAGTGCTAGTGTACTAGCGTTGACTCGGTAGCATTCCGCCGTCGCACCGTGTAGAATGAAAATTCCAGCAAGAAAGGAATTTGCTTGAATCAAATTGACTATATTCAGGTACAAACAGAGAAGGAATATATAGTTCTGGCAAGCAAGGACCTTGGGAATCAGCCTGGGAACAACCAGGGATGATCCCAAATAATTCCAAGCAACAGAACCAACCTGGCTTGACAAAACAGCAGGTGGTAGGTTGGTAAACAACCTCTGGTTTTGTTTTGCCAACCTGGGAAAACAACAACCAGGTTCAGATCCTAAAAACAGAACCTGTTTTCTCTTTGCCCAACCAGGGTGACCTGCGTCCGCCCCGACGCTGGCCTGTACTCCGACTTCCACACCTCCAGCGACATGGTCTCGTAGAACACCACGTCAGACGAGGTGACCACCCTGTTTTCGGTGAGGTCGAGGAGCTCCCAGCCCTTGCTCTCCTCCGATACACCGAGGTGAAGGCCCCACTGGGCCTTCGGCTCCAGCTTTCCAACACGCTGCTGCTCGGGGACCAGGAACTGTGCCATGCAGCCCCACACATGGGCCGGCGTCAAGTCGGGCTTCTTGCCGGTCAGCAGCTGGTACGGAGTCGTTCCTGGCGGCAGTGTCGACCTCTCCAAGCAGTTTTTCACCCAGATGGCCTGGCGTAGTCCGAGGTGCCACCAGTGGTGCTGCACGCCCATGTGCAGCAGCATCGTCCGCACCGACTCTACCACCGTCCGCATCTCCCGCTTTGCCATGCCGTTCTGCTGCGGTGTGTAGGGGCAGGTCAAGTCGTGGACGATTCCCTTGCCGTCCACAAAGTCGGTGAACTGCCTCCCGAGGAACTCCCCTCCCCAGACAGAACACAGCATTAGCACCGACTTTTTCGTCTGCCGCTCAACCACCACCAGCCACTTCTTGAACTCCCGCAGCACATCGGACTTCTTGGCGACCGGCCTCACCCACACGTAGCGTGTCTTGCGGTCCTTCAGCAGCAAGAAGTACAAGTTGCCATCCATCCCGGCCACCCGAAACAGCCCGCACAGGTCGATGTGTACGACTGCCAGGGCGTCGGAGCCCTTATCAGGGAAGGTGTGCCTCGCCAGCTTCCCACCGACACTGGAGACACACGGAAAGTCGGCGACGGCCGACAGCTTGATGTCCAGGCCAGTCGCGACCTCGTGCTTTGCCGAGCTCTTGATGGTCCTGCAACTTCACGCCGCTCTCCTTCAGCTGGCCGGGTGATAGCAGGTTCGCCTGAACGCCCGAGACGTAGAGCACGTCTGGGATGAGCACCTGCTTCCCGGCTTTGCCTTGCAGGGCGACAGAGCCTCGGCCTTGGATGTCCTGCAACGCTCCACTGAAACCGCGCATGTGCTTGACGTTGCTGCTCGGCCCCAAGTCGACGAAGGCTGTCTTCGTCCACATTAGATGGTGCGAACAGCCGCTGTCGAGCAGGACCAACGCCGGGTTCGCCTGCACAGTTGCCGCCACCGCCTGGAAGTCCTCGCCGGCCTCCGGCGCCAGGGAGACGGTCTGCTCCACGATGCTGACCAATGAGCATGACGCCTCCCCATCGCCTCGTCCTTTGCCGCCAGAGGAGGAGTCGGCGTCCTTCGCCGAGGTCGAATTGGTCGACTGCTTCTCCTTGTGCCGCTTGCTTTCCCGACGAGGGCCACGACCGGCCTACCTCCCTCGGCCTCCCTTGGTGTCATCGTCATCGGAGTCCTCACGGTCGGGGCACTCAAAGGATAGGTGGTCGGGGTCGCCGCACAGCCAGCATTCCCGACGTCGACCTCCTCCTCCTCTGCTGCCATCCTTGGCCGACTTCTGCTTGTCTGCGTCCTTGGCCGGCTTTCCACCTCCGCTACCACTGGCCGCCTGGCTTGCCCCGCTGCCCCGGCTGACCGCCCTGATTTATCGGGACGACGTAGTTCACCTGCTGCAGAAGCTCCGTAGACTTCTCGGCCTCCTGCATCGCCTTGTCCCTGAGGATGAACGAGGTCAGCGAGTCCTCGTTGAGCGACTCCCGCGTGCCCAGAACCACCGACAGACGCTTCATCAGGTTGTAGGCGCTCGGGAGCCCCTTGATGACGTGTGTGATGTACGACGACGTCGAGGACTCGACGCTGGCCATCCGCATGCAGGCAAGAAGACGCCGAGATTGGTTGTGTTAGAGATTAAGGACGGGGTCTAGGAAGATTATAGACCGAAATAACTTCAAATCGTTGGACTTAATTTCTGGACAGAATTGTCGACTACACAAGAAACGCCGTCGATGAAACGTTTACTGTAAAAACTTCACCAATTTCGGATATGCTGTAGCTCTAGATCGTAGCTACAATTCCCAACTTGAATCGTATCACGAGATAAAGTTAATCTTGAGATATGAATTTTCGGCGCACTGGGGGGTATTCTGGAGCTGAAAATTAACTCAATCACAATTGTTCACACAAGATCCACATAAGAGAATTAGAATAGCTAGAAACCAGGTAGGAGGGGATGAGGAGGACGAGAGGGGAGGTCCCAAGAGAGTCCTCAACCAAGGAAACCCCATGGTCACACAATTTCCCCTCCCTATAAGAACCCAACTTTGACCCTTGTCCTTTTCCCAAGCTTCCCAATCCACCTCACCTCAATTTGGCCACACTTGCCCACCCAATTTGGTTTCTCCCGGCCAATTGGCATCATCTATAGTAGAGTGAAGAATTTCCCCAAACCCCAAAGTATATACATCAAATAGAGTCACTCCACAAATTCCCAAAGTCGCCGCAACCAAATATATGAAGCATACAAACTTCAGCCGTTCGTAACTTTCTCGTTTGTGCTCCGATTGAAGCGATCCTTGGTTCGTCGGAAAGCTCTTGAGCAGAGGAGTCACTTCAGATATCTGCTCAAGCAGAATAGCATTCACACACACTCAGGAAATCCAAACCATGCCAAACACAATTTCTTACGCACGCGCACACTACGCATGCAAGGTAGAAAGGTAAACAGACAAACAGACAGATGTGGATTCGAATGATAGCATCACATAACAAACTCCCCCTCTGGCTGCCAACCATCATCCCACATGCCATAGCTCAAGCATGCACCCTCAATGCACACTTATTCGAGCAAGCTTCATGCCCTTCCAGTGCTCAGGTGCAGCCAGGCACTTGGTGAAGATATCAGCCGCCTGTGAAGATATCAGGTTCATCATTGCCACATGCCCCAAGCGTCGGTGTGCCGTTGCCCAATCCGTCTCCCCAGATCTGGCCGACACTTTCACACTAACCCCTCCAACGGCGTTGCACTCCCCCTGGGATGCAGACCCCTCTCCAGCCTGCCCCCCACCGTGCCACGCCAACGCCGGCAGCTGCCACATGGATCTGTACACATCCTTGCTCTCGTGCAGATCCCAAAGCACCCGATTTCCCAGCTGCCCCTTGTACGTACGTGCCCCATCCGTGCTAGTGCTCACCCCAGCCTTGGCAAGCTTACGGAGGGAGATGAGGTTGGCCTTGAGATCAGGAATGAGGAGAACATCGTGCAGCACCACCGGCTTGCAATCCGCTCCCGTGAATGCAGCTCGTCCCGCACCAGCCACCTTCAGCGCGTGTCCAGAGGCAGAGCACACCTCATTGATCGGTGCAGCTTGTACGTCATCAAGCAGCTCCTTGCGCGGCGTCATCGTCCAAGCAGCGCCCGTGTCCAACACCCAATAGTCCAGGGGATGCAGCTCTGCTCCAACATTAGCAGAGGCGTCTCCTTGTTGGGTGCAAATTCACATTGCACGACATCCTGCCGTCTGTTTGTACGAGTATGCGTGTGCGAATGCATTTGGGTGTGAATGGAATGTTCGTATGTTTGTTTGCTTTCGCAGTTTTCGCTTGATGCATTTGCAGGTACTCGCGCAATGTGCGCTTCGGCACAACATTGTACGCGCTATGAACAGTGCAAGCAGAAAGGACGAGCTCGCAAAGGAACCCAATATGGAAGCTTTGCAGTTCGGTTGAATTGATTGCGCAGATTCAGTTATATCCAACTCGAAATTGTACTGTTTTGTTTGGTTGACTATAGTGTAGCAGGGCAGGCACTATAGGGGTACAATTTAGGTTAGGGGTACAATTTAGGTTAAGGTTGGATGTTGTTTGTCTGTATCTGCATGCTACAGGGCCAGGGGAAACCAGCGGAACCAGCATTTGGCTGGTTGGGCAAAGACAAAAACAGGTTCTGTTTTTAGGACCTGAACCTGGTTGTTGTTTTCCCAGGTTGGAAAAACAGAACCAGAGGTTGTTTACCAACCTACCAGCTGCTGTTTTGTCCAGTCAGGTTGGTTCTGTTGCTTGGAATTATTTGGGATCATCCCTGGTTGTTCCCAGGTTGATTCCCAAGGTCCTTGCTAGCTAGAACTATATATTCCTTCTCTGTTTGTACCTGAATATATTCAAATTGATTCAAGCGAATTCCTTCCTTGCTGGAATTTCGTATCCACGTGATTCGACGGCAGAATGCTACCGAGTCAACGCTAGTACACTAGCACTCCGACGCTAGGCAAACGCTGTCCATTTCGTAACTCTGCAATGGCAGAACTTTTCGCGAGGCAACTTGGCTCTCTTGAAAGCTCTTTGGGTTGAGCTTCGATAGAGCTTCTCAGCATATTCATACGACCTTCTGCACGGCACGCTGCGCGACGTTCAAGGTACTCTTGCTGTTTTGACCAAGTCCCTTTTGATCCCTCTCTCTACAAACTCGGACCCGAGGATAGGGGCTGGTCTTGTACCAAGCACCCAGGGACCCTTGGAGGTGACCCCGAGGAGAGGTTTTAAGTTGGATAACGTCTTAATAGCCTGAGTTTATTAGGCCCTTACACCAACAAGCTAGTATCAGAGCTGCGTTATAGTGATCCTCGTTATAAATAGATATGGCGGGAAATACCTCGGCGGGAGCTGGTGAATCTTCAGCCCAAGATCGTAGCGGCAGCCAGGATTCTGGTGTTTCGGCGCCAAGGGGAGCGCGAACAAACCAGGGCTCGCTGATCAAGGAGGTGCTGAAAAACTTCACCGTCGAGAAGTTCAATGGTGAGAGCTATGATGATTGGGCCTGGAAAATGCAACTTTACTTCCGTCAGATTGGATTGCTGAAACTAACGATTGGGGAGGAGCCTAGACCGAGTGACCCCGCGCTGCATGAAGATTGGGACGAGCGCGCCTCGGCTGGCTACTACTTGATGTCGCAGAGTTTGGAGCTGAACCAGCGTCACCACGTCATGCACCTGCTGCCGGAGGTTGATTGCGGTCCGAAGGCGTGGACCGTGTTGAAGGAGCTGCACGCCCCGACCTCCGTTGTCGCAACGTTGATGCTGGAGAGGGAGATGTCCGCGTTGCGCTTGAGCGAGGGAGAGCCGGTGCAACCTGTTTTGGACAAAATGCGCGACCTCTACGCGAAGTTGGCGACCGCGGGAATCACCTACCCGGAGCAGACCAAGTGCTTGAAGATGCTATCGCTGCTGCCGGAATCGTGGCTTCAATTCACGAGCGGATTGAGCCTGCCGCAGAATCAGAGCTTGTGGACGCTCGAGTGGGTGCAGACGAAGATTCTGGAGGAGGACTTCCAACGCCGCCAACTGAGGGGTGGAGACGACGGCAGCAGCGGCTACGGGATGCCGTCAACCGGCATGCTTGCTAGCATCTGATGTAGTCTTGCTTCCCAACTTTCTTGTCACCATTGTTGTCAATCTTTGCAAATAAAACTCTTCCCAATTCTCCCCATGGATGAGCAAGTAGTGTGAACACGAGAAAACGACTTGGGAACGCAGAGATCACCCTCAAAACCGTGCTTACCCGGTAGACTAGCTCTCGTTGGTTAAGTTATCTCTGCATGGTGCGGTGAGCATGGACGGCACCGCGACTTACCTTCAGTCTAGTCGACTTAGTTGCACATTACCTATTTCGTTCGTAGGCCAGGAGCTGTGCTAGTCACCATGGTTGGTCCCGTAGCTGACGCCTGCGTAGTGGACACCTTGGAGACGCGGCTAGCAGATGCAAAGAGACGCCAGAGGATGGCGAGTTCGGGCCGAGCCTCCCCCTGGAGGTCGTCGAGCTGGGTATCCGCACAATGTGGGCGACGGAGCATCCTTCCCAACCTGGTTCTCCTCAACCGGCACGGAAAAAAGGTGGTGTTGGCGTGGGCGTCGACGGCGGTGACCAAGTCGGCAGCAGTGCAGGAGGCACGTCGAGGCAGAGAGGGGTGATACACGCCGGTGAAGTCGGCGGCGTTCAGGCGCAAGGGCTGCAATCGTCTGCGGCTGCAGGCTCTTTGCAAGGTGATGCCGGAGGACGTCGGAGCAGTGTGACACCCCAGCGTCGGCGAACCACGTGACGACGGTCGGGATAGCGCCGACGTACGGGTACTTCAAGTTCATGCTGGACAAGATAGTCGTCCCTGTTGTTATGTGATGCTATCATTTGCATTCACGT
The DNA here is from genome assembly GCA_947471745.1 of Closterium sp. Naga37s-1. Classification (NCBI taxonomy): domain Eukaryota; kingdom Viridiplantae; phylum Streptophyta; class Zygnematophyceae; order Desmidiales; family Closteriaceae; genus Closterium; species Closterium sp. Naga37s-1. The sequence goes on from CANJKZ010000812.1 coordinate 2,519,703, forward strand.
CTGTCTGCCTCCCATTATATGTTCGTGCGTTGCATGCGTGATGTGTACAAGAATTTGTGTTTGGTGTGGTTTGGATTTTCTGAGTGTGTGTGAATTTTATTTGGCTTGAGAAGATATCCAATGTGACTCCTCTGCTCGAGAGATTTCGAAAGAACCAAGAATCGTCGCGATCGGAGCAAGAACGAGAAATATATGATTGTTCGAAATTTTGATTGAGATGCGGCGACTACGGGAATTTGCGGAGTGACTCAACATGGGGTATAGACTTTTGGGGGTTGGGAAATTCGTCACTCTACTGTAGATTGATGCCAAGTGGTTGGGAGAAGCCAAACCAGGTTGGCAAGTGTGGCCAAGTTGGGTGAAGTGGATGGCATGAGTTGGGAAAGTGACAAATGTCAAAGTTGGGGTGCCTATAGAGAGGGGAATTGTGGTTGAGGCGTTTGTTGGAGGAGATCTGGTTTGGACAGAAGGACGCGACAGTTATCTTATGTGACAACGAGTCATCTGTGAAGTTGGCCAAGAATGCGTATATGCATGGGCTCACAAAGCACATCAGGCCTAAGTGGCATTGGGTGAGGAGGCTCTTGGACAAGGAGGTGCGGCTGGAGATTGTGAAGACTCAGCAGCAGGCGGCTAATATCTTCACCAAGTGCCTGGCTGAACTTCAGCACTGGAAGGGCATGAAGCTTGCTCGAATGAGTGTGCATTGAGGGTGCATGCTTGAGCTATGACATGTGGGATGATGGTTGGCAGCCAGAGGGGGAGTTTGTTATGTGATGCTATCATTCGAATCCACGTCTGTCTGTCTGTCTGTTTACCTTTCTACCTTGCATGCGTGGTGTGCGCGTGCGTAAGAATTTATGTTTGGCATGGTTTGGATTTCCTGAGTGTGTGTGAATGCTATTCTGCTTGAGCAGATATCTGAAGTGACTCCTCTGCTCAAGAGCTTTCCGACGAACCAAGGATCGCTTCAATCGGAGCACAAATGAGAAAGTTACGAACGGTTGAAGTTCGTATGCTTCATATATTTGGTTGCGGCGACTTTGGGAATTTGTGGAGTGACTCTATATGATGTATATACTTTGGGGTTTGGGGAAATTCTTCACTCTACTATAGATGATGCCAATTGGCCGGGAGAAACCAAATTGGGTGGGCAAGTGTGGCCAAATTGAGGTGAGGTGGATTGGGAAGGTTGGGAAAAGGACAAGGGTCAAAGTTGGGTTCCTATAGGGAGGGGAAATTGTGTGACCATGGGGTTTCCTTGGTTGAGGACTCCCTTGGGACCTCCCCTCTCGTCCTCCTCATCCCCTCCTACCTGGTTTCTAGCTAGTCTAATTCTCTTGTGTGGATCTTGTGTGAAAAATTGTGATTGAGTTAATTTTCAGCTCCAGAATACCCCCCAGTGCGCTGAAAATTCATATCTCAAGATTAACTTCACCTCGTGATACAATTCAACTTGGGAATTGTAGCTACGGTCTAGAGCTACAGCATATCCGAAATTGGTGAAGTTTTTACAGTGAACGTTTCATCGACGGCGTTTCTTGTGTAGTCGACAATTCTGTCCAGAAATTAAGTCCAACGATTTGAAGTTATTTCGGTCCATAATCTTCCTAGACCCCGTCCTTAATCTCTAACACAACCAATCTCGGCGTCTTCTTGCCTGCATGCGGATGGCCAGCGTCGAGTCCTCGACGTCGTCGTACATCACACACGTCATCAAGGGGCTCCCGAGCGCCTACAACCTGATGAAGCGTCTGTCGGTGGTTCTGGGCACGCGGGAGTCGCTCAACGAGGACTCGCTGACCTCGTTCATCCTCAGGGACAAGGCGATGCAGGAGGCCGAGAAGTCCACGGAGCTCCTGCCGCAGGTGAACTACGTCACCCCGATAAATCAAGGCGGTCAACCGGGGCAGCGGGGCAAGCCAGGCGGCTAGTGGTAGCGGAGGTGGAAAGCCGGCCAAGGATGCCGACAAGCAGAAGTCGGCCAAGGATGGCAGCAGAGGAGGAGGAGGTCGACGTCGGGAATGCTGGCTGTGCGGCGACCTCGACCACCTATCCTTTGAGTGCCCCGACCGTGACGACTCCGATGACGACGACACCAAGGGAGGCCGAGGGAGGTCGGCCGGTCGTAGCCCTCGTTGGGAAAGCAAGCGGCACAAGGAGAAGCATTCGACCAAGTCGACCTCGGCGAAGGACGCCGACTCCTCCTCTGGCGGCAAAGGACGAGGCGATGGGGAGGCGTCATGCTCATTGGTCAGCATCGTGGAGCGGACCGTCTCCCTGGCGCCGGAGGCCGGCGAGGACTTCCAGGCGGTGGCGGCAACCGTGCAGGCGAACCCGGCGGTGGTCCTGCTCGACAGCGGCTGTTTGCACCACCTAATGGGGACGAAGACAGCCTTCGTCGACTTGGGGCCGAGGACCGCAAGACTCGCTACGTGTGGGTGAGGCTGGTCGCCAAGAAGTCCGATGCAGCGATGGAACGCAGTCGACTGTGCTGCACTGGCTGTCGATCGGCATGCTTGCTAGCATCTGATGTAGTCTTGCTTCCCAACTTTCTTGTCACCATTGTTGTCAATCTTTGCAAGTGAAACTCTTCCCAATTCTCCCCATGGATGAGCAAGTAGTGTGAACACGAGAAAACGACTCGGGAACGCAGAGATCACCCTCAAAACCGTGCTTACCCGGTAGACTTGCTCTCGTTGATTAAGTTATCTCTGCATGGTGCGGTGAGCATGGACGGCACCGCGACTTACCTTCAGTCTAGTCGACTTAGTTGCACATTACCTATTTCGTTCGTAGGCCAGGAGCTGTGCTAGTCACCATGGTTGGTCCCGTAGCTGACGCCTGCGTAGTGGACACCTTGGAGACGCGGCTAGCAGATGCAAAGAGACGCCATGAGGATGGCGAGTTTGGGCCGAGCCTCCCCCTGGAGGTCGTCGAGCTGGGTATCCGCACAATGTGGGCGACGGAGCATCCTTCCCAACCTGGTTCTCCTCGACTGGCATGGAACAAATGTGGTGTCGGCGTGGGCGTCGACGGCGGTGACCAAGTCGGCAGCAGTGCGGGAGGCACGTCGAGGCAGAGAGGGGTGATACACGCCGGTGAAGTCGGCGGCTTTCAGGCGCAAGGGCTGTAGTCGTCTGCGGCTGCAGGCTCTTCGCAAGGTGATGCCGGAGGACGTCGGAGCAGTGTGACACCCCGGCGTCGGCGAACCACATGACGGCGGTCGGGATAGCGCCGACGTACGGGTACTTCAAGTTCATGCCGGACAAGATAGTCGTCCCTGTTGTTATGTGATGCTATCATTTGCATTCACGTCTTTCTGCCTACCATGATATGTTCGTGCGTTGCATGCGTGATGTGTACAAGAATTTGTGTTTGGTGTGGTTTGGATTTTCTGAGTGTGTGTGAATGTTATTTGGCTTGAAAACATATCCAAAGTGACTCCTCTGCTCGAGAGATTTCCAAGGAACCAAGAATCGTCGCGATCGGAGCAAGAACGAGAAATATATGATTGTTCGAAATTTTGATTGAGATGCGGCGACTACGGGAATTTGCGGAGTGACTCAATATGGGGTATAGACTTTTGGGGGTTGGGAAATTCGTCACTCTACTGTAGATTGATGCCAAGTGGTTGGGAGAAGCCAAACCAGGTTGGCAAGTGTGGCCAAGTTGGGTGAAGTGGATGGCATGAGTTGGGAAAGTGACAAATGTCAAAGTTGGGGTGCCTATAGAGAAGGGAATTGTGGTTGAGGCGTTTGTTGGAGGAGATCTGGTTTGGACAGAAGGACGCGACAGTTATCTTATGTGACAACGAGTCATCTGTGAAGTTGGCCAAGAATGCGTGTATGCATGGGCTCACAAAGCACATCAGGCCTAAGTGGCATTGGGTGAGGAGGCTCTTGGACAAGGAGGTGCGGCTGGAGATTGTGAAGACTCAGTAGCAGGCGGCTGATATCTTCACCAAGTGCCTGGCTGAACCTGAGCACTGGAAGGGCATGAAGCTTGTTCGAATGAGTGTGCATTGAGGGTGCATGCTTGAGCTATGGCATGTGGGATGATGGTTGGCAGCCAGAGGGGGAGTTTGTTATGTGATGCTATCATTCGAATCCACGTTTGCCTGTCAGTCTGTTTACCTTTCTACCTTGCATGCGTGGTGTGCGCGTGCGTAAGAATTTATGTTTGGCATGGTTTGGATTTCCTGAGTGTGTGTGAATGCTATTCTGCTTGAGCAGATATCTGAAGTGACTCCTCTGCTCAAGAGCTTTCCGACGAACCAAGTATCGCTTCAATCGGAGCACAAACGAGAAAGTTACGAACGGTTGAAGTTTGTATGCTTCATATATTTGGTTGCAGCGACTTTGGGAATTTGTGGAGTGACTCTATATGATGTATATACTTTGGGGTTTGGGAAATTCTTCACTCTACTATAGATGATGCCAATTGGCTGGGAGAAACCAAATTGGGTGGGCAAGTGTGGCCAAATTGAGGTGAGGTGGATTGGGAAGGTTGGGAAAAGGACAAGGGTCAAAGTTGGGTTCCTATAGGGAGGGGAAATTGTGTGACCATGGGGTTTCCTTGGTTGAGGACTCCCTTGGGACCTCCCCTCTCGTCCTCCTCATCCCCTCCTACCTGGTTTCTAGCTAGTCTAATTCTCTTATGTGGATCTTGTGTGAACAATTGTGATTGAGTTAATTTTCAGCTCCAGAATACCCCCCAGTGCGCTGAAAATTCATATCTCAAGATTAACTTCACCTCGTGATACAATTCAACTTGGGAATTGTAGCTATGGTCTAGAGCTACAGCATATCCGAAATTGGTGAAGTTTTTACAGTGAACGTTTCATCGACGGCGTTTCTTGTGTAGTCGACAATTCTGTCCAGAAATTAAGTCCAACGATTTGAAGTTATTTCGGTACATAATCTTCCTAGACCCCGTCCTTAATCTCTAACACAACCAATCTCGGCGTCTTCTTGCCTGCATGCGGATGGCCAGCGTCGAGTCCTCGACGTCGTCGTACATCACACACGTCATCAAGGGGCTCCCGAGCGCCTACAACCTGATGAAGCGTCTGTCGGTGGTTCTGGGCACGCGGGAGTCGCTCAACGAGGACTCGCTGACCTCGTTCATCCTCAGGGACAAGGCGATGCAGGAGGCCGAGAAGTCCACGGAGCTCCTGCCGCAGGTGAACTACGTCACCCCGATAAATCAAGGCGGTCAACCGGGGCAGCGGGGCAAGCCAGGCGGCCAGTGGTAGCGGAGATGGAAAGCCGGCCAAGGACGCCGACAAGCAGAAGTCGGCCAAGGATGGCAGCTGAGGAGGAGGAGGTCGACGTCGGGAATGCTGGCTGTGCGGCGACCCCGACCACCTATCCTTTGAGTGCCCCGACCGTGACGACTCCGATGACGACAATATCAAGGGAGGCCGAGGGAGGTCGGCCGGTCGTAGCCCTCGTTGGGAAAGCAAGCGGCACAAGGAGAAGCATTCGACCAAGTCGACCTCGGCGAAGGACGCCGACTCCTCCTCTGGCGGCAAAGGACGAGGCGATGGGGAGGCGTCATGCTCATTGGTCAGCATCGTGGAGCAGACCGTCTCCCTGGCGCCGGAGGCTGGCGAGGACTTCCAGGCGGTGGCGGCAACCGTGCAGGCGAACCCGGCGGTGGTCCTGCTCGACAGCGGCTGTTTGCACCACCTAATGGGGACGAAGACAGCCTTCGTCGACTTGGGGCCGAGGACCGCAAGACTCGCTACGTGTGGGTGAGGCCGGTCGCCAAGAAGTCCGATGCAGCGATGGAACGCAGTCGACTGTGCTGCACTGGCAGTCAACCGGCATGCTTGCTAGCATCTGATGTAGTCTTGCTTCCCAACTTTCTTGTCACCATTGTTGTCAATCTTTGCAAGTGAAACTCTTCCCAATTCTCCCCATGGATGAGCAAGTAGTGTGAACACGAGAAAACGACTTGGGAACGCAGAGATCACCCTCAAAACCGTGCTTACCCGGTAGACTAGCTCTCGTTGGTTAAGTTATCTCTGCATGGTGCGGTGAGCATGGACGGCACCGCGACTTACCTTCAGTCTAGTCGACTTAGTTGCACATTACCTATTTCGTTCGTAGGCCAGGAGCTGTGCTAGTCACCATGGTTGGTCCCGTAGCTGACGCCTGCGTAGTGGACACCTTGGAGACGCGGCTAGCAGATGCAAAGAGACGCCATGAGGATGGCGAGTTCGGGCCGAGCCTCCCCCTGGAGGTCGTCGAGCTGGGTATCCGCACAATGTGGGCGACGGAGCATCCTTCCCAACCTGGTTCTCCTCGACTGGCATGGAACAAATGTGGTGTCGGCGTGGGCGTCGACGGCGGTGACCAAGTCGGCAGCAGTGCGGGAGGCACGTCGAGGCAGAGAGGGGTGATACACGCCGGTGAAGTCGGCGGCTTTCAGGCGCAAGGGCTGTAGTCGTCTGCGGCTGCAGGCTCTTCGCAAGGTGATGCCGGAGGACGTCGGAGCAGTGTGACACCCCGGCGTCGGCGAACCACATGACGGCGGTCGGGATAGCGCCGACGTACGGGTACTTCAAGTTCATGCCGGACAAGATAGTCGTCCCTGTTGTTATGTGATGCTATCATTTGCATTCACGTCTTTCTGCCTACCATGATATGTTCGTGCGTTGCATGCGTGATGTGTACAAGAATTTGTGTTTGGTGTGGTTTGGATTTTCTGAGTGTGTGTGAATGTTATTTGGCTTGAAAACATATCCAAAGTGACTCCTCTGCTCGAGAGATTTCCAAGGAACCAAGAATCGTCGCGATCGGAGCAAGAACGAGAAATATATGATTGTTCGAAATTTTGATTGAGATGCGGCGACTACGGGAATTTGCAGAGTGACTCAATATGGGGTATAGACTTTTGGGGGTTGGGAAATTCGTCACTCTACTGTAGATTGATGCCAAGTGGTTGGGAGAAGCCAAACCAGGTTGGCAAGTGTGGCCAAGTTGGGTGAAGTGGATGGCATGAGTTGGGAAAGTGACAAATGTCAAAGTTGGGGTGCCTATAGAGAGGGGAATTGTGGTTGAGGCGTTTGTTGGAGGAGATCTGGTTTGGACAGAAGGACGCGACAGTTATCTTATGTGACAACGAGTCATCTGTGAAGTTGGCCAAGAATGCGTGTATGCATGGGCTCACAAAGCACATCAGGCCTAAGTGGCATTGGGTGAGGAGGCTCTTGGACAAGGAGGTGCGGCTGGAGATTGTGAAGACTCAGCAGCAGGCGGCTGATATCTTCACCAAGTGCCTGGCTGAAACTGAGCACTGGAAGGGCATGAAGCTTGCTCGAATGAGTGTGCATTGAGGGTGCATGCTTGAGCTATGGCATGTGGGATGATGGTTGGCAGCCAGAGGGGGAGTTTGTTATGTGATGCTATCATTCGAATCCACGTTTGTCTGTCTGTCTGTTTACCTTTCTACCTTGCAAGAATTTATGTTTGGCATGGTTTGGATTTCCTGAGTGTGTGTGAATGCTATTCTGCTTGAGCAGATATCTGAAGTGACTCCTCTGCTCAAGAGCTTTCCGACGAACCAAGTATCGCTTCAATCGGAGCACAAAGGAGAAAGTTACGAACGGTTGAAGTTTGTATGCTTCATATATTTGGTTGCAGCGACTTTGGGAATTTGTGGAGTGACTCTATATGATGTATATACTTTGGGGTTTGGGGAAATTCTTCATTCTACTATAGATGATGCCAATTGGCTGGGAGAAACCAAATTGGGTGGGCAAGTGTGGCCAAATTGAGGTGAGGTGGATTGGGAAGGTTGGGAAAAGGACAAGGGTCAAAGTTGGGTTCCTATAGGGAGGGGAAATTGTGTGACCATGGGGTTTCCTTGGTTGAGGACTCCCTTGGGACCTCCCCTCTCGTCCTCCTCATCCCCTCCTACCTGGTTTCTAGCTAGTCTAATTCTCTTGTGTGGATCTTGTGTGAAAAATTGTGATTGAGTTAATTTTCAGCTCCAGAATACCCCCCAGTGCGCTGAAAATTCATATCTCAAGATTAACTTCACCTCGTGATACAATTCAACTTGGGAATTGTAGCTACGGTCTAGAGCTACAGCATATCCGAAATTGGTGAAGTTTTTACAGTGAACGTTTCATCGACGGCGTTTCTTGTGTAGTCGACAATTCTGTCCAGAAATTAAGTCCAACGATTTGAAGTTATTTCGGTCCATAATCTTCCTAGACCCCGTCCTTAATCTCTAACACAACCAATCTCGGCGTCTTCTTGCCTGCATGCGGATGGCCAGCGTCGAGTCCTCGACGTCGTCGTACATCACACACGTCATCAAGGGGCTCCCGGGCGCCTACAACCTGATGAAGCGTCTGTCGGTGGTTCTGGGCACGCGGGAGTCGCTCAACGAGGACTCGCTGACCTCGTTCATCCTCAGGGACAAGGCGATGCAGGAGGCCGAGAAGTCCACGGAGCTCCTGCCGCAGGTGAACTACGTCACCCCGATAAATCAAGGCGGTCAACCGGGGCAGCGGGGCAAGCCAGGCGGCCAGTGGTAGCGGAGATGGAAAGCCGGCCAAGGACGCCGACAAGCAGAAGTCGGCCAAGGATGGCAGCTGAGGAGGAGGAGGTCGACGTCGGGAATGCTGGCTGTGCGGCGACCCCGACCACCTATCCTTTGAGTGCCCCGACCGTGACGACTCCGATGACGACGATATCAAGGGAGGCCGAGGGAGGTCGGCCGGTCGTAGCCCTCGTTGGGAAAGCAAGCGGCACAAGGAGAAGCATTCGACCAAGTCGACCTCGGCGAAGGACGCCGACTCCTCCTCTGGCGGCAAAGGACGAGGCGATGGGGAGGCGTCATGCTCATTGGTCAGCATCGTGGAGCAGACCGTCTCCCTGGCGCCGGAGGCTGGCGAGGACTTCCAGGCGGTGGCGGCAACCGTGCAGGCGAACCCGGCGGTGGTCCTGCTCGACAGCGGCTGTTTGCACCACCTAATGGGGACGAAGACAGCCTTCGTTGACTTGGGGCCGAGGACCGCAAGACTCGCTACGTGTGGGTGAGGCCGGTCGCCAAGAAGTCCGATGCAGCGATGGAACGCAGTCGACTGTGCTGCACTGGCAGTCAACCGGCATGCTTGCTAGCATCTGATGTAGTCTTGCTTCCCAACTTTCTTGTCACCATTGTTGTCAATCTTTGCAAGTGAAACTCTTCCCAATTCTCCCCATGGATGAGCAAGTAGTGTGAACACGAGAAAACGACTTGGGAACGCAGAAATCACCCTCAAAACCGTGCTTACCCGGTAGACTAGCTCTCGTTGGTTAAGTTATCTCTGCATGGTGCGGTGAGCATGGACGGCACCGCGACTTACCTTCAGTCTAGTCGACTTAGTTGCACATTACCTATTTCGTTCGTAGGCCAGGAGCTGTGCTAGTCACCATGGTTGGTCCCGTAGCTGACGCCTGCGTAGTGGACACCTTGGAGACGCGGCTAGCAGATGCAAAGAGACGCCATGAGGATGGCGAGTTCGGGCGAGCCTCCCCCTGGAGGTCGTCGAGCTGGGTATCCGCACAATGTGGGCGACGGAGCATCCTTCCCAACCTGGTTCTCCTCGACTGGCATGGAACAAATGTGGTGTCGGCGTGGGCGTCGACGGCGGTGACCAAGTCGGCAGCAGTGCGGGAGGCACGTCGAGGCAGAGAGGGGTGATACACGCCGGTGAAGTCGGCGGCTTTCAGGCGCAAGGGCTGTAGTCGTCTGCGGCTGCAGGCTCTTCGCAAGGTGATGCCGGAGGACGTCGGAGCAGTGTGACACCCCGGCGTCGGCGAACCACATGACGGCGGTCGGGATAGCGCCGACGTACGGGTACTTCAAGTTCATGCCGGACAAGATAGTCGTCCCTGTTGTTATGTGATGCTATCATTTGCATTCACGTCTGTCTGCCTCCCATTATATGTTCGTGCGTTGCATGCGTGATGTGTACAAGAATTTGTGTTTGGTGTGGTTTGGATTTTCTGAGTGTGTGTGAATGTTATTTGGCTTGAGAAGATATCCAATGTGACTCCCCTGCTCGAGAGATTTCGAAAGAACCAAGAATCGTAGCGATCGGAGCAAGAACGAGAAATATATGATTGTTCGAAATTTTGATTGAGATGCGGCGACTACGGGAATTTGCGGAGTGACTCAATATGGGGTATAGACTTTTGGGGGGTGGGAAATTCGTCACTCTACTGTAGATTCATGCCAAGTGGTTGGGAGAAGCCAAACCAGGTTGGCAAGTGTGGCCAAGTTGGGTGAAGTGGATGGCATGAGTTGGGAAAGTGACAAATGTCAAAGTTGGGGTGCCTATAGAGAGGGGAATTGTGGTTGAGGCGTTTGTTGGAGAAGATCTGGTTTGGACAGAAGGACGCGACAGTTATCTTATGTGACAACGAGTCATCTGTGAAGTTGGCCAAGAATGCGTGTATGCATGGGCTGACAAAGCACATCAGGCCTAAGTGGCATTGGGTGAGGAGGCTCTTGGACAAGGAGGTGCGGCTGGAGATTGTGAAGACTCAGCAGCAGGCGGCTGATATCTTCACCAAGTGCCTGGCTGAACCTGAGCACTGGAAGGGCATGAAGCTTGTTCGAATGAGTGTGCATTTAGGGTGCATGCTTGAGCTATGGCATGTGGGATGATGGTTGGCAGCCAGAGGGGGAGTTTGTTATGTGATGCTATCATTCGAATCCACGTCTGTCTGTCTGTCTGTTTACCTTTCTACCTTGCATGCGTGGTGTGCGCGTGCATAAGAATTTATGTTTGGCATGGTTTGGATTTCCTGAGTGTGTGTGAATGCTATTCTGCTTGAGCAGATATCTGAAGTGACTCCTCTGCTCAAGAGCTTTCCGATGAACCAAGTATCGCTTCAATCGGAGCACAAACGAGAAAGTTACGAACGGTTGAAGTTTGTATGCTTCATATATTTGGTTGCAGCGACTTTGGGAATTTGTGGAGTGATTCTATATGATGTATATACTTTGGGGTTTGGGGAAATTCTTCACTCTACTATAGATGATGCCAATTGGCTGGGAGAAACCAAATTGGGTGGGCAAGTGTGGCCAAATTGAGGTGAGGTGGATTGGGAAGGTTGGGAAAAGGACAAGGGTCAAAGTTGGGTTCCTATAGGGAGGGAAAATTGTGTGACCATGGGGTTTCCTTGGTTGAGGACTCCCTTGGGACCTCCCCTCTCGTCCTCCTCATCCCCTCCTACCTGGTTTCTAGCTAGTCTAATTCTCTTGTGTGGATCTTGTTGTCAGAATATCATGTTTCTCTAGTCTGCAGTGGGGTACTCAATAGTGAGTACAACCCTGTTAGGGTTTCCTATATGTACCCAATTGCTTTCTAGTGCAATCATCCTTTCTCACTTCAATTTCTCTCGTCAATATTCTCACATGGTATAGAGCAACTTTCGATCCTAAGGGCCCACCACGTCTTCAACTTTTTTTTTTCCTCACCTTCCTGCCGCGCGCGTCGCGCCTACCCTTAAGGCCCCGTAAGGCCCCGTCAGGCCCCGTTTACGGCCCCGTAAGGCCCCGTTTACGGCCCCACTTACGGCCCCGTACGGCCCCTTAAGGCCCCTCCGGCCCCGTCAGGCCCCGTCGGCCCCGTTTACGGCCCCGTAAGGCCCTGTACGGCCCCGTTAGGTCCTGTAAGGCCTCGTTTACGGCCCCGCTTAAGGCCCCGTAAGGCCTTGTAAGGCCCCGTCGGCCCCATTTATGGCCCCGTAAGGCCCCTTAAGGCCCCGTTAGGCCCCGTAAGGCCCCGTTTACGGCCTCGCTTACGGCCCCGTACGGCCCCGTAAGGCCCCGTCGGCCCCGTTTACGGCCCCGCTTAAGGCCCCGTAAGGCCCCGTAAGGCCCCGTCGGCCCCGTTTACGGCCCCGTAAGGCCCTGTTAGAGGCCCCGTCAGGCCCCGTCAGGCCCCCACCCACCCTGTTGCGGCCCTGTTCTGGCCCTGCCCCGGCCTTACCCCGACCTGTCGCGGCCCTGCTGCGGCCCTGTCGCAGCCTTGTCCCGGCCCCTTCTACGGCCCTACTCCGACCCGGCCCCGGCTCTGCCCCTACCCTGCCCCTGCCCTGCCCCTGCCCTGCTCCTGCACTGCTGCGGCCCGGCCCCGGCCCTGCCCCGGACCTGTCGCGGCCTCGCCCCGGCCCTGTCCCGGCCCTGCCCCGGCCCTGCCCCGGCTCTGCCCCGGCCCTGCGCCGCCCCTGTCCCGAGCCTGTCACGGTCCTGCCCCGACCCTGTCGCGGCCCTATCGCGGCCCTGCCCCTGCCATGCCCCGACCCTGCCCAGGCCCCGCCCCTCTCATGCCGGTCGTGGCACACCAGGGGCCCGTGCACCGCCCTCCCCCCCTTTTCCCGTCGCCTTGCGTGGCGAGCGGGGGGGGGGGGGGGGGGGCGCTCGCCACACAAGGCGACGGGAGGGGCGACCTGGGGGGGCGCGCGTCGCCCCTTCTTCCGCCTGCTCTGGCGCCCTGGGAGGCCGTGCGTCGGCCCCCCGTACTCCCCCCCCCCCCCCCCCCTCAGGTCGCCTCAACAGGCGACGGGAGGGGCGACCTGGAGGGGGGGGGCCGTGCGTCGGAGCAGCCGCCCCTGGTGCAGCCGCCCCTGGAGCAGCCGCCCCTGGTGCAGCCACCCCTGGTGCAGCCGCCCCTGGAGCAGCCGCCCTTGGTGCAGCAGCCCCTGGTGCAGCCGCCCCTGGAGCAGCCGCCCCTGGTGCAGCCACCCCTGGTGCAGCCGCCCCTGGAGCAGCCGCCCCTGGTGCAGCAGCCCCTGGAGCAGCCGCCGCTGGTGCAGCCGCCCCTGGTGCAGCCGCCCCTGGAGCAGCCGCCCCTGGAGCAGCCGCCCCTGGAGCAGCCGCCCCTGGTTCAGCCGCTCCTGGACCTCAGCAGCCGCCCCTGGCCCCTGGCCCCTGGAGCAGCCGCCCTGGACCCCCCCTCCTCTCCGCCCTTTTCTCCTCTCCCTCCCCCTGCTGCGGGTGCAGCAGTGGGGGGGAGGGGACCTACAGCACCTGCCTGCCCCCCCCCGCCCCCCCCCCCCCCTCAGGTCGCCTCAACAGGCGACGGGAGGGGCGACCTGGGGGGGGGGCACGCGTCGGAGCAGCCGCCCCTGGTGCAGCCGCCCCTGGAGCAGCCGCCCCTGGTGCAGCCGCCCCTGGTGCAGCCGCCCCTGGAGCAGCCGACCCTGGTGCAGCAGCCCCTGGAGCAGCCGCCCCTGGTGCAGCCGCCCCTGGTGCAGTGTTGGCTGGGGGAGCAGCAAAGGGGGGGAGGGGACCTGCAGCACCTGCCCCCCCCCCCCCCCCCCCCCCCCCATCTCTCTGCTGCGGGTGCAGCAGTGGGGGAGGGGATCTGCCATGCAGCAGTGGGGGGAGGGGATCTGCCATCCCCCTGGTGCGGATGCGGCAGTGGGGGGAGGGGACCTGCAGCACCTGCCCCCCCCCATCTCTCTGCTGCGGGTGCAGCAGTGGGGGAGGGTATGGGGGTGGCGGGTGTGGCCAACCCGCCAGCCCTGCTGCGCCCCGCGCGCCCTGCTGCCCTGTGCGCCCCGTGCGCCCTGCTGCCTTGCTGCCCTGTGCGCCCCGCGCGCCCTGCAGCCCTGTGCGCCCCGCGCGCCCTGCTGCCCTGCTGCCCTGTGCGCCCCGTGCGCCCTGCTGCCCTCTGCACGCGCCATGCACAGCACCCCCCCCCCCCCCCCCCCCCCCCCCCGCCCCTTCTCCTCCATCCCCTGCTGCAGGTGCAGCAGTGGGGGAGGGTATGGGGGTGGCGGGTGTGTGGCATCCCCTGCTCCTCCTCCTACTCCGTCTCCCACTGCTGCAGCTGCCGCTGAGGGGGGTGGGTGTGTGTGAGTCGACGGAGTGGTGCTAGGGGGTGGGGTGTGAGTGAACCTAGGGGTGTAGCAGGGGGTGTGTGAATGGGGGGTGCGGCAGTAGAGGGAGGTTGGGTGGAGGTAGTCGTCGTGTTGCTAGCAGTGCCAGTAGTCCGGAGGTGCGCTTCCGGTAGCCCAGTGATGCCGCTGCGCCAGTCGCCCGTGGGTCCGTTGCTCCTGCCGCTCGTCTTAGCCGCGGAGTCAGTTACTCCTGTAGTCCGGAAGTGCGCCTCCGGTAGCCACAGTGCGAGCCGCTCCTGTTGCCCGTGTGTCTGCAGCTTCCGCCGTTGCCCCCTCTCTCCTTTCCTATTAGTCCACCCTCCTCACTTGCCCTCTGTGATAGCCTCTAGCTTTACTTATTTGCTGTGAACTATAAACTGTTGCTTCTTGTACTTGTGCTCGGAATGTGTGGTGACATTGTGATCGACCCTGAGCTTGCTTTGCTTTGCTTCTTGTGCTGATCATACCCCACTTTGACTATGGGGGTGTGTCAGAATATCATGTTTCTCTAGTCTGCAGTGGGGTACTCAATAGTGAGTACAACCCTGTTAGGGTTTCCTATATGTACCCAATTGCTTTCTAGTGCAATCATCCTTTCTCACTTCCCTGTTAGGGTTTCCTATATGTACCCAATTGCTTTCTAGTGCAATCATCCTTTCTCACTTCAATTTCTCTCGTCAATATTCTCACACTTGTGTGAACAATTGTGATTGAGTTAATTTTCAGCTCCAGAATACCCCCCAGTGCGCTGAAAATTCATATCTCAAGATTAACTTCACCTCGTGATACAATTCAACTTGGGAATTGTAGCTACGGTCTAGAGCTACAGCATATCCGAAATTGGTGAAGTTTTTACAGTGAACGTTTCATCGACGGCGTTTCTTGTGTAGTCAACAATTCTGTCCAGAAATTACGTCAGCAGGGGCCGCGACAGAAGGGGCCGCGCCAGCAGGGGCCGCGTCAGCAGGGGCCGCGCGCCAGCAGGGGCCGCGCCAGCAGGGGGCCGCGTCAGCAGGGGGGCCGCGTCAGTAGGGGGCCGCGTTAGTATGGGCCGCGCCAGCAGGGCCGCGACAGCTGGGGGCACGACAGCAGGGGCCGCGACAGTAGGGGCCGCGACAGAAGGGGCCGCGCCAGTAGAGGCGGCGACGGCAGGGGCCGCGTTAGCAAGGGGGTGCCGCGACAGCAGGGGCCGCGTCAGCAGGGGCCGCGCCAGCAGGGGCCGCGCCAGCAGGGCCGGGCCGTGACAACAGGGGTCGCGCCAGTAGGGGTGGCGACAGCAGGGGGGCCGCGACAGCAGGGGCCGCAACAGCAGGGGGCCGCGGCAGCAGTGGGGCCGCGTCAGCAGGGGCCGCGCCAGTAGGGGCCGCGCCAGCAGGGGGGTCGCGTCAGCAGGGGCGGCGCCAGCAGGGGGCCGCGTCAGCAGGGGGGGCCGCGTCAGCAGGGGGCCACGTCAGTAGGGGCCGCGCCAGCAGGGGGCCGCGCCAGTAGGGGTCGCGACGGGCTAGGGCCGCAACGGCAGGTGGGGTCGCGACCAGCAGGGGCTGTGACGGGCGACAAAGGGGCCACGACGGGCAGGGCGCGATGCGCGCTTCGGGCAGGGCAGGAAAAAATATTTTGTGGTGGGCCCTTAAAAAAAAAACAGTTCCCACTAGGGAACCTGCTCTGAATACCATGTTAGAATGTGAGCGAATGAATGACTAAACTAGAGAGCAGGTGGGTGCATATGGGAAACCTAAAAGTGTTGTACCCTATAAGAACTACCCCACTACAGCCTAAACAGACTATAGCAAATAAGTTTGACACTCTTCTAGATGCTTCTCTAACTACCGCAAATGCTTCATAGCATATATCATCGGCAGCAAGTTTTTGTTTAAGCTCACTAGTTTTTGCTTTTAATTCCTTACCGGTTAACTTTTTAATGGAATTTTCAAAATCATTAATTTTATGAATTGTCAGATTTATATGACATAGCTACTGTAGGCTATAGTGGGGTGGTACATATGGGGTACAGTTTTCTAGGGTTTGCTTTTTGTACCCAACTTTCACTTAGTCATTTCATTCCTCGTTTCTTCTCATGGTATTGAGCAGGTTCCCTAGTGGGAACGATTCCTAGGGCCCACCACCACGAAATTATTTTTTTTCCTGCCCGGAGCGCATTTTGCTCCGGCCCGAGTCGCGCCGCCCCTACGGCCCTTCGCGCCGCCCTTTCGGCCCGTCGCGCCCGTCGCGCCCGTCGCGCCCGTCGCGCCCGTCGCGCCCATCGCCACCTTACGCGGCCCCGCCACCTACCTGTGCGGCCCCGCCACCTACCTCCGCGGCCCCGCCACCTACCTGTGCGGCCCCGCCACCTACCTTCGCGGCCCCGCCACCTAACTGTGCGGCCCCGCCACCTACCTCCGCGGCCCCGCCACCTACCTGTGCGGCCCCGCCACCTACCTTCGCGGCCCCGCCACCTACCTGTGCGGCCCCGCCACCTACCTCCGCGGCCCCGCCACCTACCTGTGCGGCCCCGCCACCTACCTTCGCGGCCCCGCCACCTCACTGTGCGGCCCCGCCACCTACCTCCGCGGCCCCGCCACCTACCTGTGTGGCCCCGCCACCTACCTCCGCGGCCCAGCCACTTGCCTGTGCGGCCCCGCCATCTACCAGCGGCCCCGCCACCTACATGCGGCCCCGCCACCTACTAGCGGCCCCGCCACCTACCTGCGGCCCCGCCACCTACCTTTGCGGCCCCGCCGCCTCCTCTCAGCGGCCCCGCCGCCTCCTCCTAGCGGCCCCGGACGCCGCCCTCTCAGCGGCCCCGCCGAGCCGCCCAGCAGCCAAGCCGCCCAGCCGCCGAGCCGCCCAGCAGCCGAGCCGCCTAGCAGCCGAGCCGCCGAGCCGCCCAGCAGCCGAGCTGCCGAGCCGCCCAGCAGCCGAGCCGCCGAGCCGCCCAGCAACCGAGCCGCCGAGCCGCCCTACAGCCGAGCCACCCGAGCCGCCCTGTCCGGTAAGAGCAGCGCCCCTTTCACAGCACTGCCCTCACCCTACTGTTTGCGCTGCTAGTCTACTGCTGTCATGGCTACCCCTAGTGTCCTCGCTTTTGACGCTGAGGGTCGGGCCATTGACTTTGACGTCTGGATAGATGACCTGCAGCTTTTCTTACAGTGCGACAGGGCAGACGGCCTCTCCCTCTTTGACCTCACTTCTGGTGCCTCTCCTGCCCCCGCTGCTGCTGCTGACGCCACTGTTCGCTCCCAGTGGGCCACGCGCGATGCTGCTGCACGTCTTGCTGTGCGTCGCCACCTACCTACCTCTGAGCGTGCGCACTTTAGCCAGTACAAGAGTGCTCAGACCTTGTACGACGCTGTAGTTGCGCGCTACTCCTCCCCTGCCACTGCTGCACTTAGCCGCCTCATGCTACCGTACCTCTTCCCTGACCTTGCTGCCTTTCCCACAGTCGCTGACCTCATTACGCACCTCCGCACTAGTGACACTCGCTACCGCGCTGCGCTTCCTGCAGAGTTCTGCGCCAAGAACCCCCCCCCCATGTACATCACCCTCTACTACATAGTCACCCGGCTCCCTGACTCCCTTCGCGTAGTCAGGGACCACTTCCTCTCTGTTTGCCCCACCACTCTCACCGTTGACCTCCTCGAGAAGTCCCTCCGAGCAGCAGAGAAGAGCATAGTAGCTGTAGGAGCCTCTCGTGGTGACCCTCGCACCCCCATCTTTGAGGGGTGTTCCCCCTCCCCCCTTTTGCCCTCTGTTGCCTCTGCTGCTGCGGCCGACCTCGTTGGGCTTGAGTCGGTCGGTGCGGCGTCTACCCCTAGCGGGAGACGCCGCCCTGGCAAGGGCAAGGGGGGCAGGGGCACTGGAGGAGCTAGCGGGGGCGGTGGAGTGGTGGGGGCAGCAGTGGAGGTGGTGGAGGCAGTGGAGGCGGTGGCAGCAGTGGGAGTGGTGGCGTGAGTGGGGGCTTTGGTGGAGTCGGCAGTGGCAGCGGTGTGGTTGGCGGTAATGGCGGCGGTGGGAGTGGTGGCGGTAGGGCTGGAGCTACTCATCGTGGAGGTTCGGGAGATGGCCAGCGGCAGCAGCAGCAGCGTCGGAGCGAGACCCTGTCGCCTCAGCAACTTCGTGAGTGGTTTTCTCAGCGCGGGGCGTCTGGGGGTAGTGGTAGCTGCCCATATGTCATTCGCACGGGTGACCGTGCTGGTCAGACATGCGGGAAGCCTCACCTTCAGCACTGTTGCATCTCCCGCCTTGACGACGCTTGGCGCGCAGAGTTTGGTGATGAGGCCGAACGCCCCCGCTGGGAAGAGCTGCTTAGGTCTGGAGTTGCTATCTTTGACCTAGACTATGATGTTATCCTTGCTGCTATATATGCTTTGTCTATTAGTGCTAAGGGTGACTGTTACCTGTGTGTGCCGCCTGACCCAGGTATAGAGGCTGCTGCTCTAGGTGCTAGTGAGTCTGTTCTCCCTAGTACTGCGCCTACTCAGGCCTTGCACACCTTCACACTTGACTCAGGTGCCTCACGCTCTTTCTTTCGCGACACCACCACCCTCACTCCTCTCTCTGCACCTGTACCAGTCAGGCAGGCTGACCCCTCCAGGGGCCCAGTCCTCGCCCATTCCTCCACTGCGCTCCCGTGTCCGGCGGTTCCGTCCGACTCGTAGTCAGGCCTTCACCTCCCCTCATTCTCTACAAACTTGGTGAGTACCGCTGCCCTCCAGGACGCAATGGTCACTACCACCACTCCAAGGGGTCAGCGTGTGTCGATCTGCACATGTACATGGACGGGCCATCACCTGGCCACGTTCACTCGTCGGCCAGGGTTGAGTCTGTACACACTGGCTACCAAGCCTCCTCAGGTAGCCGCGTATGCCCAGGTGTCTGCGTCAGGTCAAGTAGCACCCCCTTGCTCGTGTCGCCTCCTGTCGCACCAGACTCTTCTGTGGCACCACCGCCTGGGTCACCCCTCCCTGGCATGCCTTCGTGACATGCACTCCCGCCTCCTTGTCTCTGGTCTTCCCAGGTCTCTGCCTCCCCTCCCGCCCTCGCCTGCCCCGCCCTACCTTCCTTGCGTCGAGGGGCGGCAGCGCGCCGCTCCTCACTCCTCCTCGTTTCCCCCGACGACAGCGCCCCTTCAGACTCTCCACATGGACGTGTGGGGCCCAGCCCGCGTCAGTGGACAGGGCTGCGAGCGCTACTTTTTGCTAGTTGTTGACGACTACACGCAGTACACCACAATCTTCCCCTTGCGCAGCAAGGGTCAGGTCGTTGATGTCTTGATCCCTTGGATCCGCGCAGTCCGTCTCCAGCTCCGCGAGCGGTTCCGCTAGGACCTTCCTGTCCTACGTCTGCACTCTGACAGAGGTAGTGAGTTCTCCTCCGACCTCTTGCGGGACTTTTGTCGTGGGGAGGCCATTCTCTAGTCCTTCACGCTTCCGGACTCCGCTCTGCACATTGGGATTACTGAGCGCCGCATTGGCTTAATCATGGAGGTCGCTCGTACCTCCATGATCCATTCAGCTGCTCCCCATTTTCTGTGGCCGTTTGCGGTCCGGTACGCTGCGCATCAGCTCAACCTCTGGCCCCGTGTCTCCTTGCCGGAGACCTCGCCTACACTGCGTTGGACGGGGAAGGTTGGCAATGCGTCGGTGTTCCGGGTCTGGGGTTCTCGTGCCTTTGTTCGCGATATGTCCGCGGAAGCTCTGCGCCCGCGCTATTCCCTTCGTCTTCCTTGGCTTTTCCCCTGACGCGCATGGTTGGCAGTTTTACCACCCCACCTCGCGCCGTGTCATCCCCTCTCAGGACGTCACGTTTGACGAGTCGGTTCCCTTTTACCATCTCTTCCCCTACCGCTCTGCTCCTCCCCCACCCCCGCCGCTCTTCCTTGCTCCAGGTCCCCCTCCGGTAGACCCCCTGCCGCCCCAGGGTCCTGCTCCCTCAGGTGTCTCTCAGGTAGACCCTCTCCCTGGTACTGCGCCTGTTGAGGTAGCTGTCGGCTCAGGTGCTGCTCGAGGTGCTACGTCTGGGGGTTGCTGCGTCTGGGGGTGCAGAGCCTGGGGGTGCTGGGTCTGAGGGTGCCGGGTCTTGGGGTGCTGAGCCTGGGGGTGCGGAGCCTGGGGGTGCTGAGCCTGAGGGTGTGGAGCCTGGGGATGCTGAGTCTGAGGGTGCGGAGTCTGGGGGTGTAGAGGCGAGGGGTACTGCTTCGTCGTCACGTCTGTCTCCCAGGTCGGAGCCTCTCTCCCCGCAGCAGCTGTGCGAGTGGTTTGCTCAGCGCACTCGCCTTCGGAGTGGAGCTGCTGGAGCTGGAGAATCTGCCGCTGGAGACACTGGAGCTCGAGGTGCTAGAGTTACTGCTGGAGCTGGTGGTACCGGAGGTGCTGCAGCTGCTGGTGCTGGAGCTGCCGGGACTGGTGGTGTTGGGGGAGCTGGAGCTGGAGACCCTACGAAGCGTGGAGCTGCTGGGGCTGGAGTAGCTGGAGCTGTTGACCCTGGATCTGGAGGTGGTGGAGGCACTGTGCGGCCGCGACCGTACTTCGTTCCCCTGCTTCAGCAGGTTCTTAGTGTCCCGTCTTCTACTGGCCTTACTCCTCCCTTACTTTGTCCACCGCCTGACCAGTCGCAGCCGCCGTTATAGCCAGCCTCCCCACTCCATGCTCCTTCTCCTTCTCCCTTCTCCTTCTCCCAGCCTCCGGCCACTCGCTCTCAGCTCCACCTTCGGACGAGTCCGTAGAGCCGAGTGGTCCGTACCCAGAGCTTGTGGGTTGCCTCATGTACCTGATGACTTGCATACGACCTGACCTCGCGTACCCTCTCAGCCTCCTCGCTCGCTACGTGGCTCCCAGTAGGCACTGAAAGGTGCACTGGGATGCTGCGAAGAGGGTACTACGTTACTTGTGTAGTGCATCGGGCATGGGGCTTGTGCTTGGAGGACGGGGTCCAGTTGTCCTCACTGGTCACGCAGACGTTTCTTGGGTTAACGACTCAGCTACGCAGCGGTCGTCACAGAGTTACACCTTCAGCCTCGGTTCCGGCTCTGTTTCCTGGCAGTCTACCCACTCGTCTTCAGTTCTCAGCTCTAGTTGTGAGGCTGAGATCTACGCTGGCTCACCTACCTGCTGACTGACTTGGGAGAGCAGCCTCGTTCGCCTCCAGTTCTGTACGTAGACAACAAGGCCATGATTGCCTTGTGCCAGGAGCACAGACTGGAGCACAGAACGAAGCACATCGCTCTGCGATACTTCCTTGCTCGAGAGTTGCAGCAGCGTGGCCAGCTTTGTCTTGCGTACGTGGCCACTAGGGCCAATACTGCTGATATATGCACCAAAGCACTTCCGCCTGGTGATCATCAGCGCTTGCTGTGTTAGGCCTTGTGCCTACTTTGCCTCAGGTGCTCACTGCTTGACTTTGCTTGTACTGTGATCTATATATATACCTGCATGCTTACACCTGCTAGGGTATGATAACTGTATTGTTTGTTCTCTTTTATATAACTCTTTAAGTTAACTGGCCTTGTGTGTCACAGGATCGAATTTCCACTCGAAAATGTTGCACTAAAGGTGAGTACAAGGCGTATTTATACTCAGAAATACATAGAAACAACAGATAATCCGAACCTTCGGGAACGCGCTCTTCTAGAATAGATAATCACAAGTGCGCATAAGCACGCAAGCCCATTGGCACTTCGGATTATGGCGAGATTACGCCTTGTACACCACTGTCGGTGCTGTCGGTGCCATATAATGTAAATGTCGGTGCCGAAAATACCAAATAAGTGAAATAATCGGAAAGCTCTAGAAAATAGAATAGTAGTCCGATTGAGGTGAAATAAAGTGCAAATGCAAGAGGAAAACAAGGAGAATAATATGGAGTAAAAATATGGAAATGAGAAATATGTCGAACGTCGGCGTACTCTCACACTTCCCCCCCTCAAAGCTGGGTGGTAGATGTAACACCCTGCTTGACAAGATAGTCGCGGAGAGAACGTTGGGCGTTACTCATGTCTTCTTCAGAGACCCAGCTGTCCTCAGAAGGATCATAGCCTTTCCAGCGTACGAGAAACTCCAGGGCGCCATGCCGACGACGACGATGTGCAAGCACAGATTCAACCTCGTACTCAAGTTCATCATTCACGAGGACTGGAGGCGGCGGCGGAGGTTGGCGTCCCGTGTACAGCTTATTTGGATCTTGATAGGGTTTAAGAAGCTGCACGTGGAAGGCGTTATGAATCTTCCAAGAAGCTGGTAGGCACAAGCGGAATGTGACTGGAGTGACCTGCTCTTCTACGAGGAAAGGTCCGCACAAGCGAGGTCGTAACTTGGATGGAAGGTGACCGAGGTTGAGGTTGCATGTGTCGAGAAGCACATGGTCACCAACCGCAATGGTATGATCACGTCGATGGCGATCGGCCAAGCGTTTCTGTGAAGACTGTATGTCCTGTAGACGCTTGTGTGTCCGATCCCAAAGCTGCTGCATTGTGGTAACGAAGTCGTGCGCGGGTTGGACAGTTGCAGGTACTGTCAGCTGTTGTGGAGTTAGTGGATGTCGTCCGTAACAGAGGAAAAATGGGGTCTCTCCTGTTGCGGCATGCTTCGCATTATTGTAGGCGAACTCCAACACCGGCAAGTGCAAGTCCCACTTTTAATGTCGTCCTTGCACGCTGAGCGCAAGAGTTGTTCCACAATTTGGTTCAAGCGCTCTGTCTGCCCATCGGTCTGGGGATGATAAACAAATGACATTGCTAGGCGTGTCCCCATGAGCGACATGAGCTCTTTCCAGAACTTGCTAGTAAACTTGGGGTCCCTGTCGGATATGATGGTTGTTGGGATCCCGTGCTGTGAGATGATGTGTTTGAGGAATAGCTGTGCCGTTTCCTCCGTGCGTGCGGTTGTATGTGTCGGAATGAAGTGTCCCATCTTTGAGAATTTGTCGATGACGACCAGGATGGCGTCATGCCCCGCGTTGGTAGGTGGTAAACCGGTGATGAAATCCAAGCTGACCACTTGCCAAGGCTGTTCCGGGACGGGTAAAGGCTGAAGAAGTCCTGCTTTCTTCTGCTTACTGCTTTTCATCCGCTGGCACGTGTCGCACGAAGTGACAAACTTTTGCACGTCGTTTGCCATGTGAGGCCAGTAGTAGACTTTCGCAATACCGGCAAGAGTCTTGTTACTCCCGAAGTGTCCAGCGTAGAGCACGTCATGGAATTCTTCGAGAAGCAACTGCCGAAGAGGCGGGTAGTTGGGTACCCATATCTTTGTTGATCCTTTGCGTAGTGCGACGTCGTGGTCCCACTGCAACAATTTCTTTTTCTCTGCTAAGGGAATCTCGGGGTCGATGGTATACCCGTGCGTGAAGAGTCCCTTGAGTAGCGGATTCATCCCCTCAATCTGTATGGCGGCAACGTGTCCAGGCCGGCTTAGTGCGTCTGCCTTATTCTTGTGTCCCGGCTTGTACACGATGTCGTAGTCGAAGTGCGTCTCGAGGAAGTCAATCCACCTGACTTGTCTTCTGGAGAGGGTCGGCTGCGTTTTTAGGTACTTCAGGCTGCAATGGTCAGTGTAGACCGTGGTCTTTCTCCCTTCGAGGTAGCATCGCCATGTCTTGAATGCGGTGATGATCGCTAAGGCCTCTTTGTCGTGAATCGGGTAGTTGAGTTTTGCCCCGTGCAATTTCTTGCTGAGGTAAGCGATTGGTTGTAGTCCTTTCCCTTGGTCTTGCATCAAGACTGCTCCAACTCAGGGCTGACGTTTCATTTTAAGCTTCCCTGATTCCGGGGAAATTTTCCCCCCTCTATTATGGGTGCACATTTTCCAGAAAAGCAGTACCCTGATTGCTCAGGGTTGTAAAGTAGTTAACACTGATTGTTCAGGGTCGAGAACTGAACATCAGAGTAGTAACGCGCGCTTTGTTACCGGGGAAAATATCCCCACTCTCCATAAAGTCTCGAAGTTTCGATCAGAACGAAGTTTCGAAGAAACTTCGTCTCGATATAGCGGGAAGGGGGGGGATTACGCACATGTGGGGAGATCACTGCGATCAATCCAAGGCGGGGTCATCGGAAGGAAACTTCCGAGAAACTTCCTCTTGATAAGTCGGGAAAAATATCCCCACTCTCCATAAAGTCTCGAAGTTTCGATCAGTACGAAGTTTCGAAGAAACTTCGTCTCGATAAAGCGGGAAGGGGGGGGATTACGCACATGTGGGGGGATCACTGCGATCAATCCAAGGCGGGGTCATCGGAAAGAAACTTCTGAGAAACTTCCTCTCGATAAGTCAGGGTCCACACAGTCGATACTCTGTTAAGTCAGGGTCCACTAACAGCCTAGTCTGTTACACTGTACTCAAAATCAGGGATAGCTAAACTATTACTCTGATTGGATCAGGGCTGGAAATTCAATAACTCTGAAATTTCAGTCTCCACGAAGTGGAAAGCCTGAAATCACCCTGAAATCAGGGTAATTACCCTGATAAAATCAGCCCTGCTCCAACTGCTTGGTCGCTAGCGTTGGACATCCTCCCACTTGAACGGTGTATTCTTCTTCAGTAGATTGGTGAGAGGTGTTGCAATCTTCGCATACTGTGGCACGAACCGATTATAGTAGTTCGCAAAGCCAAGGAATTGTTGAAGTTCCTTCACGTTCTCCGGTGTCTTCCACGTACGTATGGCTTCGATCTTCTTTGGGTCGACATGGACTCCTTGAGCGCTCACCATGTGTCCAAGGAACTGAACTTTCTCCAAGGCAAACTCGCTCTTGGATAGTTTGACGTAGAACTTCTTCCGTCGAAGTATCTCGAAGATGCGTCGTAGGTGTTCGATATGCTGCTTCATGTTCCTCGAGTAGATCAGGATGTCGTCCAGGTACACCACCACGCATTCGTCGAGTAGAGGCCTAAGAATATGGTTCATTTCGGCCTGGAATGTAGCGGGTGCGTTGGTGAGTCCGAACGGCATGACGAGGTACTCGTAGGATCCGTATCGTGTCCGAAACGCTGTTTTATGGATGGAGTTCTCCGCCATCCGGATCTGCCAATATCCTGATCTCAAATCGAGTTTTGAGAATACAGTGGCTCCACGAAGCTGGTCAAGTAGATCGTCGATCCGTGGAATCGGATACTTGTTCTTGATCATCTGCTTGTTGAGGGCTCGGTAGTCGATGCACATGCGTAAGCTTCCATCAGGTTTTGGTGTGAAAAGCACTGGTGCACCGTATGGTGATGTTGATGGTCGAATGAGTCCTTTGTCCAGAAGGTACTCGATGTGCTTCTTCATGTCGGCCAACTCGGTAGGGCTGAGTCGATATGGTGCTCGGAAGGTCAGTTTTGAACCAGGTTCTTCGATGATCTCGTGCTGGTGGGTTCGGTATGGCGGCAACTGGTCTGGAAGGTCGTCAGGGAGAACGTCTTCGAACTCTTCTAGAAGTTTCTGGATTGCTGGTGGAAGCTCGAGTGTTTTTCTCTCTCCTTCGTCCTCGTTGGTAACCAGTGCAACAAACCCTGCCATGGTTCGCTTCACGTCCTTCTCGAAGCGTGCGAGAGTCTCCTCCGGAATATCTCCCGTGTTGCTCCAATTCGGAAGAGGAACTCTTCTGTCTTGATTGTAAATACTCGCCGTGCGGGTGACCCAATCGATCTCGGGGTTGAACTTCTTCAGAAAATCTCTCCCAAGAATCAAGTCTAGCCCTTTGATGTTGGTGACGGGTAGGGTCGGTTTCCAGCGAAGAGGACCCATCTGCAGGTGTAACGTTGCTTCGCCGTAGACTTGTAATTTGCTTCCGTCAACCATCGTAGCTGTGAAGTTTGAAGGCGTGTACTTCTCATTGATGCGTTCGAGGGTTGCTTTGTCGCATACTGAATGGGATGCTCCGCTGTCCACGAGTGCTTGGAGGCGTCGTCCATTGCAGATCACCTCGAGCAAAAGTGGTTGGCGTTGCTCGTTGTACCCATTGATCGTCTCGTTGATTGGATCTTAGGGCATTTCCCATAGCTCTTTGTTTTCTCCTGGGGTGGCAGATGGCCGGTCCTGCCGTTCCCTATTGCCATGATTTTTTGTTGTCGTCGACGACGTGGTTCTCGAGCTCGTAGTAGAATTCAGAGATGGGGTAGATACCGTAGATGTTTCAGATGTTGCAGATGCATCTGTAGAGGAGGTTTGAGGTCGTCGCAGCTTCATGTTGACCTCCAGCTCCCTCTTGAGCTGCTTCAGCGCCACCGACTTCTTCCGTGGGGACCGGTTGGTCGACGTGGGCTGGTTTCTCAGAGAGAGGACGATGTCGTCGTTGGAAGGTCGATCTTCCACGCTCCGTTGTTGGTTCCCCATGCGCAGCTGCTGTAGTTGTCGTACTGGTACATTCTTTTTCTTCTGGAGCCTCTCTCGTGATTTCACAAAGGCCGTAGACCCAAGGGAATTTTTTCCAAGTAAAGCATCCTTGTATGATATTTTGAAGGGGTGCTTACTTTTTACAGGGCCTTTTTGGAGTTGTCCGGGTCCAGCAGGATCTTGTGTCGCGGAGATTTTATCTCCCTCGGCGATTTTCCCTGGTAGAGTCCGTTCGTGGTTTGAAAAATTCACTCCACGATCCTCCAATATTCGCATTAAATCTGCTCCACTGCTGCGGTCCCTAAGCGTTGAACGTGCAGTTTTCATTTCGTCACAATCGATGAGTCGATGTCCGGGCTTGCCGCAGAAAGAACACTTAGATTTGTTCTTCTTTGGTCTTGCCTTCGCGTCGATTCGATCGAGTTCCATCGGGTCGGCGTACGTGGGGTTAGCCAAGCGTCCTCCATGTCGTCTAGCTCGTCCATGAAGTCGTCGTGTTCCGATCGTGGTTACGTCGAAACGTTCCGCTGCCGAAACGACGTCGTTGTAGCTGCTCCAATTTGCGGCCGCAACATGTTGTCGTGTTTCTTTTTTCAGCCCCGCGATAAATGCTCTAAATTTTTCGCCTTCCGTGACGTCGGGGATGTGGTTGAACAACTCCTCCATTTGTTGCGTGTAGTTCGCGATGCTCCTGATTTGTCGATGACGATGTATTTTGTCGCGGGCGATAAACGCTGCATTAATCGGCTCAAAACGTTGTAGTAATCCTTCACGGAACTGCTGCCACGTCGCTTCATCTTGGTTTAATAAACCGCTTCTGCTTATCCATTCAATTGCTGGTCCGCGCAGTAGTGTTGCTGAAAAATTAATTCTGTTTCTGTCGAGTGCTGGTGCTGTCCATCCAATGGCGGCAAAATAAATTTCGATCGCCAAAAGCCAGCGCCTAGCGTCGATTTCCCCATCAAATGTGTTCGGGGCTCGAATTTCTTGGGCCTTGGGAAAATTTCGCGACTGCTGCGAAGTCACGATCGATTCTGCTTCTGTCGCAATTTTCGCCATGACGCGCGCTTTCACCCGAAGTCGTTCGATCCGTCGCGCGTCGGTCTCGCTACTTCTGCACCGCTCGATATAGGTCCCGACAATTCGCAATTGTCGTCCCTGTATCGCAAACGTTTTCGCCAACAATCAAACTCACGATCCTGTTAAAAAAACGCGTGAGGGGGGTTATTCAAAAAACGCGGAATCTGGTGCTTACCAGCGTCGGCGCCGAATTCGTCGCCCCCAGCGGTTTTTCGAAGCAGGAATTTCTTGAGCGCGCTGCTTAGCTGAAACTCCGCGAGTGAAAGCGGCTCTGATTACCAAGTGTCACAGGATCGAATTTCCACTCGATAATGTTGCACTAAAGGTGAGTACAAGGCGTATTTATACTCAGAAATACATAGAAACAACAGATAATCCGAACCTTCGGGAACGCGCTCTTCTAGAATAGATAATCACAAGTGCGCATAAGCACGCAAGCCCATTGGCACTTCGGATTGTGGCGAGATTGCGCCTTGTACACCACTGTCGGTGCTGTCGGTGCCGTATAATGTAATTGTCGGTGCCGAAAATACCAAATAAGTGAAATAATCGGAAAGCTCTAGAAAATAGAATAGTAGTCCGATTGAGGTGAAATAAAGTGCAAATGCAAGAGGAAAACAAGGAGAATAATATGGAGTAAAAATATGGAAATGGGAAATATGTCGAACGTCGGCGTACTCTCACATTGTGGCCCTTTGCTTGTACACGGACTGTGTGGTGAGTTTGTGATCCACCCTGAGCTTGCTTTGCTTTTCTTGACTGGTCTTGTGACCACTTGTTCTCCCCCACTTTGCCTATGGGGGTGTGTCAGAGTGTTATAGCACTTATATTTGTGTAGGCTAAAGTAGGGTAGCCTATAAGGGGTACAACCCAATTAGGTTTAGTACTTGTACCCGACTTCTGTTCAATGCATTCATTCCTAGTTCGTTTGTTTTACACCTGGTTGTTCCCAAGTTGATTCCCAAGGTCCTTGCTAGCTAGAACTATATATTCCT
The DNA here is from genome assembly GCA_947471745.1 of Closterium sp. Naga37s-1. Lineage (NCBI taxonomy): Eukaryota > Viridiplantae > Streptophyta > Zygnematophyceae > Desmidiales > Closteriaceae > Closterium > Closterium sp. Naga37s-1. The sequence goes on from CANJKZ010000812.1 coordinate 2,547,980, forward strand.
TCTCTGTTTGTACGTGAATATAGTAAAATTGATTCAAGCGAATTCCTTTCTTGCTGGAATGTCATTTCTACGCGGTGCGACGGCAGAATGCTACCGAGTCAACGCTAGCACGCTAGCACTACGACACTAGGCAAACGCTGTCCGAGCCATAAATCTGCAATGGCAGAACTTTTCGCGAGGCAACTTGGCTCTTTTGAAAGCTCTTAGAGTGAGCTTCGATATAGCGAGTTCTCAGCTTAATCCGATCGGCAGTCTGCACGGTACGCTGCACGACGTTCAAGGTGCTCTTGCTGTTTTGACTAAGTCCCTCTTGATCCCTCTCTCTACAAACTCGGACCCGAGGATAGGGGCTGGTCTTATGGTGTTTCGGCGCCAAGGGGAGCGCAAACAAACCAGGACTCGCTGATCAAGGAGGTGCTGAAGAATTTCACCGTCGAGAAGTTCAATGGTGAGGGCTATGATGATAGGGCCTGGAAAATGCAACTTTACTTCCGTCAGATCGGTTTGCTGAAACTAATGATTGAGGAGGAGCCTAGACCGAGTGACCCCGCGCTGCAAGAAGATTGGGACGAGCGCGCCTTGGCTAGCTACTACTTGATGTCGCAGAGTTTGGAGCTGAACCAGCGTCACCACGTCATGCACCTGCTGCCGGAGGTTGAGTGTGGTCCGAAGGCGTGGACCATGTTCAAGGAGCTGCACGCCCCGACCTCCGTTGTCGCAATGTTGATGCGGGAGAGGGAGCTGTCCGCATTGCGCTTGAGCGAGGTAGAGCCGGTGCAACCTGTTTTGGACAGAATGCGCGACCTCTATGCGAAGTTGGCGACCGCGGGAATCTCCTATCTGGAGCAGACCAAGTGCTTGTAGATACTCTCGCTGCTGCTGGAATCATGGCTTCGATTTACGAGCATATTGAGCCTGCCGCAGAACCAGAGCTTGTGGACGCTCGAGTGGGTGCAGACGAAGATTCTAGAGGAGGACTTCCGTCGCCGCCAACTGAGGGGTGGAGACGACGGCAGCAGCGGCTACAGGATGCAAGGGGGCCGACGTGGCAGAGGACGTGGCTTCGGTGGTGCTGGACGCGGTGCAAAGAAGGACGACGACTCCAACGACCAACAAGGAGGTACCGGTTGGGGTCGCGGTGCAAAATCTTGACGTGGGGGCAAGTCGGGTGCTGGTGGCAAAATGAAAGGGAGTTGCTGGTATTGTAAGAAGGAGGGGCACCCGTGGTTTTTGTCAGAAAGGAGATGGATGGACCCCCCAGAATTGTCACCAGAATGGCAGCGCGCGGAGGAAAAACGGCGCAAACATGGTCGCCGATTTGTCCAACCCGAAGAGAAACGGTAGTGCAGAGAAGAAGGAGCGCACCGCAGGCCAGTTCTTCCATATTGGAGAGCAGGGGGAGCAAGGAGATGCCTCTGTCAAGGTTGGAGCAAAGCTGCACCCCCTGGACTATTGGGTGCTGGACACGGGCGCTGCTTGGATGATAACGCAACGCAAGGAGTTGCTTGATGACGTACGAGCTGCCCTGATCAACGAGGTATGCTCCACCTCTGGACACGTGCTGAAGGTGGCTGGTGAGGGACGAGTTGTATTCAAGGGAGCGGATGGCAAGCCGGTGTTGCTGCACGACGTTCTCCTCGTTCCTGATCTTAAGGCCAACCTCATCTCCCTCCGTAAGCTTGCCAAGGCTGGGGTGAGCACTAGCATGGATGGGGCACGCAAGTACAAGGGGCAGCTGAGCAATCAGGTGCTTTGGGATCTGCATGAGAGCAAGGACGTGTACAGATCCATGTGGCAGCTGCCGGCGTTTGCGTGGCACGGTGGGGGACAGGCTGGAGAGGGGTCTGCATCCCAGGGGGAGTGCAACGCCGTTGGAGGGGTTGGTGTGAAAGTGTCGGCCAGATCTGGAGAGACAGATTGGGCAACGGCACACTGACGCTTGGGGCATGTGGCAATGCCCTTGTTAAAGCAGTTGGAGAAGGATGGAGCTGTTAAGGGTCAGAAGCTGAACGGACAACCACCCGATAACAACTGTGAAATCTGTTTGCTCTCAAAATTCACTCGTATCCCCTTTCATAGCGTGACTGGCAGGAGCAAGATGCCTTTGGAGCTTGTTCACATGGACTTGGTGGGGCCACTGCCGTTGCAAGGGCACAAGGGGGAGTGGTATTTCCTAACCATTGTGGATGATTGGAGCAGACTCATGGGGTTTTAGAGGAGGATGTGTACATGACGCAGCCGCCTGGGTATGAGGATGGTACGGGCAGGGTGTGCAAGCTGAAACAGTCCATCTACGGCTTGAAGCATGCGCCATGCTACTGGTACCAGAAGTTGGGAGCTGTTTTAGAGGAGATGGGATTCAGGACCAGCAGCTGTGATGAGATTCTCTTTCTCGAGCGGGAGGGGGAGAAGCTGGTGCTGTTTCTGGTCTACATGGATGACATTCTTCTCTTCAGCAGCAGCATTAAGGAGATCCAGAATGCGCAGCAGCAGCTGATGAAGAACTTCAAGTGCAAGACCCTTGGGGAGGTAAAGTACTACCTCGTGATGCACGTGGAGAGGGATCTGGATCACAGGTGGTTGAAGCTGCACCAAGAGCTGGGGGAGAAGTATGGGATTGAGAATGAGCGCAAGGTTGCAACTCCCCTGCCAGCAGAATTCAAGCTTGTGAAGACTGCAGAGGATGATGGGGTTGAAGCCGAGGAGCAGCAGCAATTTCAGTCCTTGGTGGGTAGCCTCTTGTATGCAGCGGTTCATACAAGGCCTGACATCTCTTTCTCTATTGGGTAGTTGGCTAGGGTGGTGCAGAATCCATCAGAGGAGCAGGTGGATGCAGCTGAGCGTGTGGTGAAGTACCTGAACTCTCACCCAAGCATTAGAGTTCAATACTCCGCATCTGCACAGGTGAAGCAGAAAGGGGTTGAGGTGCTGAAAGAGAAGGGGGAGCGGCTTGGAGAAGGCAAGCTGATTCTCACTTGCTTTACCGATGCTACTTGTGTTGTTCCAAAGCACTATAGTGGCACGGTCATCGCACTCCCATTCCGCCTACAAGCCTGCTCAGCTTCTGGTGCTTCAACATGTCTTCTTCAGACCCTTAAAGTTTCAGAATTGTTGAAGCAGTTTACAAGGCATGGCAACGTTTTTAGTTTCAAGACTTATGGCATCCCGGAAGTGTGTGTTACTGTTTTTTGGTAACACCCGAGTTCACCATTTCGGCTGCTGACTCATCTACCAAGCTCTGATTGGTCTGAAAATCGGTGTGGCAGTTTTTTGTTGTGTTGTGCAGGTTGTCACCGAGTTTCATGACAACCCAGCATCGGAGCAGCACGTGACAGTTGTCGAAAGTTACTGTTGGCAGCATTTCCCTTGCCACCCTTTCATTGTTGTCATGCCAATGGTGCAGGGACAGAGATGAGACAAGAATTACAGGTGGTCAAGTGGGACTCTACCACCCTCGTTTTGAGAAGTGTGGTCTTCCTGGAAGTACCTTGCAAGAGGGTGCAAGTGGGAAGACAAGCTGACTCATGGTTGGCTTGACTCACTATTGGTAGCCTTGAGTACAGCTCTGAACATCCAAGTGTGGTTGGCTTTGCTGACCCAGCTAGGAAGTTTCCCATCCTTCTCTAGCCTTTCTCCCCTAGGAATCAACCCTTTCTGAGTTCCCAGGATGGTCCCAACCCCTTAAGAGTCCCCTAGACAGTGTTGTACTCACCTCTTCCTTGCATCAATGAAACTACACGTTTTCAGCCGAGCTTACGTTTTCGTTCACTGTGTAGCGCATACACCTCTGATCAAAGCAAGCAAAATACCATTGGATAGCACACACCTGAAGCCAAAGTTTCAGTCTTGTATGATATTGGAGCTGATCGTGACGGCGTTTTGAACAGAGGCGGTTCGAGGTCATCATATTTTGCTAAGGCGGTTTCAAAGGCATCCGCGACCCCTAAGTGTACTCTAGACTAGAACAAGTGGTATCAGAGGCGGTTCTTCTCTGTTCCTGGGTCAATATGGAGGCTGATGGTTCTGCTTCAGCTGGTCCTAGTTGCACTGGTGGCGTGAGAGGCGCTGGGGAAGCAGGAAGAGGCGTTGCAGGCGGATCTGCACCAATAGCATCCGTTTCAACACCAGCCAAAGATGATGTGAAGGCATTCAACCTAGAGAAGTTCTCTGGGTAGGATTGGGCATCATGGAGCTTCAGGATGGAGAATTGAAGAGGCCTGCGAGCGAAGGAGCGACCAAGGAATGGGATCGCCGATCCAAGGATGGATTCTTCCTTCTCTCTCAATGCCTCTCATCCAACCAACTGCACCATGTCAAGCATCTCATCAAGGATATCCATTGTGGTCCCAAGGCATGGAAAATATTGAAGGATGTCCATGCCCCCAGTAGCGAAGCGATGGTGGTGGTGCTCGAATGACAACTCCATGCGGTGAAGATCAACGATGGTGATGCCGTGCAAGGAGCGTTCGATCAACTCCGGGACCTCTATGTGAAGCTCTCTGCTGGTGGTGTGGACTACCCTGAAAATATCAAGTGCTACAAGGCTCTCTCCCTGCTGCCGGAGTCGTGGGGCCCCTTGGTGGTCAACCTCAATGGCATGAAGGACTCATGGTCCCTTGAGTGGATCCGGGCTCAAGTCCTTCAAGAGGAGTTTCGGAGGAAGGAGCTGACTGCCGCTGCCGGTGAAGGTGGAGGCTCTGCCTACGGCATGAAAGGCTTCAAGGGACATGGAAGCAAGAAAAGCAAGGCCAAGGAAGGCTCTGGAGGGGAGCATTATTCGGGAGGGAAGCGTAGCAACAAGGGAGGCAAGCGGTGTGGCGGCAAGTGTTGGTATTGCCATGTGGAAGGTCACCCATGGTTTAAGTGTAACAAGGTACCTGACGGTTGGAGGCCTGGTCAGTCATCAATTGACGGCTCTAAGGGTGTTCATGGAGCTATGGGAGAAGGCATGGGCAGTGAGGAGGGCGATGGAGGTGCCGGCGGACATGGCGGCATGTTCTACCATGTAAGAGAGGCATGCTCCGAGGACATGGTTGTAGCGGCCAGCAAGGTTGCTCTTCACCATTCCTCCCATTGGGTCATCGACATGGGAGCCTTCATGACCATGACCAACCGAGAGGATCTGCTGGATGAAGTCAGGCCATCAAAGGCAGCCACCGTTGTTTCAGCCACCGGCCAAGTTGTACCCGTGCGTGGCGAGGGGCATGTTTATGGGTGCGGATGGGAGGCTTGTGGGGCTGAAGTGTGTTCTTCTTGTCCCTGGACTATGTGCCAACCTTCTCTCTACCAAGGCATTGAGTGAGGCAGGGATGAAGATGGAGATGATGGGCACAAAGGTGTTCAAGGCAACTCTGGATGGGCGCATGTTGTGGGACCTCTGAGGCGGCAAGGACATGCACCGGTCCATGTGGGAGATACCGGTGCTGCCATGGAAGGAGGCGGCTGCGTGCTTGGCTGCTGAAGCTGTAAGAGGAGGGCATGCAAGCCACGTAACCAGTGGAGGACGTGGTGATGGCAGTGATGGTGGGTTGCTTGTGCATGGGGGGGGTGCTCTACCAAGTGTAACTCCTAGAACGGGTGAGACGGATTGGCTCACCACACACCGTCGCTTTGGCCACATGGCGCTACCTCAGTTACAGCAGCTGTTTGAGGAGGAAAAAGTCAAGGGGCTGAGGATAAAAAGGGAGCCCAAGGAAGTGGGCTCTTGTGAGACTTGCTTGACCAGCAAGTTCTCACGATTTCCCTTCCATTCGGCGGTGGGGCAGTCAAGTGACCCGGTGGAGCTCGTACATGTGGATCTTATGGGGCCCGTGAAGTTAAAGGGAGATGGTGGGGCCCTGTATTCCATGACTATGGTGGATGATTCCACAAGGCTCACCTGGTCTTCTCCACTTCCAAAGAAGAGTGATGCTGCAAGGGTCTTCATTGAAGAGTGGGTGCCCATGGTGGAGCAAGAGAGTGGCAAGCGGGTGAAGGCGATTCGTAGCGACCGTGGTGGGGAGTTGTTGGGAGCGGAGCTCCGGAGCTGGTTGAAGCGGCATGGCATCAAGCAGCAGCTCACCACGGCCTACACCCCTCAGTCCAACGGCGTGGCAGAGAGAGCGAACCGGACCATCATAGAAGGCGGGAGAACGATATTGGTAGACTCGGGTCTACCCTTGCGGTTCTGGCCCCTCGCTATTCGTCATGCTACCGTCATCAAGAACCGGGTGTTGACTCATGTGGGAGGTCAGCATTGGGTCCCTATGGAGAAGTGAGTGGCAAGAAGCCCCTGGTTGATATGCTTCGTGTCTTCGGGTGCATGGGGCTCGTGCATGTCCCTAAGGAGAAGCGTGACAAGCTTCAAGCGGCGGCGGTGTGGGCAATTCATTTGGGTCTTGCACGGGGGAGCAAGGGCTGGCTCATGTGGGACCCAAAATCCAACACCGTCTTCACCACCAGAGATGCAAAGTTCATGGAGGGGCTCATGTTCAAGGAGTGGTCGGAGCGGGGGAGGAGCAAGGTCACCATTCCGCTTGGAATAGAGGTGGGAACGAACGACCCACTTCTCATTCCCATCGAGTTCTCCTCATCTTCAGAGTTGACAGAAGTGTCACATGACTTGGGAGGTGCTGAAGGGGAGGCAGCAGATGTGGAAGAAGTATAGCAGCAAGGGGAGGCAGCAAATGTGGAAGAAGTACTGCAGCAAGGGGAGGCCCCTGTAGCTGAGAGAGGTGATACCGAGGAGGAGGTGCAGCAGCCTACACCATCCCCTAAGCTTCCACCAAGGCGCACAACCCAAGAGAAGCGTGATGCTGTCCGTGGTGGAGCCAAGGAAGGAGCAGCCAGGGAGAGGCCCAAGAGAGCTGCCTACCCAAAGGATTTCCTCAGGTATGAAAGGGTTGGGGTTCCCAAGGCATTGCTGGTTTAGGAGGAGGAAGATGAGGAGGAGAAGGGAGCCGAGGGGGAGATGGAGCAGATTTGTTGCTTTGGCGTCAACTTACCTCATGAGCCGGCGTCAATGGAGGAAGCTCTCGCCGGAGATGATCGAGAGGCATGGCTGGCTTCAAGGGAGGATGAGTTCCAGAGCCACATGGAGAATGAAACGTGGACCCTTACCATTCTGCCCCCAGGAAGGAAGGCGTTGGACTGCACGTGGGTGTTACGTGTGAAGACCGATGCGGAGGGGAGGTTGGAGAGGCACAAGACAAGGCTTGTGATCAAAGGCTTTCAGCAGAGGGAGGGAATTGACTTTCAAGAGGTGTTTGCTCCTGTTGCCAAGGCTCCTACGCTCCGCTTGCTGCTAGCAGATGCTGCCGTTTGTGGCTGGAAGGTGGAGCAAATGGATGTGAAGACTGCGTTCCTCTATGGCGTGGTAGATGAGGAGATCTACATGAAGCAGCCAGAGGGGTATGATGATGGGAGAGGACGTGTTTGCAGGCTCAAAAAGGCCATCTATGGCCTCAAACAAGCTCCAAGGTGCTGGTATGCAAGGCTGGTGGAGGCGTCGGAGGCTCTTGGCTTCAAAGTTAGCGGGTGCGACGAGAGTCTCTTCATGACCGAGGGGGAGGAGGAGAAGGTATTTCTCCTTGTCTACGTCGATGACATCCTCCTCTTCTCTCCATCCCTGGAGAAGATCAAGAAGGTGCAGGGGAAGCTGAAGGAGACCTTTCAATGCAAGGCCCTTGGACCAGTGGGGTATTACCTTGGTCTTCACGTGGAGCGGGACGAGGTGAAGGGATGGTTGAGGCTTCACCAACACAAGTACCTTGCAGCCATGGGGGAGAAGTATGGGCTGGAGGAAGGGAGGAGTGTGATGACTCCTCTACCCTCAGGGTTTCAGCTGCACCTTGATGAAGAGGAGGGTGAGGTGTTGGAGTACGAGTTGCAGCGTCGGTTCCAGTCAATGGTGGGGAGCTTGATGTACGCTTCGGTCAACACTCGCCCCGACATTGCGTTTTCAGTTTCACAGCTCGCTCCTGTGGTGTCTAGGCCCCTTCAAGAGCACCTGGATGCAGCAGAGAGGCTGGTGAGGTACTGCATGGCAACCTCAAGGGTGGGGCTGCAATATTCAGTGCATGGGCAGCTGAAGCAAAAGGGAGTGGAGGAGGTGAGCACAAAGACTGGTGCACCTGCAAGGCGTGGGCACTTGTACCTCTCGTGCTTCACCGATGCTACCTGGGCAAGTGAAATCAGTGATGCTACATCCCATGGTGGCTATATATGCTGTGTTGGAGGGAGTCCAGTGAGCTGGAAGTCTAAGAATCAAGGAGAGATAGCTCACTCATCAACGGAGAGCGAGTACATGGCGTTGTTTCATGGAGTGAAGGAGGTGGTTTGGATGAGCAGGTTGCTTGAGGAGTTGGGGCACGAGCAAGAGGGTCCTACACCTGTGTTTTGTGACAGCCAAGGAGCAATTGCAATGGCGCGTAATGCTGTGCTCCATGGGCTGAACAAGCACATGCATATCAAGTGGCATTGGGTGAGGAAGGAGGTGAAGAAGGGCACTATCTCCTTGCACTACATCAACACTACCAAGCAACCTGCGGATTTCTTGACTAAGCGGCTTGCAGAGCATCAGCATTGGAGCTGTGCCACCTTGTGTGGCATGTCCTTCAACTAAGGGAGGCAGCTTCAGGGAGCAGCTAAGGGGTGAATGAGAGCACGATGAGAGGGAGTTTGTTGTGCCAAAGCACTATAGTGGCACGGTCATCGCACTCCCATTCAGCCTACAAGACTGCTCAGCTTCTGGAATTTTGTGGGGAGGTGCTTCAACATGTGTTCTTCAGACCCTCAAAGTTTCAGAATTTTTGAAGCACTTTACAAGGCATGGCAACATTTTTTACTTTCAAGACTTGTGGCATCCCGGAAGTGTGTGTTACATTTTTTTGGTAACACCCGAGTTCACCATTGCGGATGCTGACTCATCTACCAAGCTCTGATTAGTCTGAAAATCGGTTTGGAAGTCCTTTGCCGTGTTGTGAAGGTGTTCACCGAGTTTCAAGACAACCCAGCATCGGAGCAGCACGTGACAGCTGTCGAAAGTTACTGTTCCGTAGTCATGGTGCACTGTTGGCAGCATTTCCCTTGCCACCCTTTCATTGTTGTCATGCCAATGGTGCAAGGACAGAGAATGAGACAAGAAGTACAGGTGGTCAAGTGGGACTCTACCACCCTCCTTTTGAGAAGTGCGGTCTTCCTGGAAGTAGCTTGCAAGAGGGTGCAAGTGGGAAGACAAGCTGACTCATGGTTGGCTTGACTCACTATTGGTAGCCTTGAGTAAAGCTCTGAACATCCAAGTGTGGTTGGCTTTGCTCACCTAGCTGGGACGTTTCCCATCCTTTTCTAGCCTTTCTCCCCTAGGACTCAACCTTCTCTGAGTTCCCAGGATGGTCCCAACCCCTTAAGAGTCCCCTAGGCAATGTTGTACTTACCTCTTCCTTGCATCAATGAAACTACACGTTTTTTTCAGCCGAGCTTACGATTTCGTTAACTGCGTACCGCATACACCTTGGATGAAAGCAAGCAATACACCGTTGGAAAGCAGGCACCTGAAGCTAAATTTCCTCAAAGTTTCAGCGTCGTATGATATTGGAGCTGATCGTGATGGCGTTTTGAACAGAGGCGGTTCGAAGTCATCAGATTCTGCTTAAGCGGTTTCAAGGGCATCCGCGACCCCTAAGTGGACTCTAGACTATAAAAACAGGGCCAGGGGAAACCAGCGGAACCAGCATTTGGCTGGTTGGGCAAAGATAAAACAGGTTCTGTTTTTAGGACCTGAACCTGGTTGTTGTTTTCCCAGGTTGGAAAAACAGAACCAGAGGTTGTTTACCAACCTACCACCTGCTGTTTTGTCAAGCCAGGTTGGTTCTGTTGCTTGGAATCATTTGGGATCATCCCTGGTTGTTCCCAGGTTGATTCCCAAGGTCCTTGCTAGCTAGAACTATATATCCCTTCACTGTTTGTACCAGAATATAGTAAAATTGATACAAGCGAATTCCTTTCTTGCTGGAATTTCGTTTCGACGCGGTGCGACGGCGGAATGCTACCGAGTCAACGCTAGTACGCTACCACCACGACACTAGGCAAACGCTGTCTGAGCCATAACTCTGCAATGGCAGAACTTTTCGCGAGGCAACTTGGCTCTTTTGAAAGCTCTTGGAGTGAGCTTCAATATAGCAAGTTCTCAGCTTCATCCGATCGACGGTCTGCACGGCACACTGCGCGACGTTCAAGGTATTCTTGCTGTTTTGACTAACTCCCTCTTGATCCCTCTCTCTACAGACTCGGACCCGAGGATAGGGGCTGGTGTTTTGCCAGGCACCCAGGGACCCTTGGAGGTGACCCCGAGGAGAGGTTTTAAGTCGGATAACCTCTTAAGAGCCTGAGATTATTAGAGGTGCATTATAGTGATCCTCGTTATAGGTAGCTATGGCCGGAAATACCTCGGCAGGAGCTGGTGAATCTTCAGCCCAAGATCATAGCGGCAGCCAAGATTCTGGTGTTTCGGCGCCAAGGGGAGTGCGAAAAAACCAGGGCTCGCTGATCAAGGAGGTGCTGAAGAACTTCACCGTCGAGAAGTTCAATGGTGAGGGCTATGATGATTGGGCCTGGAAAATGCAATTGTATTTCCGTCAAATTGGATTGCTGAAACTAATTATTGGGGAGGAGCCTAGACCGAGTGACCCTGCGTTGCAGGAAGATTGGGACGAGCGCGCCTCGTTTGGCTACTACTTGATGTCACAGAGTTAGGAGCTGAACCAGCGTCACCACGTAATGCACCTGCTGCCGGACGTTAATTGCGGTCCGAAGGCGTGGACCGTACTGAAGGAGTTGCACGCCCCTACCTCCGTCGCCGCGACGCTCATGATCGAGAGGGAGCTGTCCGCGTTGCGCTTGAGCGAGGGAGAGCTGATGCAACATGTTTTGGACAAAATGAGCGACCTCTACGCGAAGTTGGCGACCGCGGGAATCACCTACCCGGACCAGACCAAATGCATGATGATGCTCTTGCTGCTGCCGGAATCGTGGCTTCAATTCATGAGCGGATTTAGCCTGCCGTAGAACCAGAGCTTGTGGACGCTCGAGTGGGTGCGGACGAAGATACTAGAGGAGGAATTCCGTCGCCACCAACTGAGGGGTGGAGACGAGGGTAGCAGTGGCTACGGAATGCAAGGAAGCCGACATGGCATAGGACGTGGCTTCGGTGGTGCTGGACGCGGTGCAAAGAAGGACGAAGACTCCAACGACCAACAAGGAGGTACCCGTTGGGGTCACGGTGCAATATCTGGACGTGGGGGCAAGTCGGGTGTTGGTGGCAAAATGAAAAGGAGTTGCTGGTATTGTGAGGAGGGGCACCCTTGGTTTTTGTGCTATAAGAAACCCGATGGATGGACCCCCCAGAATCGTTATGAAGGGTTGAGAGATCCCGATGTCTAGGCCAGGACGTACCCGTATGGCCACTATGAAGCTGACTGCAGGAGCTGATGTAGCAGAGCAGCAGCTTGGGAATGAGGAGGCATTGCTGATTCTACCGCATGGCTATGACCCGGATGAGGAGGATGAACCTGCCTACTATTTTCTTGCCCCTGCACTAGAGGAACCAGCAAGCATGGAGGAGGCATTAGCTGGACCAGATAGGGAGAAGTGGCTGGTTTCTAGGGATGCTAAGTACTAGAGCCTAGTAGAGAATTGGACATGGGATCTGGTGGTGTTGTCTGAGGGGAAGAAAGCCGTACAGCGCAAGTGGGTGCTAAGGATGAAGACTGATGACAAGGGACAGGTCACCATCTACAAGAGTAGGCTGGTGGCTAAGGGGTTTATGCAGAAGGAGAAGCAAGACTTCAATGAGATCTTTGCTCCCACTGCCAAACCCCCTACCCTCCGTATCTTGTTGGCAGATGCAGCCGTTAGTGGAAAATTCATCATTCAGATGGATATATCAACGGCATTCCTCGATAAGATTTTAGAGGAGGGTGTCTACATGACACAACCGCCTGGGTATGAGGATGGTACGGGCAGGGTGTGCAAGCCAAAAAAATCCATCTATGGCTTGAAGCAGGCGCCACGCTGCTGATACCAGAAGTTGGCAGCTGTTTTAGACGAGATGGGATTCAGGACCAGCAGCTGTGATGAAAGCCTCTTTCTCAAGGGCGAGGGGGAGAAGCTCGTGCTGTTTCTGGTCTACGTGGATGACATTCTTCTCTTTTGCAGCAGCATGAAGGAGATCCACAATGTGCAGCAGCAGCTGATGGAGAACTTCAAGTGCAAGGCCCTTGGGGAGGTAAAATACTACCTAGGGATGCACGTAGAGAGGGATCCAGATGACAGGTGGTTGAAGCTGCACCAGGAGAAGCTCATCAAGAAGCAGGGGGAGAAGTATAGGGTTGAGAATGAGCGTCTCCAGCATCAACGTTGCGACAACGGAGGTCGGGGCATGCAACTCCTTCAACATGGTCCACGCCTTCGGACCGCACTCAACCTCCGGCAGCAGGTGCATGACGTGGTGACGCTGGTTCAGCTCCAAACTCTGCGACATCAAGTAGTAGCCAGCCGAGGCGCGCTCGCCCCAATCTTCCTGCAGCGCGGGGTCACTCGGTCTAGGCTCCTCCCCAGTCATTAGTTTCAGCAATCCAATCTGACGGAAATCAAGCTGCATTTTCCAGGCCCAATCATCATAGCCCTCGCCATTGAACTTCTCAACGGTGAAGTTCTTCAGCACCTCCTTAATCAGCGAGCCCTGGTTTGTTCGCGCTCCCCTTGGCGCCGAAATACCAGAATCCTGGTTGCCGCTACGATCTTGGGTTGAAGATTCACCAGCTCCCGCCGAGGTATTTCCGGCCATAGCTACCTATACAAGGATCACAATAACGCAGCTCTGATACCAGCTTGTCAGTGTAAGGGCCTAAAAAACTCAGGCTATTAAGACGTTATCCAAATTAAAACCTCTCCTCGGGGTCACCTTCAAGGGTCCCTGGGTGCCCGGCACAAGACCAGCCCCTATCCTCGGGTCCGAGTTTGTAGAGAGAGGGATCAAGAGGGACTTAGTCAAAACAGCAAGAGTACCTTGAACGTCACGCGGCGTATCATGGAGACCGACGATCGGATTAAGCTGAGAACTTGCTATATCGAAGCTCACTCTAAGAGCTTTCAAAAGAGTCAAGTTGTCTTGCGAAAAGTTCTGCCATTGCAGAGTTATGGCTCGAACAGCGTTTGTCTAGCGTCGTAGTACTAGCGTACTAGCGTTGACTCGGTAGAAAGGAAATTCGAGCTAGAAAGGAATTCGCTTGAATCAAATTGACTATATTCAGGTACAAACAGAGAAGGAATATTTAGTTCTAGCTAGCAAGGACCTTGGGAATCAACTTGGGAACAACCAGGGATGATCCCAAATAATTCCAAGCAACAGAACCAGCCTGGCTTGACAAAACAGCAGGTGGTAGGTTGGTAAACAACCTCTGGTTCTGTTTTTCCAACCTGGGAAAACCACAACCAGGTTCAGGTCCTAAAAACAGAACCTGTTTTGTCTTTGCCCAACCAGCCAAATGCTGGTTCTGCTTATTTCCCCTGGCCCTGTAGCATGTAGATACAGGCAAACAACATCCAACCTTCACCTAAATTGTATCCCTATAGTGCCTGCCCTGCTACACTATAGTCAACCAAACAAAACAGTACAATTTCGAGTTGGATAGAAATGAATATGCGCATTCTATTCAACCGAACTGCAAAGCTTCCATCTTGGGTTCCTTTGCGAGCTCGTCCTTTCTGCTTGCACTGTTCATAGCGCGTACAATGTTGTGCCGAAGCGCACATTGCGCGAGTATCTGCAAATGCATCAAGCGAAAATTGCGAAAGCAAACAAACACACAAACATTCCATTCACACCCAAATGCATTCACGCACGCATACTCATACAAACGGATAGCAGGGTGTCGTGCAACGTGAATTTGCACCCAATTAAGGCAGCTCCACATGCTCCAAACCGGAACTCTTTGTCAGAATGTTATAGTGCTTACATTTGTGTAGGTTATAGTTGGGTAGCCCATAAGGGGTACAACCCAATTAGGGTTAGTACTTGTACCCAACTCTTTCATAGTTCATCCATTCTCGTTCATTCTTCTGACATGGTTTCAGAGCAGGTCCTTCGCTAGGACCGTTTTTTTTCCTTGGGCCCACCACCGTGCTGCCCCACTAGCCGCCCCTAGCCCGGCCCGTCGCCCCTAGGCCCGTCGCCCTGGCCCGTCGCCCCTAGGCCCGTCGCCTCTAGGCCGGCCCGTCGCCCCTAGCCCGGCCCATCGCCCCGAGGCCCGTCGCCCCGGCCCGTCGCCCCAAGGCCCAACGCCCCTAGGCCGGCCCGTCGCCCCTAGCCCGGCCCGTCGCCCCTAGGCCCGTCGCCCCTTAGGCCCAACGCCCCGGCCCCGTCGACCCTCGGCCCGCGCGCCCCGTCGACCCTAGGCCCGCGTGCGCCATGATTACCCTAGGCCCACGCGCCCCATCGACCCTGCCCCCGCAACCCGCCCCGTCGACCCTCGGCCCCGGTGCCCCGTCGACCCTAGACCCGTCGCCCTCTGCCGGCCCGTCGCCCCTAGCCCGGCCCGTAGGCCCGTCGCCCCTAGCCCGGCCCGTCGCCCCTAGGCCAGGCGCCCCGACCCGTTGCCCGTCGCCCTTACGTCCGCGACCGATGCCCCTACGCCCCGGCCCGTCGCCCGTCGCCCCTAGGCCCGCGCCTGTCGCCCCTAGGCCCGCGCCAATCGACCCCAGGCCCGCGAGCCGCCCTTGCAGCCCCGCATGCCACCCCTGGTGGCCCACTCGCCGCCCCTGCTCCTCTGCTAGCCACCCCTTGCGCCCTCTCACTACCCCTTTCCTGCTGCCTGCCCTGTGCTCTTTGCTGCTCTGCTTCTCCTCACTCTGCGTGCTGCGCCACTATGGCTTCTCTTCGCGTGCTTGCGTTCAATCATGAGGGACGCCCCCTACAGTTTGACACGTGGCTCGATGACCTGCAGCTGTACCTACTGAGCGACTCTAGGGACAGTGTTTCGTTGTTTGACCACACGTTTGACGCTGCTCCCACCCCTCCCGCCACAGCTGACAGTGCGACCCGCTCACAGTGGCTTACTCGCGACGCTGCTGCCCGCTTAGCCATTCGCAACCACCTGCCGTTGGCCGAATGCGCTCACTTCGGACAGCAAAGGACAGCACAGGCACTGTACGACGCTGTCGTCGCTCGCTACTCCTCGCCTGCCACTGCTGCTCTGGGCCGACTCCTACTGTCCTACCTGTTCCCCGAGCTGTCCGCCTTTGCCACGGTAGAGGACCTAGTTTCCCACCTTCGCACTAGCAACGCTCGCTACCGCACTGCCCTCCATGCAGAGTTCCTTGCAAAGAACCCACCCCTGATGTACATCACTCTTTACTTCATACTCACCCACCTCCCTGACTCTCTTCGCGCTGTCAGGGACCACATTCTCGCCCTTGACCCCACAGCCCTCACTGTTGACCTTCTCGAGCAGCACCTCCTTGCAGCTGAGACTAGAGTATTCGCTGTGGGTGCTGCTCGTGGCACTCCACGCACGCCCTTCTTTGAGGGGTGCTCCCCCTCCCCCCTTGCTCCCTCCTACGCCTCTGCTGCTGCTGCTGACGTCCTTGGTGTTGTGGACGTCGGGGCCGCTTCTGCTTGTGCGAGGCGCCGTAGCAGCAAGGGCAAGGGTGGCAGGGGTGGTGGCGGTGGCAGCGGGAGTGGTAGTGGGGGCAGCAGTGGAGGTGGTGGGGGCGGTGGAGGTGGTGGCGGTGGTGGGAGTGGTGGCGGGAGTGGGGGCTTTGGTGGCGGCAGTGGAGGCGGCGGTGGAAATGGTGGTAGTGGCAGTCGGACTGGAGCTCCGCGTGGAGGTTCTGGAGGAGGCCCCGTCGCCCCAGCAGCTTCGTGAGTGGTTTGCTCAGCGTGGGGCGTCTGGGGGTAGTGTTAGCTGCCCGTATGTCATTCGCATGGGTGACCGTGCTGGTCAGACATGCGGGAAGCTTCACACTCAGCACCGTTGCTTCTCCCGCCTTAACGACGCTTGGCGCGCAGAGTTTGGTGACGAGGCAGAGCGCCCCCGCTGGGCAGAACTGCTTAGGACTGGAGTTCCTATCTTTGACCTAGACTTTGATGCTATTCTTGCTGCAATGTATGCTTTGTCTACTAGTGCTGAGGGTGACTGTTACCTGTGTGTGCCGCCTGACCCAGGTATAGAGGCTGCTGCTCTAGGTGCTAGTGAGTCTGTTCTCCCTGGTACTGCGCCTGCTGAGGCCTTGCACACCTTCACACTTGACTCAGGTGCCTCACGCTGTTTCTTTCGTGATAGCACCACCCTCACTCCTCTCTCTGCACCTGTAACGGTCAGGCTGGCTGACCCCTTCGGGGGCCCAGTCCTCGCCCGTTCCTCCACTGTGCTCCTGTCTCCAACGGTTCCGTCCGGTTCACTGTCATGCCTTCACCTCCCCTCGTTCTCTATGAACTTGGTGAGTACCGCTGCCCTCCAGGACGCGATGGTCACTACCACCCCTCTTTGGGGTTAGCGTGTGTCGATCTACACGTGTACACGGATGGGCCGTCACCTGGCCACGTTCACTCGTCGGCTAGGGTCGAGTCTGTACACACTGTCTACCGAGCCTCCTCAGGTAGCGGCGTCTGCTCAGGTGTCCGCGTCAGGTCAGGTAGCACCCCCTTGCTCGTGTCGCCTCCTGTCGCACCAGACCCTTCCGAGGCACCACCGCCTGGGTCACCCCTCCCTGCCACGCCTTCGTGGCATGCACTCCCGACTCCTTGTCTCTGGTCTTCCCAGGTCTCTGCCTCCCCTCCCGCCCTCGCCTGCCCCGCACTGCCTTCCATGCGTCGAGGGGCGGCAGCGCGCCGCTCCTCACTCCTCCTCGTTTCCCCCAACGACTGCTCCCCTGCAGACTCTCGACATGGACGTGTGGGGCCCAGCCCGCGTCAGTGTATAGGGCAGCGGTACACCACGGTCTTTTCCTTGCACAGCAAGGGTCAGGTCATTGATGTCTTTTTCCCTTGGATCCGCACTGTCCGTCTCAAACTTCGCGAGCGGTTCCGTACGGACCTTCCTGTCCTACGTCTGCACTCTGATTGAGGTGGTGAGTTCTCCTCCGACCTCTTGCGGGATATTGTCGTGGGGAGGGCATTCTCCAGTCGTTCACGCTTCCGGAATTCCCTCAGCAAAATGGGATTGCTGAGCGCCGCATTGGCCTTGTCATGAAGGTCGCTCGTACCTCCATGATCCATGCGGCTGCTCCCCATTTTTGGGTGGTCGTTTGCGGTCCATTACGCTGCGCATCAGCTCAACCTCTGGCCCCGTGTCTCCTTGCCGGTGACCTCGCCTAAACTGGGTTGGAAGGGGAAGGTTGGCGATGCGTTGGTGTTGCCTAAGTTGTAGGCTCAAGTGCTGCTCTGAGTGCTGCATCTGGGGGTGCGGAGCCTGGGGGTGCGGAGTCTGAGGGTGCTGAGCCTAAGGGTGTGGGGCCTGGGGGTGCTGAGCCTGAGGGTGTGGAGCCTGGGGGTGCTGAGTCTGAGGGTGCTGAGTCAGGGGGTGCTGAGCCGAGGGGCAATGCTTCTTCCGGAGGTCCTGCAGATGCTTCGCCACGCCTGTTTCCCCGGCCGGAGCCTCTCTCCCCGCAGCAACTGCGCGAGTGATTTGCTCAGCGCACCCACCTTCGGAGAGGGGCTGCCGAAGCTGGATTCTCTGCCGCTGGAGACACTAGAGCTGGAGTTACTGCTGGAGCTGGTGGTACTGGAGGTGCTGCAGCTGCTGGTCATGGAGTTGCTCGTACCGGGGGTACCGGAGCTGCAGGGACTGGTGGTGTTGCGGGAGCTGGAGCTTGAGACCCTACAGAGCCTGGAGCTGCTGGAGCTGGAGGCGCTGGAGCGTTTGGCGCTGGTGCTGGAGGCACTGGTGCGGGAGGCGCTGGAGCTGGAGGAGCTGGAGCTGTTGCCCCAAAGCTGGAGGAGCTGGAGCTGTTGGCGCTGGTGCTGGAGGCACTGGCATGGGAGGCGCTGGAGTTGGAGGAGCTGGGTCTGTTGACCCTGGAGCTGGAGGTGCTGGAGGCACTGTGCGGCCGCGACCGTACTTTGTTCGCCTGCTTCAGCAAGTTCTTGGTGTCCCCTCTTCTCCTGACCAGTCACAGCCGCCTTTACAGCCAACCTCCCCACTGCCTGCTCCTTCTCCTTACACTAAGCAGACCGGCGGTCTTACAGAGTATCGTGAGCCTGCGTCTCGTCCTGCCTCTCCTGTTTGCACTGGTCGTCGCGTTCCTCATCCACGTCCCCCTCCTGTCCCGGCACACACGATATGGCACTTCATCCTTCCTCTGTTCCACTGCGTGTTCCTCTGCCGCCTCCTCCTGGGTCCTCTCTTCCTGCCCTCCCTGACCCTGAGTCTGACCGCACTCGTGCTGCTAGTCCCACTGTCTCTTGTCTCCTCGCCACTGTTTTCACTGACCCTTCCTTTGAGTCCAATGCTGCGTCTGCCCTCGTCGCTGCAGCCTGTCGTCTAGACTACGCCACTGCTCTTGTTGCTAAGTCTGTGTCTGCCAGTCCTTTGTCCGTCAGGGGTGAGTGTTCTCTTGGCACGGACATCCTTGAGGACAGGCAGGAGGACCTTGAGTGTCTTGCAGCTGCTGTACCTCGTTTCGCTTCCATGCTCCTTGCCCCTGAGGGAGACCCGGATGCACCAGACATCCCGACCCCGCGCTCTTACGCAGAGGCAATTACGGGTCCTTACTCCTCTCAATGGCAGGCAGCCATGGATGCTGAGATGGCATCTTGGAAGTCCACAGGCACCTACGTTGATGCAGTTCCCCCGTCTCGGGCGAACATAGTTGATGGCATGTGGATTTTCAGGGTGAAGCGGCCGCCGGGTTCTCCGCCTGCCTTCAAGAAGCGTTACGTTGCTCGAGGCTTCAGTTAGCGACAGGGGGTTGACTACTTCCAGACCTTCTCCCCCACCCCAAAGATGACCACTCTTCGGGTGTTGATGCACGTCGCTGCTCAGCGATACTACGAGCTGCACTCTCTTGACTTCAGCACAAATTTCTTGCAGGGCAGCCTGCACGAGGAGATCTGGCTACGCCGCCCACCAGTCTTCACTGTGTCATTTCCTGCAGGTACCCAGTGAAGCCTCTGGCGGCCAATCTATGGTCTTCGCCAGGCGCCTCGCGAGTGGCACGTCACACTGATGACTACACTTGTGGCTGTTATAGTCACAGTCGGAAATCTGCACAGCGGCTTCAAACGTTGATAGCGTTCTTCTCACAGATTCAAATCACTTGCTATAACTTGGATCTGGAGCTTCTTGATGTCTCCTACAATAGGCAACTTAAATCACACGATCTCATCAAGTATTGAACGAACGGCACTATGGCAGCCACTATAGACTTAGAACACAAAATTGGAGGAGTTGCGAGTTGGAAATGACTCCCAGCTCCTACAAACCCCAGGAGCCAAGGTACAGTGGTGTGGAACAGTGCCACACTATTCCCAACCACGAAGGATCTCGAAAATACCCTCCACAAGGGCCTACACCAAGAGAAATGTTACACTAGATATTGTAATGTTAATATTCTCACTATCTTGAAGTTTACCCTTTTGGAGAGCTTCGAAATCACTTGAATCTTGAAAACAAGGCTCTGGTTCTTCAAGATAAATTCTTCCTTGAGTTCATGGATATCTGCTGCGCACACCTGCGACACGCCGAACATTCCACACACCACAAAATAGAAAACCGCACATGACACACAAACAACGACGTGACACGCGACTAGCGATAACTCGCTATTGACTCGACACACACATTCAAAACCATGCCTCATCATTTACACACTATTATAAGCATGAAATATATATTATCGAATGCCCTCATACCATTCCATGCACACACGTATGCACGCACACGGACAACAAGCCGAATGCAAACCGATTGCACCAACAAATTCCCCCTCGGATTGTTGGCCTTAGGAACTTGCTCTCTCAGTTCAGAGCCATCCCAGCCAGCTTGCAACACTTCCAATGCTGCTGCTCCACCAGCCTCTTGGTCATCATGTCATCTGGCTGCCCCATCGTCTTTACGTAGCACAACTCAACTTCACCCGTGGCCACCATGCTCCTCGTCCATTGCCACTTCACCCTCATGAGCTTCGTGAGGCCATGCAACACAGGGTTCTTAGCAAGAGCAAAGGCACCCTGGCTGCCACAGTAGACTGGGGTAGGTCCTTGCTGCTCCTCCCCCAATTCAGCCAACAAACGCTGCTGCCACAAAATCTCACGTACGGCACGGAAGAGTGCCATGTACTCGGACTCCACCGAGCTCAATGCTTGATCCACCTGCTTCTTGCTCTCCCAAGCAGTTGAGCCTCCACCAACACAGCAAATGAACCCTCCAACACTTGTCATGTCCTCTGGTTCCGATGCACAAGAAGCATCCGAGAATGCGGTGAGGAACAAACGCCCGGGTTCAACACCATCCGCGCCCTTTTGGCGCCTTTGTGCCGCCGCCGAGTATTGCAGCCCAACGGTCGGTGTTTGGCCAAGATACTTGGCCACCCTCATTCCAGCTGCTACCTGCTCCTCATTAGGGAATTGAACAACCCTAGCGAACTGCCCGGTAGCAAACGCAACGTCCGGTCGGGTGTTTACCGCCGCGTACATGAGGCTGCCCACCAACGAGTGAAAACGGCGCCTCTCCTCTTCACCAACGCTCTCCTCCTCTGGTCCCTTCACACACTTGAACCCAGAGGGAAAGGGTGTAGCCACATGGCCTTCACTCTGCCCAAAGTTGGCAGCCAATGCCTCCAAGTACTTCCGTTGATGCACCTGCATGCACCGCTTCTCCACATTGAGTTCGATGCGGAGCCCGAGGTAGAAGCTCATGTCACCAAGGGCCTTGCACTTGAACTTGTCTTGAAGCTTCAGCATCACCTCCTTCACAAGGTCAGACGAGGGTGAGAAAATGAGGATGTCATCCACATAAACCACCATGAAACTCCTCTGCTCCCCCTCGCCAAGCATGAACAAGGAATGATCAGCGGATGAGGGAGTGAACCCGATCTCCTCCAAGACTGCCTAGGGGCTTGCTTGAGCCCATAGAGCGCCTTCTTCAGCTTCCACTCTCGAACACTACCATCATCAAACCCCTCTGGCTGCACCATGAAAATCTCTTCTTCGAGAATGCCGTTGAGGAACGCGGTTGTCACGTCCATTTGTTTCACCACCCATCCTTTGATGGTAGCTCCTGCGAGTAGGGTTCTCAGCGTCGTCGGCTTCACCACAGGAGCAAACAACTCCTTATAGTCTACCTTCTCCTTCTGCTGTTACCCTTTAGTCACAAGCCTAGACTTGTAGCGCTCGATTTTGCCATCGGCGTCGGACTCGATCTTGAAGAGCCACTTGGACATAATCGCCTTACGCCCCTCCGGTAGCTCCACCAATTCCCACGTGCCGTTCTCCTCAATGCTCTTCAGCTCACTCTCCATTGCCTTCTTCCACTCCTCAGCATCACTACTCTCCAAGGCCTCCTTGAGAGTTGCTGGTTCCTCCGGCATCTCCAGCGAAGAGAAGAACGTGAAGGCACACTCCTCGTAGTCACTCTCCTTATCATCTCCAACCATAAGTGCCGCTTCGGCCAGAGCTGAGTTGGCTGGGTTTCCCAATGCATAATAGGTCAGCCTACTAGGGGCTTTAGTTCTCCTCTTGCCCCTTCCTTCCTCCTCAGCTGCAGGGACATGAAGGCCTTGGCGTTGCTGCGGGGTGACTCGGATCCGTGGAGCACTCATAGTGCGAGAAGGAAGTGTCGGTGCACGCTCGCTCACTTGCTGCACCTCCTCCTCTTCTTCCTCTGCATCCTTGGACTCCTCTCCCCCATTCACAAGGGAAGATTGCCTTTTGGTGGTGCTGCCGCTGCTCAGCTCCAAAGGCAGCTCCACATGCTCAAACCGGAACTCTTCACCTCCCCAAACCGCATGCCTATCTTCGCCTCATTCTCCGCCTTCCAATCCTTGTACATTAGATTCTCCATGAATTTGCAGTCCCTGCTCACCAAGAATTTCTTGGTGAATGGGTCCCAAAGAAGCCACCCCTTGCTGTTTTGAGCCATGCCCAAGTGCACAGCCCATATCGCCTTGGCACCGAGCTTGTTGTGCCGAAGATGCTTAGGCACGAGCGCCATGCACATGCACCCGAACACCCGAAGCATATGCACCTTTGGCCTCCTTCCAATCCACTCCACATAGGGCACCCATTTTTCTGCTCCCACATGATTCAAGGCTCTGTTCTTGGCCGCACACGCGCTCCGCACAGCACCAGGCGAGAAATACTCGGGTAGCCCGGCTTCAATGAGCAACCCACACGCCGTCTCCGTGATTGTCCGGTTCGCTCGCTCGGCAATGCCGTTCATTGCAGCGGAGAATGGCATGGTGAGGGAGTGCCTTATGCCATTCTTCTTCAGCCACAATGAGAACTCCTTGCTCAGGAACTCTCCCCCTCAATCGGTGCGAATTGCCTTCACTAACCGGTCTTGTTGCCGCTCCACCATCGGCAACCGATCTGTCTTCACCGTTTCAGCCACGTCGCTCTTCTTGGACAGCATGTACACCCAAGTCACGCGGGTGTAGACAACGACTATGGTGAGGAAATACTCTGCTCCAGCAGCTCCAAGCTTCAGGGGGCCCACCACGTCCATCACCACCTCGTCAAGTGGTGCCTTAGCCATTGCCTCCGAACTAGAGAACGGGAAACGGGTGAACTTGGCTTGCATGCATGTCGGGCAGCCAAGTACCTCATCAGGCTCCCCCTTCACACGTATGCCAGCAACCATTTCATTCTTCACTAGCTGCTGCAAGATGGGCAGGTCCACATGCCCCATTCGCCAATGCAAGGTGAGCCAATCACACTCCCCCGTAGCCGAATTCGGATTGGAGAATGCCGCACTCGCAATAGTGCCCCACATGCTCTCTCCGTACTCCTCCTCCGCTGCTGCCTTGGGGTTTTCCTCACCCTTGTGCTGCTTCTGAGCTGCTGCACCACTCTCCTCGTGTTCACCGAGCTTGCTGGTCCCTCCAAGATTGCACTTCTTGGACTCAATCTCCTTAGCACGACCGTTCGCGCCACCGCCGCTACCAACCGCTTCACCCTTGGTGCTGATGCTTGCTGCCACTTGCCTCTCCTTAGCCATGGGGACCACAGGGATCTGCCACATCTCGTTGTAGAAATCCCTATCCTCGTGAAGGTCCCAAAGAATCCGGTCGCAAATCCTTGTGGTGTAGGTCTTGGCTCCCTTCGAGCTCGTGTCCATGCCGGCCTTTTGCAACCGCCGCACGGAAATCAGGTTCGCAGCAAGGTTGGGCACCCAAAGCATGTTCTTGAGGCCCACCATCTTCCCATCAGCACCCTTGAACATGGCCTTGCCCATGCCCTTCACCGATGACGGTTCAAGTTCGGTGAGCAAGTCCGCACGAGGTGTCATGCTATAGGTAGCGCCGCTATCGATCACCCAATAGTCCAGGGAGTGTAGGGTCACCTTCCCCACAGCAGCAGGCTCCTCAAAGCTTTCATCCTTATCTGGTGCAGCCGGTGCTTGCGTCGACACGAAGAAGAATTGACCCGGAAAGCGATCGTCCCTCGACTCTCTTTCGTTGTCACCGTTCTTCATATTTGCAGCACCACCTCCGCGACCGCCACAGCCTCCACAGCCTCTTCCTCTCCCTCCTCATGCTCCTCTACCCTCTTGGCGTTGAGCTGGGGTCCATCCATCAGGGAGCTTGAAGCAATCGCGCCACATATGTCCGCTCTTGTGGCAATAGTGGCACTCGCCGTCGAATCGGCCGCGACCGCGTCCATAGCTCTTGGTGTCGCTGCCGTATCCGCCACTCCCGCGGCCTCCATTGAAGTTGTTGCTGCCAAATCTGCCTCCCCCTCGTCCTCTGCCTCTTCGACGGCCATACCCTTGGCCGATGCTTGCTGCCCCGGCGCCATCCGCACTCGCCAACTCACGGCGGCGGAAGTCCTCTTGAAGGATTGCTCGCTTCACGTCTTCAAGCGGGAGGCGGGGAAAGTCACGATTGAGGTTGATGTTGAGCGAGGACAATGACTCTGGGAGTAAGGCCAGCAACTTAGTATTCTTTTGGAGCTCGCTGTAGTTCAAATCAGCTCCCTCAAGCCGCGTCAACAAGTCGAAGATTTTCTGCACCCCTTCTTCAACCGCTTCATCTTCTTCAATTCGTAGTGCCGCCATTTGCCGTTCCAACACCACCGCTACCACCGCTGTTGCAGGAGCGTGTACACCCTTGAGAGCGGCCCATGCCTTTGGTCCCTTCTTTGGTTCACGCTGGAATGGCTTGATGTGACGGATCTGTCTGCTCCCCAACGCTTGCCCAAGTAGGAGATAGCAGTGTGAGCTCTTCCGCACCCACGGACTCTTCTCCGGGTCGTTCTCAGGGCGGTTCTCCATTCCTTCCATCACCTCCAGCAGGTCATAGTGGTCAAATACATTCTCCATCTTGAAGGACCATTCAGTAAAATTGTCGCCATTGAATTTGTCAAGCCCAAACACCCTAGGCTCATCCCTAGGTGGGCCAGGACTTGGTTGCATGGGCGCCATGGCTGAATCACGGGGTTGGCCTTGAGCTTGGGATTCTCCACTGACACCAGCACCTCTGCCACCCCTTTCCTCAGGTCCAGCCATTGTTGAAACTGTTCCAAGGGGCTCTGATACCACTTGTTATAGTCACAATAGGCTTGAATATACCTAAAACGAAAGATAGAGTGCACAGTCGGATTTCTGCACAGTGGCTTCAAACGTTGATAGAGTTCTGTTCACAGCTTCACATGACTTGCTATAAATTGGATCTAGAGCTTCTTGATGTCGCCTACAATAGGCAATTTAAATCACACGATTTCATCAAGTATTGATGACGCAACATTGGTTTGAACGAGCGGCACTATGAGAGCCACTATAGACTTAGAACACAAATTAGGAAGAGTTGCGAGTTGGGAATGACTCTCAGCTCCTACAAACCCCAAGAACAAGTTACAGTGGTGCTGAACAGTGCCACACTGTCCCCATCCACGAAGGGTCTCCAAAATACCCTCCACAAGGGCCTACACCAAGAGAAATGTTACACTACACATTGTAATGTAACTATTCTCACTATCTTGAAGTTTACCCTTTTGGAGAGCTTCGAAATCACTTGAATCTTGAAACCAAGGCTCTGGTTCTTCAAGATAAATTCTTCCTTGAGTTCATGGATATCTGCTGCGCACACGTGCGACACGCCGAACGTTCCACACGCGACAAAATAGAAAACCGCACACGACACGCAAACAACGACGTGACACGCGACTAGCGATAACTCGCTATTGACTCGACACACACATTTAAAACCATGCCTCATCACTCAAACACTATTATAAGCATGAAATATATATTATCTCATGCCCTCATACCATTCCATCCACATACGCATGCACGCACACGGAAAACAAGCCGAATGCATATCGTAGGGTTGCACCAACAGCGGCTCTAGGGTTTGCTCCTTCTACTGCTGACCCGTCGCTGTTTCTACGCACAGACACCTCGCTGCCGCCGCTCTACGTCCTTGTCTACGTCGATGACCTGGTCTTTGCAACTGCTGACACTGAGGCACTGACCCTTGTGAATTCGGAGCTGCAGAAGAGACACACCTGCACTGACCTGGGTGAACTGCGCAGCTACCTTGGCCTGCAGATCACCCGGAACAGAGCACGGCGCACCATCACACTGACTCAGTCACACATGGTGCACCAGGTCCATCAGCGCTTCGGCTTCCATTTCTCCTCGCCACAGCCCACTCCTCTTTCTACCAGCCACTCGCTCTCAGCTCCACCTTCGGACGAGTCTATAGAGCCGAGAGGTCCGTACCCTGAGCTTGTGGGTTGCCTCATGTACCTGATGACGTGCACACGACCTGACCTCGCGTACCCTCTCACCCTCGCTACGTGGATCCTGGTAGGCACCGAAAGGTGCACTAGGATGCTGCGAAGAGGGTACTGCGTAACTTGTGCAGTACGTCGGGCATGGGGCTCGTGCTTGGAGGACGGGGTCCAGTTGTCCTCACTGGTCACGCAGACGCTTCTTGGGTTGACGACTCTGCTACGCAGCAGTCGTCACAGGGTTACACCTTCAGCCTCAAATCCGGCTCTATTTCCTGGCGCTCTACCTGCTCGTCTTGAGTTCTCAGCTCCAGTTGTGAGGCTGAGATCTACACCGGGGCCATGGCTGCACTGGAGCTACGCTGGCTCACCTACCTGCTGACTGACTTGCAAGAGCAGCCTCGTTCGCCTCCAGTTCTGTACGTAGACAACAAGGCCATGATTGCCTTGTGTCAGGAGCACAGAGTGTCTGAAGAATGAATGAGAATGGAAGAACTATGAAAGAGTTGGGTACAAGTACTACCCTAATTGGGTTGTACCCCTTATGGGCTACCCCACTATAGGCTACACAAATGTAAGCACTATAACATTCTGAAACACCCCCATAGGTAAAGTGGGGGAGAACAACTGGTCACAAGACCAGTCAAGAAAAGCAAAGCAAGCTCAGGGTGGATCACAAAGTCACCACACAGTCCGAGCACAAGCAAAGGGCCACAAGGCCAGTTCACATGCAGAGTTATATAAAAGAGAACAAACAATTGAGAGATCATACCCTAGCAAGTGCAAGCATGCATGTATATATATAGATCACAGTACAAGCAAAATATCGCAGAGGGATGTGCTTCGTTTTCCTGACACAAGGCAATCATGGCCTTGTTGTCTACGTACAGAACTAGAGGCGAACAAGGCTGCTCTCCCAAGTCAGTCAGCAGGTAGGTGAGCCAGCGTAGCTCCTGTGCAGCCATGGCCCCGGCGTAGATCTCAGCCTCACAATTGGAAATGAGAACCGAAGACGAGCGGGTAGACCACTAGGAAACAGAGCCGAAACTGAGGCTGAAGGTGTAACCCTGTGACGACCGCTGCATAGTCAAGTCGTCAACCCAAGAAGTGTCTGCGTGACCAGTAAGGACAACTGGACCCCATCCTCCAAGCACGAGCCCCATGCCTGACGTACTACACAAGTAACGCAGTACCCTCTTTGCAGCATCCCAGTGCACCTTTCGGTGCCTACCGGGAGCCACGTAGTGAGCCAGGAGGCTGAGAGGGTACGCGAGGTCAGGTCGTGTGCACGTCATCAGGTACATGAGGCAACCCACAAGCCCTGGGTACGGACCACTCGGCTCTACGGACTCGTCCGAAGGTGGAGCTGAGAGCGAGTGGCCGGTAGACAGAGGAGTGGGCTGTGGCGAGGAGAACTGGAAGCGGAAGCGCTGAAGGACCTGGTGCACCATGTGTGACTGAATCAGGGTGATGGTGCGCCGTGCTCTGTCCCGGGTGATCTGCAAGCCAAGATAGCTGCGCAGTTCACCCAGGTCAATGCAGGTATGTCTCTACTGCAGCTCTGACTTCACAAGGGTCAGGGCCTCAGTGTCAGTAGTGGCAAAGACCAGGTCGTTGACATACACCAGGACGTAGAACGGCGCCAGCGACGTGTCGGTGCGTAGAAACAGCAACGGGTCAGCAGTCCAAGGAGTAAACCCCAGAGCCACAAGTGTAGTCCTCAGTGTGTCTTGCCACTAGCGAGGCGCCTGGTGGAGACTGTAGACTGGCCGCCGGAGGCTCTACTGGGTACCTGCAGGAAACGAACCAGTGAAGCCAGGTAGGCGGCGTAGCCTGATCTCCTCATGCAAGCTGCCCTGCAAGAAAGCTGTACTGAAGTCCAGAGAGTGCAACTCGTAGTCACGCTATGGACTTCCAGGATGCCATCTCGGCGTCTATGGCTATCTGCCACTGAGAGGAGTAAGGACCCGTAATTGCCACTGCGTAAGAGCGCGGGGTCGGGATGTCTGGTGCATCCGGGTCTCCCTCAGGTGCAAGCAGCATGGATACGAAATGAGGTACAGCAGTTGCAAGACACTCAAAGTCCTCCTGCCTGTCCTCAAGGACATCCGTGCCAAGAGCACACTCACCCCCGATGGACGGAGGACTAGCAGACGAAGACTCAGCAACAAGAGCAGTGGCGTAGTCTAAACGACAGGCAGCAGCAAATTCAATCAGCTCAGCAACCAGGGCAGATGCAGCAGTGGACTGAAAAGAAGGGTTAGTGACAACATTGGCGAGGAGACGAGAGACAGTGGGACTGGCAGCACGAGCGAGGTCAGACTAAGGGTCAGGGATGGCAGGAAGAGAGGACTCAAGAGGAGGCGGTAGAGGAACACGCAGTGGAACAGAGGAAGGACGAAGTTCCATAGCGTGGGTGCCGGGGACAGGAGGAGGACGCGGACGAGGAACCTGGCGACCAGTGCAAACAGCGCTAACAGGCGAGGCAGGACGAGAGTCAGGCTCACGACGCTCTGGAAAAGATTCTGTCTGCTCAGCGTAAGGAAAAGGAGCATGCAGTGGGGAGCCTGGCTTTAACTGTGGCTACGACTGGCGAGGCGGTGGACTCTGTAAGCTAGGACAAAGGCCAGAAGAAGACGGGAGACTAAGAACCTGGCAAAGAAGGGGAACAAAAAATGGTCGCGGCCGCACAGTGCCTCTAGCACCTGGACTGCCAAACACACCACCCCCAGCTCCAGCACCTCCAGCTCTAGCGTCAACAGCGCCAGTGTCACCAGCTCCAGCTTCTCCAGCTCCAGCACTTCCTGCACCATTGCCTCCAGCTCCAGCACCAATAGCTCCAGTGTCTCCAGCTCCAACTCCTCCAGCTCCAGTGCCACCAGCGCTTGTGCCTCCAGCTCCAGCGCCTCTAGCCCCAGCACCTCCAGGCTTTGCAGGGTCTCCAACTCCAGCTCCACCAGCTCCAGCGCCCCCAACACTACCAGTCCCGGCATCTTCA
The DNA here is from genome assembly GCA_947471745.1 of Closterium sp. Naga37s-1. Taxonomy (NCBI): domain Eukaryota; kingdom Viridiplantae; phylum Streptophyta; class Zygnematophyceae; order Desmidiales; family Closteriaceae; genus Closterium; species Closterium sp. Naga37s-1. The sequence continues at coordinate 2,576,905 of CANJKZ010000812.1, forward strand.
GTACCCCTGGTACGAGCACCTCCAGGACCAGCAGCTGCAGCACCTCCGGTACCACCAGCTCCAGCAGTAACTCCAGCACCTCCAAGACGAGTAGCTCCAACACCTCCAGCTCCAGTGTCTCCAGCGGCAGAGTCTCCAGCTCCAGCAGCTCCACTCCGAAGGCGTCTGTGCTGTGGGGAGAGAGGCTCCGGCCCAGAAGACAGTCATGGCGAAGCACCCGCAGAACCTCCAGAAGAAGCAGTACCCCGAGGCCCAGCACCCCCAGACTCCGCACCCTCAGACTCAGCACCCCCAGGCTCCACACCCTTAAGCTTAGTACCCCCAGGCTCCACACCCGCAGGCTCCGCACCCCCAGGCTCAGCACCCCCAGGCTCCGCACCCCCAGGCTTAGCACCCCCAGACCCGGCACCCTCAGACTCAGCACCCCCAGGCTCCGCACCTCTAGACGCAGCACCCCCAGACGCAGCACCTCGAGCAGCACCTGAGTCGTCAGCTACCTCAACAGGCACAGTACCAGGGAGAGGGTCTACTTGAGACACACCTGGGAGAGCAGGACCCTGGGGGGGGAGGGGGTCTACCGGAGGGGGACTTGGAGCAAGGAAGAGCGGCGGGGGTGGGGGAGGGGCAGAGCGGTAGGGGAAGAGACGGTAAAAGGGAACCGACTCATCAAATCTGACGTCCTGAGAGGGGAAGACACGGCGCGAGGTGGGGTGGTAAAACTGCCAGCTAGGCGCATCAGGGGGAAAGCCAAGGAAGACGCAGGGAATAGCTTGGGCGGAGAGCTTGTCCGCGGACATATCGCGAACAAAGGCACGAGAGACCCAGACCCGGAACACCGACGCATCGCCAACCTCCCCCGTCCAACGCACTGTCGGCGAGGTCTCCAGCAAGGAGACACGAGGCCAGAGGTTGAGCTGATGCGCAACGTACCAGCCCGAAAACAGCCACAGAAAATGGGGAGCAGCCGCATGGATCATGGAGGTACGAGCGACCTGTCGAAATTGTGGCATAAGTAGTTAGGTTTAAGTGGTCCTAGGCTTAGTAGCCTAGGCCAAAGGGGGTCGAGATAGTTTGTGCCAAGGAGGGAGAGTCGAGAAAATGAGAGGAGAATGTGTGTGTTCACTATAGCACTAGGGTACATATAGCAAACAAAGAGGTGCACCACCTATAAAGTTAATATCTACACTACAGCTAGAACTACATGCAGGTATAAGAATATAATTCTGACATCCCCCCGTAACTGCATGCAGGAATAGCTAAGTGCAGAACACAACCTGCAGGGGTACAGCACAGATAGAGAAAACAGCAACAGCAGGCAAGGTAACAGAGCAGGTACAGCAGCAAAGGGGCAGGCACTCCTGCCACCCCTTTACTCTCCTCCCCCCCCCCCCCCCCCCACCTCAGAGGGACGGGGGCTGGTTGGTCTCACACCCGCCACCCCAATGCCACTCCCCTGGCTCCCCCACACCCTCGCACCCTCCCCCCAGCGGCAGCTGCAGCAATGGGAACGAAAGGAGGAGGAGGGGAAGGGAAACACACCACCCATCACCCCCATACCCGCCACCCCCATACCCTCCGTTCCACGGCTGCACGCGCAGCAGGGAGACGAAGAAGGGGGGGGGGGGGGGGGGGAGAGCAGCAACGGGCAGCACAGGCACGGGCAGCAACGGGCGACAATGGGCAGCACAGGCACGGGCAGCAACGGGCGGCAACAGGCAGCACAGGGAGGCGGCTGCACCGGGTCCAGGAGCGGCGTCGCATGCAGCTGCAGGGTCGGCACCGTGGGGTCCAGGGGCGGCGTCGCGGGGTCCAGGGGCGGCGTCGTGGGGTCCAGGGGCGGCTGCTCCAGGGGCCAGGGGCGGCTGCTGAGGTCCAGGGGCGGCTGCACCAGGGGCGGCTGCTCCAGGGGCCAGGGGCGGCTGCTGAGGTCCAGGGGCGGCTGCACCAGGGGCGGCTGCTCCAGGGGCCAGGGGCGGCTGCTCTGGGTCCAGGGGCGGCTGCTCCAGGGGCGGCTGCACCAGGGGCGGCTACTCCGACGCGCGGCCCCCCCCAGGTCGCCCCTCCCGTCGCCTGTCGAGGCGACCTGGGGGGGCCGCGCGCGACAGGCGACGAAACCGCCGCACGCCTCGGGGCGCACGACGGGCAGGGCACCGTCGCGCGCCACGGGGCGCACGACGTGCAGGCAGGCAGGCAGGCAGGGCACCGTCGCGCGCCACGGGGCGCACGACAGGCAGGCGGGCAGGCAGGCAGGGCACCGTCGCGCGCCACCGGGCGCACGACGGGCAGGCAGGGCACCGTCGCGGGCGCCAGGGATGGGTCCGCAGCGGCTCAGGGCGCCGTCGCGGGCGCCAGGGGCGGGTCCGCGTCGGGCAGAAAAAAACGTCATGCGCCACCCAGGCGCGGGACAGAACGAAAATCGCCACGCGCCCGAGGCGCGCGACCGGAAAAACAGCAGCGGAAGCGAGAGGCTGGCCCATAGGCCAGGACTTAACAGGCTCTGATAGCATGTCGAAAGAGTGGCATAAGTAGTTAGGTTTAAGTGGGCCTAGGCTTAGTAGCCTAGGCCAAAGGGGGTCGAGATAGTTTGTGCCAAGGAGGGAGAGTCGAGAAAATGAGAGGAGAATGTGTGTGTTCACTATAGCACTAGGGTACATATAGCAAACAAAGAGGTGCACCACCTATAAAGTTAATATCTACACTACAGTTAGAACTACATGCAGGTATAAGAATATAATTCTGACACGACCTCCATGACTAAGCCAATGCGGTGCTCAGCAATCCCATTTTGCAGAGGGGAGGCCGGAAGCGTGAACGACTAGAGAATGCCCTCCCCACGACAAAAGTCATGCAAGAGGTCGGAGGAGAACTCACCACCTTTGTCGGAGTGCAGACGCAGGACTAGAAGGTCCAGGCGGAACCGCTCGCGGAGATGGAGACAGACTGCACGGATCCAAGGGATCAAGACATCAACAACCTCACCCTTGCTACGCAAGGGAAAGACCGTGGTGTAATGTGTGTAGTCGTCAACAACCAGCAGAAAGTAGCACTCGCGGCCCCGTCCACTGACGCGGGCTGGGCCCCACACGTCCATGTGAAGAGTCTGCAGGGGAGCACTCGTCAGGGGGAAACGAGGAGGAGTGAGGAGCGGCGCGCTGCCGCCCCTCGACGCAAAGAAGGCAGGGCGGGGCGGGCGAGGGCGGGAGGGGAGGCAGAGACCTGGGAAGACCAGAGACAAAGAGGCGGGATTGCATGCCACAAAGGCGTGGCAGGGAGGGGTGACACGAGAGTCTGGTGCGACAGGAGGCGACACGAGCATGTCAGAAAAATGAACAAGGATGCATGAACTATGAAAGAGTTGGGTACAAGTACTAACCCTAATTGGGTTGTACCCCTTATGGGCTACCCCACTATAGCCTACACAAATGTAAGCACTATAGCATTCTCACACAACCCCATAGGCAAAGTGGGGGAGAACAAGTGGTCACAAGACCAGTGAAGAAAAGCAAAGCAAGCTCAAGGCGGATCACAAAGTCACCACACAGTCCGAGCACAAGCAAAGGGCCGCAAGGCCAGTTCACATGCATAGTTTTATAAAAGAGAACAAACAATACTGTGATCATACCCTAGCAAGAGTAAGCATGCAGGTCCATATATAGATCACAGTACAAGCAAAGTCACACAGTGAGCAAGTGAGGCAAAGTAGGCACAAGGCCTAAATCAGTAGAGAAGCGCTGATGATCACCGGACTGAAGTGCCTTGGTGAATATATCAGCAGTGTTGGCCCTAGTGGCCACGTATGCAAGACAAAGCTGACCACGCTGCTGCAACTCTCGAGCAAGGAAGTATCGCAGAGGGATTTGCTTCGTTCTGTGCTCCATTCTGTGCTCCTGACACAAGGCCATCATGGCCTTGTTGTCTATGTACAGAACTGGAGGTGAACGAGGCTGCTCTCCCAAGTCAGTCAGCAGGTAGGTGAGCCAGCGTAACTCCTGTGCAGCCATGGCCCCTGCGTAGATCTCAGCCTCACAACTGGAACTGAGAACCGAAGACGAGCGGGTAGACCGCCAGGAAACAGAGCCGGAACCGATGCTGAAGGTGTAACCCTGTGACGCCCGTATGAGAGAATTGACGAAAGACTGATTGAACTAGAAAGCATAAGGGTACAAGTAGAAAACACAAAAGTGTTGTACCCTCTAAGGACTACCCCACTACAGCCTAAACAGACTATAGTAGATATAAGTTTGACACACCCCCATAGGCAAAGTGGGGGAGAACAAGGGGTCACAAGACCAGTCAAGAAAGACAAAGCAAGCTCAGGGTGGATCACAAAGTCACCACACAGTCTGAGCACAAGCAAAGGGCCATAAGGCCAGTTCACATGCAGAGTTATATAAATGAAAGCAAACAATACAGTGAACACAACCTAGCAAGTGTAAGCATGCAGGTATAAGTATATAGAGTACAGTACAAGCAGAGTCAAGAAGTCAACAAGTGAGGCACAGTAGGTACAAGGCCTAACACAGTACAGAAACGCTGATGATCACAAGGCTGAAGTGCCTTGGTGAAAACATCAGCAGTGTTGGCCTGAGAGGCCACGTAAGCAAGACGAAGCTGGCCACGCTGCTGCAACTCTCGAGCAAGGAAGTAGCGCAGAGCAATGTGCTTCGTTCTGTGCTCCAGTCTGTGCTCCTGACACAAGGCCAGCATGGCCTTGTTGTCGACGTACAGAACTGGAGGAGAACGAGGCGCCTCTCCCAAGTCGGTCAGCAGGTAGGTGAGCCAGCGAAGCTCCTGTGCAGCCATGGCTCCAGCGTAGATCTCAGCCTCACAGCTGGAGCTGAAAACAGAAGAAGAGCGGGTAGACCGCCAAGAGACAGAGCCGGAGCCAAGACTGAAGGTGTAACCCTGTGACGACCGCTGCGTAGCCAATTCGTCAACCCAGGAGGCAGAGGAGTGGACTGTGGCGAGGAGTAGGTGAAGCCGAAGCGCTGAAGGACCTGCTGCACCATGTGTGACTGAGTCAAGGTAATGGTGCGCTGTGCTCTGTCCCGGGTGATCCGCAAGCCAAGATAGCTTGTGAGCTCACCCAGGTCTGTGCACATGTGTCTCTTCTGCAGCTCGGACTTCACGTGGGCGAGTGCCTCCGTGTCAGAAGTAGCAAAGACGAGGTCGTCTACGTACACTAGAACGTAGAACGGCGGCAGAGTAGCGTCAGTGCGTAGAAACAGAGAAGGGTCAGCAGTGGAAGGAGCAAAACCAAGAGCAGCAAGAGTCGTCCTGAGCGTGTCGTGCCACTCACGGGGCGCCTGGCGGAGACCGTAGACTGGCCGCCGGAGGCTCCACTGGGTACCAGCAGGAAACGACCCAGTGAAGCCAGGTGGGCGGCGCAGCCAGATCTCCTCGTGCAGGCTGCCCTGTAGGAAGGCTGTGCTGAAGTCAAGCGAGTGGAGCTCGTAGTCACGCTGAGCAACAACGTGCAGCAGTACCCGAAGAGTGGTCATCTTCGGGGTAGGGGAGAAGGTCTGAAAGAAGTCAACTCCCTGTCACTGACTGAAGCCACGTGCAACGTAACGCGCCTTGAAGACAGGCGGAGAACCCGGCGGCCGCTTCACCCTGAAGATCCACATGCCACTGACGATGTTCGCCCCAGGTGGGGGAACGTCGTCTACGTAGGTGCCTGTGGACTTCCAGGAAGCCATCTCTGCGTCCATGGCTGCCTGCCACTGAGAGGAGTAGGGACCCTCTATCGCCTCTGCGTAAGAGCGCGGGGTCGGGATGTCTAGTGCATCCGGGTATACCTCAGGGGCAAGCAGCATGGACACGAGATGAGGTGAAGCAGCGGCAAAGCACTCAAGGTCCTCCTGTCTGTCCTCAAGGACGTCCGTGCCAAGAGCACACTCACCCCCGACGGACGAAGGACAGACAGACGCAGACTCAGCAACAAGACTAGCGGCGTAGTCTAGGCGACAGGCTGCAGCAAAGTCAACGAGCTCAGTAACAAGAGCAGAAGCAGCAGTGGACTCAAACAGAGGGTTAGTGACAGCAGTGGCCAGAAAGCGCGTGACAGTAGGACTAGCAGCACGAAGGGAGTCAGACTCCGGGTCCTGACCATCAGGAAGAGAGGACGCAGGAGGAGACGGCAGAGGGACACGCTGTGGGGCAGTAGAAGAACGCAGAGTCATAGAGTGAGTGCCTGGGACAGGAGGAGGACGCGGACGCGAAACACGACCAGCGCGAACAGTACGGACAGGCGACGCAGAGCGAGACACAGGCGACACAGGACTCAGGAAAGGAGGAGGAGGACCAGGAGAAGGCGAGGAGCCAAGAACCTGCTGAAGGAGCGGAACGTAGTACGGCCGCGGCCGCGCAGCGCCTCCAGAAACAGCAGAGACAGAACCGGAACCCTTAGCCCCAGGGTCTCCAGTCCCAGCAGCACCTCCAGCAGCTCCAGCACCAGCACCACCTCCAGCAGAGCCAGCACCTCCAGCAGCCCCAGTAGCACCTCCAGCACCTCCAGCAGCTCCAGCACCAGCAGCACCTCTAGCAGCTCCAGCACCAGCAGCACCTCCAGCAGCTCCAGCACCAGCAGCACCTCCAGCAGCTCCAGCACCAGTAGCACCTCCAGTCGCGCCAGCACCTCCAGTAGCTCCAGTAGCACCTCCAGCAGCGCCAGCACCTCCAGTAGCTCCAGTAGCACCTCCAGCACCTCCAGCAGCTCCAGCACCAGCAGTACCTCCAGCAGCTCCAGCACCAGCACCACCTCCAGCAGCAACTCGACAGCGCCGAGAGTACCACTCACGAAGCCGCTGTGGAGAGAGGGGCTCCCGCCGCGACGGGACACCTGGAGCACCTCCAGACTCAGCACGCGCAGGCTCAGCACCTCCAGACACAGTACCCTCAGGCGCCACACCCCCAGGCTCAGCACACCCAGTCTCAGCACCCCCAGAGTCAGCACCCCCAGTCCCCGCACCCGCAGGATCAGCACCCCTAGCAGCACCTGAGTCGACAGCTACCTCGACCGGCTCGGCAGGGTCTACCTGGGACACACCTGAGGGGGCAGGACCCTGGGGGGGGAGGGGGTCTACCAGTGGAGTACCTGGTGCCAGGAAGAGTGGCGGGGGGGGGGGAGAGGCAGTGCGGTAGGGAAAGAGACGGTAGTACGACACTGACTCGTCGAACGTGACGTCCTGAGAGGACAGAACACGACGCGAGGTAGGGTGGTAGAACTGCCACCCGGGTGCGTCAGGAGGGAAGCCAAGGAAGACACTGGGAACGGCACGGGAGGACTGTCGCGATACATATTTTATATGTATGTTTATAACTGCCCGTGGCATCAGCTTTAGTGTAGTTATGCCTTCTTACATTGGTGGTGCACCTTCTCTTTGTTCCTTTGCTATATGTTCTTGCAAACCTATAGTGAAATCATTCCATTCTCGATATCCTCCCTTGGCTTGACACTCTCGTCACCCGCTTGGCCTAGGCTTCTAAGCCTAGGCCCTAGTTAAACCCGTTCCTAGCTAAGTTCGTCTCGTGACATGGTATCGAGCTACTAAGATCCTACTCCTAGGTCAATGGGCCCACCACCAGCTGTCGCTATGACGCGCCCCGTCGATCAGGTCGTTGCGCAGCCCGTTACGCGCATCGCTGGCCCCACCCGTCGCTCGCCCGTCGCCCCAACGGCTCGACGACCCACTGCTGCTGCGCTAGTGGCGACGAGCTGCGCGACGGCGCTCGTCACGCCCCACCGTTTCGGCCCCCCCAGTTCACCCGCGGACCCGCGAGCAAGAGAGACAGCGGATCCGCGGACCTGTCAGCAACTGAGCCTGCGGACCCGCGAACCCGATTTCAGCAAGCCCTCCGACGGACCCGCCGTCGAACCCGCCAACGAGAGCGCCAGCAAGCCCGCCTGCGACCCACCACCCGCACCCGCGCGACCCGTTCCTGCCCCGCCTGCATCTGCCGCGCCCGCTACTGCCGTTTCGTCACATTCCCACCGCCCCACCCGGAAACCGCTGCCCCCACCTGTACCCCCCGCCTCACCCGTACCCGCCGTCCCACCTGTAAGCCGCCGCCTCACCCGTACCCGCTGCCCCACCTGTAAACAGCCGCCAGCACCAGCCCCGACGCCAGTCACCAGCGCCGTCACGCCAGCACTACCGCCAGCACCAGCGCCATCCGCCAGCGTCACCACCAGCACCACCGCCCGTCCCTTCCCCCTCCCCTGTCGCCCTCCCTTCCGTGATTGCGGATGCGGTGGGGGAGGTGGCGTGGAGGGGATTGCCACCGTGGCCTCCCTGCGCTTCCCCACCCGTCCCGCCCCTGCGCGTTTGCAGCGGCAATCCCTGTGTGGGGGAGGAAGGGGGGAAGGGGGTGATGGCGGGACGGGGGTGGCGTGGAAATGGTGGCCGCCTTGAGCCACTGCAGCACCACCCTCTGCCCTGCCTCGCTCCTCCTGCGGCTGCTGCTGTGGGGGGGAGGTGGCAGGGACGGGGGGGTGGGGGGGCTGGCTGCCATGTGAAGGACAGTGCAAGGACTACTGTGGGTGGGGCAGGGTGTGGAGGAAAGAAGGGGGGGGAGGGAGTGCGGTTCGAGGGGCGGCTTGAATGGGGGGTGAGGTTCAAGGGGGGTGGTTGATTGGGGGTGGGGATGTGGGGGTTAGTAAGAGGGGACGCCGCGGCCACCCCCCCACCTCCTCTCCTCATCCCCCACTCACCCCCCCCCTTCGTAAAAGGGGGTTAGTAAGAGGGGACGCCGCGGCCACCCCCCCACCTCCTCTCCTCATCCCTCACTCACCTCCTTAGTTCTTACCTCCTCTCCTCTCCTCTCTCTCTCTCTCGCCTCCTCCTCCTCACTTACCTCTCTGCCGTCTTCCACTGCGCCTGCTACACTCCTTCAGGGGGTGTGACTTCCTCTAGCTATGAGCTGCAGGCAGTTAAGGGGGTGTGTCGCGATACATATTTTATATGTATGTTTATAACTGCCTGTAGCATCAGCTTTAGTGTAGTTATGCCTTCTTACATTGGTGGTGCACCTTCTCTTTGTTCCTTTGCTATATGTTCTTGCAAACCTATAGTGAAATCATTCCATTCTCGACATCCTCCCTTGGCTTGACACTCTCGTCACCCGCTTGGCCTAGGCTTCTAAGCCTAGGCCCTAGTTAAACCCGTTCCTAGCTAAGTTCGTCTCGTGACAAGGACAGCTTGTCCGCTGTAGTATCGCGGACAAAAGCTCGAGATCCCCAGACTCGGAACGCTGACGCATCGCCAACCTTCCCCGTCCACCTCAGTGTAGGTGTGGTCTCCGGTAAGGAGACACGAGGCTGAAGGTTGATCTGATGCGCAGCGTACTGAACCGCGAACGGCCACAGAAAATGGGGAGCAGCCGCATGGATCATGGACGTACGAACGACGTCCATGACCATGCCAATGCGGCGCTCAGCAATCCCATTTTTGTGTGGGGAGGCCGGAAGCGTGAACGTCTGGCGGATGCCCTCCGCACGACAAAAGGCCCTAAGGAGGTCAGAGGAAAACTCACCACCTCTGTCGGAGTGCAGACGCAGAAAAGGGAGGTCCGAGCCAAAACTCTCGCTGAGCTGGCGACGAGCACCGCAGATCCAGTCGATCAACACCTCAGGGACCTCACCCTTGCTGCGCAAGGGGAAACTGTGGTGTAACGCGAGTAGTCGTCAACGACCAGCAGGAAGTAACGCTCGTGACCCTGTCCACGGACGCGGGCTGGGCCCCACACGTCCATGTGAAGAGTCTGCAGAGGGGCCTCAGTCGGAGGAAACGAGGAGAAGTGAGGAGCGGCGCGCTGCCGGCCCTCGACACAAGGAACACAGGTGGGGGCAGGCCCCGGAGGAAGGGGAGGGAGGGACCTGGGGAGTCCAGAGACAAGAGCACGGGAGGCCATACCTCGAAGACGAGGCAGGGAGGGGTGACCAAGGCGGTGGTGCCAAAGGAGAGTCTCGTGCGCCAGAGGACGACACGAGCAGGGGGCAGACGCAGGACTAGACCTGGATGCGGCAGCAAACACCTGACTGGACGCAGCCACCTGACCAGACACAGGTACCGGAGGAGGCGCAGTAGTCAGTGTGTACAGACTCGACCCTGGCCGACGGGTGAACGTGGCCAGGTGGCGGCCCGTCCGAGAGCAAGTGCAGTGGGTCACACGCTGACCTCCAGGGGTGAACTGGTCAACCCACGCGTCCTGGAGGTCAGCTCCACTCACCAAGTTCGTAGAGAACGAGGGGAGGTGGAGTCCCGACAGCAAGCCCGACGGGGCCGCCGGACACGGTAGCACCGTGGAGGAGTGTGCAAGGACTGGGCCCCCGGAGGGGTCAGCAAGGGAGACCGCAACAGGCCGACTGAGCGGCGTGAGCGTGGTGCTGTCTCTAAAGAAAGAGCGCGAAGCACCAGATTCAAGTGTGAAAGTGTGAAAGGACTCAGTAGGTGCAGTGCCAGAGAGAGGAGACGTACCAGCACCTGGAGCAGCAGACGCACTAGCACCTAGAGCAGCAGCCGCACTAGCACCTAGAGCAGCAGCCACAGTGCCCGGGTCGGGCGGGACACTCAGGTAACAGTCACCCTCAGTAATATCAGCAAGAGTATACATGGCAGCAAGGATAGCATCAAAGTCTAGATCAAAGATAGGCACATTCTGCAGAAGCAGATCATGCCGACGAGGAAGCTCAACGGCGTCAGGAAACTGGGCACGCCAAGCGTCAGTCAAGCGACCGAAGCAGCGCTGCGTGGTGTGTGGGAGACCACACACCTCCCCACTCCGAGTGCCGGTGCGAAGAACGTAAGAGCAGGGACCCACACCCCCAGACCTCCCACGCCCAGCGTACCACTCACGGAGCTGCTGAACCGACGGGGTCTCACGGGTGCGCAGCTGCTGCTGGCGCTGGCTGCCACCAAGGCCTCCACGCTGCGTGGCTGCACCTCGACCAGCACCACCTCCTCCGCTACCTCCACCACCGCTGCCGCCGCCCCCACCTCCTCCGCCACCGCCGCCACGGCCTCCACTGCCGCCACCGACGCCCCCACTCCCGGTACCACCCCCACCACCACCTCCACCTCCTCCACCTCCTTGCCCTTGCCGGTGCGGCGTCGCCCACTAGAGGCAGACGCAGCGCCGACCTCCTCAGTGCCAACGAGGTCGACAGCAGCAGCAGAGGCAACAGAGGGGAGAAGGGGAACAGGGGAACACCCCTCAAAGAAGGGGGTGCGACGGTCGCCGCGAGAAGCACCGACAGCTAAGATACTCTTCTCAGCTGCAGCAAGGCGCTCCTCTAGCAAGTCGACAGTCAGCTCGGTGGGGCAAAGGGAGAGAAAGTGGTCCTTGATTGAAGAGAGAGAGTCAGGGAGGCGGGTGACTAGGTAGTAAAGGGTGATGTACATGGGGGGGGAGTTCGTGGGAAGGAACGCAGTGGGAAGGGCAGCGCGGTAGCGGGCGTCATTGGTGCGAAGGTGAGCAACCAGGTCAGCAACTGTGGCAAAGGCTGCAAGGTCAGGGAACAGGTACGGCAGCATGAGGCGGCTGAGGGCAGCAGTGGCAGGGGAGGAGTAGCGTGCAACTACAGCGTCGTACAGAGTCTTAGCACTCTTGTACTGACTAAAGTGCGCGCGCTCAGTAGACGGTAGGTGACTACGCACAGCAAGGCGGGCAGCAGCATCGCGCGTGGTCCACTGCGAGCGAACAGTACTGTCAGCATCAGCAGCAGGGGCAGTAGAGGCACCAGACGTGAGATCGAACAGTGAGAGACCATCCTTGCTATCGCACTGTAGGAAAAGCTGCAGATCATCTAGCCAGACCTCAAAGTCAACTGCTCGACCCTCAGCGTCAAAAGTAAGAACACTGAGACTAGCCATGACAGGAGCAGCAGCAGGCTAGCAGCAGCAGCAGTGCAACTCAGCTAAGCAGGCTAGGCAGGGCAGCGCAGCTCGGTAGGGCGGCTCGAAAGGGCGGCGCGGCTCGGTGGAACGGTGCGGCTCGGCAGCGCGGCTCGGCTTGGCGGTGCGCTTACCAGGGGCGAGGCCGGGGCAGGGCCGGGGGAGGGTCGGGGCCGGGGTAGGGCCGGGGCCGGGCCGCAGAAGATCCGGAGCCGGGCCGAGGCAGGGCCGCGACACTGCAGGAGCAGAGCAGGGGCAGAGCCGGGGCAGGGCCGGGGCAGAGCCGAGGCAGGGCCGGGGCGAGGCTATGACAGGTCCGGGACAGAGCCGCGACAGGGTCGGGGTAGGTCCGGGACGGGGCCACGACGGGGCCGGGACAGGGCCGGGGTCGGGGGAGGTCCGGGACGGGGCCGCGACAGGGTCGGGGAAGGGCCGGGGTCGGGGCAGGTCCGGGACAGGGCCGGGGTCGGGGCAGAGCCGGGACGGGGCCGGGGAAGGGCCGGGGCGGGCCTCGAAGGGGCCGCAACAGGCCGTGAAGGGGCCGCGACAGGGGCCGCGAAGGGGCCGCGACAGGGGCCGCTACGGGCCGCGAAGGGGCCGCGACAGGCCGTGAGGGGGGCCTAACGGGCCGCGAAGGGGCCGCTACAGGCCGTAAAGGGGGGGGGGGGGGCGCGAAGGGGCCTAACGGGCCGCGAAGGGGCCGCTACAGGCCGGAAAGGGGGCCGCGAAGCTGCCTAACGGGCCGCGAAGGGGCCGCTACAGGCCGTAAAGGGGGGCTGCGAAGGGGCCTAACGGGCCGCAAAGGGGGTCGCGACGGGCCTAACGGGCCGCGAAAGGGGCCGCTACGGGCCGCAAGGGGGCCGCTACGGGCCGCAAGGGGGCCACTACGGGCCGTGAGGGGGGGTCGCTACGGGCCGCGAAAGGGGCGGGGGCCGCGACGGGTCGCAAAAGGGGCCTTGAGGGGGGCCGCTACGGGCCGCGAAAGGGGCCACTACGGGCCGTGAGGGGGGGCCGCTACGGGCCGCGAAGGGGGGCACTACGGGCCGTGATGGGGGCCGCTACGGGCCGCGAAGGGGCCTCGAAGGGCAGGCGCGACGCGCGCGTCGGGCAGGTAAGGAAAAAAAAAACTTTTCGTGGTGGGCCCTTAGGAAAAATCGAAACTAGCTCTATACCATGTGAGAGAATTGACGAAAGAATGATTGAACTAGAAAGCAGAAGGGTACAAGTAGAAAACACAAAAGTGTTGTACCCTCTAAGGACTACCCCGCTACAGCCTAAACAGACTATAGTAGATATAAGTTTGACAGACCACTGTGTAGTCAAGTCGTCAACCCAAGAAGCGTCTGCGTGACCAGTGAGGACAACTGGACCCCGTCCTCCAAGCACGAGACCCATGCCCGACGTACTGCACAAGTAACACAGTACCCTCTTTGCAGCATCCCAGTGCACCTTTCGGTGCCTACCGGGAGCCACGTAGCAATCCAGGAGGCTGAGAGGGTACGCGAGGTCAGATCGTGTGCACGTCATCAGGTACATGAGGCAACCCACAAGCTCTAGGTACGGACCACTCGGCTCTACGGACTCGTCCGAAGGTGGAGCTGAGTCCTCTCTTCCTGCCGTCCCTGAACCTGAGTCTGGCCTCGCTCGTGCTGCCAGTCCCATTGTCTCTCGTCTCTTCGCCACTGCTGTCACTGACCCTTCCTTTGCGTCTGCTGCTGGACCCTGTCCTCCAAGCACGAGCCCCATGCCCGACGTACTGCAAAAGTAATGCAGTACCCTCTTCGCAGCATCCCAGTGCACCTTTCGGTGCCTACCGGGAGCCACGTAGCGAGCCAGGAGGCTGAGAGGGTACGCGAGGTCAGGTCGAGTGCACGTCATCAGATACATGAGGCAACCCACAAGCTCTGGGTACGGACCACTTGGCTCTACGGACTCGTCCAAAGGTGGAGCTGAGAGCGAGTGGCCGGTAGACAGAGGAGTGGGCTGTGGCAAGGAGAACTGGAAGCCGAAGCGCTGAAGGACCTGGTGCACCATGTGTGACTGAGTCAGGGTGATGGTGCGACGTGCTCTTTCCTGGGTGATCTGCAAGCCAAGATAGCTGCGCTGTTCACCCAGGTCAGTGCAGGTTTGTCTCTTCTGCAGCTCCGACTTCACAAGGGTCAGTGCCTCAGTGTCAGTAGTGGCAAAGACCAGGTCGTCGACGTACACTAGGACGTAGAACAGCGGCAGCAACGTGTCGGTGCGTAGAAACAGCGACGGGTCAGCAGTCGAAGGAATAAACCCCTGAGCCGCAAGTGTAGTCCTCAGTGTGTCGTGCCACTCGCGAGGCGCCTGGCAGAGACCGTAGACTGGCCGCCGGAGGCTCCACTGGGTACTTGCAGGAAACGAACTAGTGAAGCCAGGTGGGCGGCGTAGCCTCATCTCCTCGTGTAAGCTGTGCTGAAGTCCAGAGAGTGCAACTCGTAATCACGCTGAGCAGCGACGTGCAGCAACACCCGAAGAGTGGTCATCTTCGGGGAGGGTGAGAAGGTCTGGAAGTAGTCGACCCCCTGTCGTTGACTGAAGCCTCTAGCAACGTAACGCGCCTTGAAGGCAGGCGGAGAACCCGGCGGCCGCTTCACCCTGAAAATCCACATGCCACCGACAATGTTCGCCCGATACGGGGGAACTGCGTCGACTTAGGTGCCTGTGGACTTCCAAGATGCCATCTCGGCATCCATGGCTGCCTGCCAATGAGAGGAGTAAGGACCCGTAATCGCCTCTGCGTAAGAGCGCGGGGTCGGGATGTCTGGTGCATCCGGGTCTCCCTCAGGGGCAAGCAGCATGGAAGCGAAACAAGGTACAGCAGTTGCAAGACACTCAAAGTCCTCCTGCCTGTCCTCAAGGACGTTCGTGCTAAGAGCACACTCACCCCCGATGGATGGAGGACTCGCAGACTCAGAATCAGTGACAAGAGCAGTGGCGTAGTCTAGACGATAGGCAGCAGCAAAGTCAACCAGCTTAGCAACGAGGGCAAACGCAGCAGTGGACTCAAACGAAGGGTAAGTGACAACAGTGGCGAGGAGACGAGAGACAGTGGGACTAGCAGCACGAGCACGGTCAGACTAAGGGTCAAGGATGGCAGAAAGAGAGGACTCAGGAGGAGCATGCAGAGGAACACGCAGTGGAACAGAGGAAGGACGAAGTGCCATAGCGCGTGTGCCGGGGACAGGAGGAGGACACGGACGAGGAACGCGACGACTAGCTCGAACAGGGGAGGCAGGACGAGATGCAGGCTCACGACGCTTTGTAAGGCCACTGGTCTGCTCAGAGTAAAGAGAAGGGGCAGGCACTGGGGAGGCTTGCTGTAACGGCGGCTGCGACTGATCAGGCGGTGGACACAGTAGGGGAGGAGTAAGGGCAGTAGAAGAGGGGACACCAAGAATCTGCTGAAGCAGGGGAACAAAGTACGGTCGTGGCTTCACAGTGCCTCCAGCACTAGTACCACCAGCACCCCCAGCTCCAGCACCTCCAGCTCTAGGGTCAACAGCTCCAGATCCTACAGCTCAAGCGCCTCCAGCTCCAGCGCCACCAGCGCCAGGGCCTCCAGCTCCAGCGCCTCCAAACTCAGCAGCTCTAGGCTCAGTAGGGTCTCCAGCTCCAGCGCCCCCAACAACACCAGTCCCGGCAGCTCTAGTACCCCTTATACGAGCACCTCCAGAACTAGCAGCTGCAGCACCTCCAGTACCACCAGCTCCAGCAGTAACTCTAGCACCTCCAACTCCAGTGTCTCCAGTGGCAGGGTCTCAAGCTCCGACAGCTCCACTCCGAAGGCGGGTGTGCTGAGCAAACCACTCGCGCAGCTACTGCGGGGAGAGAGGCTCCGGTCGGGGAGACAGTCGTGGCGAAGCACACGCAGGACCTCCAGCAGAAGCAGTACCCCGAGGCCCAGCACCCCCAGACTCCGCACCCTCAGACTCAGCGCCCCCAGGCTCAACACCCTCAGGCTCAACACCCCTAGGCTCCACACCCGCAGTCTCAGCACCCCCAGGCTCCGCACCTCCAGGCTCAGCACCCACAGGCTCAGCACCCCCAGACCCGGCACCCTCAAACTCAGCGCCCCCGGGCTCCGCACCCCCAGACGCAACAACCCCAGACCTAGCACCTCGAGCAGCACCTGAGTCGCCAGCTACCTCAACAGGCACAGTACCAGGGAGAGGGTCTACCTGAGACACACCTCAGGGAGCGGGACCCTGGGGCGGGAGGGGGTCTACCGGAGGGGTACCGGGAGCAAGGAAGAGCGGCGAGGGCGGGGGAGGGGCAGAGCGGTAGGTGAAGAGATGGTAAAAGGGAAGCGACTCGTCAAACGTGACGTCCTTAGAGGGGAAGACACAGCACGAGGTAGGGTGGTAAAACTGCCAGCCAGGCGCATCAAGGGGAAAGCCAAGGAAGACGCAGGGGATATCACGGGCGGAGAGCTTGTCCGCGGACGTATCGCGAACAAAGGCACGAGAGCCCCAGACCCGGAACACCGACGCATCGCCAACCTCCCCCGTCCAACGCAGTGTGGGTGAGGTCTCCGGCAAGGAGACAAGGAGGTTGAGCTGATGCGCAGTGTACCGGACCGCAAACGGCCACAGAAAATGGGGGGCAGCTGCTTGGAACACCTGGCACCCAAGCCACTAGGTGTTCAATCCAACATGCCCGTAGCATGCACGGGATGGATCTTTAGGGGGTGGTTCCATGAGAGAATCCGCGTATTCATCATCACCCTTGGTCGTGAAGCAAAATGCCGCACAGTCCTTGTCCAACTTCCCAATGGCTACCGTAGCGTAGTCGGTGTACTTGGGTTGAGGACGAACCTCACGACGCTCGCGGGTCAAGGCCAATGGTAGGGAGGAAGGTGTGGAGGTAGTTGCCGCCTCGGTTGGTGACACCTCCACGACATCATCAACGCTCTCCGTGTTGTTCTCTCCCCCTCCATCTTCGGCTTCCTTCTCCACTTGAGGTGGAACCTCACTTTCTTCAACCTCCTCTTGTGCCGGAAGGATGAAGGTGACTTGTTGAGTTGGTTTCTCCTTCGTCAGGAACTTGTCTTCGTCGAAGACCATGTCCCGAGACGTGACGACGCGCTTGTCACCCAATTCCCACACTCGCCACGCACGCTCGTTCGCCGCAATTCCCAAGTAGATCGCCGCACGACCTTTCGGTTGCAACTTGTGGCGAAGTGGTTCTGGTACATGGTAGTAGCAAAGGCACCCAAAGGTGCGTAGGAGGGATAGGTTTGGATTCGTTCCGATCCATGCTTCGAACGGAGTCGTTCCCGGGAGCACCTTTGTCGGCAAACGGCTACGAATCCACGCCGCTAACGAACTCGCCTCACCCCACCACTCGCTCCCAAGCTTGGAGTGTTGAAGAAGTGAACTAACGGCTTCCACCAACGTGCAATTAAGCCGCTCCGCCGCTCCATTTTGTTGGGGTGTGTAGGGTGTTGTGACGTCGTGCTTAATGCCTTTGCTCTTCATCCATTTCTCAAGCTCCGCGTTCACGAATTCGCCGCCACCGTCGGTGCGAATAGCCTTGATCTGCTTCTTGTCGTCGTCGCAAACTTCGAGCGCCCACTCTTGAATCGCCTTGGCCACATCGCCCTTTGCCTTCAAGAGTCGGGTCCAACACATCCGTGTCGCGTCGTCGAGCATCACCAAGAGGAACCACGCTCCTCCCTTTGATGCATGCCGCATCGGTCCACACACGTCCATGTGAACAAGCGCAAGCGGGTCCTTAGCAAGGGGTGAGGTACGGCTACCAAATGGCTTGCGAGCCATTTTTCCTTCGACACACGCCGCGCACACGCCCTTCTCGTCGTCACCGGCGATCACGTCGACTCCCTTCGCAAGTCCTTTGTTGGCCAACTCCTTGACCGACTCGTAGTTGGCGTGCGCAAGCCGATTATGCCACGCCTTGAGAGTCGCCTTGGAACCTTGCGCCACGTTGGATGAAGCCGCTTTCGGGTGCGTCTTGAGTTGGTAGAGTTCTCCGTTGAGAACGCCTTGTGCGAATTGCTCCCCCTTCCAAAAGAGGTTCATCTTCGCATCGTCCATAGTGAAGGTAACTCCCTTCTTCGCAAATTGCGAAACGGAGAGGAGATTCACCTTCAACCACGGGACATGAATCACGTTCGTGATGTCCATCGGACCGTGTCAGAATCTTATAGTGCTTACATTTGTGTAGGCTATAGTGGGGTAGCCCATAAGGGGTACAACCCAATTAGGGTTAGTACTTGTACCCAACTTCTGCTCAATGCATTCATTCTCGTTCATTCTTCTGACATGGTTTCAGAGCAGGTCCTTTGTTAGGACCGTTTTTTTTTTGCCCACCACATCGCTGCCCTGCTAGCCGCCCTTTGCAGCCCTCGTGCTGCCCCTACTGCCCCGCACGCCCCATCGACCCTAGGCACATGCCCTCCCGTTGCCCCTAGGCCCCGCGCGCCCGTCGACCCCTAGGCCCTGGTGCGACCCGTCGACCCCTAGGCCCCAGCCCCCGTCGACATCTAGGCCAGGCCCGCCCGTCGACCCCTAGGCCACGGCCCGCCCGTCGCCCCTAGGCCCCGGCGCGACCCGTCGACCCCTCTGCCTGGCCTGCCCGTCGACCCCTAGGCCCCGGCCCCCCGTCGACCCCTACGTCCGGCGCGACCCGTCAACCCCTAGGCCCTAGCCCCACGTAGACCCCTCCGCCCGGCCCGCCCGTCGACCCCTAGGCCCCGGCCCCTCGTCGACCCCTACGCCCGGCGTGACCCGTCGACCCCTAGGCCCCGGCCCCACGTCGACCCCTACGCCCGGCCCGCCCGTCGACCCCTAGGCCCTGGCCCCCCGTCGACCCCTCCGCCCAGCGCGACCCGTCGACCCCTAAACCCCGGCCCCCACGTCGACCCCTACGCCCGGCCCGCCCGTCGACCCCTAGGCCCCGGCCCCCAATCGACTCCTACGGCTGACACGACCCGTCGACCCCTAGGCCCCAGCCCCCCGTCGACCCCTACGCCCGGCGCGACCCGTCGACCCCTAGGCCCCGGCCGCCACGTCGACCCCTACGCCCGACCCGCCCGTCGACCCCTAGGCCCCGGCCCCCCGTCGACCCCTACGCCTGGTGCGCCCCGTCGACCCCTACGCCCGGTGCGCCCCGTCGACCCCTAGGCCCCGGCCTGCCCGTCGACCCCTAGGCCTGGCCCCTCATTGACCCCTAGGCCTCGGCCCGCCCGTCGCCCCTACGCCTAGGCAAAGAGTCCCTGACAGAGCGAAGAGTGACGGGGCCGGAGCTAGGCAAGAAACAGTTTAGGCAAAGAGAGGAGTTGCACTAGCAAGAATGAGGATACAAATAGCAAACCCTAGAAGGGTTGTACTCGCTATAGAGCACCCCACTACAGGCTAGAGCATAATATTCTGACACACCCCCATAGCCAAAGTGGGGTGTAATCAGCAGAGCAAGCAAAGCAGAACAAGCTCAGGGTGGATCACAATGTCACCACACATTCTGAGCACAAGTTCAGGAAGCAATAGTTTAAAGTTCACAATTATGAGCAAAGCTAGTGGTAGTCACAACGGGCAAGTGAGGAGGAGGAGGGACAGTGAGAGGAGAGGAGATAGGAGGCGACGGCTGAAGCTGCAGACACACGGGCAACAGGAGGCACACTGGCACAGCGGCTACCGGAACAGCGCTCCAGACTACTGGAGTAACTGGCCCCGCGGCTAAAAGTAGCGGTAGACGAGCAACGGACCCACGGGCGACTGGCACAGGTGGCTACGACTGGGCTACCGGAGCAACTCCCCGGACTACAGGTGCTGCTGGCGACACGACGGCAACCTCCGTTCAACCTCCCCCAAACAGTACCACCCCCCCTGACACACACCCCCTGCTTCACCCCTAGCTCCACTCCCCCTTCACCCCCCCTTAGTACCACTCCGACGGCTCCAACAGGTCCACCCCCCTTCAGCGGCAGCTGCAGCACAGGGAGACGGAGGAGGAGGAGGAGCAGGGAACGGCACACAGAAGCTGCACCCCCATACCCCCCACCCCCAAACCCTAATCCAGGAGAACGGGCAGAAGGAGGGGTGGGGCGCCTTCAGAAGCACGGGGGACAGCGGGGAGGACAGGGGCAGCGAAGAACGGGCCGCCCACGGGCCTGGCACAGCCTCCCGAACCGCGCGCGGGCCTGGCGCAGTCCGTACGGGCCGCGCGCGGGCCTGGCGCAGCCCGTACGGGCCGCGCGCGGGCCTGGCGCAGCCCGTACGGGCCGCGCGCGGGCCTGGCGCAGCCCGTACGGGCCGCGCGCGGGCCTGGAGCAGCCCGTACGGGCCGCGCGCCGGCTGTACGGGCCGCGCGCAGGCCACGACGGGCGACGGGGGGCGACGCGCGGGTCCCCGTCGCCCGTCGTAGCGCCTCCTGGGGGCGACGCGCCGAGTGACGGGGCAGAAACCCGTCGCGCGCCTCGGGGCGCACGGCGGGCAGAAAACCGCCGCGCGCCTCGGGGCGCACGGCGGGCTGAAAAAACCCTAATTTCGACGCCGCGCACCACGGGGCGCGCGGCGGACAGGGAGTAGCAGTAGCAGCGGAAGCAGTGAGGTGGGGCCCACAGGCCAGGAGCATATCGCTCTAATACCATGTGAAGATAAGCAGTAGAAGAAGGCGCCATAGCTAGGAAAGCCCTAGCTAGGCAAGAAACAGTTTAGGCAAAGAGAGGAGTTGCACTAGCAAGAATGAGGATACAAATAGCAAACCCTAGAAGGGTTGTACTCGCTATAGAGCACCCCACTACAGGCTAGAGCATAATATTCTGACAGGGACCACTTTCTCTCCCTCGACCCCACTGTCCTCACTATTGACCTACTCGAGCAGCACCTCCTTGCAGCTGAGACTAGTGTAGTCGCAGTAGGTGCTGCTCGTGGCACTCCGCGCACACCCTTCTTTGAGGGGTGCTCCCCCTCCCCCCTTGCCCCCTCCTATGCCTCTGCTGCTACTGTCGACGTCCCTGGTGTTGAGGACGTCGGGGCTGCTTCTGCTAGTGCGAAGCGCCGCAGCAGCAAGGGCAAGGGTGGCAGGGGTGGTGGCGGTGGCAGCGGGGGTGGTGGTGGGGGCAGCAGTGGAGGTGGTGGAGGCAGTGGAGGTGGTGGCAGCGGTGGAAGTGGTGGCGGGAGTGGGGGCTTTGGTGGCGGCGGTGGAGGCAGCGGTGGGAGTGGCGGTCGTGGCAGCAGTGGGAGTGGTGGCGGTAGGATTGGAGCTCAGCGTGGAGGTTCTGGAGGAGGCCAGAGGCAGCAGCAGCAGCGTCGGAGCAAGACCCCGTTGCCCCAGCAGCTTCGTGAGTGGTTGTCTCAGCGTGGGGCGTCTGGGGGTAGTGGTAGCTGCCCGTATGACATTTGCACGGGTGACCGTGCTGGTCAGACATGCGGGAAGCCTCACACTCAGCACCGCTGCTTCTCCCGCCTTGACGACGCTTGGCGCGCTGAGTTTGATGACGAGGTCGAGCGCCCCCGCTGGGCAGAGCTGCTTAGGTCTGGAGTTGCTATCTTTGACCTAGACTATGATGCTATCCTTTCTGCTATGTATGCTTTGTCTGTTAGTGCTGAGGGTGACTGTTACCTGTGTGTGCCGCCTGACCCAGGTATAGAGGCTGCTGCACTAGGTGCTAGTGAGTCTTCTCTCCCCGGTACTGCGCCTGCTGAGGCCTTGCACACCTTCACGCTGTACTCAGGTGCCTCACGCTGTTTCTTTCGTGACAGCACCACCCTCATTGCTCTCCCTGCACCTGTCTCGGTCCGACTGGCTGACCCCTCCGGGGGGCCAGTCGTTGCCCGTTCCTCCACTGTTCTCCCGTGTCCGGCGGTTTCGTCCGGCTCACTGTCAGGTCTTCACCTCCCCTCGTTCTCTACAAACTTGGTGAGTACAGCTGCCCTCCAGGATTCGATGGTCACTACCACCACTCCTGGGGGTCAGCGTGTGTCAATCTGCACGTGTACACGGACGGGCCGTCACCTGGCCACGTTCACTCGTCGGCCTGGGTCGAGTCTGTACACACTGGCTACCGAGCCTCCTCAGGTCGCTGCGTCTGCCCAGGTGTCCGCGTCAGGTCAGGTAGCACCCCCTTGCTCGTGTCGCCTCCTGTCGCACCAGACTCTCCTCTGGCACCACCACCTTGGTCACCCCTCCCTGCCACGCCTTTGTGGCATGTACTCCCGCCTCCTTGTCTATGGTCTTCCCAGGTCTCTGCCTCCCCTCCCGCCCTCGCCTGCCCCGCCCTACCTTCCTTGCGTCGAGGGGTGGCAGCGCGCCGCTCCTCACTCCTCCTCGTTTCCCCCGATGACTGCTCCCCTGCAGACTCTCCGCATGGACGTGTGGGGCCCAGCCCGCGTCAGTGGACAGGGCCGCGAGCGCTACTTTCTGCTGGTTGTGGACAACTACACGCGTTACACCACGGTCTTCCTCTTGCGCAGCAAGGGTGAGGTCCCTGATGTTTTGATCCCTTGGATCCGCGCGGTCCGTCTCTAGCTAGGTGAGCGGTTCGGTCAGGACCTTCCTATCCTGCGTCTGCACTCTGACAGAGGTGGTGAGTTCTCCTCCGACCTCTTGCGGGACTTTTGTTGTGGGGAGGGCATCACCCAGTCGTTCACGCTTCCGGCCTCTCCGCAGCAGAATGGGATTGCTGAGCGTCGCATTGGCTTAGTCATTGGCTTAGTCATTGGGTGCAAGGGGGAGTGAGGCAACTTTGCCCCCAACCACCGAAAGGTGTTGCCTTGGTGCTCACTTTCGAGTGAGCTGCAGGTTGGCGTGGGGTTGAAGGATTGACTTCGGAAGACCCATCGATTCGGTGCCACATGGCAGCACCAGGAACATTCGAGACCCAAGGAGAATTCGGTTCGGTGAAATTCGAGTGTCAAATTCCACCCCTTCGAAATGTTACTCGAACGTTCGAGAGTGTAGCGGTTCGAGGTTACTTGTGCGACTCGATGTTTGTTGCATGCTATAAATCTGTTTGCTTTGTATTGCATGAATCATAGTGAACATTGGAATCATCTTGTACATGGTACAACTCGTCAAAATTCCAGAGAGCTCCTGATCTCTATTCCTAGATCACGTTTCCAGCTATAGCTCACTCGTTTCTCAGGCGAACGAAGCAATTCATAGCTCGTTGGAAAGCTAAGACACAGCTCTAGTGATTAGTACAAATCCCAGTTCCCCAGCAGGTCCCCCTGTTCCCCGCTAGTTCCCCCTTGTTCCCCACCAGGTCCGCCCTGCTGTCCGCCTTGTCTGCCCTGCTGTCCGCCGAGTCCGTCCTGCTGTTCGCCGGGTCCGCCCTGCTGTCCGCCAGATCCGCCGCCCAAATCTCCGCCACTTCCGCCGCCCAAATCTCCGCCATTACCGCCGCCACTGCTGCCGCCCAGATCTCCGCCACTGCCGTCGCCCAAATCTCTGACATTGCCGCCGCTTAGATCTCTGCCATTGCCGCCGTCCAAATCTCCATTGCCGCCACCCAAATTTTCATCAGCCTAAAAAACTTGTTTTCTTGGATCCGCCTTTAGGAGCGAGAGCAAAAGTTGTTTGGGCGCTCTGAGAGCAAGGCTGCGGCGCGGAGCGAGGAGCCTCGCCGATCTTGCCGTGGATAGCCAGATAGCCAAGCGGAAATGAGGCAAACTGAGAATGCAAGATAAGAGCGCAAGTTCTTAGAGGAGAATTGAAAATGAAATAGAATAATATAGGAGAAAAGAGGAAAAGGAAAAGGAAATGGAAATGAATAATATAGGAGAAAAGAGGAGAAGGGAAAGGAGATGGAAATGGAAATGGACAGAATATTGCGCGCCGAATTGGGACACTCACCCGGTGCTACAACCGACGCCGCGAAAAGCACGAGCAGAAAAAGAGACAACGCTGTCCCTCGCATTTCGCAGTCCATCGTGCAGGAATTATGCTCTCCGCCTTGTTGGAGGTTGCGTGAGGCAACTTTGCCCCCAACCACCGAAAGGTGTTGGCTTGGTGCTCACTTTCGAGTGAGCTGCAGGTTGGCGTGGGGTTGAAGGATTGACTTCGGAAGACCCATCGATTCGGTGCCACATGGCAGCACCAGGAACATTCGAGACCCAAGGAGAATTCGGTTCGGTGAAATTCGAGTGTCGAATTCCACCCCTTCGAAATGTTACTCGAACGTTCGAGAGTGTAGTGGTTTGAGGTTACTTGTGCGACTCAATGTTTGTTGCATGCTATAAATCTGTTTGCTTTGTATTGCATGAATCATAGTGAACATTGGAATCATCTTGTACAATGAACAACTCGTCAAAATTCCAGAGAGCTCCTAATCTCTATTCCTAGAGCATAGCTTTCACGTTAGATGCCATAACTCGCTCGATACTTAGGCGATTGACGCAATTGACGGCTCGTTGGAAAGCTAAGACAGAGCTCTAGTGATAAGTACAAATCCCAGTTCCTGCAAAGTAGAGTATGTTGGAGGTTGAGTGAGGCAAGGTTTTGCCCCCAACCACCGAACGGTGCTTCTCAAGTGTTCCAAGAAGTTTGGCTTCACTGCAGGTCTCGAGAAGGTGCAGGTTGACTTCGAGAGACTTGCATTTTGGTGCCACATGGCAGCACAAGAAGAATCGAGACTCAGGGAGGATTCGATTCGGTGAAATTCGAGACTCGAATTTCACCCCTTCGAAATGTTACTCGAACATTCGAGTGTACCGCGGTTCGAGGTTACATGTGCGGTTCGATGTTGATTGCATGCTATAAAACTAGTAGCTTTGTATGCATGTTTTATACTGGAAAACGTGAATCACTTTGTACACAGTGCATTCGACAACAAATGAGTTTCCAATCCTTCAACATAGAGCATAGCTTTCACGTTAGTAGCCATATCTCGCTCGATACTTAGGCGATCGAGGTGATCTACGGCTCGTTGGAAAGCTAACAGAGTGCTCTACTGATTAGAACAATTCCCAGTTCCTGCAAATTAGAGGAGAGTACTCTACAACAGTGGTATCAGAGCTGGTCGGAGGAGTCTACGTGCGCGACAAGGAGCAAGCATGCCGACTTCAAGCGAGACCTCCCGCACTTCCTTGGATGGTGTCGTTGTAAATTCCGGCGAACCCTGGGCAACCGCGACGATGTTCGACACGTCGGCGGTACCGATTTTCACGGGACAAAATTACTCCGCGTGGAAGTTTAAGTTCCAAGTGCTCATGATGGAGCGGGGACTTTGGGGTTTTTTCGATGGAACGGAGAAGAAGCCGGACGATGAGAGCGGCATCGCGGCATGGAAGAAGAAGGACCAAAAGGCGTTCGCTACGTTGATTTCGCGCATCGGCATCAATCTCATGAGCTCGGTGCGCATGTGCATCAAGCTCGAAGCGTCGGCGCATGAAGCGTGGAAGCGGCTCGAGACCATCCACGTGAACAAGACTCTCCACGGCAAGATCATAGCCCGGAATGCATTCTACACGGTGAAGATGCGCGCGGGCGAATCGATGCAAGAGTATGCGACTCGTGTGGAGGAACTTGGGGAAACGTTCATGGTCCTCGGTGGAACGGTCACGGAGGAGGATTGGATTTTGACCTTGCTATGCGGCCTTCCGGAAGAGTGGTCGACGGTGATTACGACACTCGATAGCGTGCAAGACACTTGGACGAAGGAAATGGTGGTCGGTCGGCTTCTCCATGAAGAATCGCGTCGCCGACAATTCGCTAATGAGAGCGAGGGTGCCGCCATGTTTTCCGGGGGGAGTTCCAGAAAGAAGTCCACGTGGAGCAAGAGTGCGACGAAGAAGTCGTTCGGTGGAAGCGATCGCGGCAAGAGAAACACATCGAATGGCTCGAGCAAGTGCCACTATTGTGGCAAGGCGGGACACTTTTGGCGTGAGTGTCGGAAGCGCCCGAGCGATTGGACTCCATCGAAGGCGCGGAACCACGACGGCAACGCACACACGGCATCCGGCGATGCGGATGATTCAAGGGAGTCGATCGTATTATTGGCCGGTGACGGGACCAACACATCAAGCGACGCATGGTTCCTTGACACCGGCGCAACACAACACATGACGCACTCGGCATCGTTCCTCACCAACGTTGGTGCACCGAGAGACGTAACGCGCGTCGTCTTCGGAAACGACAAGTCGCTACCGGTGGTCGGAGTTGGAAGTACGCGCCTCATCGTCGATGGCGGACCGGTGGACATCACGAACGTGCTTCACGTCCCGGGGTTGAAGGTGAATCTCCTCTCCGTCACTCAACTCGCGAAGAAGGGTGTGAAGGTCACTATCGACGATGCGAAGATGAACCTCTTTTGGAAGGGGAAGCAATTCGCACAAGGCGTTCTCAACGGAGAATTCTACCAACTCAAGACGCACCCGGGAGCGGCTTCATCCAACGTGGCGCAAGGTTCCAAGGCGACTCTCAAGGCGTGGCATAATCGACTTGCGCACGCCAGTTACAACTTGGTCAAGGAGTTGGCAAACAAAGGACTTGCGAAGGGAGTCGACGTGGTCGCCGGCGACGACGAGACGGGCGTGTGCGCGGCGTGTGTCGAAGGAAAAATGGCTCGGAAGCCATTTGGTAGCCGAACGTCACCCCTCGCTAAGGACCCGCTTGCGCTTGTTCACATGGACGTGTGTGGACCGATGCGATATGCATCAAAGGGAGGAGCGCGGTTTCTCTTGGTGATGCTCGACGACGCGACGCGGATGTGTTGGACCCGACTCTTGAAGGCTAAGGGCGACGCGGCCAAGGCAATACAAGAGTGGGCGCTCGAAGTTTGCAACGACGACAAGAAGCGGTTATTCGTACCGATGGTGGTGGCGAATTCGTGAACAACGAGCTTGCGAAATGGATGAAGAGCAAGGGCATCAAGCACGATGTCACAACACCCTACACACCCCCCAACAAAATGGAGCGGCGGAGCGGCTTAATCGCACATTGGTGGAAGCCGTTCGTTCACTTCTTCAACACTCCAAGCTTGGGAGCGATTGGTGGGGTGAGGCGAGTTCGCTAGCGGCGTGGATTCGCAACCGTTTGCCGACGAAGGTGCTCCCGGGAACGACTCCGTTCGAAGCATGGAGTGGAACGAAGCCAAACCTATCACACCTACGCACCTTTGGGTGCCTTTGCTACTACCATGTACCGGATCCCCTTCGCCACAAGTTACAACCGAAGGCTCGTGCGGCAATCTACTTGGGAATTGCGGCGACGAGCGTGCGTGGCGAGTGTGGGACTTGAGCGACAAGCGAGTCGTCACGTCTCGAGACGTGGTCTTCGACGAAGACAAGTTTCCGACAAAGGAACAACCAACGCCGCAACTCACCGTCGTCCTTCCCGCACGAGAGGAGGATGAAGCGGTGGAGGTTCCATCACAAGTGGAAAAGGAAGCTGAAAATGGAGGGGGAGAGAACGAGGAGAGCGACGACGTCGTGGTGGAGGTGCCATCAACCGAGGCAGCAACTTCCTCCACACCTTCCTCCCTCCCATTGGCGTTGACCCGCGAGCAATGTATACGTCGCCCCAACACGAAGTACAACGACTACGCTATGGTAGCCGTTGGGGAGTTGGACGAGGAGTGTGCGGCATATTGCTTCGCAACCTTGGGTGATGACCCTCGCACCCATACCGAGGCTTTGGCTTCTTTGGATGCGCCATTATGGAAACAAGCGATGGAGAAGGAACTAGCCTCGATCAAAGAGAACGACGTGTTTGAGCTCGTCGACCCGCCGAAGGGTGCCTACTTGGTGGGGTGCAAATGGGTGCTTAAGAAGAAAGTTGGGAGCCGATGGGAGTGTCGAACGCTACAAGGCGAGGCTTGTAGCTCAAGGCTACACTCAACGAGAGGGGGAGCACTATAGCGAGACCTTCGCTCCCGTCGCTAAGGCTACAACTCTTCGGGTGTTGCTCGCGCTAGCGGCATCTCTCGACCTCGAGGTGGAGCAATTGGACGTTTGCACCGCCTTCCTCTACGGGCTTCTCATGGAAGAGGTCTACATGCGGCAACCCCTGGGGTACGATGACGGTAGCGGAAGGGTGTGGAAGCTCAAGCGTACCCTCTACGGCTTGAAGCAAAGTCCACGCGGATGGTACAAGCGCATCGACGACTTTCTTCTTCAACAAGGTTTCGCGCGTAGCGAGTGCGATAGCGCTTTATACGTGTTGAAGAAGGGGGAGAAGCAATTGGTGCTTTTGCTCTACGTCGATGACCTACTCCTCTTCTCCGACTCCAAAGACCTCATTCGGGAGGTCAAGCAACGGCTAGGGGCGGAGTTTGCGATGAGGGACTTGGGGCCGGTCACGTACTACCTTGGGATGCACGTCGATCGTGACCGAGCCAACGGGACCATCCACCTCCACCAAGAGAAGTATGTGAAGGGGGTAGTGGAGAGCTTCGGCATGGGCGATAGCAAACCGGTGGGAACACCACTAGCTACGGGATTTTCTTGCCTTACGGGAGAGGAAGAATCCACCATCGACGAAGCCGAAGTGAAGCGGTTTCATTCGCTAGTGGGCTCGCTCATGTATGCCGCCGTTTCTACTCGCCCCGACCTCGCATACGCCGCCGGGGTGCTTGGACGAGGCGTGAGCAACCCTCATACCAAGCATATGCGCGCGGGAGGACGCGTTCTACGCTACCTCCAAGGCACACCTAACTTGGGGCTCGTGTATGAAGCCGGCCCGATTGAACTCAAGGGCTATGCCGACTCGGATTACGCGGGAGATCCGAGCACGCGCAAAAGTACCTCCGGGTATGTCTTCACCTTGCTTGGGGCAGCCGTGAGTTGGCAAAGCAAGAAGCAACCAACCGTGGCTCTAAGCTCAACGGAAGCGGAGTATATGGCACTCACTCAAGGTGCCATGGAGGCAATATGGTTACGGCGTCTTCTAGCGGAGCTTGGGCATCCTCAACCCAACCCAACTCCTCTCTTTTGTAACAACCAAGCCGCCATAAGCCTCTCTCACAATGCCGTCCTTCACGGGCGAACCAAGCATATCGAAGTGAAACATCACTTCATTCGTGAGGCGGTTGACAAGGGTGAGATCAAACTCACTTATGTGAGCACCAAAGCTCAACCGGCGGACTTCCTCACTAAACCACTCCCTAAGGATTCATTCCGTGCATGCTGTGAGCGTGTTGGATTGAGCACCTAGTGGTTTGGGTGCAAGGGGGAGTGTTGGAGGTTGAGTGAGGCAAGGTTTTGCCCCCAACCACCGAACGGTGCTTCTCAAGTGTTCCAAGAAGTTTGGCTTCACTGCAGGTCTCGAGAAGGTGCAGGTTGACTTCGAGAGACTTGCATTTTGGTGCCACATGGCAGCACAAGAAGAATCGAGACTCAGGGAGGATTCGATTCGGTGAAATTCGAGACTCGAATTTCACCCCTTCGAAATGTTACTCGAACATTCGAGTGTACCGTGGTTCGAGGTTACATGTGCGGTTCGATGTTGATTGCATGCTATAAAACTAGTAGCTTTGTATGCATGTTTTATACTGGAAAACGTGAATCACTTTGTACACAGTGCATTCGACAACAAATTCCAGAGAGTTTCCAATCCTTCAACATAGAGCACAGCTTTCACGTTAGTAGCCATATCTCGCTCGATACTTAGGCGATCGAGGTAATCTACGGCTCGTTGGAAAGCTAACAGAGTGCTCTACTGATTAGAACAATTCCCAGTTCCTGCAAATTAGAGGAGAGTACTCTACAACAGAGTAGAGTCCTTTACAACACTCCTCCCGTCACTCGTCGGACAGGGATGAGCTAAATGCAGCGGAAATTACTAGTGACTTGAGGTGACAGAGCTTCACTGGGAAAGGCTTGACGGGCAGGAGGGCTGAAGTGCGAGTGAAAGCGACGAAGATGCCATTGTGAGTGACGGGTGTGTATTTTTATAGCGTGATGCGAACGCGGCTCGAAAGCATTTGTGGCTTGGTGGGAGGCCTGGGTGGGATTGGTTTTGGCGGGATGATGTTTTTTTCCCGCCAGGTCGAATCCGCGACTTCCGCAACTAGCTCAGGTTTCGCAGGCGCATTTCGTGACAGGGTGATTGGATGATGCTTGCTTCACGTAGGGTTACAATTTCAATCTGCGACTCCGAAATGACTCGCAAATGCGCTTCCGGCTGTTGCGCCCTACTGTTTGGAGAGGCCACAGGTCTCCACAGAACATGCGCTATCGTTGAAGCTCGTTGACTGCTTTGTCTGTTGAACATTTGGGCTTTGGGAATTTGGGAAAGCGGTTGACGCGGCAGGCCCGCGAAGTGCGCCAAGTGCCACAGCAGCAAATAACATGAATGAGATGAGCTGTGCGGAACACCCGTCGATAGTTTATCACCTATAACCCTTATTAATCCATGCTCATAATGTTATTCACGCATGCAAGAGTCAATAACAGGTGATGTCATTCATAATACCAGCCCAATCACAACCATCTTGGTACTACACCCATGTTTAGGTAGAAAATAATATTCATCATACCGTAGCTATGCAACTGAAAAATGATATTGTGTTGTGTCTAACTTCTTAGCCCAATATTGCATCATCATCATCAATCACCTTGCCATAAATATCTGCCACCACCAGTCGGAGTCATACAGGCAGTTGGGCAGCCCCAGCCAGAACCAAGGTTGGACTTGCATGCGCGAGTCCTGATTGAAACCTCTTCCATGTTTCAACCATCCCCCACCGCTCTCAATCCCGCCAGCTCCAGTCAGACTCATAGAGACGGTTGGGCAGCCCCAGCCAGAACTTGAGCGCCTCAAAGCCCCGCGACCCCAGGAACTCATCGGGAGCAGCGGTGGTGGTGGAGAGGGA
Organism: Closterium sp. Naga37s-1; assembly: GCA_947471745.1. Classification (NCBI taxonomy): domain Eukaryota; kingdom Viridiplantae; phylum Streptophyta; class Zygnematophyceae; order Desmidiales; family Closteriaceae; genus Closterium; species Closterium sp. Naga37s-1. Next base: position 2,607,598 of record CANJKZ010000812.1, read on the forward strand.
GGAGAGGGCGCGGTGGCGGCGCGAGGAGAGGGAGGTGATGAGCATGCGCTTGTACTTGAGCCTATCGGGTGCCAACCCTGCTCCCTCCATCGCCCCCACGACCTCGAGTGCGCGCTGTGAGAGGGGGGAAAGGGGGAAAGGGGCGAATGGGTGATGAGCATGCGCTATCCGGTGTCAGCCCTGCCTCCTGCATCGCCCCGACGACCTCGAGTGCACACTGTAAGGGGGGATGGAAGGAATGGATGAGGGAGAAATGGAGGAGAGAGAGGAGAGGGAGGTGATGAGCATGCGCCTGTACCTGAGTCGCTCGGGCGCCAGCCCTGCCCTCTCCATCGCCCCCACCACCTCCAGTGCGCGCTGCGAGAGGGAGAGGGGGTGGGAGGGGAGGAGTGGGGAGAGGGGGAGGAGGAGGGGGGAGAGGGGAGGGGGAGGGGAAGGAGAGCAATTGCCAGGGAGGAGGGCGTTGGTGATGATAAGATGCATGTACCCATAAGTGTTGACGTATGTAGCAAGGGGTGCGAGAGAGGTGAGGGACGGAGAGAGGTGTGTGACAAGCAGAGGTATAGAGGGACAAAGGTATAGAGTGTGAGAGGGAGGCATGGGAAGAGGTGTTCACCTGGAAGTACCCAGCCTGCATGAAGATGAGCATGAGCCCATCCATCACCGCCTCATCCACACACACCCCTGCTGCCCCCTTTGCTGCTCCTCCTGCCACTCCTGCCCTCCACGTCACTCTTTCTTCTGCCACACCCACCGCTCTCCCTCTCGCTCCCCCTCCGTCCACTCTTTGCTCCCACCTGCTCCTCACCCACTCCCTCTCCCCGCGTACTCCAGCCACCTCCACCAGTCCCCCCTCCTCACCCTCACTCTCCTCCATCCCTCCCTCCTCCTTTTCACTCCCTCCCTCACTCCCGCTCCCTCCCGTCTCACCTCGCTCCTCCCACCGCCGCTCCCTCGCCTCTCCCATCAGTTCCCACCTTTCCTCCCCGCCCTCAATTCCCTCCATTCCCTCCTCCCAATCACTGCCCTCCGCCCCCACTAGTCGCTCCTTCAAGTCGCGCCACAACACCAGAGCCTCTCCTGCCCTCTCTGCTGCTGCCAACGCGCGCACCAGACTGCCGTATGTGGCTTGGGTAGGGGCAATCGAGGCTGCCTGCAGGTGGGAAGGAACAGAGATGTGTGAGAGAGAGTCATGATTCACGCACGGACAAGGCACTGGCAAGTGGCAACAGTGGATACAGATGCAGCCTGGAAGGGAAAGAACAGCAAGAAGAGGAGTGGGGGCCGGGATGCAGCAACAGGGGAGGGAGAGAAGCATGAGAGACATGCGTGTGCTGGGGGCATGAGAGTCGTCAAAAGCAAGGCGGTGAGCGAGGAATGAAGGAGACGCTGTAGGGAGGGAGTGCAAGGGCAGCAGAGGGGAAGGCCGTGGTGAGGGGGAGGATGCACATGCCAACCTTGGCGCGCTGCTCCAGTAGTGCAATGCTTGAGTCACTTTGAAGAGTTTTCAATTGTGACACTTTTGTAAGCATGCGCACCTTGGCTCGCTGGTACACACTCCACGCCTGCTCCACCAGCCCCGCCCTCGCCTGTGAGTCAATCACCGCGCCCCATGCCACTGCATCGACCCGCAACACCTCTCCACCGCTCACCATCGCACCGCCTCTCCCTCCCCGGCTCCCACCACCCCCTCTCCCTCCCAACCGCATTCCACCGCTCCCAGCCTCCACAAGCATCTCTTCAAACACGGAGAGGGCGCGGGCAGGGTCAGCGTCAGGGGCCTGGCCGAGGGCAGAGATGAGAGCCGTGTACACCTGCACCGTTGGCGCTATGCCTTCCCGCTGCATGCGAGCAAACCATTGCAATGCTGCCTCTGCCCCACCCCACTCGCTCTCATACCTGCCCCACTGTGAACCCCCTCTGCTCCGCTCAGCCTCCGCTCTACCCCCCTCTGTCTCCGCCCTGCTGCTACAGCTGCTGCTGCCGTTGCGTTGTACTGACCTCACATCCGCCGGATCGTAAAAGGACGTGCCAGTTTCGCTGGTGCGGCTGCTCCAGCTCTCGCCCACAAAACTGGTGCTCGGGTTAACTAGGGCATCAGCAGCATAACGGCCAGCAGCCTGAGGTAGCACACCAGGCTCTGCAATAGTATCAGCGCCACTGACAGCATCACCCCGAGCACTCCACTTCGCCTGACCCCGCCCTTTCCACGTGCTCACCCTGCCACACGCCGCTATGATGGTCGCAAACGTTGCAGCGTTTGGCCGCACGCCCCACGCGCCCCCCCCACGGGTGGCCGAACCCTCAGAAGCATCAGCAACCTCGCCAGCAGCGGGTGCCTTCTGAGGCGCCTTAGAAGCGGCCGGAAAGCCTCCAGCAGCCTCACCAGTATTGGGTGCAGCAGGGGAAGCCGTGCCTTGCATTGGCCGCCGCTTCCCAGAACCCGCACCCCCGCCACACCCCATCTCTCTCAGCAGTGCCTCCACCTCCCCCATCTGCCCGCGGTCGCAGTGGGCTTTAACAAGCACGTTCAACACTGCTGTGTTGCCCGCCACGCCCCGCGCCCGCATCTCCTCCAGCAGCTGCCGCGCTGCCACCACCGCCAACTCGTCAAGGTTGCCTGCACCTGCTAGGGCCTCGCTGTTTTCCCTCGTTGTCGGATTGCTAAAGCCTGTCCGGACCACCATTCTGTCCCTTGTGCTGCTACCAGCCAGCACACCAGCACGGCCATTACCCAGCCCCTGCTGCTCTACCGCCTCCTCCCTGCCTGCGCCTGCCCCACTCCCAGTACCACTAACGCTTCCAGTGCCACTAAGGCTGCCAGTGCCACTAACGCTTCCAGTGCCATTAAGGCTGCCAGTGCCATTAAGACTCCCAGCGCCGCTAAGACTCTCACTGCCTGCACATGCATTGCTGGGCCCGGCGGCCTTCCAGAGGCTTGGCTTCCTCAGAGATGCGACGGCTCCCCGCGAATCCAGACCATCGGCAACAGCAGAAGCATCGGGTGAGGAGGCGGGTGCAAGGGGAGGCAGCGCTGGGGGGTTGCTGCTGCTGGCAGCGAGGGCAGCTTGGGAGGCTGCAGAGGTCACTGCACTGGCGCCAGTAGAAGGGGTGGCGGCGACAGCAGCAGAGGCAGCTGAAGTAGAAGCAACGGTAGAGGCAGCAGTAGCAGAGGCAGAGGCAGCAGCAGCGCGGGCGAGGATGGGAGCGGGGATGAGGTGGGGCGGGGAGGAGACGAGGGCGTGCATGAGCGTGGCGTATGTGATGTGGTTCGGGGCGGTGTCAGGGCGCTGCTTCATGCGGTCAAACCACTGCCCATTGGTGTGGTGGGAGGACAGGTGCAGGGATAGGAGAGGGGAGGTAGAAAAGGAAGTCAGGGATTCACAAGTGCTGTGTTCATGATTCGCCGAGGCAAACAGACTCAAACAATCGAGTGATAACCTCACACCCGAGTCTCATGTATTGCACACAAAGAATGCATCACACACAAGCCTCATTTCACACAAACACATCTGGCCAATGGGAAAGAGCGGTGTGGTGTGGATCCGTGGGGAGGACAAGAGGAAGAGAGCGCACCTCAAAGGCTGCAGCGAGGTCCCCAGAGGCGACGAGCCCCTTGATGAGGATGGAGAGCATACGCACGTTGGGCCCCACCCCCACCCGATGCTTCCCACCCTCCTTTCCCTCTGCTCCCTTCTCCTCCCCCTGCCCCTCCCCCTCCGCCTCCGCCTCACCCTGGTCCTGCCCCTCCCTCCCCCCCTCCCCCTGCCCCTCCCCCAGGTCCCACATGGTCTGCACGAGCGCCTGCGCCTCCCCCATCATGCCGCACGCCACATAGCCCGCCACCACTGAGTTGAACGACGCTGCGTCTGGCTGCACGCCCTGCGCCTGGGGGATGAGGGAGCGGGGGAGAGGAAGAGAGAGGAGTCAGACAGGGTATGAGGCGGTGCTATGCGGTAGTGAGACCCATGCACCTCATCATGCCGCACGCCACATAGCCCGCCACCACCGGGTTGAACGATGCCGCGTCTGGCTGTACGCCCTGCGACTGGGGTGTGAGTGGGGGAGAGAGGGAGAGGAAAAGCGAGAGGGAGAGTGAGAGGGAGAGGGAGAAATCGGAGAGGGCATGAGGTGGCCTTACGTGGTAGATAGGCCCATGAGCCCCGTCATGCTGCACGCCACACACCCCGCCACCACCGAGTTGCTGGACGCTGCATGTGGCTGGAAATGGTTGGACGCCCTGCGCCTGGAAATGGTTGGATGGCAGGTGGGGGAATGGGAGGAGTAAGAAGGGAGGGGTTTGGCTGGCTCCTCCTATGTGCACGCCACACACTCCGCCACCCTTTTGAACGGCGCTGCGTGTGGCTGCACGCCCTGTGACTGGAAGAGAGGAGTGGCAGGTTGAGGGAAGAGGAGTTGGTTGCTTGTGTTGGGATGTTGAAGCTGATGGCGTCGGGAGTCACTCCCCCTCCCCCATCCCAATGCTTTCCCTGCCCAATGCCCTCCCCTGTGCATTTCAGGCCATCCACACTCACCATCATGTGCCTTAGCACTTCAACCGCGCGTTCAGGCATGCCCTGCGCCGCTCGCCCTCTCAGAATGTCAAAGCTGAGGCACGCCCGCCGCTCGCCGCTCACCGTTTGGGGTCACACCCGCACCTGCCATGCCTGCCCCTACCATGCCCTCCATTCACTTCCGACCCACCCTCGCCATGCCACGCCACACTCACCAGCATATGTCTCAGCAGCTCATGTGCGCGTTCAGGCATGCCCTGCGCCGCGCGCCCCTTGATCAGAATGTTGAAGCTGATGGCGTCGGGGGTCACGCCCGCCCCCGCCATGCCCTCCCCCAGCAGCCTCTCCGCCAATGGGAGGTCGCCAGCTGTCACCGCCGCGTTGATCGCCGCGTTGAAGGCTGCTGTGTCCGGGCGCATGTGGGGGGAGCTCTGGGGGGGAAGTGGGGGGATAGGGGGCGCTTGGGGGTGAGATAGAAGGGGGAATAGAGGGAAGATAGGGGGGGGATGGGGGGATGAAGGCTGTGTCCGGGCGAATGTGGGAGGCGCTCTGGGGGGGAAGGTGGGGGGAAATGGGGCGCATGGGGGGGGATAGTAGGGGGGAGAGGGAAGGGATTGGGGGAACATAGGGGGGAGATAGGGGGTTGAAGGCTGGTGTGTCCGGACGCATGTGAGGGGGGGGGCTCTGAGGGGAAACGGGGAGGGAAAGGGGAGGGAACGGTGAGGGAAAGGGAGCGCACGGGTGGGGGATAGAGGGGAGAGGTAGGGCGGACAGACGGTTGAAGGTTGCTGTGCCCGGACGCATGTGAAGAGCTCTTTGGGGTGGAAGCGGGTAATAGGAGGGGGGGGGGGGAAGGGGGATAGAGGAGGGGATAGAAGGGGGGATAGAAGCGGAGGCAGATTGGGGGATTGAGGTGGTGATAGAGGGGGGGGATAGAGAGGGGGACAGAGGGGGGAATAAGAGGGGGGATAGGAAGGGGATATGGGGCGCATAGGGTGGGGATAGAGCGGGAGATAGGGGGGAAAATAGAGGAATGAAGGCTGCTGTTTCCGGACGCATGTGAGGACAGCTGTGGGGAGGAAAGCAGGCAGGGTGTGGTGCGCGTGAGGAATGGTTCTGCAAGCAACGCACCTTGGCAGCAGCGACGGCGCAGCAGTCTCTGAAGAGCCTCACGGCGGCGGCAGCGAGCGCGGGGTCGCGGCCCATGCGGCTCACCACGGCGCTCCACACAGCCACGCGCGGAAGGTGCCCCTCGCGCAGCATCTGCGCCAGGAGCTCCGCTGGTGGGCGGAAGGATGGGGAGGGGAAGTAATGGGGAAGGGGAGGGGAGGTTGAGGGGGAAGAGGCGGGAACATGGCATGGCGACTGAACACCACGGCGCTCCACCGTGGAAAGGATTCACGGTGATGAGGGAGGAAGCGAGCTTGCCGCACAGCATGCACAGAACCAAGTGGAAGAGGGAGGCCACCAGGCCGGTGCTCACCTGCGTCAGCCGCAGAACGCTGATACCATGTAACCGGGAATCATAGCGCTGTAACCACATACGGGTGCTCACCTGCGTCAGCCGCACAGCCACTGCGCGCCGCTGCCATCACAGCGAGACCGAAGGCGTCTTCATCCACCTGCACCTCTCTGAACACCTCTCCACTCCCTCCAGCACCACTACCCACCGCACTCCCCGCCGGCCACTGCTGCTCCCACGCCTTTCCTCGTTCCGCCTGCCCCTCTCCGCCCGCTTGTCCCCCCATCTGCGCGCGGCACACCTCGTCGATCAGCCGCTTCGCCTTGCGCCACTGCCCGCGGAGGCTAAGTTGCGCCACCGCGCGGCTCCAGCAGCGGCTGCCCGCCCACCGGCCCGCCTGCCGCTCCCGCCACAGTAGCCTCACGGCGTCGTCCGTGCGCCGCTCCGCCAGCGCGCGCGCAATCTCCGCCTCCACCTCCTCCGCCACGCGCTCCAGCTTGCGCTGCTGCGCCCACACCTCCGCCTGTACCGGGGAGGGCAGAGGTGTGCGCTGGCGCTGGCGCGGGCGCTGCGCGGGCATATTGGCGGCGGCCGCCATAACGGACGACAACGAGGGAAGCTCATCTGCGCCCCCGCGGTATCCGCCCCGCTCGTTCCCCCCACTCTCGCCCCTTCCCCTCGCACCACCCCTGCTACCACTATCCCCGCTGCTCCTCTCCCCAGGCTCCCTCCCCGCGCCACCTGCTTCTCCGCGACCTTCCGACGCAGGGGGGGTCCGTGCGCCTGCAGGATCTGCGCGACTGGCGCGTGGCGGATCTGGCTCTTGGAGCTGCAGGGCGCGCAGCTCGTCGCTGTAATCCGGGCGGCGACTCAGCGGAACCGTCCTCTCGCGCACCGTCTCGGATCTTTCCTGCCACTCCGCTTGCTTTCGCTGCTGCCGCTCCTGCTGCCGCTGCTGCTGCCGTTGCTGCTGCCGCTGTTGCCGCGACTGTCCCTGTCGTCCCCTTGTCCCCCTCTCCCCAGCGCCGTCGCCGAGACTGCTGTCGCGGCGAGGGTCGAAGGAGTCGGGGGAAGGGGAGAGGGGGAAGGGGGAGGCGGAGCAGGTAACCCGCGCAGAGAATCGGCGGGAAATGCTGGCGGAAAGCGTGGTGGCGGAAGTCATGACGTGCGCCGTGGGCGGAAGTGGAACCGCGAGGTGTGAAACGAGGGGATTCGCGAGTTGCGTGAGGGAAAACGGATCTGCTCGGGCCATCGCGTTTCGGCGCACTCTTTGAAACCTCCTGCTTCTACAGTAACCAAGCTCGAGGACCTACGGTTCTCTTCTCGGAGACGAATGATGGAAACACCTACACGGAGGTAGGAGCGCGTAACGACGCAAGTACGAATCGCACGACTGACGGAGGAGAGCGGATCAGATTCGTCGAGGCGCCCTCACGCAGCTTCACGCATGCTTAGTGTCCCGTCTCAAACAAACCCTCGACTCCTCACTAATCCAAGCGTGACGCATTCGCTACTGAGTTGCGAAGGTAATGCGGGCGATGATCGAACCTAGGAAGGCAATGCGCGCAACGAACAACTATTGCGAAAGAGAGGAACTCCTATGACCTCCACTGTCGATGGAAAACAGGTGACCACTGTCGCACTGCAGACTGGCCAGAGTGAGGAGTTACGGATTGACAGCCTCAAGGCATGGAACCAAGATCGAGGCCCATCTTCAATTGTCAATGAAAACGATGGGTGGGGTGGTGGGGGGGAGGAAGGGAAAGCCGATTGGACGGTTGGAACATCGATCACAAGTGGTTTAACACGACTAGAGAGGGTGCAGTGCGGTGGCCAGTCGATCTCAACAGCACTGTCTGTGCTGGGTGGAAAGGGAGGAAAGGAAATAACCGCGAGTGTTCCTATTTACGGTTAAGACTGTTAAGTTTTGATCCAAAACGGTAACATCTGGTGCGCTGGTGTGACAGACCCTGACATGGCGCGAGCTGAATGTGAGGGCGATGGCAGTGCAGAGAGTGGTTGGCGGCGCGGAAACATGTCGATCTCGCTACAAGACGAAAGGGATGGCGTCGAGGGAGCGTCGAACGAACACGCTGTTGCCACGGTGGCCGAACGCGTGGCACGTGATAGGAGCGGTAAGTTGAGCTGGCAGGCGGAAAGTTCAATGAGCCACAATCACCATCAGGTGCAACTCCCTGGATCACTCGGTAAATGAAAAGCTTTAATAAGAGAAGATAAGCTTGCATATCGCAAGCAATATAAAATTATCCACTCTAATGCAATCGACACCAACCTCTTCTTCCATGACAAAGACCATCTCGAGCTCGATGGTCGCTCGCTGGGAGCCTGAAATCACCGCTCGTGAAGTTTTCCTAACATCTGGTTTTAATATCACCTGCATTGTAACCGTTATAACTCCACGAAGAAGTCCATATATTTCAAGGGTTCATCATGCGAATATTATATGGTCTTCCTTTAGGTGTTTGCTGCTGATTTCACAATCAAATCACAAGACCACCGCATTTTTTCCAAGGCTATCTGCTGACACGAAATCGACAACATTATCTAGGAGAGCCTCCCCACTCTCTGTTGGTTTCCCTGATGGCTTTCAGCGGGCTAATGTCAAGAAGTGATGATTGAACTAACAGAATTGTGGTACAAGTAGGAAACCCTAAAGTTGTATACCCCATAAGGCTAGCCCCACTATAACTTAACAACACATAACAAGTTTGACACACCCCCATAGGCAAATTTGAGGATAGCAACGGGTCACAAGACCAGTCAAGAGAAGAAGCAAAGCAAAAAAAAAGCTCAGGGTGGATCTCAAGATCACCACGCATTCTGAGCACAAGCAAGCAGCCACAAGGTCAATTCACATACCGTCAGCCCCCGGATAGAAGCGCCCCTGGGGGTATAAAAAAACAATGTTTTTTAAGAGGTGGCCTTATAATTGAGGATTTTTATAAGCGGCGGGGCTTATATAATGACATATATGAAATATATGTTAGAATCTTACGGGAAAAGTGGTTTCGACTATCGAGAGGGTTGGTACAAAGTGAAAACCCAAGGGGTTGTACCCCACAGTAAGTACCCCACTAAGCCTACCCAAACTATAACATATATATACATATGTTTGACACACCCCCATAGGCAAAGTGGGGGAAAACAGAGGGTCACAAGACCAGTCAGGAAGTGCAAAGCAAGCTCAGGGTGGATCACAACGTCACCACGCAGTCTGAGCACAAGCAAGAAGGCCACAATGCCAGTTCACATGCAGAAATATATATGTAACAACAACAGTACAGTGATATCTACCTACAAGAACAAGCATGCAGGAATACATATACGGTAAATCATGGTACAAACAAAGCCTACAGCAAGTGAGGAAGAGTGGGCACAAGGCCTAACAAAGTGCAGAAACGCTGATGATCACCAGGCGGAAGCGCCTTGTTGAATATATCAGCAGTGTTGGCCCGAATGGCCACGTAGGTAAGACGAAGCTGGCCACGCTGCTACAGCTCTCGAGCAAGAAAGTAACGGAGAGCGATGTGCTTTGTTCTGTGCTCCAGTCTGTGCTCCTGACACAAGGCAATGGCGGCCTTGTTGTCGACGTACAGAACTGGAGGAGAACGAGGCCTCTCTCCCAAGTCGGTCAGCAGGTAGGTGAGCCAGCGCAGCTCCTGTGCAGCCATGGCTGTGGCGTAGATCTCTGCCTCACAGCTGGAGCCGAGAACTGAAGACGAACGTGTAGAACGCCAGGAAACTGAACCAGAACCAAGGCTGAAGGTGTAACCCTGTGACGACCGCTGCGTAGCCTGGTCGTCAACCCAAGAGGCGTCCGAGTGACCTGTGAGGACAACGTCACCCCGTCCTTCAAGCACGAGCCCCATGCCCGATGTACTGCACAAGTAGCGTAGTACCCTCTTGGCAGCATCCATGTGCACCTTTCGGTGCCGACCAGGAGCCACGTAGCGAGCCAGAAGGCCAAGAGGGTACGCAAGGTCAGGACGAGTGCAAGTCATCAGGTACATGAGGCAGCCCACTAACTCTGGGTAAGGACCACTCGGCTCTACGGACTCGTCCGAAGGTGGAGCTGAGAGCGAGTGACCTGTAGCCAGAGGAGTGGCCTGTGCTGAGGACCAGGTGAAACCGAAGCGCTGAAGGACCTGCTGCACCATGTGTGACTGAGTTAGTGTGATGGTGCGGCGTGCTCTGTCCCGGGTGATCTGCAAGCCAAGGTAGCTGCGCAGTTCACCCAGGTCTGTGCACGTGTGTCTCTTCTGCAACTCCGACTTCACCAGGGCGAGAGCCTCAGTGTCAGCAGTGGCAAAGACCAAGTCGTCGACGTACACGAGAACGTAGAACGGTGGCAGAGAAGTGTCGGTGCGCAAAAACAGCGACGGGTCAGCAGTCGACGGAGCAAACCCAAGAGCCGCAAGTGTCGTCCTCAGTGTGTCGTGCCACTCACGTGGCGCCTGGCGGAGACCGTAGACCGGCCGCCGGAGGCTCCACTGGGTACCAGGAGGGAACGACCCAGTGAAGCCAGGAGGGCCGCGCAGCCAAATCTCCTCGTGCAGGCTGCCCTGTAAGAAGGCTGTGCTGAAGTCAAGAGAGTGAAGCTCGTAGTCACGCTGAGCGGCAACGTGCAGCAGCACCCGAAGAGTGGTCATCTTCGGGGTGGGGGAGAAGGTCTGGAAGAAGTCAACTCCCTCTCGCTGACTGAAGCCTCGAGCCACGTAACGAGCCTTGAAGACAGGCGGAGAACCTGGAGGCCGCTTCACCCTGAAAATCCACATGCCACTGACAATGTTCGCCCCAGGAGGGGGAACCTCGTCGACGTAGGTGCCTGTGGACTTCCAGGATGCCATCTCTGCGTCCATGGCTGTCTGCCACTGAGAGGAGTACTCACCCGCGATCGCCTCAGCGTAAGAGCGCGGGGTAGGGTTGTCTGGTGCATCCGGGTCTCCCTCAGGGGCAAGCAGCATGGACACGAGATGAGGCGCAGCGGCTGCAAGACACTCAAGGTCCTCCTGCCTATCCTCAAGGACGTCCGTGCCAAGAGCACACTCACCCCCGACGGACGGAGGACAGACAGACGCAGACTTGGCAACAAGACTGGCGGCGTAGTCTAGACGACAGTGAGCAGCAAATGCAACAAGCTCAGTGACTAAGGCAGACGCAGCAGCAGACTCAAACGACGGGTCAGTGACAACAGTGGCAAGCAGACGCGTGACAGTAGAGTGCTCAGCACGAAACCGGTCGGACGCAGGGTCAGCAACGACAGGCAGAGAGGACGCAGGGGGAGGCGGCAGAGGAACATGCGGAGAAGGAGAGGAAGGACGACGAACTACAAGGGAGGGCCGGAGACAGCCGGCTGGCTCTTACGAGGAACACGACGACCGGTACTGACAGGGGAGACAGGACGCGGCGCAGGCTCACGACGCTCTGCAAGGCCACCAGGCTGCTCTGGGTACGGAGAAGGAGCAGGCAGCGGTGAGCCAGACTGTAACGGAAGACCAGTAGACGAGGGAAGACTGAGAACCTGGCGAAGTGCAGAGTCAGGTGGTGGCTGAGACGACGGAGACGGCGGAGCAAAGAACAGGCGCGGCTGAGCAGTGCCACCAGCACGAGTAGCACCAGCCCCTCCAGCAGTGCCAGTACCTCCAGCAGCTCCAGCACCCCCAGCAGCTCCAGCACCTCCAGCAGCTCCGGGACCTCCAGCAGCACCACCACCAGCCCCAGCAGCTCCAGCACTCCCAGTACGAGCACCTCCGGGACCAGCGACACCAGCAGAAGAACCTCCAGCAGGAGAGCCCTGAGGTGCAGAAGTGGGAGGCTGACGGCGACCGTACCAGTCGTGCAGCTGCTGGGAGGTGAGGGGCACACGCGGACGAAGACGGCTACTCCAAGGAGACTGCGGAACAGCAGTCTCAGAACCCTCAGGCGACTCACCCCCAGACTCAGCACCCCCAGGCTCCGCACACACAGGCGCAGCACCTCCAGACGTAGTACCACGAGACGCAGCACCTCCAGGCTCCTCACGCGCAGGCTCAGCACCTCCAGGCTCCACACGATCAGCACCCCCAGACTCAGCACCCCCAAGCTCCGCACCCCCAAGCTCCGCACCCCCAGGGACAGCACCACTCGCAGCAGGACCGGAGTCACCAGTGACCTCAACAGGCGTAGGCACAGGGGGGTCTACCTGAGAATCACCTGAAGGAGCAGGACCTGGCGCGGGGAGGGGGTCTACCTGGGGAGGACCTGGGGCGAGAAAGAGCGGCGGGGGGGGGGGGCGAGGAGCAGTGCGGTAGGGGAAGAGGTGGTAAAAGGGGACCGACTCGTCAAAGGTGACGTCCTGAGACGCAAAGACACGGCGCGAGGCGGGGTCGTAGAACTGCCAGCCAGGCGTGTCAGGGACAAAGCCAAGGAAGACGCAAGGAATGGCGCGAGGGGAGAGCTTGTCCGCGGTGGTATCGCGGACAAAGGCACGAGCACCCCAGACCCAGAAACGCGACGCGTCGCCAACCTTCCCCGTCCACAGCAGTGTGGGCGAGGTCTCCGGCAAGGAGACACGGGGCCAAAGGTTGAGCTGATGCACGGCGTACCGGACCGCAAAAGGCCACAGAAAATGGGGGGCAGCCGCATGGATCATGGAGGTACGAGCGACCTCCATGACTAAGCCAATGCGGCGCTCAGCAACCCCATTCTGCTGCGGAGAGGCCGGAAGCATGAAAGTCTGGCGGATGCCGTGCTCCGCACAGAAGGCTGCCAAGAGGTCTGAGGAGAACTCACCACCTCTGTCCGAGTGCAGACGCAAGACAGGAAAGTCCGACTGGAACCACTCGCGGAGCTGGAGACGAGTAGCGCGGATCCAGGGGATCAAAACATCAGGGACATCCCCCTTGCGCTGCAAGGGGAAGACCGTGGTGTAGCGCGTGTAGTCGTCGACAACCAACAGGAAGTACCGCTCGTGGCCCTGTCCACGGACGCGGGCTGGGCCCCACACGTCCAGGTGGAGAGTCTGCAGTGGAGCCTCTGTGGGGGGGAACGAGGAGGAATGAGGAGCGGCGCGCTGCCGCCCCTCGACGCAGGGAATGCAGGGCGGCGCAGGCAAGGGAGGGAGGGGAGGCAGAGACCTGGGAAGCCCAGAAACCAGGAGGCGGGAGTGCATGCTGCGTAGGAGAGGCAGGGAGGGGTGACCAAGGCGGTGGTGCCACAGGAGAGTGTCGTGCGACAGCCGGCGACACTCACACTGTGTAGCTACCTGAGCAGACGCGTGCAACTGGGGAGACAAAGGGGCGGAGCGTGACGCAGTGGTGAGGGTGTACAGACTGGACCCCGACGCACGAGCGAACGTGGCCAGGTGGCGACCAGTCTGGGAGCACGTGCAAATCGCCACACGCTGCCGGCCAGGGGTGAAGGTGTCAACCCCCGCATCCTGGAGGACAGCGTTACTCACCAAGTTCGTAGAGAACGAGGGGAGGTGGAGACCAGACAGCTCACCAGACGGGACCGCCGGACACGGAAGCACAGTGGAAGACCGTGCAAGCACTGGGCCCCCAGAGGTGTCAGCCAGTGAGACAGGAACAGGTGCGGGGAGGGGAGTGACTGTGGTACTGTCGCGAAAGAAACAGCGGGAAGCACCAGAGTCAAGTGTAAAGGTGTGCAAGGCCTGTGCAGGCGCAGTACCAAGGGGAGCAGACTCACAAGCACCTAGTGCTGCAGGGGCTATACCAGGGGTTATACTAGGATCCGGCGGCACACACAAGTAGCAGTCACCCTCAGCACTAACAGACAAGGCATACATAGCAGCAAGAATTGCCTCATAGTCAAGATCAAAGATAGGTACATCATGCCTAAGTAAGTCTGCCCAGTTGGGGAACTCAGTAGCATCAGGAAACTTGGCGCGCAAGGCGTCGCTAAGCCGAGCGAAGCAGCGCTGCTCAGCGTGAAAACCTGTGCACTGGCGACCAGCGCGGGGACCTGTGCGGATGATATAGGGGCAGCGACCAGGACCCCTAGAAGCCCCAGGCGCGTTTGACAATATAGTTTTATTTACACCAAAGTGTTCGTCTCGTCCTTGTGATTTGAATCGAATCGATATTGTAGAGTGCAATGAATGTGAATTTCGCGTAAATTTGCAGTGGCTGAATCCCTGCCAACACACACAGTCAGAATGAGTCAGATTGACCCCATGACCGCTCATTCTGACTGGACGCGAAGGTGGGGAGGGTGAAGGGATTCGAAATTCTGAATGTGGGGATGCAAAATTGTGTTTCGTTACAACATTTCCAGTAAAAATATAACAAATATTACAAAGGGTGGCGCTTATAATCGAGGACCGGATACAAGCGCCATAAGCCTTTTATAAGCGCCGGCGCTTATCATAGGCCTGCGCTTCTATCTGGGGGCTTACGGTACAGAGTTTATAATAGAAAGTGTCAGAATCCCAGTCACTAGACCACTGGGATAAAATGGCTTGTAAAGTAACGGGTCAGTGCGCCCATAACCCCCTAGGCGAACGCGCCTGTAACCCCCCTAGGATCAATCGGACATCCACAGTGCAGATCTACTGACACCCCCCCCACACTGGGAGGCCCAGGACTGAGCACAACGGCAACGGCCTACATTTGCATACACCGGGATTCGAACCCGAGACCGTGTGATAATGAGAACGAGAATGGATGAACTATGAAATGAAGTGAGTACAAATATGAAACCCTAATTAGTTGTACCCCCTATGGGATACCCCACTATAGCCTACACAACAGCATAAGCTACAATGTTCTGACACACCCCCATAGGCAAAGTGGGGGAGAACAAGGGGTCACAAGACCAGTCAAGCAAAGCAAAGCAAAGCAAGCTCAGGGTGGATCACAAAGTCACCACACAGTCCGAGCACAGGGTCAAGGCCACACGGCCAGTTCACATGCAAAAGTACACACATATATATAAAGCTAGACAAGCAAGAGCAGGTATATATATATGTGAGAGTACAAGCAAGGTCAAGAGGAGAGCAAGTGAGGCAAGACGGGCACAAGACCCAGCTGAGTGCAGAAGCGCTGATGATCACAAGGCGGAAGTGCCTTGGTGAAGACATCAGCAGTGTTGGCCTCAGAGGCCACGTACGCAAGCCGCAACTGTCCACATTGCTGTAGCTCACGAGCAAGGAAGTAGCGGAGAGCAATGTGCTTTGTTCTGTGCTCCAGTCGCTGCTCTCGACACAAGGCCAGCATGGCCTTGTTGTCTACGTACAGGACTGGAGGAGAACGAGGTGGCTCTCCAAGGTCGGTCAGCAGGTAGGTGAGCCAGCGAAGCTCCTGTGCAGCCATGGCCCCGGCGTAGATCTCAGCCTCACAACTCGAGCCAAGAACAGAAGACGAGCGAGTAGCCCGCCACGAAACAGAGCCGGAACCAAGGCTGAAGGTGTAACCCTGTGACGACCGCTGCGTAGCCTGGTCGTCAGCCCAAGAAGCGTCCGCGTGCCCAGTGAGGACCACTGGACTCCGCCCTCCAAGCACTAGCCCCATGCCCGACGTACTGCACAAGTAGCGCAACACCCTCTTCGCTGCAGCCATGTGCTCTGGTCTGTGTCTCCCAGGAGCAACATAGCGTGCAAGAATGCTAAGAGGGTATGCAAGGTCAGGTCGTGTGCAGGTCATCAGGTACATGAGTCAGCCAACAAGCTCTGGGTACGGGCCACTCGACTCTACGGACTCATCCGAAGGCAGAGCTGAGAGCGAGTGGCGAGTAGACAGAGGAGTGGCCTGAGGCGAGGAGTACGTGAAGCCGAAGCGCTGAAGGACCTGCTGCACCATGTGTGACTGAGTCAGGGTAATGGTGCGGCGTGCTCTGTCCCGGGTGATCTGCAAGCCAAGGTAGCTGCGCAGTTCACCCAGGTCTGTGCACGTGTGTCTCTTCTGCAGCTCGGACTTCACGTAGGCGAGTCCAGCAGTGTCAGCTGTGGCAAAGACCAAGTCGTCGACGTACACGAGGATGTAGAACGGCGGCAGAGAGGTGTCGGTGCGTAGAAACAGCGACGGGTCGGCAGTAGAAGGAGCAAACTCAAGAGCCGCAAGCGTAGTCCTCAGTGTGTCGTGCCACTCACGTGGCGCCTGGCGGAGACCGTAGACTGGACGCCGGAGACTCCACTGGGTACCAGGAGGGAAAGACCCAGTGAAGCCAGGTGGGCGACGCAGCCAGATCTCCTCGTGCAGGCTGCCCTGCAAGAAAGCTGTGCTGAAGTCAAGAGAGTGCAGCTCGTAGTCACGGTGAGCAGCAACGTGCAGCAGTACCCGAAGAGTGGTCATCTTCGGGGTGGGGGAGAAGGTCTGAAAGTAGTCAACTCCCTGCCGCTGACTGAAGCCACGAGCCACGTAACGCGCCTTGAAGACAGGCGGAGAACCCGGCGGCCGCTTCACCCTGAAGATCCACATGCCACTGACGATGTTCGCCCCAGGAGGGGGGACAGCGTCAACGTAGGTGCCTGTGGACTTCCAGGAAGCCATCTCTGCATCCATAGCTGCCTGCCACTGAGAGGAGTAGGGACCCTCTATCGCCTCCGCGTAAGAGCGCGGAGTCGGGATGTCAAGTGCATCCGGGTCTCCCTCAGGGGTAAGCAGTATGGACACGAGATGAGGTGAGGCAGCTGCCAGACACTGGAACTCCTCCTGCCTGTCCTCAAGGACGTCCGTGCCAAGGGCACACTCACCCCCGACGGACGGAGGACAGACAGACTCAGACTCAGTGACAAGACTAGCAGCGTAGTCTAAGCGACAGCGAGCAGCAAAGTCGACGAGCTCAGTAACGAGAGCAGACGCAGCAGTAGACTCGAAAGAAGGGTCAGTGACAACAGTAGCAAGGAGACGCGTGACAGTAGGACTGGCAGTACGAAGAGAGTCCGACTCCGGGTCGGCAAGAGCAGGAAGAGAGGACTCAGGAGGAGAAGGCAAAGGGGCACGCAGAGGAGCAGTGGACGGACGCAGAGACATCCGGTGCGTGCCAGGGACAGGAGGAGGACGCTGACGCAAACCGCGACCACTAGTGCGAGCAGCACGGACAGGCGACGCAGGGCGAGACGCAGGCTCACGACGCTCAGCCAGACCTCCAGTAGGACCAGTGTAGGGAGAAGGAGCAGGCAAAGGGGAGGTAGGCTGCAACTGTAGCTGGGACGAGACAGGCTGTGGACACTCTAAGGGAGGAGGAGGACCAGTAGAAGGTGGAAGACCAAGAACCTGCTGCAGGAGTGGAACGAAGTACGGTCGAGGCCGCGCGGCGACGCTAGAAGCAGCAGGGACAGCACCAGAACCCTCAGCAGGAGCACCCGCTCCAGCAGCACCACCAGTAGCTCCAGAATCTCCAGCAGCACCAGGAGCACCCCCAGTAGGACTGCCAGCGGTAGTCTCAGCGCCAACACCCTCAGCAGCACCAGCTCCAGTGCACCCAGGACGAGCACCTCCGGGACCCGCGACCGCAGCACCCTCAGCAGCCGAAGGACCTCCAGCACCAACAGCATGCCTCCAGCGCCGGGCAAACCACTCACGCAGCTCCTGTGGCGAAAGTGGCTCCCGGCGAGACGAAGCACTCGGAGAACCTCCAGGCGGAGCACCTCCAGGCTCAGCACCCCCAGGCGTAGCACCCCTAGGCTCAGCACCCCCAGACGTAGCACCCCTAGGCTCAGCACCCTTAGGCTCAGCACCCCCAGGCTCAGCACCCCCAGGCTCAGCACCCCCAGGCTCAGCACCCCTAGGCTCAGCACCCCCAGGCTCAGCACCCCTAGGCTCAGCACCCCTAGGCTCAGCACCCCCAGACGTAGCACCCCCAGGCCCAGCACCCCTAGGCTCCGCACCCCCAGGTACAGCACCCCCAGCCTCAGCACCCTCAGCAGCACCAGAGTCACCAGTGACCTCGACAGGCTCGACTGCGTCTACCTGGGACACACCTGAAGGGGCAGGACCCTGAGGGGGGAGGGGGTCTACCTGGGGGGGACCTGGTACCAGGAAGAGTGGGGGTGGGGGGAGGGACGGAGTGCGGTAGGGGAAGAGGCGGTAGTAGGGGACCGACTCGTCAAACGTGACGTCCTGGGAGGACAGAACACGGCGAGAGGTGGGGCGGTAAAACTGCCACCCAGGCGCGTCAGGGGGGAACCCCAGGAAGACGCAAGGAGCAGCACGAGGGGATAGTTTGTCCGCAGACAGGTCGCGGACAAACGCCCGAGATCCCCAGACCCGGAACGCCGACGCATCGCCAACCTTCCCCGTCCACAGCAAGGCTGGGGAGGTCTCCGGCCTGGAGACCCTGGGGTGGAGGTTGATCTGATGCGCCGCGTACCTCACCGCAAACGGCCACAGAAAATGGGGGGCAGCCGCATGCATCATAGACGTACGAGCGACGTCCATGACCATGCCAATGCGGCGCTCAGCAATCCCATTTTGCTGCGGTGAGTCCGGAAGCGTGAAGGTCTGACGGATGCCCCGTGCACGACAGTAGGCACGCAGAAGGCCAGAGGAGAACTCTCCGCCTCTGTCCGAGTGCAGACGCAGAACAGGAAAGTCCGAGCCGAAGCTCTGCCTGAGCTGGAGACGAGCTGCGCGGATCCAGTCGATCAGCACCTCAGTGACATCACCCTTGCTGCGCAAGGGGAAGACTGTGGTGTAACGCGAGTAGTCGTCAACAACGAGCAGGAAGTAGCGCTCGTGACCCTGTCCACGGACGCGGGCTGGGCCCCACACGTCCATGTGAAGTGTCTGCAACGGGGCCTCTGTCGAAGGAAACTGGGAGGAGTGAGGGGCAGCACGCTGGCGCCCCTCGACACAGGGGACACAGGCAGGGCCAGGGCCCTGAGGAAGGGGAGGGAGGGACCGGGGGAGACCGGACACAAGAAGACGGGAGGCCATACCTCTGAGCCGAAGCAGAGAGGGGTGGCCAAGGCGGTGGTGCCAGAGGAGAGTCTCGTGAGACAGGAGACGACACGAACAGGGGGCAGACTCAGGACCAGACCTGGACGCCGCAGCAAACACCTGACCCGACGTAACTACCCTACCAGACTCAGCAACTGGAGGAGACGCAGTGGTCAGAGTGTACAGGCTCGACCCCGGCTGACGGGTGAACGTAGCCAGGTGTCGGCCTGTGCCAGCCTCTGTACAGTGGGTCACTCGCTGACGTGCAGGAGTGAACTGGTGGACACCCGCATCCTGTAGGTCAGCACCACTCACCAGGTTCGTCGAGAACGAGGGGAGGTAGAGACCAGACAGGGTGCCAGAGGGAGCCGCCGGACACGGGAGGACTGTGGAGAAACGAGACAGGACCGGACCCCCAGAGGGGTCAGCGAGAGACACCGCAACCGGCCGACTAAGCGGCGTGAGTGTGGTGCGGTCCCGAAAGAAGGAGCGAGACGCCCCAGAGTCAAGAGTGAAGGTGAGGGAGGCCGAAGCCGACGCGGTACCTGAGAGAGCAGACTCACCAGTACCTGAGGACGCAGACACACCAGCACCTAGAGCAGCAGCGTCGTAAGCACCTAGGGCAGCAGCCTCACCAGTACCTAGAGCAGCAGTCTCAATGCCCGGATCGGGCTGGAAACACCGGTAACAGTCACCCTCATCACTAATAGACACAGCATACATGGCAGAGAGAATAGCATCAAAGTCCAGATCAAAGATGGCAACTCCCGCCCTAGACAGCTCGTCCCAGCGAGGGATCTCGGAGGCCTCCGGGAACTGGTGACGCCATGCGTCCGTCAGGCGGCCAAAGCAGCGCGGAGTGGGGTGCGCACCCCCACACTGCTCACCCGCACGGTCGCCGGTGCGCAGGACGTAGGTACACGGACCAAAACCCCCACCCCGCTGGCGTGCAGTGTACCACTCACGGAGCTGCTGAGGGGACAGGGTCGCACGACCACGCTGCTGCTGCTGGCGCGAGCCACCACCGGAGCCACTCCTCTGCAAAGACCCGCGACCAGCTCCACCGCCACCCCCACCGCCTCCACCGCCTCCGCTGCCTCCACTGCCGCCGCCGCCTCCACCGCCTCCTCCGCCGCCGCCTCCTCCACCACCTCCGCTACCACCGCCACCGCCGCCGCGGCCTCCGCCTCCACTGCCGCCACCGAACCCCCCACCCCCACCTCCACCTCCACCGCTACCCCCACTCCCCCCACTGCCTCCACCTCCACGTCCACCGCCCGCTCCTCCAGCTCCCTTGCCCCCCTTGCCCTTGCCAGGGCGGCGTCTCCCGCTAGGGGCAGACGCCGCACCGACCGACTCAAGACCAAGGAGGTCGGCCGAAGCAGCAGAGGCAACAGAGGGCAGCAGGGGGGAGGGAGAACACCCCTCAAAGATGGGGGTGCGCGGGTCACCTCGAGAGGCTCCTACAGCGACTATGCTCTTTTCTATCGCGAGGAGGGCCTTCTCGAGGAGGTCTACAGTGAGTGTGGTGGGACAGACTGAGAGAAAGTGGTCCCTGACTACTCGAAGGGAGTCAGGGAGGCGAGTGACTAGGAAGTACAGAGTGATGTACATGGGGGGGGGGTTCGCGGTGCAGAAGTCAGCAGGAAGTGCAGCGCGGTAGCGAGTGTCACTAGTGCGGAGGTGCGTAATGAGGTCAGCAACGGTGGGAAAAGAAGCAAGGTCAGGGAAGAGGTACGGCAGCATGAGACGGCTCAGTGCAGCAGTGGAAGGGGAGGAGTAGCGCGCGACTACAGCGGCGTACAAGGTCTGAGCACTCTTGTACTGACTAAAGTGCGCACGCTCGGAGGTAGGGAGGTGGCGACGCACAGCAAGACGTGCAGCAGCATCGCGCGTGGCCCACTGGGAGCGAACAGTGGCGTCAGCATCAGCAGCAGGGGCAGGGGAAGCGCCAGAGGTGAGGTCAAAGAGAGAGAGGCCGTCCGCCCTATCGCACTGTAAGAACAGCTGTAGGTCATCTACCCAGACCTCAAAGTCAATGGCCCGACCCTCAGCGTCAAAAGTGAGGACACTAGGGGTAGCCATGACAGCAGTAGACCAGCAGTGCAAGGAGTAGGGGAAGAGCACGCAGTGACAGAGGGTCTGTGCTCACCGGACAGGGCTGCTCGGGCGGCTCGGCTGCAGGGCGGCTCGGCCGCTGGGCGGCTCGGCGGCTGGGCGGCTCGGCAGCTGGGCGGCTCGGCGGCTGGGCAGTCGGCTGCACGGCGGCTCGACTGGTGGGCGGCCGGGCGGCTCGGCTGCAGCGTGGCTCGGCGGCGGGGCGGCTCGGCTGCTCTGCTGCTGGGCGGCTCGGCTGCGCTGCTGTTGGGCGGCTCGGCTGGGCCGCTGACGTAGGGCGGCGGGGCCGCTGTAGAGGAGTGGCGGGGCCGCTGCAGAAGGACGGCGGGGCCGCTGGGTAGTGAGGCGGCGGGGCCGCGAAGACGGGCGGCGGGGCCGCTGCAGAGAAGCGGCGGGGCCGCAGTGAAGGGCGGCGGGGCCGCAACGAGAGAGGCGGCGGGGCCGCAGCGAGAGAAGCGGCGGGGCCGCTGAGTAGGGCGGCGGGGCCACAGTGAGAGGCGGCGGGGCCGCAGCGAGAGAGGCGGCGGGGCCGCGAAGACGGGCGGCGGGGCCGCTGAGACGGGTGGCGGGGCCGCAGTGAGTGGCGGCGGGGCCGCAGCGAGAGATGGCGGCGGGGCCGCGAAGACGGGCGGCGGGGCCGCAACGAGAGAGGCGGCGGGGCCGCAGAAAAGGGCGGCGACGGGCCGTAGGCTGCGCGAAGCCGCAGGTAAGGGCGGCGACGGGCCGGGGCGGCTCGAAGCCGCAGGTAGAGGCGGCGCGAAGCCGCGGGAAGGGCGGCGACGGGCCTGGGCGGCGCGAAGCCGCAGGTAGGGGCGGCGCGAAGCCGCAGGTAGGGGCGGCGCGAAGCCGCCGGTGAGGGCGGCGCAAAGCCGCGGGTAAGGGCGGCGACGGGCCGGGAAAAGGGCGGCGCGCCGCAGCCGCTAGGGCGGCTCGACGCGACCGTAAGGGCGGCGCGACGGGCCGCTAGGTGCGGCTCGACGGGCCGCTAAAAAAAAAAAAAGGCAGGCGCGACTCGAGGCGCGCTTCGGTGGGCCCAAGGAACAGTCCCTAGGAGGGGACCTGCTCTGATTCCATGTGATAATGAGAACGAGAATGGATGAACTATGAAATAAAGTGAGTACAAATATGAAACCCTAATTAGTTGTACCCCCTATGGGATACCCCACTATAGCCTACACAACAGCATAAGCTACAATGTTCTGACAGACCGCTCTGATACCATGTCAGAATCCCAGTCACTAGACCACTGGGATAAAAGGGCTTGTTAAGTAACGGGTCAGTGCGCCCATAACCCCCCAGGTGAACGCGCTTGTAACCCTCCTATGATCAATCGGGCATCCAGAGTGCAGATCTACTGACAGAAAGAGGAGTACACTGATCACAACCTAGCAAGTGTAAACATGCAGGTATACAAATATATATCAGTGTAGAACAAGGGCAAGATCAAGAGACAAGCAAGTGAGGCAGAGTGGGCACAAGCCCAAGAGCAGTGCACTAACGCTGATGATCACTAGACCCAAGGGCCTTAGCGAAGACATCAGTAGTGTTGGTCTGTATGGCCACGTAAGCAAGACGAAGCTGACCACACTGCTGCAGCTCTCGCATGAGGAAGTAACGGAGAGCAATGTGCTTCGTTCTGTGCTCCAGTCTCTGGTCCTGACACAAGGCAATCATGGCCTTGTTGTCGACGTACAGAAATAGAGGAGAACGAGGCCACTCACCCAAGTCGGTCAGCAGGTAGGTCAGCCAGCGGAGCTCCTATGCAGCCATAGCCCCAGCGTAGATCTCGGCCTAACAGCTGGAACTAAGTACAGACGAAGAGCGAGTGGACCTCCACGAGACAGAACCAGTGCCGAGGCCGAAACTGTACCCCTGTTTCGACCGGTGGAGTCGTCTGGTCGTCAGCCCAAGAAGCGTCTGAGTGACCGGTGAGAACAACTAAACCCTGTCCTCCAAGCACGAGCCACATGCCCAATGTACTGCACAAGTAATGCAATACCCTCTTCGCAGCTTGCTAGTGCACCTTTCGGTGTCTACCGGGAGCCACGTAGCGAGCCAGGAGGCTGAGATGGTACGCGAGGTCAGGTCTGTACACGTCATAAGGTACATGAGGCAACCCACAAGCTCTGGGTACAGACCACTTGGCTCTACGGACTCGTCCAAAGGTGGAGATGAGAGCGAGTGGCTTGTAGGCAGAGGAATAGACTGTGGCGAGGACCACAAGAAGTCGAAGCGCTGAAGGACCTGCTGCACCATGTGTGACTGAGTGAGGGTGATGGTGCGGCGTGCTCTGTCCCGGGTGATATGCAAGCCAAGATAGCTCCGCAGCTCACCCAGGTAAGTGCAGGTGTGTCTCTCCTGCAGCTCCGCCTTCACTAAGGCCAGAGCCTCAGTGTCAGCAGTAGAAAAAACCAAGTCGTTGACGTACAGGAGAACGTAAAACGGCGGAAGAGAAGTGTCTGTGCGCAGAAACAGCGAAGGGTCAGGAGTCGAGGGAGCGAAGCCAAGAGCCGTAAGTGTAGTCCCCAGTGTGTCGTGCCACTCACGGGGCGCCTATCGCAGGCCGTAGACTGGTCGCCGAAGACTCCACTGGTACCATCAGGAAACGACCCAGTGAAGCCACGTGGGCGGCGCAACCAGATAGCCTCATGAAGGCTGCCCTGCAGGAAGGCTGTCGAGAAGTCGAGGGAGTGCAACTCGTAGTCGCGCTGTGCTGCAACGTGTAGTAGCACTCGAAGAGTGGTCATCTTTGGGGTGGGGGAGAAGGTCTGGAAGAAGTTGACCCCCTGACGCTGACTGAAGCCTCGTGCAACGTAACGCGCCTTGAAGGTAGGCGGAGAACCCGGCGGCCGCTTAACCATGAAAATCTACATGCCATCAACTATGTTCGCCCTAGGCGGGGGAACCTCGTCGATGTAGGAGCCTGTGGACTTCCAGGAAACCATCTCTGCGTCGATGGCTATCTGCCACTTAGAGGAGTACGGACCCATGATCGCCTTTGCGTAAGAGCGCGGGGTCGGGATGTCCAGTGCATCCGGGTCTCCCTCAGGGCAAAGTACAGAAAACAGCCACAGAAAAAGGGGAGCAGCCGCATGGATCATGGAGGTGCAAGCTGTTAGAATGTTGTGAACGAGAATGGATAAACTATCAAAGAGTTGGGTACAAGTACTAACCCTAATTGGGCTGTACCCCTTATGGGCTACCCCACTATAGCCTACACAAATTTAAAAGCTATAATGTTCTGACACACCCCCATAGGCAAAATGGGGGAGAACAAGTGGTCACAAGACTAGTCAAGAAAAGCAAAGCAAGCTCAGGGTGGATCACAAAGTCACCACACAGTCCGAGCACAAGCAAAGGGCCACAAGGCCAGTTCATATGCAGAGTTATATAAAAGAGAACAAACAATACAGTGATCATATCCTACCAAGTGCAAGCATGCAGGTATATATACAGATCACAGTACAAGCAGAGTCAAGCAGTGAGCAAGTGAGGCAAAGTAGGCACAAGGCCTAACACAGTAGAGAAGCGCTAATGATCACCAGGCGGAAGTGCCTTGGTGAATATATCAGCAGTGTTGGCCCTAGTGGCCACGTACGCAAGACGAAACTGACGACGCTGCTGCAATTCACGAGCAAGGAAGTATTGCAGAGCGATGTGCTTCATTCTGTGCTCCAGCCTGTGCTCCTAACACAAGGCAATCATGGCCTTGTTGTCTACGTACAAAACTGGAGGCGAACGAGGCTGCTCTCCCAAGTCAGTCAGCAGGTAGGTGAGTCAGAGTAGCTCCTGTGCAGCAATGACCCCGGCGTAGATCTCAGCCTCACAACTGGAGCTGAGAACCGAAGACGAGCGGGTAGACCGCCAGGAAAAAGAGCCAGAGCCAAGGCTGAAGGTGTAACCCTGTGACGACCGCTGCGTAGCTGAGTCGTCAACCCAGGAAGCGTCTGCGTGACCGATGAGGACAACTGGACCCCGTCCTTCAAGCACGAGCCCCATGCCCAACGTACTGCACAAGTAACGCAGTACCCTCTTCGCAGCATCCCAGTGCACCTTTCGGTGCCTACCGGGAGCCACGTAGCGAGCCAGAAGGCAGAGAGGGTATGCGAGGTCAGGTCGTGTGCAAGTCATCAAGTACATGAGGCAACCCACAAGCTGTGGATACGGACCAATCGGCTCTACGGACTCGTCCGAAGGTGGAGCTGAGAGCGAGTGGCTGGTCGACAGAGGAGTGGGCTGTGGCGAGGAGAACTGGAAGCCTAAGCGCTGAAGGACCTGGTGCACCATGTGTGACTGAGTCAGGGCGATGGTGCGCCGTGCTCTGTCCCAGGTGATCTGCAAGCCAAGATAGCTGCGCTGTTCACCCAGGTCAGTGCAAGTGTGTCTCTTCTGCAGCTCCGACTTCACAAGGGTCAGTGCCTCTGTGTCAGCAGTGGCAAAGACGAGGTCGCCGATGTAGACGAGGACGTAGAACGGCGGTAGCGAGGTGTCGGTGCGTAGAAACAGCGACGGGTCAGCAGTAGCAGGAGCAAACCCAAGAGCCGCAAGTGTAGTCCTTAGTGTGTCGTGCCACTCGCGAGGCGCCTGGCGGAGACCGTAGACTGGCTGCCGGAGCCTCCACTGAGTACCTGCAGGAAACGACTCAATGAAGCCAGGTGGGCGGCGCAGCCAGATCTCCTCGTGGAGGCTGCCCTGCAGGAAAGCTGTGCTGAAGTCCAGGGAGTGCAACTCGTAGTCACGCTGAGCAGCGACGTGCAGCAACACCCGAAGAGTAGTCATCTTCGGGGTGGGGGAGAAGGTCTGGAAGTAGTCAACCCCCTGTCGCTGACTGAAGCCTCGAGCAACGTAACGTGCCTTGAAGGCAGGCGGAGAACCCGACGGCCGCTTCACCCTGAAAATCCACATGCCATCGACTATGTTCGCCCCAGGTGGGGGAACCTCATCGACGTAGGTGCCTGTCGACTTCCAGGATGCCATCTCGGCATCCATGGCTGCCTGCCACTGAGAGGAGTAAGGACCCGTAATCGCCTCTGCGTAAGAGCGCGGGGTTGGGATGTCTGGTGCATCCGGGTCTCCCTCAGGGGCAAGCAGGATGGAAGCGAAACGAGGTACAGCAGCTGTAAGACACTCAAAGTCCTCCTGCCTGTCCTTAAGGACGTCCGTGCCAAGAGCACACTCACCCTCGATGGACAGAGGACTGGCAGACGCATACTCAGCAACAAGAGCAGTGGCGTAGTCTAGACGACAGGCAGCAGCAAAGTCAAGCAGCTCAGCAACGAGAGCAAACGGAGCAGCACACTCAAAGGAAGGGTCAGTGACAGCAGTGGCGAGGAGACGAGCAACAGTGGGAATGGCAGCACGAGCGCGGTCAGACTCAGGGTCAGGGACCTCAGGAAGAGAGGACTCAGGAGGAGGCGGTAGAGGAAGACACAGTGGAACAGAGGAAGGACGAAGCGCCATAGCGTGCGTGCCAGGGACACGAGGAGGACGCGACGCAGGCTCACGATGCTCTGTAAGACCGCCGGACTGCTCAGTGTAAGGAGAGGGAGCAGGCAGTGGAGAGGCCGGCTGCAACGGCAGCTGCTACTGGTCAGGCGGTGGGCTCAGGAGAGGAGGAGTAAGGCCAGTAGAGGACGGGACACCAAGAACCTGCTGAAGATGGGGAACGAAGTACGGTTGCGGCCGCACAGTGCCTCCAGCACCTCCTGCTCCAGGGTCAACAGCTCCAGCTCCTGCAGCTCCAGCGCCTCCAGCTCCAGCGCCTCCAGCTCCAGCAGCTCCAGGCTCCGAAGGGTCTCCAGGGCCAGCAACCCCAATACCACCAGTCCCGGCAGCTCCAGTACCCCTGGTACGAGCACCTCCAGGACCACCAGCTCCAGCAGTAACTCCAGCACTCCCAGCACCAACGTCTCCAGCGCCTCCAGCTCCAGGAGTTCCACTCCGAAGGCGTGCGCGCCGAACAAACCACTCACGCAGCTGCTGCAGAGACTGTTGCGGCGAAGCACCAGCAGGACCTCCAGACGAAGCAGCACCCCGAGGCTCAGCACCCCCAGACTCCGCACCCTCAGACTCAGCACCCCCAGGCTCACCACCCCCAGTCTCCACACCCGCAGGCTCAGCACCCCCAGGCTCCTCACCCCCAGGCTCAGCACCCCTTGACCCAGCACCCTCAGACTCTGCACCCCCTGGCTCTGCACCCCCAGTCTCCACATCCGCAGGCTCAGCACCCCCAGGCTCCTCACCCTTTGGCTTAGCACCACCAGACCCAGCACCCTCAGACTCCGCACCCCCTGGCTCCGCACCCCCAGACGCAGCACCTCCAGACGCAGCACCGGGAGGAGCACCTGAGCCGACAGCTACCTGAACAGGCGCAGTACCAGGGAGAGGGTCTACCTGAGACACACCCGAGGGAGCAGGACCCTGGGGCGGGAGGGGGTCTACCGGAGGAGGACCGGGAGCAAGGAAGAGCGGCGGGGGCGGGGGAGGGGCAGAGCGGTAGGGGAAGAGACGGTAGAAGGGAAGACACGGCGCGAGGTGGGGTGGTAAAACTGCCAGCCAGGCGCGTCAGGGACAAAGCCAAGGAAGACGCAGAAGATGGCACAGGCGGAGAGCTTGTCCGTGGACGTATCGCGAACAAAGGCACGAGAACCCCAGACCCGGAACACCGACGCATCGCCAACCTCCCCCGTCCAACGCAGTGTGGGCGAGGTCTCCGGCAAGGAGACACGGGGCCAGAGGTTGAGCTGATGCGCAGCGTACCGGACTGCAAACGGCCACAGAAAATGGGGAGCAGCCGCATGGATCATGGAGGTACGAGCGACCTCCATGACTAAGCCAATGCGGCGCTCAGCAATCCCATTTTGCTGAGGGGAGTCCGGAAGCGTGAATGACTGGAGAATGCCCTCCCCACGACAGAAGTCCCGTAAGAGGTTGGAGGAGAACTCACCACCTCTGTCAGAGTGCAGACGCAGGACAGGAAGGTCCTGGCCGAACCGCTCGCGGAGCTGGAGACGGACTGTGCGGATCCAAGGGATCAAGACATCAGAGACCTCACCCTTGCTGCGCAAGGGGAAGACTGTGGTGTACCGCGAGTAGTTGTCAACTACCAGCAGAAAGTAGCGCTCGTGGCCCTATCCAGTGACGCGGGCTGGGCCCCACACGTCCATGTGGAGAGTCTGAAGGGGAGCAGTCGTCGGGGGAAACGAGGAGGAGTGAGGAGCGGCGCGCTGCCGCCCCTCGACGCAAGGAAGGCAGGGCGGTGCAGGCGAGGGCGGGAGGGGAGGCAGAGACAAGAAGACGAGAGTGCATACCACGAAGGCGTGGCAGGGAGGGGTGACCCAGGCGGTGGTGCCACAGAAGATTCTGGTGCGACAGGAGGCGACACGAGCAAGAGGCGGCTACCTGACCTGACGCGGACACCTGAGCTGACGCAGCTACCTGAGGAGTCTTGGTAGGGAGTGTGTACAGGCTCGACCCTGGCCGACGAGTGAACGTGGCCAGGTGACGCCCCATCCGTGTGCACGTGCAGATCGACACACGCTGGCCCCCAGGAGTGGTGGTAGTGACCATCGCATCCTGGAGGGCAGCGGTACTCACCAAGTTCGTAGAGAACGAGGGGAGGTGAAGACCTGACAGTGAGCCGGATGGAACCGCCGGACATGGGAGGACAGTGGAGGAACGGGCCACAACTGGGCCCCCGGAGTGGTCAGCCAGTCTGACCGGGAAAGGTGCAGGGAGAGGAGTGAGGGTGGTGCTGTCACAAAAGAAACAGCGCGAGGCGCCTGAGTCCAACGTGAAGGTGTGCAAGGCCTGAGCAGGCGCAGTACCAGGGAGATTACCAGACTCACTAGCACCTAGAGCAGCAGTAGCTATACCTGGGTCAGGCGGCACACACCGGTAACAGTCACCCTCAGCACTAACAGACAAAGCATACATAGCAGAAAGAATTGCATCAAAGTCTAGGTCAAAGATAGCAATCCTAGACCTAAGGAGATCGGCCCAGCGAGCGAGCTCGACGTCGTCACCAAACTCAGCGCGCCAAGCGTCGTCGAGGTGGGAGAAGCAGCGGTTGTGAGTGTGAAGCTTCTCGCATGTCTGACCAGCACGAACACCCGTGCGAATGACATACGGGCAGCTACCCCCAGACGCCCAACGCAAAAATCACTCACGAAGCTGTTGGGGCGACTGGGTCTCGCTCTGACGCTGCTGCTGCTGACGCTGGCAACCTCCAGAACCAACACGCCGAGCGCCAGTCCCACCGCCACCAGTCCCACCGCCACCAGTCCCACCGCCACCACTCCCACTGCTGCCCCCACCGCCGCCACCAGAACCCCCACTCCCTCCACCAGTCCCACTACCGCCACCACCTCCACCGCTGCCCCCACCACTACTCCCGCTGCCACCTCCACCACCACCGCTGCCACCCTCACCACCCTTGCCAACCTTGCCCTTGCTGCTGCGGCGCTTCGCACTAGCAGAAGCAGCCCCGACGTCCTCAGCAACAGAGACGTCTACAGCAGCAGCAGAGGCGTAGGAGGGGGCAAGGGGGGAGGGGGAGCACCCCTCAAAGAAGGGCGGGCGCGGAGTGCCACGAGCAGCACCTACAGCAACTGCACTAGTCTCAGCTGTGAGGAGATGCTGCTCGAGGAGGTCAACAGTGAGGGAGGTGGGGTCAAGGGAGAGAAAGTGGTCCCTGACAGAGCGAAGGTAGTGAGGGAGGCGAGTGACTACGACGTATAGAGGGATGTACATCGGGGGCGGGTTCCCTGCAAGGAACTCGGCTAGGAGGGCAGCTCGGTAGCGAGCGTCGCTAGCGCGCAGGTGGGAAACCAGGTTCTCTATTGTGGCAAACGCAGACAGCTCGGGGTACAGGTAGGGCAGAAGCCGGCGACCTAGAGCAGCAGTGGCAGGGGAGGAGTAGCGAGCGACTACCGCGTCGTACAGTTCCTGTGCGGTCCTGTGCTGTCCGAAGTGAGCGCATTCTGCCACCGGCAGGTGGTTGCGAATGGCTAAGCGGGCAGCAGCGTCGCGAGAAAGCCACTGTGAGCGAGTCGCTCTGTCAGCTGTGGTGGGAGGGGCTGTAGCGGCACCGGAAACGTGGTCAAACAGCGAAACACTCTTCTTAGTATCATTCAGTAGGTACAGCTGCAGATCGTCAAGTCACGTGTCAAACGCAACCGGTCTGCCCTCATCATCGAACGCTAGGACTCGAAGCGAAGCCATAGTGGCGCAGTGTTCAGGAGCAGCAGTAGCAGTAGTAGTGGTCAAGGGGCCGAGGGGCCTGGGGCCTAGGGGCCAAGGGGCCAAACACGAGGGGCCAAGGGGCCGAGGGGCCAAGGGGCGAGGGGCCGAGGGGCCTTGGTGCCTAGGGGCGAGAGGCCGAGGGGCCGAGGGGCCGAGGGGCCTAGGTGCCTTGGGGGCCAAGGAGCCGAGGGGCCGAGGGGCCCAGCTAGGGGCGTCTGAGCCGACGGGGCCAAGCTAGGGGCAATGGGGCCGACGGGGCCAAGCTAGGGGCGACGGGGCCGCGGCTAGGGGCGAAGGGGCCAAGGGGCCGAGGCGACGGGGCCGAGGGGCCGAGCTAGGGGCGATGGGGCCGCGGGGCCAAGGCGACGGGGCCGAGGGGCTGAGCTAGGGGCGACGGGGCCGACGGGGCCGCGGCTAGGGGCGAGGGGGCCAAGGGGCCAAGGCGACGGGGCCGAGGGGCCGAGCTAGGGGCGACAGGGCTGCGGGGCCGAGGCGACGGGGCCGAGGGGCCGAGGAGACGGGGCCAACGGGGCCAAGCTAGGGGCGACGGGGCCGCGGGGCCGAGGCGACGGGGCCGAGGGGCCGAGCTAGGGGTGACGGGGCCAACGGGGCCGCGGCTAGGGGCGACGGGGCCGCGGGGCCGAGGCGACGGGGCCGAGGGGCCGAGCTAGGGGCGACGGGGTCGACGGGGCCGCGGCTAGGGGCGACGGGGCCGCGGGGCCGAGGCGACGGGGCCGAGGGGCCGAGCTAGGGGTGACGGGGCCGCGGGGCCGAGGCCTAGGGGCCGAGGGGCCGAGGAGACGGGGCCAACGGGGCCGAGCTAGGGGCGACGGGGCCGCGGGGCCGAGGCGACATGGCCGAGGGTCCGAGCTAGAGGCGACGGGGCCGACGGGGCCGCGGCTAGGGGCGACGGGGCCAAGGGGCCGAGGCGACGGGGCCGAGGGGCCGAGCTAGGGGCGACGGGGTCGACGGGGCCGAGGCTAGGGGCGATGGGGCCAAGGGGCCGAGGCGACAGGGCCGAGGGGCCGAGCTAGGGGCGACGGGGCCGCGGGGCCAAGGCCACGGGGCCGAGGGGCCGAGCTAGGGGCGACGGGGCCGACGGGGCCGCGGCTAGGGGCGACGGGGCCAAGGGGCCGAGGCGACGGGGCCGAGGGGCCGAGCTAGGGGCGACGGGGTCAACGGGGCCAAGGGGCCGAGGCAGGGGCTAGGGGCGACGCCAAGGGGCGACGGGCCGGGCTAGGGGTGGCGACGGGCCAGGGCCTAGGGGCAACGGGCGCGGGCCTAGGCTAGCAAGGCAGCAGGTGGTGGGCCCAAAAACAAACCGGTCCTAGGGGACCTGCTATGAAACCATGTTAGAATGTTGTGAACGAGAATGGATGAACTAGCAAAGAGTTGGGTACAAGTACTAACCCTAATTGGGTTGTACCCCTTATGGGCTACCCCACTATAGCCTACACAAATGTAAAAGCTATAATGTTCTGACACAAGCAACCTCCATGACCAGACCAATGCGGCGCTCGGCATTCTGCTGTGGCGAGGCCGGAAGTGTGTACGACTGGACGATGCCCTCAGCACCACAGAAGTCCTCGAGGAGGCGGGAGCAAGACTCACCACCTCGGTCAGAGTGCAGCCGCAGGACTGGGAGGTCTTGACGGAACCGAGCGCAAAACTGGAGACGGGCAGCGCGGATCCAGCGGATCAAGACACCACGGGCACCCGCCTTGCTCTACAAGGGGAAGACCGTGGTGTAGCCCGTGTAGTCGTCGACAACCACTAGAAAGTAGCGTTCGCCACCCTGTCCAGTGACGCGGTCGGGGCCCCACACGTCCATGTGCAGGGTCTGCAGAGGAGTAGTGGTAGGAGGAGTGAGGAGCGGCAAGCTGCCGCCCTTTGACGCAGGGAAGGCAGGGCGATGCAAGCGACCTCGGAAGCGAGGGCAGGGACCTGGGGAGACCAGACACAAGGAGAGGGGAGTGCATGCCACGCAGGCGTGGCAAGGAGGGGTGGCCAAGACGGTGGTGCCAGAGGAGAGTCTGGTGCATGAGGAGACGACACGAACAAGACGCATTGACCTCAATCGAAGCAGCTACCTGACCTGACTCAGCTACCAGTGCAGACTCAGTGGTCAGTGTGTACAGGCCAGACCCAGGCCTCCGAGTGAACGTGGCGAGGTGCTCACCAGTGCGTGAGTCCGTACAGATCACCACTAGCTCGCCTCCAGGCTGGGTGACAGTGACCCTCTGGTCATGGAGGACAGAGGTAGCCACCAAGTTCTTAGCGAACGAGGGGAGGTGGAGACCTGTGAGGAGGCCGGAAGGGGCCGCCTGACAAGGGAGAACAATGGCGCCACGCGCGACTACCGGGCCCCCAGAGGGGTTGGCCAATGTGACAGGGACATGGACTGTGAGCGGTGTGACAGTGGTGCTGTCGCGGAAGAAGCAACGAGACGCGCCTGAGTCGAGAGTAAAAGTATGCAAGGCCTCCTCAGGCTCTGCACCTGTGCTAGCTGAGTCGAAAGCACCAAGACTAGCAGCCTCTACCCTAGCAACTCTAGGCACACACGAGTAACAGTCATCCTCAACACTAACAGAAGCAGCATACACCGCATACATGCCAGCATGGATCACAGCCCAGTCACAAGCAGAAAGACCTACGTCCTTCTTCAGCAAGGCGAGCCAATCGGGAGTCGTCATGTGCTCACCATGCTCCGCACAATACAGATCGTCGAGGCGAAAGAAAGCAACAAGACTCGGTGTGGTCGGTGCGAGTGCAGGTCGCTCTAGGCTGACCTGTGCGACGGACGTACCCGCAGCGAGCTGGGCCACCTGAGCTGCCACGTCGCATCGCCCACTCACGAAGCTGCTGCGGCGAGAGCTGCGCCTGGCGGCTCGGCTGCTGCTGCTGGCCACCCCCAGAGCCACCTCCCCCCCCTGATGCACTACCAGACGCAGCCTAACGAGTGGCCGGACCTCTAGCCCCTCCTCCAGCTCAACCCCTAGTGCCACCCCCACCCTCGCCACCACCCCCATTGCTCCCACCACCCCCTCCTCCTCCCCTGCCGCCTCCACCTCCTCCTCCCCCACCACCTCCACCGCCACCACCGCTGCCCCCGCCACCCCCACCACCCCCGCCACCCCCACCCTTGCCACCCTTGCCCTTGCCGCTGCGGCGCTTCCCACTAGGAGCAGAAGCAGCACCGACCTCCTCAACACCGAAGAGGTCAATAGCAGCAGCAGAGGCAACAGACGGCGCAAGCAGGGAGGGGAAGCACCCCTCAAAAACAGAGGGGAGGGGAGTGCCACGAGAGGCAGCGACAACTAGGGCAGCGGACTCAGCCTCTAAGAGACGGGACTCAAACGAGGCGAGGGTGATCTTCGTAGGGTCTAGAGCGAGGAAGTGGTCGCGTACAGAATGAAGGGAGTCAGGGAGGCGGGTCGTGAGAAAGTAAAGGGTGAGATAAATGGGTGGCTTGTTCTCAGCCCTAAAGGTGGGCTCGAGGGCGGCAGCGTAGTGGATCTCAAGGGAGGTGAGTCAGGAGGTCAGTGGTGAAGTCCGACAGCTCGGGAAAGAGGAACGGCAGCGCTAGACGACCTACAGTGGCAGACGACAGGGACGAGTAGCGCGTGACTACAGCGTCGTAAAGCCCCTTGGCCGTCTTAAGCTGGCGAAAGTGGGAACGCTGGTCTAGCGGAAGGTGGCTACGGACAGCAAGAGCGGCAGTAGCATCACGAGAAGTCCACCTGGACTGGTCTACACAAGTAGCTGTGGCAGCAGGGGCATCGAGGGACCCAGATGTATGCTCATAGAGCAAGACATCCTCCCTAGTCTGGCTCTGCAGGTACAAGTGGAGATCCTCTAGCCAGGACTCGAAGCCTACCAGGTGGCCCTCTTCGTCAAAGGTGAGAACAATAGGGGTCGCCATAGCAGTAGAACGGTAGTGGCAGCAACAGCGACAGTGGTAGCAGTAGCAGCAGTAATGAGTGGCTCAGTAGGGCGGCTCGGTTTGGGCGGCTCGGCAGGGCGGCTCGAACGGGCGGTTCGACTCGGCGGCTCGGTTTGGCGGCTCGGCTCGGCGGCTCGTAGGCAGCAGCAGCAGGCGCGTGAGTCGGCGGTGCAAGCAGCAGCAGTAGGCGCGCAAGCAGGGCAGGGCAGGGCGCGAGCTGGCGGTGCAGCAGAGCAGCAGGGGCGTGAGTGGGCGGCGCAGGGCAATGCGCGGGCGGCTCAGGCAGGGCACACACAGGCAGCGCAGACAATGCAACGCGCAGGGCAGCGGGCGGCGGGCAGCACAGGGCAGCGCGGCGGCGGGCGGCACAGGGCAGCGGGCAGCGAGCGGTGGGCCAGCAGCGAGCGGGTAGCGCGGGCGGCACAGGGCAGCGCGGGCGACGTGCGGGCAG
The DNA here is from genome assembly GCA_947471745.1 of Closterium sp. Naga37s-1. NCBI lineage: Eukaryota > Viridiplantae > Streptophyta > Zygnematophyceae > Desmidiales > Closteriaceae > Closterium > Closterium sp. Naga37s-1. The sequence continues at coordinate 2,642,228 of CANJKZ010000812.1, forward strand.
CGTGCGCGCCGCGCGAGCAGCGGGCGAGCTGCGTGCGGGCAGCGAGGGCAGCGCGCGGGCAGCGTGCGGGCAGCAGGCAGGCGGCGCGAGCAGCAGGCGGGCAGCGCGAGCAGCAGGCGGCGCGAGCAGCAGGCGGGCAGCGCGAGCAGCAGGCGGCCGGGCGCACTAGGCAGCGCGACAGAGCGTGATTTTGGGCAGGCAGTGTTATAGTCTAGAGTCCACTTAGGGGTCGCCTTGAAACCGCCTAAGTAGAATCTGATGACTTCGAACCGCCTCTGTTCAAAACGCTGTCACGATCAGCTCCGATAACATTCGAGACTGAAACTTGGAGAAAAGTTAGCTTCACGTGTCTGCTTTCCAACGGTATTTTTTATGCTTTCATCAGAGGTGTATGCGCTACGCAATGAACGAAAACGTAAGCTCGGCTGAAAACGTGTAGTTTCATTGATGCAAAGAAGAGGTAAGTACAACATTGCCTAGGAGACTCTTAAGGGGTTGGGACCATCCTGGGAACTCAAAGAAGGTTGAGTCCTAGGGGAGAAAGGCTAGAGAAGGATGGGAAACATCCTAGCTAGGTCAGCAAAGCCACCACACTTGAATGTTCAGAGCTGTACTCAAGGCTACCAATAGTGAGTCAAGCCAACCATGAGTCAGCTTGTCTTCCCACTTGCACCCTCTTGCAAGCTGCTTCCAGGAAGACCACACTTCTCAAAAGGAGGATGGTAGATTCCCACTTGACCACCTGTACTTCTTGTCTCATTCTCTGTCCCTGCACCATTGGCATGACAACAATGAAAGGGTGGCAAGGGAAATGCTGCCAACAATGCACCATGACTACGGAACAGTAACTTTCGACAGCTGTCACGTGCTGCTCCAATGCTGGGTTGTCCTGAAACTCTGTGACCACCTGAACAACACGGCAAAAGACTGCCACACCGATTTTCAGACCAATCAGAGCTTGGTAGATGAGTCAGCAGCCGAAATGGTGAACTCGGGTGTTACAAAAAAAGAGTAACACACACTTCCGGGATGCCATAAGTCTTGAAACTAAAAATGTTGCCATGCCTTGTAAACTGTTTCAAATTTTGTGAAACTTTGAGGGTCTGAAGAACACATGTTGAAGCACCTCCCCACAAAATTCCAGAAGCTGAGCAGGCTTGTAGGCAGAATGGGAGTGCGATGACCGCGCCACTATAGTGCTTTGGCACAACAGGCAGCGCGGTAGCGCGCGGGGCAGGGCAGGGCAGCAGCGCGACGGCGTGCTGGTCAGGGAAAAAAAACGACGGGCCGGGCAGGGAAAAACGCGACGGCCGGGCAGAGCGGAATGATTACGGTGGGCCCTAAAAAACGGTCCTAACCGGGACCTACTCTGAAACCATGTCAAGAAGTGATGATTGAACTAACAGAATTGTGGTACAAGTTGGAAACCGTAAAGTTGTGTACCCCATAAGGCTAGCCCCACTAAAGCCTAACAACACATAACAATGTAAGTTTGACAGCTAATCCCCAGGTCTCATCCTCTGTTTCGCAGCACCTGGGTCAGGAACAATGGGGAAACATCATTGGTGACAAACTACTTAACTATGTTGTGCTCATATCACCGGCTGATTAGGCTCATAGAGTCATCACCTCAAAGCTTCTGCAGGTTTACTTTCATCATCGCACAATGCCTCCGAAAGGCTCCATGGCCAAGGTCCCTGTTGAAGCAGTCCCTGATGGGTCAAATGCCGCTGCTGATCCTGCAAATAAGACATCACCAGAGAAGCAGACGGATGTTACCAAGGATTTGCCTTCGGATACGACTTCTGGAAGCTCAAGCCTTTCCATTGAGGACAAGCTAAAGGCTTTGGCAAGTGTTGGAGATGATGCTGATACCTTCATTGAAGACGATTCAGAAGAAAAACTGGATATCGTCGTTACTACAGAAGCACTCACGTGTCTCCGCAACACTGCGATTCTGCTACTTCCCTTCGTTTTTTCTAAAGAAGTCGCATCTGTCAATTCAACAGTGCAGATGCTGATAAAGCGTATGTAGTCCCATATCCTTACTGACTATGCTCTCTCCTTAGCGACATTTCAGGTGCTGCAACCTAAGTACGTCACGAAAATCCGCTATTGCAGGCTTCATCTCCTTCCTGCAAGAAGCCAACGCAGTTAACATCAGACAGACTGAGGTTGACTATCAGCGCCTGAAGGACACAGTTCTGCATCTTTACTAGCAACATCTATAAGATGTTGGTTACGCCCGTATGAAAGCTACAAATCCACATGTCATAGAGGTTTATTAGAAAACGTACCCGCTCTGCTGATGTTCCACCGGAGCTGGTTAAGGACGTGATGGCAACTTACACGCTTAAGGTAGGGAGCAGGTCGCTTTTAGTGAAGGCCACTGTTTTCACTATGTTCTTCACCCGGTTACTGGAGCTGACACCGACACCATAAAAGGCCTGGTGGTTCCTCATATGGGTGACAAGCACCACTGGCGTCATGCGTTTCTCCATTCGCTGCTTGGAGGGATGACGATGTTGGCCCACTACCCCTTGCTATCATGTCCGCTATGTGGTGGTCATCATTATGACACGTTTCATAATGTTCTTATCTCGGAACGATAGTATAACATAGGGAAGTGGAGTTTGTCAGTAGGACGGGTGCATAGACTCACTAGTAACTGTGTTTAACTGATTTGTCACAGTTACTTACTTTCAGGCTTACCTTATTTAGTTGCTAATCCACTGATTGTCCCTCGCAACTGTCAGAATGTTATAGTGCTTACATTTGTGTAGGCTATAGTGGGGTAGCCCATAAGGGGTACAACCCAATTAGGGTTAGTACTTGTACCCAACTGTTTCATAGTTCATTCATTTTCAGGTTCGTTATTCTGACATGGTTTCAGAGCAGGTCCTTCGTTAGGACCGATTTTTTTTTGGGCCCACCACCGCGCTGCCCCACTAGCCGCCCTTAGCGACCCTCGTGCCGCACCTGCTGCCCAGCGCGCCGCCCTCGTGCGGCCTGCCCGTCGACCGTAGGCCCGTCGCCCCTAGCCCCGGCCCGTCGCCCCTAGGCCCGTCGCCCCGACCCGTCGCCCCTACGCCCGTCGCCCCGGCCCTTTGCCCCTAGGCCCATCGCCCCTAGGCCCGTCGCCCCGGCCCGTCGCCCCTAGGCCCGTCGCCCCTAGGCCCGTCGCCCCGGCCCGTCGCCCCTAGGCCCGTTGCCCCGGCCCGTCGCACGTCGCCCCTAGGACCCCGGCCCGACGCCCGTCGCTCCTAGGCCCGTCGCCCCAAGCCCCAACCTGTCGCCCGTCGCCCCTAGGCCCCGGCCCCGACCCGTCGCCCCTAGCCCCTCGGCCCGTCGCCCCCTAGGCCCCGGCCCGTCGCCCCTAACCTAGGCCCATCGCCCGTCACCCCCTCTAGGCCCCGGCCAGTCGCCCCTAGCCCCGGCCCGTCGCCCGTTGCCCCTAGGCCCCGGCCCGTCGCCCGTCGCCCCTAGGCCCCCGCCAGCCCGTCGACCCCAGGCCCCGCGCGCCGCCTCTTGCGGCCCGGCCCTTTGCCCCTACAGCCCGCAAGCTGCCATTGCAGCCCCGCGCGCCGCCCCTGGTGGCCCCCTAGCCGCCCCTGCTGCCCTGCTAGCCACCCCTAGGCCCTCGAGCCGCCTCTCTTGCAGCCTGCTTGCCGCCCCTCTCTGCTGCCTGCCCTGTTCCCTGCGCTGCCGGCTTCTGCCCGCCTTGCATGCTGCGCCGCTATGGCTTCTCTCCGCGTTCTAGCGTTCGATCATGAGGGCCGCCCGATCCAGTTTGACACGTGGCTTGACGACCTGCAGCTGTACCTACTGAGCGACTCAAAGGACAGCGTTTCGCTGTTTGACCACACGTCTGGTGCTGCTCCCGCCCCTCCCGCCACATCTGACAGTGCGACTCGCTCACAGTGGCTTACTCGTGACGCTGCTGCTCGCTTAGCCATTCGCAACCACCTGCCGTTAGCCGAATGCGCTCACTTCGGACAGCACAGGACAGCACAGGAAATGTACGACGCTGTAGTCGACCGTTACTCCTTGCCTGCCACTGCCGCTCTAGGCCGTCTTCTACTGCCCTACCTGTTTCCCGAGCTGTCCGCCTTTGCCACAGTAGAGGACCTGGTTTCCCACCTTCGCACTAGCGACGCTCGCTACCGCGCTGCCCTCCCAGCAGAGTTCCTTGACAGGAACCTGCCCCTGATGTACATCACTCTCTACTTTATAGTCTCCTGCCTCCCTGACTCTCTTCGCGCTGTCAGGGACCAATGTCTCGCACTTGACCCCACAGCCCTCACTGTTGACCTACTCGAGCAGCACCTCCTTGCAGCCGAGACTAGTGTAGTCGCTGTAGGTGTTGCTCGTGGTAATCCGCGCACGCCCTTCTTTGAGGGGTGCTCCCCCTCCCCCCTTGCCCCCTCCTACGTCTCTACTGCTGCTGTTGACGTCCTTGGTGCTGAGGACGTCGGGGCTGCTTCTGCTAGTGCGAAGTGCCGCAGCAGCAAGGGCAAGGGTGGCAGGGGTGGTGGTGGTGGCAGCGGGGGTGGTGGTGGGGGCAGCAGTGGAGGTGGTGGAGGCAGTGGAGGCGGTGGCAGTAGTGGGAGTGGTGGCGGGAGTGGGGGCTTTTGGTGGAGTCGGCGGTCGCAGCGGTGGGGGTGGCGGTAGTGGCGGCAGTGGGAGTAGTGGCAGTAGGGCTGGAGGTACTCAGCGTGGAGGTTCGGGAGGTGGCCAGCGGCAGCAGCAGCAGCGTTGGAGCGAGACCCCGTCGCCTCAACAGCTTCGTGAGTGGTTTTCTCAGCGTGGGGCGTCTCGGAGTAGTGGTAGCTGCCCGTATGTCATTCGCATGGGTGACCGTGCTGGTCAGACATGCGGGAAGCCTCACATTCAGCACCGCTGCTTCTCCCGCCTCGATGACGCCTTGCGCGTAGAGTTTGGAGACGAGGCCGAGCGCCCCCGCTGGGCAGAGCTGCTTAGGTTTGGAGTTGCTATCTTTGACCTAGACTATGATGTTATCCTTGCTGCTATGTATGCTTTGTCTGTTAGTGCTGAGGGTGACTCTTACCTGTGTGTGCCACCTGACCGAGGTATAGAGGCTGCTGCTCTTGGTGCTAGTGAGTCTGTTCTCCCTCGTACTGCGCCTTCTGAGGCCTTGCACACCTTCGCACTTGACTCAGGTGCCTCATGCTGTTTCTTTCGCGACAGCACCACCCTCACTCCTCTCTCTGCACCTGTACCGGTCAGGCTGGCTGACCCCTCCGGGGGCCCAGTCCTTGCCCGTTCCTCCACTGTGCTCCCGTGTCCGGCGGTTCCGTCCGGCTCACTGTCAGGCCTTCACCTCCCCTTGTTCTCTACGAACTTGGTGAGTACCGCTGCCCTCCAGTACCTGGTCATTACCACCACTCCTGGGGGTCAGCGTGTGTCGATCTGCACGTGCACACGGACGGGCCGTCACCTGGCCACGTTCACTCGTCGGCCATGGTCGAGTTTACTGGCCCGAAATGCTGACCGACGTGCAGCGACACGTGGCATCGTGTCCCACCTGCCAACTCATGAAATAATCACGGAAGCGGCTGGCAGGAGAGTTGCAGCCGATACCACCCCCATAGCGTGCTTGGCAGCAGGTGACGATGGTCTTCGTCACGGGGTTACCGGCTGGAGCAAGTGGGAACGACGCGATCCTGGTCGTCGTCGATCGGCTGACGAAAATCGCACATTTCGCAGCCTGCAAGAAATCAATCACAGTCGAAGAAACAGCCCGCCTCTTTATCTCCACCGTCGTTCGACTGCACGGGATACCAACAGCGATCATCAGCGAACGCGACACGAAATTCACCAGCAACTTCTGGCGGAACCTATGGCAGCAGTTCGGCACGCGACTACAGTTTAGTTCTTCGTACCACCCCGAAACCGACGGACAGACAGAACGGACAAACCAGACCATGGAGCAACTCATCCGAGCCACGTGCGACGATCCGACCACCTGGGAACAGCAATTGCCACTCATCGAATTCGCGTACAACAACTCGCCATCCGCCACGACCCAACAGTCACCGTTTTACCTGAACTACGGTCAAGACCCTACAGTACCCATGACCCCGAATCCCGACAACCCAGTACCACGCGCGCAACAGTTCGCAAAAATCTTACAAGCAGCACGGACCCGGGCAGTCGACGCAATTAAAAAGGCCAACATCAACGCTAAACGCAACGCCGGCCGCCACCGCAGACGTGTCACTTACCAGCCCGACGACCTAGTTTTACTCGACACCCAAAACCTTCGCCTGCCCATCACCCTCAAACTCCGCCCCCGATATTGCGGGCCATTTCGCATCAGCCACATGATCACACCCGTCACCGCCCACCTCCTCCTCCCTGCTGACTGGTACGTCAGTCCGTCCTTCTGCATCAGCCTGCTTCCCCCTTACGTACCATCCATCAGCCAACTGCCCCGCAACCGCCCAGCCAGCATGACACGACCACCGACAGAACCAATCATCACGCCCGAAAAGATTATGAGCCACCGAGTTCGTGACCCACGGGGAGCTCGAAGGATCGAATTTCTGATCCGCTGGAAAGACCGTACGCCCACTGAAGACAACTGGGTTCCCCTGGACAGATTTGAAAACCACCCCGTCCTCACCGAGTATCTGCGCTGCCGAAATTTCCGGGATGTAGACGCGCTTTCGTAAGGAGGGCCTCTTTAGGGGGGGGGGGGGGGGGGGGGGTAGTGTAAGGAAAATTCCCTTTCCTTACTTCACGTCCCTGCTCAATGCGTACACCACAGTTTCCCGACAATAACACCCAACAGTAATACGTTGTCTCTTACGACACCCGCCTCGACACTGTTTTCCGCCACTGTTCACGACGCGACCCAACCTCACGGTTCGGTTGGTAACCCGCGCTCCGGACCTCCGCCTCGACAATTCCCAACCTCGGCGCTAGGCCCGTCGCGCACCCCATTTTCCACACATTACCGTTACCACTGTAGTTTCGTTTTATATTCTTCGCTCATACCTTCGCTCATCGTCCTCTTGCTTCGATAGTGCAATTCTCGCTCGCTCACTCAATTGCACTCGTAACACTTAGTATCAGAGCCCACGATCTCTTCTCGGACCGCACCCACACCTTCGCTTTCCCACTATCTCAAGTTTTGGGGGGGGGGGGGGGGGGGGGGGGTGTAGACGTCTCTTAGCGAAACAAGCACCGTCGCTCAAAGTGCTCTCTCGTAAGCACGCACGGCCACGAACAGAGCTTGCCCGACACCCCCGTCATGGCTGAAATTCATCTCGCGACACTGACGCAAGAGCAACTCGACCGTCTCATGAGCAACTTTTTTTTCTAGGATAGAATGTGCTTTTATTCGTGTATACAGATATATGTTCCATTTTTTTTATCCGCTTTAACTCCGCGCTTCCCACAAATGCGGACATGCATCGTCAGTGCTCTCAGTTCCGTTGAAGCTGAGTGACGAACCCCTTCTTTGTTTCGCCAAGTTCTCTCGTTTTCGCCCCGCCCAGATTATTGAAACTTTCACAAACAGGGTTTCATGTGCCTGTGAAAGCAGCCCTCTCCTACAAATAGTTCCGTCTGATATTGTAGCGAGGTGACTTCGGTTATTTTAGTCACGAGGTCAAAAGCACACGACTCCATTCCTTCTTACCCCTCCGACCACCCTCACCTCCCCATCCCGAATCCCTCTTTTCGCCAATCGCGCGTCATGTTGGCGCTGGGCGTGGAGGGGTCGGCGAACAAGCTGGGCGTGGGCGTGGTGCGTAGTGATGGGAGCATTCTGAGCAACCCGCGCTGCACGTACATCACGCCGCCCGGCCACGGCTTCCTCCCGCGCGAGACGGCGGCGCACCACCAGCAGAAAATTCTGCCGCTCGTGGAGCGCGCGCTGCGCGAGGTGCGTGCGGCGGGGCTGGCGCGACGAGGTGCGTGCGGGATTGCTGGCGTCCGTCGATCCAGTACCTGCACAGCACGAATGAACCTGCCCTCTCTCTCCCCCCATACGCCGTGGATGGAGTACCTGCATTGCACATATGCACTATTTAACCCCTCCCCTCAACGCATACCCCGCCCTCCACACCCTCACACGCACCTCGTTGCACTCGGTCATGTACCTGCCCTCCCTGGTGCACGCAACCTGACTCTTTTGCAGCGTGTGCGCTCGTCGCTTGATCTCTCCCCGTCCCCGCACGACAGAGTGGCTGCCTGTGCTGCACATCCTGGTCCATCTCACTCGCCCTTTACCCACCGCTATGCTTCTGGCTGTGCTCTGCTCTGTGTGTGTGGGTGTGTGCGTGCGTGTGCGTGTGTGTCTGTGTGCATGTGTGCTTGTGTGCATGTGTGCCTGTGTGCATGTGTACCTGTGTACCTGTGTGCATGTGTGCATGTGTGCATGAGCAGGCGGGCATAGCACCGGGGGACATAGACTGTCTGTGCTACACCAAGGGGCCGGGCATGGGTGCCCCTCTGCAGGCTGTTGCCATCGTCATCCGCACGCTCGCCCAGGTGAAGTGCGGTGGAGGCAGGTGAGGTGCAGTGAGGGTAGGTGAAGAAGTGGAGTGGAGTGAGGGCGGGTGAAGTGGAGTGAGGGCAGGTGAAGTGGAGTGAGGGCAGGTGAAGTGGAGTGAGGGCAGGTGAAGTGGAGTGAGGGCAGGTGAAGTGGAGTGAGGGCAGGTGAAGTGGAGTGAGGGCAGGTGAAGTGGAGTGAGGGCAGGTGAAGTGGGGCTAGGTGAGGTGACCGCTAGCAACTGTGGCGCAAGCCCATAGTCCCGGTGAAGTAATGTGTGGCCCTCATCGATGCAATTCCCAAGGCTAATCAACCCCCCCCCCCCCCCCCCCTCTCCCCGCCATCCCACATCCCCCATTCTCCCCCCCCACATCCCCCATCCCCCATCCCCCCCCCCCCCAATCCCCCATCCCTCATCCCCCATCCCACCCCCCCCTCTCATCCCCCATCCCCCAATTCCCCATCCCCCATCCCCCCCTTACCACCGTGCGTGAGCAGCTGTGGGGCAAGCAGATAGTCCTAGTGAATCACTGTGTGGCGCACATTGATGCAATTCCCAAGGCCAATCAAAATCCCCCTCCCCCATAACCCTGGCGCCACCCACCCCCCCACCATTGCAGCTGTTGGGCAAGCCGATAGCCCCGGTGAACCACTGTGTGGCATATAAATGCGATTCCCAAGGCCAAGCCAATCAATCCAGCTCTTCCCCACACCCCTCCCCCCCGACCCCCCGCCACCGTGAGCAGCTGTGGGGCAAGCCGATAGTCCCGGTGAACCAGTGTGTGGCGCACACTGATGCAATTTCCGAGGCCAACCAATCCCAGGCTCTCCTCACCCCCGTCCCACCCTCCTCTCTCCCCGCCTTCCCCGCCCACCGTGAGCATTGAGCAGCTGTGGGGCAAGCCCATAGTCCCAGTGAACCACTGTGTGGCGCACATAGAGATGGGGCGCTGCGTGACTGGCGCCCATGACCCCGTGGTGCTCTACGTCAGCGGAGGCAACACGCAGGTGCGTGCTGTGCGGTGCTGTGCGGTGCTTTGTGGTTGTATTGTGTGCTTTGCTGTGCTGTGCACGTGTGGTTGTATTGTATGCTATGGTAAACACCGGTGGTGTGCGCACATGTGTTTGCGCATTCCCCATCAGGCCCCATGGTGCATTCCCCATTAGACCCCATGGTGCATTCCCCATCAGGCCCCATGGTGCATTCCCCATCAGGCCCCATGGTGCATTCCCCATCAGGCCCCATGGTGCATTCCCCATCAGGCCCCATGGTGCATTCCCCATCAATCCGATGTCCCATGCGCAGAAGCCCACCAGCGGCCGAATCAGCAGCTGCCCACCAGCGCGTGACCACCAGGCCCGCTACTGCCTGCTTGTGACAGGCCTTCATTCCGCTGCTTTGCTTCTCACTGCTTTGCTTCTCACTGCTTTGCTTCTCACTGCTTGATCTGAACCATGTCAATGGCATGGCATGGCATGGCACGGCAGCACTGTTTCAGCTGAACCATGTCCACTTGCACCAATTCCCCTCTCCACCCCGGCCCATTTCGCCTCAGGGCACTGCAGCAGACGGCTCTGCTGCACGGGCTGGGGGGCTACACACGGCACTGCCCCTGCCTTGAACCACACTCCCTCCTTCGCATCACCCCCCTGCCTGCCCCACACAACCCGACATCTGATCGACCCCCCGTGCATCCCTCCTTGTTGCGACACACTCCCTGGACGTCGATGCGCCATCAGGTTGGCCCCTCCTCACCCCCCGCCGCCATCCCTCACCTTTTTCCGTGAAACCCCCCCCACCGCCTCCCCCCCCGTCCCCACCCTCAGATGTGAATGGTCTCCCCTCAGGTGATAGCGTACTCAAAGGGGGGGTACTGCGTATTCGGGGAGACCATTGATCGACACTAGAGCCGCCTCTAAACCCACCTTCCACGCACTCCCTCCCCACTCTGGTCCCCCCAGGTAATAGTGCACTCAGGGGACGTACCGCATATTCAGGGAGACCATAGACATTTGAGCCGCCTCAATGCCCCCCTCACCTTCCCCCCTCCTCCCCCGCGTGTCCTCCCCCCAGGCGATGACGTACTCAGAGAGGGGGGTACCGCATATTCATCCGCTTTTGAGGCGCCTCCAAGCCCCGCCCCACACTCTCGTCCCACCAGGTAATGTCATACTCTGATGGGCCGCACTTCAACCACAACCCTGCCCTCCCACTCCTCCCCCCCTCTTCTCCCCCAGGTGATAGCATACTCAGAGGGCCGCTACCGCATATTCGGGGAGACCATTGACATCGCCGTGGGCAACTGTCTGGACCGCTTCGCACGTGTGCTCAACATCTCCAACGACCCCAGCCCGGGCTACAACATCGAGCAGGTAGGTCATGCCAGTGCACGCATGGGTGTGCAGGGGTGTGAATAGGTGCGGGCAGGTGCGGTGCGGTACAGGTGCAGATAGACTGCTTCGCGCGTGTGCTACGCATCTCCAATGACCCCAGCCCCGGCTACAACATCAACAGGTGAGGATGGGTGTGTGGATAGGTTCTGGTAGGTGCGGATAGGTAGGTGCAGGTACGTGAGACTTAGTGTGCTGCGCATCTCCAATGGCCCCAGCCCCGGCTCTAATAATATAGGAGATGTTGGGGTCGAAGCTTTGGCAGAAATGCTAAAAGGCAATACGTCACTGAAGGCGCTTAATTTATCTTATAACAATATAGAAGATGTTGGGGTTAAAGCTTTGGCTAAAGCGTTAGAGGTAGGTCATGCCAGTGCACGCATGGGTGTGCGTAGGTGCGGTGTGGGTGGGTGCGGTGTGGGTAGGTGCGGTGTGGGTAGGTGCGGATGCAGACAGGTGCAAATGGACTGCTCCGCCTGTGTGCTACGCATCTCCAATGGCCCCAGCCCCGGCTACAACATCGAACAGGTGATGTGGGCAGGCGCACGCGTGGGCGTGGATAGGTGCGGGTAGGTGCAGACAGGTGCGAAGAGAGAGCAGTCATGATATGCTGTGTACGACAATCACCAACACCGCTCTGCCTGCTTCCTCAACAGTCGCAAACAACAACCCGGGGGCGCAATACCTTGCAGCGCTCTGGGGAAAGAGGTGGAAAGAGGTGGAAAGAGGTGGAAAGATTGGGAGCAGGGAAGAACGCACAGCTGTGTGCAACCCACAGCCATAGATGGCCGCTCCCTCCTCCCACAACTGTGGTGTGGTGGATGGCCGCTCCCTCTCGCCGCCCATAGCCTCGTCGCCGCCGCAGTGCTCACATCACATGTGTGTGGCCCTCACATTCACTCGCCCTCTCTCCCTGCTCCCCTCATACTGCATGTGCTCTCCCCCTCCTCACCACCACTCTCGCATGCCCCACCCTCCCTCCCACTATCTCACCTCGTTTCCCGTGGCCCCTCCTCCGCTCCTGGCCTCTCGACTCCACCATGGGTACAGTTGGCGATGCGAGGACAGTGGTATGAGTCCTTTCTGACCTCCTCACTGCCCTTTGAAGGGCCACTCGACTCGCCCTGTGCTCTCACCACCACTCTCACATTCCCCACCCTCCCCCCTTTCTCCACCGACTTCTCTCCCCTCCACCCCTCGACGATCTGCAGCTGGCGAAGCAAGGGCATCGCTATGTGCAGCTGCCCTACGAGGTGAAGGGCATGGACGTGTGAAGGGCATGGTCGTGTGAAGGGCATGGATGTGTCCTTTCCCGGCCTCCTCACAGCCAGTGAGGGGGGCCACTCGTCTCGTCTGCATCCCCGCCACCACTCTCACATTCCCCACCCTCCGTGGCCTCTCCACGCCCCTATGATGCAGCTGGCGAAGCAGGGCAAGCGGTACGTGGAGCTGCCGTACGTGGTGAAGGGCATGGACGTGTCATTCTCAGGCCTCCTCACCGCAGTTGAAGGCCTGGCTCAGCGCGTCGCTGCACCGGACGCCGTGGGGGAGGATGGCTCCACCGCGGCTGACCTCTGCTTCTCCCTGCAGGTCCGCTCTCTCTTGCTTTGAGTTGACTCAGAACTGGCCCACCCTCTCTTGCTTGGCACGCGTGGGATGAAACGATGTTTGAGTCGAGTTAGAAATCCTGCTTGCCTCTGCTTCTCCCTCCTTGTCCGCCCTTCCTCACCCAAACCCTGTTTGCCACGCTCCTCAGCTCTTGCTTCCCACACTCTTCATATCTTTGATGCTCTCTGGCCATGACTTCTGAGTCGACTCAAAAGACACCGCGCTGATGACCTCTGCTTCTTCCGGCAGGCCCACCTGTCCCCACCTCACTTGCTTGCCATGCTCCTCAGCTGTTTCCCTGCTCTTTCTTTGGGGCCTTGTAGAGGCTTCTTCATGGGTTCTATTTCCGGTTAGTTGTTGGGCGTGCTTGCACATGCTGGGTATCAAATGATTAGATCTGATTGCGAGGGCCGTTGTGTGCGATTGGACCGTCTTTTGCGCTCGTTGGTTGCTTGCTTGCATTCTCTCTTGCTGCACAGGAAACCATCTTTGCAATGCTGGTGGAGACGACCGAGCGGGCCATGGCACATTGCAACAAGCGCGACGTGCTTATAGTGGGGGGCGTGGGCTGCAACATTCGCCTGCAGGAGATGATGCAGCAGATGTGCTTAGAACGAGGGGGAAGGCTCTTTGCCACAGACGACCGGTACTGCATTGACAACGGAGCCATGATTGCTTACACAGGCCTGCTGGCGTTTCAGCATGGCGGGCTCAGCATGACTGTTCCTATCGAGGATTCGACTTGCACTCAGCGGTTTCGAACCGATGAGGTGGAGGCGGTGTGGAGGGAAGGAGAGGGGAGGAAAGGAGAGGGGATGGAGGGGCTGGATGGAGGAAGAGGTGTGGGAGTGGGGGTTGCAGCACGGGATGGAGAGCGGAAGCATGGGGTTGAGAATGGAGATGCGGTTGGAATTGGTGGGAAGGGGTGTGCAGGTGAGCAGGAGGGGTTGGGAGCGGTGGATCATGTGGCAGGGCATTTAGAAAAGAAGCTCAAAGCTGGTGGGGAGGAGAGAAGGGAAGAGAGGGAAGAGAAGGCAGCAAAAGAGGAGCCCTCTCTTATGCTGGTAGGCTGAAGTTCTGCTGGCAAATATTTTTTCCTCTTGAGTGCTGATATGTCTAAAACTGTGTCCTTGTAAATTGTACCTGCTCATTGTATATGAGGTTAAATGGATTGCTGCTATGTACATCATTCATTACTCTTTGTTAAGGGTGCAATGGAACGAGATAGCGAGGATTGCACTATGTGTCAAATGAGTACAAAATATGAGCGAAGGCATGAGCGAATACTTATACGCGAAAACATGCAAACGGTAACGCGGTGCGTGCGAGCTGGCTAGTGCTAGGCTGGCATCGAGGTTCGGGTTAGCCCCGAAGCGTAGGCCGACTCGGCCAGGCCAGCGGTGTATGGTTTGGTAAAACAGTGCGCGCGAGGTTGGCGAAGCCCCGTTAGCAGTAACGGGCGAACAACGGCTGGTGCTGTACGCGATGTTGAAGAACGCAGAAAGGAATGCCGAAAAAAATCCTTACACTACCCCCCCCCCCTCTCAAGAAGCCCCCTCCGCTACGCGAGTGCGTGTATATCGCGGAAACCTCGGCTCCTCAGGTACACTTGCAGGGCAGGGTGTTTTTTCGATGTTGGCCAGGGGCACCCAGCTATCTTCAGTTGGCGTGCGGTCCTTCCAGCGAACGAGGAACTTGATCCTCTTCATGCCTGTAGGGTGACGAATCCGATGGCTCAAAATTTTCTCGGGCTCGACGATCGGCTCTGATGCAGGGCGAGTCATGGATGGCGGGCGATGGCGTGGCAGTTGGCTGGTGGTTGGGATGTAGGAGCGAAGCAGGCTGACGTGGAACGAAGGGCTGATGTACCCGTCTGTCGGTAACAGTAGATGGGCGGTGACTTGGGTGATCATGTGGCTGATTTGAAACGGTCCACAGTAGCGCGGTCTAAGTGTCGGTACGACGGGCAGTCTTAAATTCTGTGTGTCGAGCAATACATAATCACCTGACTGGTACGTGACTGGGCGGCGGTGGCGGTCAGCATTTCTCTTAGCGATGATGTTTGCTTTTTTTATTGCTTCTGCTGCTCGCGTTCGGGCAGCTTGCAGTATCTCGACGAATTGTTGAGCGCGTGGCTTGGGGTTGTTCGGACTCGGCGTCATGGGCACTGTTGGGTTTTGCCCGTGGTTCACGTAAAACGGGGACTGCTGCGTCATCGCTGACGTAGCGCTGTTGTAGGCAAACTCGGTCAGCAGCAGTTGCTGCTCCCATGTTGTCGGGTCGTCACACGTGGCACGAATCTGCTGCTCCATGGTCTGGTTCATCCGCTCCATTTCACAGTCGGTCTCGAGGTGGTACGACGAGCTGAACTGTAGCCTAGTCCCAAACTGCTCCTAAAGGTTCTTCCAGAATTTGCTGGTAAACTCCGTGTCGCGGTCGCTGATTATCGCGGCTGGTATCCATCGAACGACGATTGCGATGAACAGACGAGCGGTTTCTTCGGCTAAGATCGATTTCCTGCATGCAGCGAAGTGAGCCATTTTCGTCAGTCTGTCAACGACGACCATAACCGCGTTGTTACCTCCAGGGTTCGAATGTAACCCCGTGACAAAATCCATGGTAACCTGCTACCAGGCGCGCTCGGGCAGTGGAATCGGCTGCAATTGACCCGCCTTTCTTTTTCGTGAGCTCTTCATCTCCTGACATGTAGGACACGACCCCACGTGGTGCTGTACGTCAGTCAACAGCTCCATCCAGTAGTAATACCACTCCAGCTGCTGTCGCGTTTTTTCTACTTCGAAGTGATCTGAGGTAACCCCGTCGTGTGCCTCCTGCAGTAGCGGTTCCGTTAGTAGTGAGTACTGTCAGTAGATCTGCACTGTGGATGCCCGATTGATCCTAGGGGGGTTACAAGCGCGTTCGCCTGGGGGGTTATGGGCGCAATCTGACCCGCTACTTAACAAGCCCTTTTATCCCAATGGTCTAGTGGTTGGGATTCTGACATGGTATCCGAGCGATGGTCTCGGGTTCGAATCCCGGTGTGTGCACTTCGGACATCCCAGTGCGGGGGGGTGTCAGAGGTCCACTGGTGATCCCCGATCGATCCTAGGGAAGGGTTACAGGCATGTTGGCCTGGGGGGTTATGGGCGCACTGACTCGCTACTTAACAAGCCCTTCTATCCCAATGGTCTAGTGACTGGGATTCTGACATGGTGTCAGAAAGGTCTCGGGTTCGAATCCCGGTGTATGCACATGTAGGCCGTTGCCGCTGTGCTCAGTCCTGGGCCTCCCAGTGTGGGGGGGTGTCAGTAGATCTGCACTGTGGATGCCCGATTGATCCTAGGGGGGTTACAGGCGCGTTCGCCTGGGGGGTTATGGACGCAATCTGACCCGCTACTTAACAAGCCCTTTTATCCCAATGGTCTAGTGGTTGGGATTCTGACATGGTATCCGAGCGATGGTCTCGGGTTCGAATCCCGGTGTGTGCACTTCGGACATCCCAGTGCGGGGGGGTGTCAGAGGTCCACTGGTGATCCCCGATCGATCCTAGGGAAGGGTTACAGGCATGTTGGCCTGGGGGGTTATGGGCGCACTGACTCGCTACTTAACAAGCCCTTCTATCCCAATGGTCTAGTGACTGGGATTCTGACATGGTGTCAGAAAGGTCTCGGGTTCGAATCCCGGTGTATGCACATGTAGGCCGTTGCCGCTGTGCTCAGTCCTGGGCCTCCCAGTGTGGGGGGGTGTCAGTAGATCTGCACTGTGGATGCCCGATTGATCCTAGGGGGGTTACAGGCGCGTTCGCCTGGGGGGTTATGGGCGCACTCTGACCCGCTACTTAACAAGCCCTTTTATCCCAATGGTCTAGTCAGCACCACGGGTACCATTCGTGCGGGCAGTGGAATCGGCTGCAATTGACCCGCCTTTCTTTTTCGTGAGCTCTTCATCTCCTGACATGTAGGACACGACCCCACGTGGTGCTGTACGTCAGTCAACTAAGACCATTCGTGCGCGGGTACCCAGATGCGGTTGGTACATGTTTTTAGGTAATTGACTCCCTTTGCTTTTGTTAGTTGCTGCAAATTTCCGGTCGTGAAAAATGGGTCGGTGCGATATCCATGGGTGAATAGGCCGGTTAAAAGTGGGTTGGTTTGGGCGAGTAGGATGGCGTAAAGTTGGGCAGTGGGGCGGGTGAGTGCGTTAGCAATGTTCGGCGCTCCCTTTTTGCACTGTAGTGGAAATTGGACTCCAGATAGTCCAACCAGCGGATCTGTCGCAGATTGCGACTCGGTTGGGCGCGAAGGTACTGTAGTGCACGATGGTATGTCCGTACTGTCACGTTAGCTCCTGTCAGGTAGCACCGCCACACTTTGAACGCGTGCATGATCGCCAGCATCTCGCGGTCGTGTATCGGGTAGTTGCGTTCGGGCGGGTGAAGTTTGCAGGACTCGTACGCGATAGGCTGGAGGCTGTTCCAGAAGTCCTGCAACAATACTGCTCCCACATCGATGTTGTTAGAATTTGAAGTGAGTTTGTAGGATCGTACTACTTAGGATGGTAACTTCCTGTCGTAGCGGAAGTCTTATATGAGTTAAGCCAGTTATGAAGGCTTTGTCTAGACTTAATAAAGTCTATGTAGTGATACGTTTCAGGATCAAATGTCTCTGAAATCAGATATATTATAAAATGACAAACATACAAAATATATAGCTAGAGTAAAGTACCTGTTCGCCTACTGTACTGTGCTATTCTTATCTTGAAACGGTACGTAACTATTCGCGAAGTCTATAGCTACGTGCTGACGTCATCCTAGGTCGCGTAGCGATTTGCTGACGTCAGCCTATCGGTACTTTACTGTACTACACGAATTTCCTTGAAGTGCTTTACGTCTCGATATTATCTCAACACTTCCCTTCACTTCTAGGAGTTCGGTGTAGTTATCCGGTTGTCTCGGAAATTCCGCTGAGCTGGTTGCAGTGGTGGAATTTCTGTCGCGTCAGCTTCTTGGTAAGTGAGTCAGCTGCCATGTCACCAGTGGAACAGTAGACAAGGCGCATTCTCCCCTTGTCGATCGCATCCTTGACGAAGAAGTAACGTAGTGAAATATGTTTCGTGCGATTGACGAAGCCGGGTTTGTTGGCGATGGTAATCGCACTTTGGTTGTCGCACTGCAACGTAAACTGATTCGGCGTGACGAACTTTGCTTCGTCGAGCAGTTCCTGTAAGTATAGTCCTTCTCGAGTTGCAGCACACGCGGCAATGAATTCTGCTTCAGCCGAGGAAAGTGACACGAGTTCCTGTTTCGATGAGTTCCATGAGATTGGACCAATGGGCTCGAGACGGAAAATGTAGCCTGTTCGTGACCGGCGATCTGACGTGTCACCAGCGTGGTCTGCGTCGACATATCCGCTGAGGTACATTTTGTCGGTCGGTTTTCCTGTGTTGAAAATCAGCCCGACTGTTGGTGTTGCAACAAAATAGTGTAGAGCGCGCTGAAGATCGAGATGATGTTCTTCTTTTGGGCAGCGTAAAAACTGTGCGAGATAACTTGCGACATACGCAAGGTCGGGATGACACGTGACTGCTGCGAAGAGAAGGCACCCAAGTTGCTGCTGGTATAGTTGTAAACCAGCTGCCGAAAGTTTGGTGTCGTTGAAAATGTACCCAGTGGGTGTAGACCGAAACGGTGTAGCGACGTAACTTGTAGGAATCTTGAAGCGCTTAGCGAGTGACTCAGCGTACTTCGATGCTGTGAGGTGAATTGCGGAAGAAGTTCGCGAAATATTTAACCCAAGAAATTGGGTTACTTCGGTAGAAACAGTTAAGTCAAGGGACTTCTTCAAATCTGCTTCGATGCGATCACCCAGAGAAGCCGAGGAACTTACGTAGATAATATCATCCACGTAAGCCACAAGTAGCGCGTAGCTCCCCTTGTCGTCTAGTCGATACATTCCGGGGTCATGTGGCAGTTGTCTGAATCCAACCTCTGTAAGTTTTCTGTTCAAATGCTGCTGCCACAGTCGTGGAGCTTGTTTGATGCCGTACAGTGACTTCTTGAGTTTGCAGACACTTGGCGGATTTGTCGGATATGTATGCGGATATTCGACGTAGATTTCAGCATCGACGTCAGCGTATAGAAACGCGTTGGAGACATCAATTTGTCGAAGTGGAAAATTCTTCGCAGCTGCTTCGCAGATAACGAGACGAACACTTGTGTGTCGGCTGACCGGGGCGAAGGTTAGAGTGTAGTCAACCCCATGAGTTTGGTCAAAACCGCGAACAACCCACCTTGCCTTATGTTTTTCATAAGAACCGTCAGCTTTCGTCTTCACCCTGAAGACCCATTTTCCGGTAAGAATATTTTTATTTGTAGCTTTTTCGATGGGTATGAGATCCCAAGTCTCCCGTTTTTCCAGGGCAGCCAGTTCACGATCCATGGCTTCACGCCATTTTTCGCGATGTGGTCCTGAGAGGGCCTGTCGGGCAGTTTTCGGTTCTGCGACTTCTGAAGTGTGCTGTACTGCTGCTGCGAGTCCCAGTATCTGAAGCCCAGTTTGATAATTAGGACTGTCGTCGGTCCGTCCTGCGAAATTGAAAGATTCACACTGTTCACCATTTGCCCCCCCAATTTCGTCCGGATCGACGCGGATGCTGCTGTCAGTTACAGTTGGCATGGGATGGCGTTGATCGTCCACCAGGTAAGTATGATGAACTTCACGAACATCGTCGGGATGAGCGTCGATGAGTGGAATGAATTCCGGAAATCCGGAAGACGTGGTTGGAATGGGTGGATCAGGAGCGGCTTCACGTGCACCGTCAATGTCAGGTTCTTCGCTGGCAGCGAGTTCGGCGTCAGCACTGGCGAATGAGCGAACACCGTGGAAAAGTGTAGCAGGATCACGCTGCGTGGCGAGGTACTGTTCGAAGACAGGAAGGGTCAGATTTTCGTAGAAAATACAGTCACGAGCAGGAATTAAAAGTCGACTGCGATAATCCAGAGTACGCCATGCAGAAAACTGCTTCTCAAGGCCGAGATGAAGACCCCACTTAGCACGTTGATCGAACTTTCCGAGCGGAGCGGTGGGAGGACGATATTGCACAACACACCCAAAAACTCGAAGAAGTTTCGTAGTGCCCAATTTTCCTGTCCACAACAAGTGAGGTGACGCGTTGTTTGGTAAAGCTGATGAAGACAGGAGGTTGTGCAACAGCGTTGCGTGGTCCATCGCGAAGGGCCAGTAGAGTGGGCCGAGTTGAGACTGCGTGAGTAGTGCTCGCATCTTTTCTTGCAAGGTACGATTGAGGCGTTCAGCTACACCGCTCTGCTGGTGAGCGTGAGGAAGTGAGAACAGGCGCCGTATGCCTCGTTCTTGCAGGTACGCTGTAAAGTCGAGGCTGCGATATTCCCCAGCTCCGTCACACTGGAAGCTTTTGAGTTTTGTGTCAGACTCACGTTCTGCGAGAGGTAGCCATGTCTGAAACGCTGTGAAAGCAAGAAAACGATTAGTCATGTTACCAGTCCAGACTTATCGAGTAGAAGCTTCAGTGAACGTGATAACATATTTCTCGCCGTTGAAACCTTCTGCAGGTAAGTTTAGAATATCGCTGTAAACTTTTTCCATCAATCGATAATCCTCAGCTCCAGGAAAATGAGTCGGGTACGGTTCGTGCGGTAGATTTGCTGCTGGGCAGATCAAACAGGGTGATGGACGATTAACCGGTTTCATTTCGAGGCCGCCAGGTAAGAGAAGAGAATTCTTGTCGAGAACAGCTGCTTTGATGGTGTTGTTGAGCGTAGACTGCGACGGATGACCAAGACGCTTATGCCAGATGTCTGCCGTTGCTTTGTGTCCTTGTGCGCGCAGATAATAGTTGGCGTTAGCGAAGAAAGACAACAGCAACCGATGACCGTCAGCGTGAACATGATCTGTGACAGGCGGAATAAACCTGGTAAGGTTAGGTGGCGGAATTTTGATGTCAACGTCGACAGATTCGCCTGGTGAAAGAACTAATTCCCCGCTCTCTTGATCTGATGCTGCAGGTTTAGGCTCAACACCGACAAGTCGTCCGGAGTCGAGGACTTCCATGTCAGCGACACGCTGCTCTGCTTCAGTGAGAAGACGTCGATCACGATCAGCCGGTGTTTCTCCCCAAGTGGTCTCGTCAGGTTCCTGTGCCCCCCAAGTGCCTTCACCCGTGGGCATATTCGTCGTATCTCCCCAACCACCAGCAAGATAATCTCGGGAGTTCTGGACGTCGTTCAAGCCTTGATTATCGAAGGTCAGCATGACAGCGGCAGCCGTAGTTGAAGATGTGGGTACAACTCCATCACGAGGAACGGTATCATCGGTGTAATCGATGTCGTCACGATGTTCCCATGGGCCAAGAGAGAGAATATTCTTGGAGTCGGCAGTGGTGCGTTCAGGTACAAAGTTGAGAACAAAAACACCGTTCTGTTCAATTGCCGTGCCGAGTTTCTTGTATCCATATTTTAAAGTAAATTTGCCCGGTTCACCAAGAAGAGTAATGCCATTCCTCATGAGCTGTGCAGATGACATCAGATTGAAGCCAAGTCGAGGAACGAGGAGTACATCGTTAAGATGAAGACTGAAGTCTTCTTCAACAGAATCAAGAATGATGTTACCCATCCAGTGTGCTGTAAGACGTTGGTTGTTGGCGACGGTTACAACACACGGATTCTGAAGACGTCGCTGATTGATGACGAAGCGATTTTCTGACGAACACATATGCTGCCCGCAACAACTGTCAAGATACCAAGTGTTGGGACCTTCCAAGGTTTGTGCAAGGTTGGCGTAGACCTCGGGTGGTATGGGCGTGTTGAGTTCATCATTGAAGTTATTGTGAATACGTTCCTCAGCGTCAGGATCGTAGACTGTAGAAACTGACGTCATACAATTAATAACTTCTTTCGCTTGTGTCTTGACAGGTGTAGTAGGCGGCTTCGCAGAGTTCGGCTTCGCAGTATTCTGCTTCGCAGCTTCCGGCTTCTCTGCTTCCTGCGTCTCAGCTTCACCTGAAGAATCTTTGGTATGTTTCGATGTAGTCCGCTTCCAAGATGGTTTTTCGACCAGCAGGTATCAATAGTATGTCCTGCTTTGCGACAAAAGGAACAAACAGGTTTGTGACGTGGATTAGAGTAAAAACTGACTGTGTTTACCACCTTTTTCCCTCCTCGAGCGTTGTGCAGGTCCATATCCTGCTGCTCGGCGATGAGAGCGGCACAGAGTGCCCCCTCGGACAACTGTGCTTGCATCCGAAGTATAGAGCGACACTGTCGCCATTCTGGTCCAAGACCCGCAAGTAGTACCGTGTGAAACATAGCGTCGGGGAAGTACCCTCCACACTTCTGAAGTTGATCACGCAGATTTCGAGCGCGGTTGATATACTGCGTCACCTTCTCGCCGTTTATCATCTGTATATTTGACAGCTGCGTCAAAAATTTACTCTGGTTGACAGTGTCCTTTGCCATGTGAACCCCTTGCAGGTATAACCAAGCTGCTTCAGCAGGAGCGGCATTGGTACGAAAAGAACGAATTCCGAGCTGTTCAGTCGGTGTCAGATTACGAACGAGAACTGTGTATGCAGTCAGCGACGCCGATCGAAAAGTGGCTTGTTGAAGGGGGGACCCGTGAGATGGAAAGGGTGCTGTGCCGTCGTACAGCTGCCAGAACCCCGCGGTCTGAACAAGAAGCTCAAACTCAAAGCTCCAGGTATAAAAGTCTTGACCGTTAAAAGGCATTGTCATTTTATTTTTTGTTGGATTTGCAAAAGCAGGAATATAGTTTCCGGTACCGTCAGCTGATTGTAGCTGATAAAGTGATGGCACCTGTGACCCTTGTTGTGTTTGTTGTCCTTGTCCAGCAGGAACAAAAGAGAAGGAGTTGTTCGACCCGTCACTTCCTTGTGGCATCTGACCATGCTGATAACTGGAGCCATCAATGCTCATAGGAGTTGGAAACATTTGGTTAAGTGATAAGACGGCAGCATTGACACGTTGTTGAAGATTCGTTGGCTGGTAAGCACCTTGATATTGATAAGGTCCAGTTGGTACGAAACTGGACTGTTGTCCTGGTTGACTAGAAGAACCAGTGACTGCAGTTGCAGCTGTTGTGGCTGCTGATGCTGCGGCTGCTGTCGATGATGACGCTGCTGCAGTTGTGTGTACAGGCTGACTGCTCAGTGGCATGCCGTACATCGGTTGTTGCTGATATTGTTGTTGTTGTTGTTGTTGCTGCAGATGTGAATTATCAGCAGCTGGAGACGCTGTTGGGCGTGATGGGCTCGTAACCGAAGAGCCGTTGTTGGACCGTGGAGATCCAGACATAGTTGTAGAGTATGTAGTTGGAAGTTTGTATTATCCTAAGACGCTCGCAATACCATGTTAGAATTTGAAGTGAGTTTGTAGGATCGTACTACTTAGGATGGTAACTTCCTGTCGTAGCGGAAGTCTTATATGAGTTAAGCCAGTTGTGAAGGCTTTGTCTAGACTTAATAAAGTCTATGTAGTGATACGTTTCAGGATCAAATGTCTCTGAAATCAGATATATTATAAAATGACAAACATACAAAATATATAGCTAGAGTAAAGTACCTGTTCGCCTACTGTACTGTGCTATTCTTATCTTGAAACGGTACGTAACTATTCGCAAAGTCTATAGCTACGTGCTGACGTCATCCTAGGTCGCGTAGCGCTTTGCTGACGTCAGCCTATCGGTACTTTACTGTACTACACGAATTTCCTTGAAGTGCTTTACGTCTCGATATTATCTCAACAGATGTCACTTGCGTCGGTGATGAGTTCCAACGGACGGTGGGGATCTGCGATGTGAAGCACGGGCGGTGAGCACAAAATATTTTTGAGGGCCGAGAAGGCAGCTTGCTCTTTCTCCCCCCACGTGTACTCAACCCCCTTCCTCAGTAGGTCGGTCAACGGGGCTCCATGGTGGGTCCTCGCAGCAGCGACACGACGTATCGGCTTTTCGCCAAGTCCTCCGAGACGTAGTTGGTGACAAAAAATACGTTCATCGTGAACAACCACGCCTGAATGGTCGGACCGCCCCGTTGGCTCGGGTCAAAACAAGGCGGACGCTGCGGCTTGAGCGGCATCGGCGACGGCAGTGCTGACTCGCCGGTCGGCACCGAAGTCGTGACGCGAGGTTGGCTCCTGGCCGCATTCGTCGCTCCGGGGTGTTTCGGGCTGTGGTCATCGTCTCTGTCGTTGCGAGCGACGCCATCACTAGCCGCGCTTGAGGGTTGCCCCACACTTCCGTGTTGTGATGCCTGGCATGCTGGTTGTCCTTGCGTGCCTTATGTTTGCGATTGTGCTTGTTGTGCCCGTGCGATGTCATTTTGCAGTGACGTACGTTCCGCCGTCAGCGCCGCGATTTCTTTTGAACTTTCGCGCAGCTGCTGCAGCAGTTCGTTTAAGCGCTCCTGCATGAGTGTTGTGACGTCGATGTGCTCTGCCATTTCGAAGGATGGCGGCTCGGCTTAGCTCTAGGCACAGTCGTGGCTGCACGCGTGTATGAGAGAACGCGAGGACAGCGGCTCCTAGGTGATAAGGGGCGTGAATCCCTTCGAGTGCAAAAATCAAAAGTTGATTTCTCTGGGTGCGGAGATGCGCGGTCCGAAAGAAAAGTGGCTATAAATACCAAGTGTTATGGGTGCAATGGAACGAGATAGCGACGACTGCACTAGGTGTCAAACGAGTACAAAGTATGGGCAAAGGCATGAGCGAATACTTAAAAGCAAAAACATGCAAACGGTAACGCGGTGCGTGCGAGCTAGCTAGTGCTAGGCTTGCATCGAGGTTCTGGCTAGCCCCGAAGCGTAGGCCGACTTGGCCAGGCCAGCGGTGCATGGTTTGGTAAAACAGTGCGCGCGAGGTTGGCGAAGCCCCTTTAGCAGTAACAGGTGAACAACCGCTGCTCCTGTTCGAGATGTTGAAGAACGCAGTAAGGAATGCCGAAACATTCCTTACACCCTTGTTGCATAATCATTTCCTAGTGTCTAGTCAAGTGACTTGTGATGTACCAGAACCAAATGAAACAAACACGCCCTATTGTACACAACATCAGAGGCAGTCCAGTGCTTCTGGTTCTGCATCACAAAAAACCCGCGTTTCCAAATTTGGGGGGTTGGGAACATTTTCGAGGTTGGGTTGTTTGGTTTGCGCGAGGAAATCCTGTTTTCGTCGAAGCGCAGTCTGCTCTTGGTCGCGCGTCAAAATTTGGTCACATTGAGTCTGACGCCCTGCACATCGAGCCGCGTCAGATTCTGACCGAGGGTTAGGCCTGGCAAATTCAGGCCAGGGTTGTTCCCATTTTAGGCCTGCTTTGTTAATTTATTACGAGGCAAAATCGGACCAATTTTGGTCCATTTACAGATTGTTTAAAGTTGTGTAGATCATACTTTGCTCTATGAGACTAGTTATTTTATTACATGTATTTTTATAACTTGTAAATCTGATTAACAGAAACTAAAGTAACTTGTGTTACATAACGTCAACAATCTATCGAGGTTCTAAAACATATTTATTTTATAACATGCCTACGCAGATGCATGCTTTCACTACACTATCTAAGTTGGTATTTGTTAAGCAAATAAGCGGTGTCGCTATGAAATGCCTTGATAACGTGGACCTCGCGATAAATCGCATCGACGTTGACCACAGAATACTTGGAAAGGGTTGTCGTCCATGCAATTCGAGTGCATCCCGTTTTCGCATCCTCGCCCGTTTTGGTCCAGTACCTCACGTACGCCAGCTCCCTCTTGCAACCCCTCTCCTTGGTGTGAAACAGGAGCAACAGCTTCCCATACCATTCAACATCTCCCCCGTCTGGTGCTGTCCCCATGATGGCCACGTCTGAGAACCATGGCCTCGAGTACGAATGGGGGGCAGCCTTCACAAAGTGTGCAACGCGCGAAAAGTGCTCTCCTTGGGCTGAGGGAATCGCCATTGTTGTGTGCGCCTGTGACAATACATGAAAACCATCGTTATGCTCTGGATAACACTCTTATGTCATTAGGGCCGCACCCAGGTTTAGCTAGAAAAAACTGTGGTGTCTCCATGCCACATCTCAGGGAAGAAGGGAGATAGGGAGAGAGGGCAGGAGAGAGTGGTGGATGGGGTTAGGGCGAATGGGGAAGGGTTGGAAGGATGATGGGTATGGGATCGTAGAAGGGGTGCTCCAGCCAGTTTCCAAGTGGCTAGTGCAGGTGGGGTCTCAACAAGGCCGGGGCCAGCCCAGAGGAGCACTCCTGAGGGTCCTTGCGGGGGGTTGGCTAGAGTGAGGGTGAGGGGGATGCAGTGAGTCAGGGAGGGAAATTGTGAGGGGGGGGAAGGGGGGGGGGGGGGGGGGGTATTATTTCTTATCTGAGTGGATGGGGAAAGGTGGATGGGTTTGGGAATGGAAAAGGGGTGCTCCAGCCAGGTTCCTAGGGGGTCGTGCAGGTGGGGACTCAACAGCCCCACTGCCGGCCTAGAGTTTCACCCCTGTGTATCCCGGGAGGGCCTGGGCTGGAGTGAGGGAGAGAGGGATGAAGTGGGGCAGGGTGGGAAAGAGAGAAGGGGGCATTATTATGCCCCTTGCTGTTTCTGCAACTCAGGTTGCAGAGTGTTGGGTGCCAGTTGTCTTGCAGAGGTGTTCCCATGCCTTGGAGCTGCCCCCAGGTGGCACATCTGAGGGGAACAAGGAAATAGGGAGAGAGGGCAAGGTAGGGGGGTGCATGGGGGTAGGGTGAATGGGGAAGGGGGAAGTCCGGTTGATTTGGGATGGTGGATTTGGTGGCTCCAGCCGGGTTCCCTGCAAATCCGGGTGAACCCTGCGCTGGAGTGAGGGAAAGAGGGATGCGATGCAGTGAGGCATTGGAAGAAGAGGGAGGGGGGTGGAGGTGGGGGGGAGGGGAGTTGCCATTGCCTTGGTGGTTAAGGCAACAAATGTCAGCAAAGTGGCATTTGCAGTCACGGATGAGCATGGAAGGCAATTCTTACCCGAACCTTGGTGGGCGACAAGTCCACCCGTGCAAGTGCCCGCTTGAACTTGGCATGTGCCTCGGGGTGCTGCTTGCTCCACTCTTTCACGAAATCGTTGGGGTGCTCAGTCGCATCCACAGGGTCCACGGGGAAAAAATAAGATTCATTGGTCATGACGCGCACGCCTTTTTCAATTGCCTGCAGTGAAAAGGGCGCACTCATTGGCTGAAAGTACGCTATGGCTGAAATTTGGCTCGGTCAACATGTGCTCGAATATACTTACCGTTGCCATGGCGGTCTCGTGTTTAGTGTCTGACTCGTCGTCTTCCCACACGCCTAGCCGTTTTTCATGGTGCTTCATGATTTGCACGTCCACATTTCTCTTGTTCGAGCGACGGTAGATTTGCTTCAACAGTGTGCTATGCAAGTGCTCAAAAAAATTCGTGCTGTACTCTTGCACGTAACCGGCTCGCCGAATGGCTGGAACAAAATGCGACATGAGGTGAGTTTTAATGAGGTTCCAGTCGGATGCCTGTTGGGGAAAGGCTTTCACCAACAGTTTCACCAGCCTGGAGTGTATGGGCAGGCACAAGGAAAGGTTGATGAATATGCGAGGCTACGTACATGCACAAGGCAAGCTCTCCTGGTTTCGGGTTAAGAGAAAACCAAGAATATGTGTTTAGGGTGGAGTTAGCATACCTTGCTGCCTTCCGCTTCAGCTCCTGTAAAGTGCTCTCCGTGTGGAGGTCTTTGTTGCACCAAATATACCAGTCAATGTATGCACGAATCGCCTCCAGTTGTCCCGCATCTAGTATGTCGGCCACCAAAAAAATCAGAACCTATGGTGTAGGTTTCATGGTGTATTGGCAATGGCAAGGATCATAGGATTGTATGAGCAAGTAAAATCATGGCAGAGGAGCATACTGCATAGTTCATGGGTCTGAAACATAGGTATGCAACAGCATTGACTGAGATATGCAGGGAAGAAGAATGGAGAGGGTTTACCTCAGTTTGTACTGCATGGTCATTTCACATGATGAGGTTTGAATGTATGCAATAACATATGCATATGCAACCATGCAACATCAGCCCTACCAGCATCACTGCCATTTAAGGTGCGTCCTACCTGCATCCCACACCTACCAGCATCACAGCCATTTAAGGTGTGTCCTACCTGCATCCCACACCTACCAGCCATTTAAGGTGCGTCCTACCTGCATCACAGCCCTATGCTCAAATGCTGGGACATTCGCAGTGCTCGAAAAGTAATCCTTATCGGGAAATCGCATCGTGTTGATGCGTGTAGCTTCACGCAAGTTCTTCAGCCTCCTGGCAGGGGGAAAGTACTGGTGTGGAGTTTTGAAACCCTGATAGGATGACCATCAAGAAAGATACACACTCCTTACCGCAAATGACAGATACAGCTTTTCAGGTTCGAAAAGAACAAAGATGAACATTCGTGTCGAGCTTCTTGAGGGACCTCGGTGACGCTTTACGGATGCACTTGACAATGTGGTCCAATATTCCGAGATCCGCCATGTGCATGATGTCTGGCAAGAGGGCTAGATATGGGTTCCCCCATGCATGGCCAGCGATGCCCCATTGCCACAATGCGCACTGCCATACAATGACGTGTAGTGTAGATCTTCACTGAGCAACATAACACAACGACAAAGGCCAACATGCACGTCCAAGATAATTGCTCCCACCATACACAAGGATGAGAGCGAAAACCCAGCACAGTAAGGGTTAGGACGACATACCCACGTTTCGAGGTCGATCGCTCTCTCCTTCTCAATCATTCTTTACCTCGAACTACGTTGTGCACATTCTGACCTGAAAGTTGTAGGTTGAATATTGTGCCAGTGAAGCATCTTCAGCAGACGCCTCCATTTGAGTCACCACCCACTGTTGGTGCTCAGGACTCCGAACAGCGTCGTCCATGTTAACAGATGAGAGGTTGTCCTGTGACGGTACGCGTGAAAACGGATGATTGCTTGTGTCAACAATGGCCAGCAACAGGAAAGACAAACACGGATTGAGTGCTTACCCGATCAACGTAACAGATGCTGCACGGCTTCGAGCAGCCCTGGCCAGAAAGGGTGCCTGACAGTTTCCCCGATTCAGGGTAGTCAGCAGCCCACCCAAGGAGCATCGGGACCACCTTGCGTTCAACCCCGTGTGGATCTTTCAATAACACACCACTGCATACGGACGGGCAGCAGCATGGATGGTTGGATTGAAGGACTCGTGGCGGTACACTACTCTAAATAGCATGTTCACACAACTCAGTCGCTAGAGTGTCATAAATAACGTACCTCTCCTTCACTTGAAGCAGAGGTTCCATTAGTTTTGCCACGCAGACGTTGAATATTTCAGCCTTCAATTCGGGGGGCATGCCTTTGGGGGGAATGGGAAGCACCGCTAGCAGTGCATGCCCCATCGGACCCCACCGTTTTAGGAGTGGTATGTTGCCCAGTGTCATCACTACGGGATGGGCCTTTTTGCGACCGTTACTGCTGAGGTGAGTAACATCGCTGTAGAATATGAGTGCTGCTATCACAGCATCAAGGCCTACCATTGCGTGTGGACAAATGGAAGTGTTGAAGCAACAAAAGGTGCGGTTGTTAAAAACTGCATGAGATTATTGACTGTTACGCATAACTGTGCGCAAGCTTCAAAGACCTCGCATATTCAAACCGTAAACGGCATGGTACATACCTGTGCATCGTGCCACCAGGTCCCAGTCTCGGCAGTGGTATAAGCACGCTGCCTAGTATTCGGGTCCACTTCCCGCTTTGGCCTGAGACGGAAGCCCTCAGCGTTTTCCTTAGCAGACATCATATCCCTCAAGACCTACAAACAGTGCATCATAAAACAGGGCACGAACAACGACACATGGAGAGATTTTGAAACATGCGAGGTGTCGCCACCATTGATGATCTGGACATGGGCTGGCCATAGTGGGCACATGCCCCATGCTTGCATGTCTGGCCATAATGGGCACATGCCCCATGCTTGCATGTCTGGCCATAATGGGCACATGCCCCATGCTTGCATGTCTGGCCATAATGGGCACATGCCTCATGCTTGCATGTCTGGCCATAATGGGCACATGCCCCATGCTTGCATGTCTGGCCATAATGGGCACATGCCCCATGCTTGCATGTCTGGCCATAATGGGCACATGCCCCATGCTTGCATGTCTGGCCATAATGGGCACATGCCCCATGCTTGCATGTCTGGCCATAATGGGCACATGCCCCATGCTTGCATGTCTGGCCATAATGGGCACATGCCTCATGCTTGCATGTCTGGCCATAATGGGCACATGCCCCATGCTTGCATGTCTGGCCATAATGGGCACATGCCTCATGCTTGCATGTCTGGCCATAATGGGCACATGCCCCATGCTTGCATGTCTGGCCATAATGGGCACATGCCCCATGCTTGCATGTCTGGCCATAATGGGCACATGCCCCATGCGTGCATGTCTGCATGTCTGGCCATAATGGGCACATGCCCCATGCTTGCATGTCTGGCCATAATGGGCACATGCCTCATGCTTGCATGTCTGGCCATAATGGGCACATGCCCCATGCTTGCATGTCTGGCCATAATGGGCACATGCCCCATGCTTGCATGTCTGGCCATAATGGGCACATGCCTCATGCTTGCATGTCTGGCCATAATGGGCACATGCCCCATGCTTGCATGTCTGGCCATAATGGGCACATGCCTCATGCTTGCATGTCTGGCCAAAATGGGCACATGCCCCATGCTTGCATGTCTGGCCATAATGGGCACATGCCCCATGCTTGCATGTCTGGCCATAATGGGCACATGCCCCATGCTTGCATGTCTGGCCATAATGGGCAGATTTGTGTGAAGCATGGCACAACGGCTTGTAAAAGACACAAGTGAACATTTATGGGACTCGCAACA
Source organism: Closterium sp. Naga37s-1 (assembly GCA_947471745.1). Classification (NCBI taxonomy): domain Eukaryota; kingdom Viridiplantae; phylum Streptophyta; class Zygnematophyceae; order Desmidiales; family Closteriaceae; genus Closterium; species Closterium sp. Naga37s-1. The sequence continues at coordinate 2,672,689 of CANJKZ010000812.1, forward strand.
AATGTGTGGCAGAGGGCAGATATAAAGTATCATGGCAGAAAATCACTGAGTATCAGTTGCCTGGATGGAAACTGTATGAAGGGATTGAAGGTTGCATACACATTCCATAGAAATAGTATTAACTTACGTGAAGAGGATTTCGGTGCAGCATGACCTGATCAGGGTAGCCCTCAACCACAATTGTTGTGGCCTGGAAGCCACGACCGGTGCTTGCCAAGTACTCGAGGTGCAGCTTCTCGAGATCCCGAGAGTTTGCAACCTTGGCGTCGACAAGGTTCTTGGCCAATTCCGGATGCAATAGTAGCTGGAGCAGGCGGTTGGTATTCATCTTGGATAACCCATCTCCTCCATTCACACCGTCCACGAGCTGCAGCAACTTTAGGAGTACCGGGGTGACTTTCACATTGGGTGATGGAGGGTCTGCAGTCCCTGAGCCGCTTGCAGGAGGCTGTGGAGGAGGTGACGGCAACGGGCTCTCAGATGCGGGGCAAGAGGAGGTGGATGAGGAGGGAACATTTTCTCGGGCGGTGCTCGAAGGCTCACCCCCAGATACGGTTGGTGGCACTTCAGCATCGCGAGTAGGTTCTGGATTGTCCGGAGGCGTGTGTGGGGAGTTGTTGTCATTGGCAATAGGCGCTCTACGAGGACGAACGCGCCTGTAGGTAGGGGCAGGGACGGCGTAGACAACCCCAACGCCCCCGTGCTCGGAGGTTGTAGGAGATAATCGCCTTGATCGGCTGCCTCGCCATGGCACGCATGGAGAGTTCCCACCCAAATGCCTACCCAGCACTTGGGGATTCGGGCAACACAAACCGCAAACGCTACAGAAGCAAGTTTCAGCACAATCCATGTTCCGGTGACTCTAAAAATAAAAGATCTGCTGGAACTAACGCTAGATGTGAGGCACGACCTGATCTGCCTCCGGGTGCATACTAGGTTAACGTTGGTAATTGGCGGATGATGGAATTGAAGGCTATGGTCGAAATGACAATCACACGAGAGCCCGTTTAAGGCATCAACCGCACCCATTGCTCGATATGTCCTAAGGCGCTGTGCTAATAACGACAAGAAAGCGCTTCGGTAGTGTTTGACGGCGACGCTATTGAGAAGGTTAGGGTTAGGGTACGAGAAAGTCGTGAATGATGGCTGGTGGTGGGGGTACGAGAGAGGCCTTCAAAATTTTGAAAAAGAGGTTCGAATCTGTACCCCCTACTGCAAAATCCAGGCAAAATCCATAATTTGTCCCTAAGACCATCACATAGTATTTCTAAGTGTATAGCATGACTGATTTTCTGTTATCCTAGACAATGCGAATCATAAATAGGAGCCTGACACATTAGCCTCACCTAGATACATAGTAGAAGCTATTGTTACAACGGAACGGGAGTATAAGGGACGGAGCTCTAAAATGCTGATTGTGTGTCGACTGCCTATCCTTAAACGGATCTAGTACGTTCTGCGCACAGACGCCTGTGTACCCATCCAAATCAGTTGCGAATGGCCCCAAACCTGGAGAGCCTCACCTAGATACATACTTGCTACAACAAAACGGGAGCTGAAATGAGGGTCGGGGATCTAAAATGCTGATTGTGTGTCGACCGCCTATCTTTGAACGTATCCTATACATTCTGCGCACAGACGCATGTGCACCTATCCAAATCAGTTGCGAATGGCACCAAACCTGGAGAGCCTCACCTAGATACATACTAGAGGCTATTGGTACAACGAGACGGGAGCTGAAATGAGGGTCGGTGCTCTAAAATGCTGATTGTGTGTCGACTGCATATCCTTGAACGGATCTAGTACGTTGTGCGCACAGACGCCTGCGTATCTATCCGAATCAGTTGCGAATGGCCTCAAACCCGGACAGCATCACCTAGATACATAGTGGAGGCTATTGGTACAACAAAACGGGAGCTAACATAATGGACGGGGCACTAAAATGTTGATAGTGTGTCGACTGCCTATCCTTGAACGGATCTAGTACGTTGTGCGCACAGATGTCTGCGTATCTATCCGAATCAGTTGCGAATGGCCTCAAACCCAAACAGCGTCACCTAGGTACATAGTAGAGGCTATTGGAACAACAAAACGGGAGTTAATATAATGGACGGGGCACTAAAGTGCTAATAGTGTGTCGAATGCCTATCCTTGAACGGATCTAGTACATTCTGCGCACAGACGCCTGCGTACCTATCCGAATCAGAGGCGAATGGCGTCAAACCCGAACAGCGTCACCTAGATACATAGTAGAGGCAATTGGTACAACGAAACGGGAGCTAACATAAGGGACGGGTCTCTAAAATGCTGATTGTGTATCGACTGCCTATCCTTGAACGGATCTAGTACGTTGTGCGCACAGACGCCTGCGTATCTATCCGAATCAGTTGCGAATGGCCTCAAACCCGGATAGCGTCACCTAGATACATAGTGGAGGCTATTGGTACAACAAAACGGGAGCTAACGTAATGGACGGGGCACTAAAATGTTGATAGTGTGTCGACTGCCAATCCTTGATCGGATCTAGTACGTTGTGCGCACAGACGCCTGCGTATCTATCCGAATCAGTTGCGAATGGCCTCAAACCCGGACAGCGTCACCTAGATACATAGTGGAGGCTATTGGTACAACAAAACGGGAGCTAACATAATGGACGGGGCACTAAAATGTTCATAGTGTGTCGACTGCCTATCCTTGAACGGATCTAGTACGTTGTGCGCACAGACGCATGCGTATCTATCCGAATCAGTTGCGAATGGCCTCAAACCCGGACAGCGTCACCTAGGTACATAGTAGAGGCTATTGGAACAACAGAACGGGAGTTAATATAATGAACGGGGCACTAAAGTGCTAATAGTGTGTCGACTGCCTATCCTTGAACGGATCTAGTACATTCTGCGCACAGACGCCTGCGTACCTATCCGAATCAGAGGCGAATGGCGTCAAACCCGAACAGCGTCACCTAGATACATAGTAGAGGCAATTGGTACAACGAAACGGGAGCTAACATAATGGACGGGTCTCTAAAATGCTGATTGTGCATCGACTGCCTATCCTTGAACGGATCTAGTACGTTGTGCGCACAGACGCCTGCGTATCTATCCGAATCAGTTGCGAATGGCCTCAAACCCGGACAGCGTCACCTAGATACATAGTGGAGGCTATTGGTACAACAAAACGGGAGCTAACATAATGGACGGGTCACTAAAATATTGATAGTGTGTCGACTGCCTATCGTTGATCGGATCTAGTACGTTGTGCGCACAGACGCCTGCGTATCTATCCGAATCAGTTGCGAATGGCCTCAAACCCGGACAGCGTCACCTAGATACATAGTGGAGGCTATTGGTACAACAAAACGGGAGCTAACATAATGGACGGGGCACTAAAATGTTCATAGTGTGTCGACTGCCTATCCTTGAACGGATCTAGTACGTTGTGCGCACAGACGCCTGCGTATCTATCCGAATCAGTTGCGAATGGCCTCAAACCCGGACAGCGCCACCTAGGTACATATTAGAGGCTATTGAAACAACAGAACGGGAGTTAATATAATGGACGGGGCACTAAGTGCTAATAGTGTGTCGACTGCCTATCCTTGAACGGATCTAGTACATTCTGCGCACAGACGCCTGCGTACCTATCCGAATCAGAGGCGAATGGCGTCAAACCCGAACAGCGTCACCTAGATACATAGTAGAGGCAATTGGTACAACGAAACGGGAGCTAACATAAGGGACGGGTCTCTAAAATGCTGATTGTGTATCGACTGTCTATCCTTGAACGGATCTAGTACGTTGTGCGCACAAACGCCTGCGTATCTATCCGAATCAGTTGCGAATGGCCTCAAACCCGGACAGCGTCACCTAGATACATAGTGGAGGCTATTGGTACAACAAAACGGGAGCTAACATAATGGACGGGGCACTAAAATGTTGATAGTGTGTCGACTGCCTATCCTTGAACGGATCTAGTACGTTGTGCGCACAGACGCCTGCGTACCTATCCGAATCTGTTGCGTCTCGACAAACTTGTTGAACAACGCTCGTTGTTGGGCCCGTTGACGACTGCTGTCGTCGACCAACAACGAGCGCTGACGATGTCGATTGAGTCCCGTCTAACAGTGCCTACTCAACCGTCATCTTAGCAGAAACCCACTCGTAAACCAATCCGTCAAGGTACTCACGTCGGCGGCGAGATTGGCTTCGCCCAAGCGTAGACGGTGCCTTTCTGCTCGACAGGCCGGAAGCGGGAAAAATATGCCGTCCGCTTGCAGAAAGTTGCTATGGTAGCCTATCGTTACAAAATCGATTGATGCTGAGAGTGATGATTGATTTAGTGCTTCAGAAATTTGTGTGTTTTTAAGAAGTAATTTTCTACTAACGCCCACATTAAGCAAAATCAGACTAGGAACCATTATTATTGCTGCAGTGACCACATAAAATCCAGGATTAGTTGTATCTCACACAAGGTTTGTTTGTTGATGTAGAGTACACAACATTTCAGCTATGATATACAAGCTCACAATAATTGTTACACAAAGCAGCCCTCTCACCCCTCACCACCACACACGCCCCTTTAAACGCTCCAAGACAACCCCCCCCCGCACCCCTCTTGGCGATCGTCCGTTTCAGGGTTGTAAGACATAAACGACGATTGGCAATGTATGCCAGCTGTCGAATCTGCCACCCAAATCGTGATGTACAGTGCCATGCCACAAGGGACCATACACTGCTGCTGTTTCAGCAGAATCGCCAACACTCGAAATTGCGCATGATACAGCAAAAGCGGCGATTGGCTAGACAGAGCCAATCTCGCGTGAATGTATTGTGTTTTGCCAAGATAAGCTTCGCGGGAGCCTGTGATTGGCTAGATTTGCGACCCTGAAGATGCCAAGTTAACACGCGTGATTGTTCTTGTTTTTTGCGAAGTATAGCTGTCACGCTGGCAGGATCGTGCCAGGTGCAGTTGCGATTCTGCGCGTGCTGACAGATGCAGGGAAACTTCTGTTTCCTTGCCTCTTCGGTTTGTCGTGAAAATTGTTTTACGCCCTTAGTTGTTTAGTTTGTCAGTTTCGTTTCGTAACCATCATACAACCACGAAGGAGCTGCGGAATGTAGAAAGGTGCAAACGAATTTGTCAAACTTTTAGGAGTTTGAACAAAACAGTAGAATCTGTTGGGCATGCCAAATTACGACAACAGAAGGGACGATAACAGCAACGCTGGCAAGAGTCACATGCCCTTGGATTCAATTTTGTTGTCCCACTATGCCACACAACAGCTGATCTTGATTTGCTAGAAAGTTCCAAGAATAAACCATATTTTGTCATACTCTGCACTGCACCAACTGGAAATGCTAGGCAGACGAAAATGCTGCCATTACCACCAATGAAAGGGCAGCGTTTTTGCTAACGTTGCCAGCTGTGCTGCTTGCAACCCTGTTAATTTTTATCACATGTGGGCAGTCCCGATACATTTGAGAATCTGACGCGAAATGGGCTGATGACCCTGCACGTCCTTCGGCTGGTGGGTACAGAGCCGCTAATGAACCTGCACGTTCATAGGCTGGTGGGTATGAGCTGTCAGATATATATGCCTTAGCCTATGTAGGCTGTAGTGGGGTAGACACTAAGGGGTACAGCTTTCATATTTGTATCACACACTTTCCTAGTTCATTCATTCCTGTTTCATTCTTCACATGGTATAGAGCGGGTTCCCACATGGGACCGTTCTTTCCTAAGGGCCCACCATAAGTAACATTTTTTTTAGCTGCCCGAAGCGCGTCGCGCCCTGCCCTAAAATGTTTTTTTCCGCGGCCCCCTAGCAGCCCCTACGCGATTCCTACGCGGCCCCTATGCGGCCCCTACCCGGCCCCTACGTGGCCCCCTGCGCGGCCCCTAATCCGCCCCTGACGCGGCCCCTAAGCCGCCCCTGACGCAGCCCCTACGCCGCCCCTACGCAGCCCCTACGTCGCCCCTGACGCGGCCCCTACGCCGCCCCTGACGCGGCCCCTAGGCCGCCCCTGACGCGGCCCCTGCGCCGCCCCTGACGTGGCCCCTACGCCGCCCCTACAAGACCCCTACGCCGCCCCTGACGCGGCCCCTACGCCGCCCCTGCCGTGGCCACTACGCCGCCCCTGACGCGGCCCCTACGCCGCCCCTGACGCGGCCCCTACGCCGCCCCTGACGCGGCCCCTAAGCCGCCCCTGACGCGGCCCCTACGCCGCCCCTGACGCGGCCCCTACGCCGCCCCTACGCGGCCCCTACGCCGCCCCTGACGCGGCCCCTACGCCGCCCCTGACGCGGCCCCTACGCCGCCCCTAAACGGCCCGGCCCGGCCCTGTCCCTGACGCGGCCCCTACGCGGCCCCTCCGCCGCCCCTAAAAGGCCTCGGCCTCGACTCTGTCCCGGACCTGCCCCGGCCCCGACCCCGTCCCGGACCTGCCCCGGCCCCGACCCTGTCCCGGCCCCGTTGCTGCTCCGTCCCGGACCCTGCTCGGCCCCGACCCTGTCCCGGACCTGCCCCGGCCCCGACCCTGTCTCGGCCCCGTTGCTGCCCCGTCCCGGACCCTGCTCGGCCCCGACCCTGTCCCGGCCCTGTTCCGGCCCCGACCCAGTCCCGAACCTGTCGGCTCCGCCCCTGGTAAGAGCCTAGCCGGGCCGAGCCGCGCGGCCGAGCCCCACTGCGCTGCCGAGTCGCCCTGCCGAGTCGCACTGTCCTGCCTAGCTCAGTTGCACTGCTGCCGCTGCTAGTCTGCTACTGCTCCTATCATGGCTAGTCCTAGTCTTCTCACCTTTGATGCTGAGGGTCGAGCGGTTGCCTTTGATGTCTGGCTAGATGATCTGCAGCTTTTCCTTCAGTGCGATAGCAAGGATGGCCTCTCCCTGTTTGACCTTACGTCGGGCGCCTCTACTGCCCCTACTGCTGATGCGGACAGTACCGTTCGCTCGCAGTGGCTCACGCGCGATGCTGCTGCCCGCCTTGCTGTGCGCAGTCACCTACCGTCTACTGAGCGCGCGCACTTTAGTCAGTACAAGAGTGCTAAGACTCTGTACGACGCTGTAGTTGCACGCTACTCTTCCCCTGCCACTGCTGCGCTCAGCCGCCTCATGCTCCCGTACCTGTTCCCTGACCTCGCTGCCTTTGCCACAGTCACTGACCTCATTACGCACCTCCGCACTAGTGACACTCGCTACCGCGCTGCGCTTCCTGCTGAGTTCTGCGCTCAGAACCCCCCCCCCATGTACATCACCCTCTACTACCTAGTCACTCGACTCCCTGACACTCTCCGCTCGGTCAGGGACCACTTCCTCTCTCTTTGCCCTACCACCCTCACTGTCGACCTCCTCGAGGAGCGCCTCCTTGCAGCAAAGACTAGTATTACCGCTGTAGGCGCCTCTCGTGGTGACCCCCGTACCCCTTTCTTTGAGGGGTGCTCCCCCGTTCCTCTTTTGCCCTCTGTTGCCTCTGCTGCTGCTGTCGACCTGGTTGGCACCGAGTCGGTCAGCGCTGCGTCTGCTCCTAGTGAGAGGCGCCGCATCAGCAAGGGAAAGCGGGGCAAGGGAGCTGGAGGAGGTGGTGGGGGCGGCGGTAGTGGCGGTGGAGGCGGAGGAGGGGGTGGGGGTGGGGGTGATGGCAGAGGTGGGGGCTTCGGTGGCGGCGGTGGAGGTGGAGGCGGCGGTGGCGGTGGAGGGAGGGGTGGAGGAGTCGGAGGCGGCGGCGGCGGAGGTGGAGCTGGCAGAGGCGGAGCTGTGCAGCGGGGACCCCAGCAGCAGCAGCGCTCTCGTGAGACCCCTTCGCCCCAGCAGCTTCGTGAGTGGTACGCGGGGCGCCAGGGGTCTTGGGGTGCTGGTCCCTGTACTTACGTCCTGCGCACCGGTGACCGCACTGGAGAGCAGTGTGGCGGCCTGCACGCCACCCAGCGCTGCTTCGGTCGCCTGACGGACGCCTGGCGTGCCCAGTTCCCGGACGCCACTGAGATCCCTCGTTGGGGAGATCTGCTCAGGTCGGGGGTAGCTATCTTTGATCTTGACTTTGATGCTATTCTTGCTGCCATGTATGCTGTGTCTATTAGTGCTGAGGGTGACTGTTACGTGTGTGTTCCGCCTGACCCTGGTATTGAGGCTGCTGCTCTAGGTGCTAGTGAGTCTGCTGCTCCAGGTACTCGTGAGTCTGCTACTCTAGGTGCTGGTGAGTCTGCTCTCTCAGGTACCGAGTCGGCTCAGGTCTTTCACACCTTCACCCTCGACTCGGGTGCTTCCCGCTCCTTCTTTCGAGACCGCACCACCCTTACGCCGCTCAGTCGGCCGGTTGCGGTCTCCCTGGCAGACCCCTCTGGGGGTCCTGTCCTTGCTCGCTACTCCACTGTCCTCCCGTGTCCGGCAGCCCCGTCAGGCTCCCTGTCTGGTCTCTACCTCCCCTCGTTCTCCACGAACTTGGTGAGTGGTGCTGACCTTCAGGATGCCGGAGTTGACCAGTTCACTCCTGCGGGTCAGCGAGTGACCCACTGCACGTGTGCTCAGACGGGCCGCCACTTGGCCTCGTTTACCCGTCGACCGGGGTCGAGCCTGTACACACTGACCACAGAGTCTCCTCCGGTTGCTGCGTCTGGTCAGGTAGCTGCGTCGAGTCAGGTGTTTGCTGCAGCGTCTCGGTCAGGTCCTGAGTCTGCCCCCTGCTCGTGTCGCCTCCTGTCCCACCAGACCCTCCTCTGGCACCACCGCCTTGGTCACCCCTCCTTGCCTCGTCTCCAAGGCATGGCCTCCCGTGTCCTTGTCTCTGGTCTCCCCCGGTCCCTCCCTCCCCTTCCCCCGGGGCCTGCCCCTACCTGCGTTCCCTGCGTCGAGGGGCGGCAGCGCGCCGCTCCTCACTCCTCCGAGTTTCCCCCGACAGAGGCTCCGCTGCAGACTCTTCACATGGACGTGTGGGGCCCAGCCCGCGTCCGTGGACAGGGTCACGAGCGCTACTTCCTGCTGGTGGTTGACGACTACTCGCGTTACACCACTGTCTTCCCCTTGCGCAGCAAGGGTGAGGTCACTGAGGTGTTGATCGACTGGATCCGCGTTGCTCGTCTCCAGCTCAGAGAGCGTTTCGGCTCGGACTTTCCTGTTCTGCGTCTGCACTCCGACAGAGGCGGAGAGTTTTCCTCCGACCTTCTGCGAGCCTTCTGTCGTGCGGAGGGCATCCGCCAGACGTTCACGCTTCCGGCCTCTCCACAGCAAAATGGGATTGCTGAGCGCCGCATTGGCATGGTCATGGATGTCGCTCGTACGTCCATGATCCATGCGGCTGCTCCCCATTTTCTGTGGCCGTTCGCGGTTCAGTACGCGGCGGATCAGATCAACCTTCAGCCCCAGGTCTCCCTGCCGGAGACCTCCCCTACTCTGCGGTGGACGGGGAAGGTTGGTGATGCGTCTGCGTTCCGTGTCTGGGGATCTCGAGCTTTCGTCCGAGACTTGTCTGCGGACAAGCTGTCCTCCCGTGCTGTTCCTTGCGTCTTCCTCGGCTTTCCCCCTGACGCGCCTGGTTGGCAGTTTTACCACCCCACCTCGCGTCGTGTTCTGTCCTCCCAGGACGTCACGTTTGACGAGTCGGTTCCGTACTACCGTCTCTTCCCCTACCGCACTGCCCCCCTCCCCCCCCCGCCGCTCTTCCTCGCTCCCGGTCCCCCCCCGGTAGACCCCCTCCCCCCTCAGGGTCCTGCCCCCTCAGGTGTGTCCCAGGTAGATGCAGTCGAGCCTGTCGAGGTAGCTGCTGACTCGGGTGCGTCTGGGGGTGCTGAGCCTGAGCGTGCGGAGTCTTGGGGTGCTGAGCCTGGGGGTGCGGAGCCTGGGGGTGCTGGGTCTGGGGGTGCTGAGCCTGAGAGTGCGGAGCCTGGGGGTGCTGCTTCTGGGGGTGCTGAGCCTGGGGCTGCTGGGAGTGGGGGTGTGGAGCCTGCCGGTGCTGGACCTGGCGGTCCTTCGGGTGCGTTGTCCCGGCGGGAGCTTCCCTCTCCACAGGAGCTGCGCGAGTGGTTTGCTCGCCGCTGGAGCCGTGCTGCTGGAGCTGGAGGTGCTGCCGCTGCTGGAGGTTCTGCTGCTACTGGAGGTACTGGAGCTGGCGGTGCTACTGGAGCCGGTACTGGAGGTTCTACTTCTGCTGGGGGTGCTGGAGCCATGGGTCTCGGAGGTGCTCGTACTGGAGGTACTGGAGCTGCTGGGCCTGCTGGTGCTCCTGGTGCTGGAGCTGGTGGTGCTGCTGGCGTGGTTGCTACTGGAGGTACTGCAGCCGGAGCGGGTGTGTCTGCTGGTGGTACTGCTGGAGCTGGAGCTGCTGGAGGTACTGGGACTGGTGGTGCTGCTGGAGGTGGAGCTGACGCTGGGGGTACTGGTGTTGTCCCTGCTGGTCCTGTTGGTGCTGCGCGGCCGCGGCCGTACTTCGTTCCGCTCCTTGAGCAGGTTCTTGGTCTTCCGCCTTCTCCTAGTCCTGCTCCTTCCTTAGCGTGTCCTCCGCCTGTCCAGTCCGAGTCACAGTTACAGCTGGCCTCCCCTCTACCTACTCCTTCTCCCTACGCTGGTCCTACTGGAGGTCTTGCTGAGCGTCGTGACCCTGAGTCGCGTCCTGCGTCGCCTGTTCGCTCTGCTCGCACTAGTCGTCGTGTTCCACGTCCGCGTCCTCCTGCAGTCCCTGGCACGCATCCGATTGCACTGCGTCCTTCCACTGTGCCACAGCGTGTCCCTTTGCCGTCTCCTCCGGAGTCCTCTCTTCCTGCTCTTGCTGACCCGGCGTCTGACTCCCTTCGTGCTGCCAGTCCTACTGTCACGCGTTTCCTAGCCACTGTTGTCACTGCCCCTTCCTTTGAGTCCACTGCTGCGTCTGCCTTAGTTACCGAGCTTGTCGACTTCGCTGCTCACTGTCGTCTAGACTACGCCGCTAGTCTTGTTGCTGAGTCTGCGTCTGTCTGTCCTCCGTCCGTCGGGGGTGAGTGTGCTCTTAGCACGGACGTCCTTGAGGACCGACAGGAGGAGTTCCAGAGTTTTGCTGCTGCTTTACCTCATCTCGTGTCCACGCTGCTTGCCCCTGAGGGAGACCCGGATGCACCAGACATCCCGACCCCGCGCTCTTACGCAGAGGCGATAGAGGGTCCTTACTCCTCTCAGTGGCAGGCAGCCATGGACGCAGAGATGGCTTCCTGGAAGTCCACAGGCACCTACGTCGACGAGGTTCCCCCTCCTGGGGCGAACATTGTCAGTGGCATGTGGATTTTCAGGGTGAAGCGGCCGCCGGGTTCTCCGCCTGTCTTCAAGGCGCGCTACGTGGCTCAAGGCTTCAGTCAGCGGCAGGGAGTTGACTACTTTCAGACCTTCTCCCCGACCCCGAAGATGACCACTCTTCGGGTTCTGCTGCACGTTGCTGCTCAGCGTGACTACGAGCTTCACTCTCTTGACTTCAGCACTGCTTTCCTACAGGGCAGTCTGCACGAGGAGATCTGGCTGCGCCGCCCACTTGGCTTCACTGGGTCGTTTCCTCCTGGTACCCAGTGGAGCCTCCGGCGGCCAGTCTACGGTCTCCGCCAGGCGCCACGTGAGTGGCACGACACACTGAGGACTACGCTTGCGGCTCTTGGGTTTGCTCCTTCCACTGCTGACCCGTCGCCGTTTCTTCGCACCGACACTTTGCTGCCGCCGTTCTACATCCTCGTGTACGTTGACGACTTGGTCTTTGCTACAGCTGACACTGCTGGACTCGCCCACGTGAAGTCCGAGCTGCAGAAGAGACACACGTGCACAGACCTGGGTGAACTGCGCAGCTATCTTGGCTTGCAGATCACCCGGGACAGAGCACGGCGCACCATTACCTTGACTCAGTCACACATGGTGCAGCAGGTCCTTCAGCGCTTCGACTTCACGTACTCCTCGCCTCAGGCCACTCCTCTGTCTACTCGCCACTCGCTCTCAGCTCTGCCTTCGGATGAGTCCGTAGAGCCGAGTGGCCCGTACCCAGAGCTTGTTGGCTGCCTCATGTACCTGATGACCTGCACTCGACCTGACCTAGTATACCCTCTGAGCATTCTGGCACGCTATGTTGCTCCTGGGAGACACCGACCAGAGCACATGGCTGCAGCGAAGAGGGTGTTGCGCTACTTGTGCAGTACTTCAGGCTTGGGGCTAGTGCATGGAGGGCGGAGTCCAGTGGTCCTCACTGGTCACGCAGACGCGTCTTGGGTTGACGACCTGGCTACGCAGCGGTCGTCACAGGGTTACACATTCAGCCTTGGTTCCGGCTCTGTTTCGTGGCGGTCTAATCGCTCGTCTTCTGTTCTCAGCTCCAGCTGTGAGGCTGAGATCTACGCAGGGGCCATGGCTGCACAGGAGTTACGCTGGCTCACCTACCTTCTGACTGACCTGGGAGAGCCGCCTCGTTCTCCTCCAGTTCTGTACGTAGACAACAAGGCTATGCTGGCCTTGTGTCGGGAGCACAGACTGGAGCACAGAACGAAGCACATTGCTCTTGGCTACTTCCTTGCTCGTGAGCTGCAGCAGCGTGGTCAGCTGCACCTTGCTTACGTGGCCTCTCAGGCCAACACTGCTGATATCTTTACCAAGGCACTTCAGCCTTGTGATCATCAGCGCTTCTGCACTATGCTCGGTCTTGTGCCTACTTGGCCTCACTTGCTTACCTCTTGACTTTGCTTGTACTGTGATCTCTATATACCTGCACTTGCTTGTTTACCTTTATATATGAACTTGCATGTGAACTGGCCTTATGGCCTTTGAACCTGTGCTCAGACTGTGTGGTAACGTTGTGATCCACCCTGAGCTTGCTTTACTTTGCTTTGCTTTGCTTGACTGGTCTTTTGACCCCTAGTTCTCCCCCACTTTGCCTATGGGGGTGTGTCAGATATATATGCCTTAGCCTATGTAGGCTGTAGTGGGGTAGACACTAAGGGGTACAGCTTTCATATTTGTATCACACACTTTCCTAGTTCATTCATTCCTGTTTCATTCTTCACATGAGCCTCGTATAAGCCCTATCCAGGAAAAAATGGGGAATGAAATGGATCATGAACAAATCTTGTTCTTTCATCTAAAATATTTAATGTAAGTTTGAATCTGACTCAACAGTTGGACACTATAATGTAACTACACCCCTGAAATGACATTTTGAATACTCCCTGAACAGGAATAGCATGGTGAACCCAGGAAGATGAGCGAGGGGGTCAAGCACGTACCTCTCATTCTGTGACTTCTATCACACCACAACCAATTGTGGTTTGTTCACCTTCAGTCTCCAGGTGCCTCTTTCCCCTTAAGACGTGTCTAGACTGAACTCACGTCCAGACTATGAGCGGATACCAATCTGCACGTAATGGTTGCGCCAATGCCTAGAGCTGCTATGACGACAACGTGGGATTCGAAGCGCGTTAGGTGAGCTCCCCTTGACTGTTATCCTAATATTTCGGGCGATTCGACACACCAATGTGCAGCAAACGAAAGCTGATCTGGTTTGCCTACATAAGCAACACCAGAGGTCTTTGAGCATTCATTCACCTTCTTGGAGGATTAAGACTCATTCTTTCGAACCACCTATTTGCTCACGGACTTAAGTTACCTGCTCATGGCTGTCAAACAGAAGAACGTGCATGATGTGATATCGAGAGGGGAGGAGCATGCTATGAAGAAGCTCAAGAAATCTTCGTCCCGAAAGTCTTATGTGAGTCCCTAGAAGCTGGATGGGGAAAGCTGGATCGGTATAAATCCGTAAGCCTGGTTTGTTGCATGATGCTGCCTAGCTATTTTCTCGCATCATGCTTGTTGTGCCGTAAAAGTGCATCTGCGACTCGGTTTCATGCCATATAATGCATGATCTGCATTGTTTAGATCGTTTTTTGGTGTTCAGGAAAAGAATGGCAGGGGATCCTCGCCTGAGCCCGAAGGGTCTGCTCGGAGGTCGGGTCAAAAGAGGCGCCCCAGTGTTAAAGTGGCTGAGAACCTTCCTTCCAAGGAGTATTTGAACGAAGGGACGGGCTCGGGGGAGGATGACGAAAAGGAGGACGGTGAGGGTGTTTCTCGTGCAAACGAATGTAGCTCGGATGAAGTAAAGAAGGCTGTTGATATGGAACAGAGTGACGAAGAGAGTTCTGAGTCGGCAGAGGAGGAGGGCTCTGATGACGAGGACAAATCAGAAAACGAGGGAGGGGAGAACAGTGATGAGGAGTTTGATGAGGAGTGTGATGAAGAGTGTGATGAGGAAAGCGAAAGTAGCGATCGTGAGGATGAACATGGAACCGACGGGAGTGAAGAAGATGAGGATGAAGCTGAGGCACGTGCACGGAACAACGGCAAGATGCGTGCAGTGGAAGCGTTAAAGGAGAAGACAGCTGATGAAGGCAAAGGTAAGATGTCATGTGTTCTAATTTATTGTTCACCCATCACTGGATAAAAGCATTTGCTGTGAACAGCTTTCAGTGTCGTGCATTTGATGTTGGAAAACCGCAAACGGCTAAATATTACCTATTTAACACTTCGCAGGCAAATCCAAGGCAACGCGTGGGAAGGGTCATGGCAAGGGCAGGCGCGGTCGCATAAAAAAGGGGAAGCATAGTTCATCCAAGAAGGCGAAAAAGGAGGATAGGAAGGGGAAGGGCAAGCTGGATGAGACCAACAATGAAGAGAAAGGCAAGAAGAAATATAAGAAGGGCAAAGAGAAGGTTACCTACCCCATCAAGGAGAAAGGTGAGATCTAATTTTCAGCAACATTATCTGTTTGTTATGTTGTCTTTATTTGACATCTCTGGAACAATGCCCTACCCTCTTTTGCCCATCCTTGATCCATTTGCCCACTCCCCCCCTCTTCCTAACCTTCCTCAATCCCCCCCTTCCTTGATGCAACCAACCCCTCTGTCCCCCTTCTCCTCTTCCCACTCCTTTTTCGCCTGGCCACAACCCTAAACCATCCATCCCGTTTTCTCCTTTCTCATGCCCACCCCCAAACCCGCTGCTCTCCCCCCCCCCCCCCCCCTCCCACTCCCTCCCTTGCTCCCTTTTTGCTTTCCCCCCTGCACCCCTTTTCCTCCCCGTATTCTGTCCACCGCTGTCACCCTCGCAGGGTTATCTGGCTCCGCACCTCCTGGGAAGGTGCTGTGTGTGACAACCAAAAGTCATGAAGTGGCTGCAACAATCATGGCCAATCAGGCAGGACCTAGTGGTCTTAACCGTCAGAACAGTGGAGGAGTGTCAAAGGCAGAGTTCCTTGCGCTGGAAGGCAAGGTGATGGAGCAGTTAGCAGCGATACGCGAATTGGTGGCAGGAATTCCATCGAGCGGATTGTCAAATCCATCTCAAGGAACACTTGTGATCGCCCGATCCGTCCCTGCGGTGAACCCTGCAATGTCAACTGACTCGGATTCCACAGAGAGTCCCGTTATGCTGGCGAGATCGAATGTCATGAAGCATGTGGAAGACTACTGGGTGAGTATATTTTGACAAGAGGCATGGGGACTGTAGAGAGGCATGGGGAAATGGGGTGTAAATTGGCATGGGGATTGTATTATGAGAAAGTTGATAAGGCATTGTTTTATCTTGTGTATGGTGTTTTTTTCTAAGCTGTTGTAACGTTTAGAAACCTGTGCTGCTTTTTATGTTGCATTCTATGTCCAACCCTATTGCCCTTTCTCCCCACCCTTGTACTTTTTATCCCCTTTGTTAACCCTTTTCTTTGCCCATCCCTTAGTTTGCTCTGGTGTTCTAAACCCTAGGCTCCAACCCATCCTTAGCCCTCATGATTTGAACAAATGCAATGTTTTAATGTATTACCTCTTATGTACCCTAAACCCATCTTTTACAGGAACTCGCCAAACGTGTGGCAACGCGCTTGATGTACACCAACGCAGCAGACCAGATTCAGTTTTATCCCTCGGATCGGGAGGCGATGGAGCTGGGTTTCAAGCAGTTTTTGCCAACAGATGCTTTGAAGTCATTGATTGTCTTGTTCGAGCACCTTGACCCTGCCACACGTGGGGTCTTTCTGGAGCTGATGTCAACGACGCGGACCACCATCAACGGTTTTCTACGCAAGTATGCGCTGCCTGCTCTTGGACGCAGTGCGGCGCGAAGCTATGTCAGCAACCTACCTCCGGAGCTGCCACGGCCTGATATCTTCTACTCTGATCAGGAATTAGTTGATAAGTACATGGATGGTGAGTTTGGGTTTTTTGGATGGTGTGTTGCATGTTCTTGCTTTGAAATGGCGTCTGCACATGGTGCCATTTTCTCTCATCACATAACCTCATGCATGTCACAGGTTGACACATTTGGTCATAATTTTCTCACTCATTATCACTCTCTCATTAGTTGTCATTCTCTCACATACTGCGATTCTTTCGCATGCTGCCATTCTCTCATATGGTTTCCGTTCTCCTTTTCACCCTTATTCAAACAGATGAGGGGACGTTAGCATGGCATTTTCTTAACGGCGTGCCTTTCTCGACACAGATCTTCGCAGTTTGTGTTCGCTTAGCCCTGACAAGGAGAGGCGTCAACACTGAGAAGTTCAAGATCCGTCAGTTGGCGTGGATCTTGTATGCTGTGAGTATACAAAGTTACCCATAATTTGTTTTACTTCTTAACATAATCAACTTATACGAGTGTTATATGGTTGTGCAACGTAGGATTCACATAATCCAACATCCTTTCTAATGGAAGCTTGTTAGTCCTTAACCCCAACATCATATTTCTCACCTTGATCAGGGGCTTGCTTGAACCCTTTATTTTTGCCCCTTCTATCGTCAGGTGGAGTGGCCGTTGCTGCACAATGCGCCAGATGGGAAGCTTCCCACAAAGTGGGATACGAATCGCACAAACTATGAGGTCATGTGCGCTCGTGTCAAGAGGTTGGTCGAGCATGCTGTGCTCGACCTCGGAGTTGCGTATGACAGGAACATGCACGCCTTCGTTTTTCCGAACGCGGTGTACATTGACGCTTCGGATTCCGAGTCGGTGGTGAAAGAGTACCTTGTAAGTATGCATGGATGATGTTGATATGAAACAATATGTTTGTTAATTGTGCTTTGATATGTTTTTGTACTAATTCATGTTATCCTTCCTATTTGTATAAACCCTCCAGCGCAGGCAGGCAGCTTCGAGGACTGCCCAGCAAGTCAGCAAGAGTGGTTGGGAGTAGCAGAGGTGGGCTGCAGAGTGGTTGGGAGTAGCAGAGGCGGGCTGCAGAGTGGTTGGGAGTAGCAGAGGCGGGCTGCAGAGTGGTTGGGAGTAGCAGAGGCGGGCTGCAGAGTGGTTGGGAGTAGCAGAGGCGGGCTGCAGAGTGGTTGGGAGTAGCAGAGGCGGGCTGCAGAGTGGTTGGGAGTAGCAGAGGCGGGCTGCAGAGTGGTTGGGAGTAGCAGAGGCGGGCTGCAGAGTGGTTGGGAGTAGCAGAGGCGGGCTGCAGAGTGGTTGGGAGTAGCAGAGGCGGGCTGCAGAGTGGTTGGGAGTAGCAGAGGCGGGCTGCAGAGTGGTTGGGAGTAGCAGAGACGGGCTGCAGAGTGGTTGGGAGTAGCAGAGGTGGGCTGCAGAGTGGTTGGGAGTAGCAGAGACGGGCTGCAGAGTGGTCGGGAGTAGCAGAGACGGGCTGCAGAGTGGTTGGGAGTAGCAGAGACGGGCTGCAGAGTGGTTGGGAGTAGCAGAGGCGGGCTGCAGAGTGGTTGGGAGTAGCAGAGACGGGCTGCAGAGTGGTTGGGAGTAGCAGAGACGGGCTGCAGAGTGGTTGGGAGTAGCAGAGACGGGCTGCAGAGTGGTTGGGAGTAGCAGAGACGGGCTGCAGAGTGGTTGGGAGTAGCAGAGACGGGCTGCAGAGTGGTTGGGAGTAGCAGAGACGGGCTGCAGAGTGGTTGGGAGTAGCAGAGACGGGCTGCAGAGTGGTTGGGAGCAGCAGAGACGGGCTGCAGAGTGTTTGGGAGTAGCAGAAACGGGCTGCAAAGTGGTTGGGAGTAGCAGCGACGGGCTGCAGAGTGGTTGGAGGTAGCAAAGACGAGAGATCACAGTTGCAACATGTTGGATGTAGTTTGCTGTGATAGGAGAAGCATTCGGATGTAGCAGTGATGGACAGGCGCCATGTTGGGAGGAGCCATGTTGCGAGGAGCCATGATGGGAGTAGTAACAATGGAGGAGGTGAAGGGTAATTTCAAGCAACGAATGAAGCTGTTGTGTGTAGCCGGTAGGCAGGAAGCCGTTTGATGTAGTCTCGATTGATGGAAGATGTCGTTTGTAGCTTCAGTGAGAGAAGAAGCTGGGTGTAGCTTATGTGGGAGAAGCTGTTGGATTTAGTTTGGATTTGGAGGGAAGTTGCTGGTGGATGTAGACGTAGGTTGGTGACAGTTATGATGGCGTAGCAAGTGGATGGTGGTAGGTTAGGTGTAGAACAACCAGATGAGGTGTAGAAATTTTATAACCATTTTATGTATAGGATTCTCTTTTAATATAAATTAATATAGTTTTCATTTGCAACAAATTTACTAACCCAGCATGTCATGAAAGCCCTGTATATGGCATGCTCAGGTTTGTCCAATGTTGGACTGATTTTGGTCCATCTTGACGTTGAAATGGTATGTAGTATTTAGTCCCTTTTTTATGTCAAATTAGGGCTGAGTTCATATATGCAGCCACACCATTCTTGGTCCAAAGCAATGGACCAAAGTTTGTCTGATTTTGGCAGAAAACACCAACTTTGGACTTATTTTGGACCAAACCAAGGCCCGGTAGTTTGTGATGTGGCCACAGTTGCTAACGCCTTTACACAAGGCATTTATTCATTATAATCTATCCTAAAAGTGCCTGAGTGTAGCACTCATTCTCCGGAAGGTGACTCGGCTGCTAGAGCCGGTTATTCTGCGCCAGGCACCAAACCTGCCGATGCCAACTGAAATCCCTGTTGCTGCCAAGCAGCTCCTCTCCTCTTCCTCCTCATCCATGTAGAGCTGGTTCATGTAGCACACACTCCCCTTCCCACCCAATCCAAAGCCCTGGTTGCTGTAACTCTCATCCTCCTCATCGTCATCCCCAAATAGCTGGTTTGAAAACACGTTTTTTTCCAACGACTTCCCAGCATCCTTCGCCTCCATGGTCCATCCCTTCACACTACTGCACAAGCCTTATCTGATCCCCTTGTTCACACCCCCCTTCCAATCAGATATGAAGTTGCTGTAACTCTCCTCCTCCTCATCATGATCCCCAAACAGCTGGTTTGAAAACAAGACTTTTCCCATCGGCCGCCCAACATCCTTCTCCTGCATGTAGCATCCCTTATCTCTTCTGCAAAAGCCTCAGCCAATCCACTTTTTTCACACACATGAAGTCAGTGCTGCTGCTGATTGTAGACGAGAAAAGGCCACTGAGAGGAGAGGAGGACGAGGAGGAGAAGCTGCAGCTATCCCAGGAGAGGTCAATAAGGCATGCGCTGTGGCTGCTGCAGCTGCTCTCACTGCGACTCATGCTGCAGCACCCACTGCTTTCCCCTGCTCCCTCCTTCACACCCTGCTCCTCCGCGACCAGGAATGAAGGAGCTCCCTCCTCTCATTCCGCACCCAAGCAGGACACGTCCCCAGCTGAGCACAACTGGATCCGCGACCTCAACAGCAGCAGATGCGACCTCAACAGCAGCAGCTGCGATCTCAACAGCAGCAGATGCGGCCTCAACAGCAGCAGCTGCGACCTCAACAGCAGCAGATGCGACCTCAACAGCAGCAGCTGCGACCTCAACAGCAGCAGATGCGACCTCAAAAGCAGGACATGCGACCTCAACAACAGCAGCTGCGACCTCAACAGCAGCAGATGCGACCTCAGCAACAGACCTCAACAGCAGCAGATGCGACCTCAACAGCAACAGCTGCGACCTCAACCGCAGCCGATGCGACCTCAACAGCAGCAGCTGCGACCTCAACAGCAGCAGATGCGACCTCAACAGCAGCAGCTGCGACCTCAACAGCAGCAGATGCGACCTCAACAGCAGCAGCTGCAACCTCAACAACAGCAGCTGCGACCTCAACAGCAGCAGATGCGACCTCAACAGCAGCAGATGCGACCTCAACAGCAGCAGCTGCAACCTCAACAGCAGCAGCTGCGACCTCAACAGCAGCAGCGTGTGGGGAAGGGAAGGGTATGGGAGCGTGTGGGGAAGGGCATGGGAGCGTGTGAGGAAGGGCATGGGAGCGTGTGGGGAAGGGTTTGGGAGCGTGTGGGGAAGGGACAGGCGGCGAACGGTCCCCAGGCGGGAGAGAAGGAAATTGCGGCAGGATAGAAGCAAATCACGGGTGTGTTACACGTGAGAGAAGGGAACAGCCAAGCACAAGCGCGACAGATAGTAGGTTTCCGCCTGCGCGAGGTGGAAGGGACGTGGTGCGTGAGGTGGAAGGGCTTCAAGCAAGTTGCTGGACGCGTGACGGGAGGAGATTGCAGCACGACGGGAGAAATTGCAGCGCGACTGGAGGAAATAGCTGCACGACGGGCAGGGAATAGCCGCTGCGCGAAGGGAAGGGAATTGCCGCGATAGGGAAGAGAGCTGCTGCGGGTAAGCAGAATAGGTATCCCTCTGGCGTTGGTTCAGCAGAATAATACCGTATGCGTTGCATCCGTGCCTTCATTCTCCTTTTTCCATCCCGCTTTTATTCGACCACGACCGCAATTTTGGTTGGACCGCGACCCAAATGCGAAGCATGGTAACCGTGGCGAGACTATTGCTGTCTGCGAGATTCGTCTGACCATTTCGACGGGATGCTCGTCTGACCATTTCGACAGGATGCTGGTTCGCGGGCCAATACATCCGCAGGTGTACAGTGCTCGTTTTGACTAGGTTGAAAAAGCAGTTTCGAGATTGGGAGTGCTGCTTTCCCAGGAACCATTCCTGGGCGATGTTCGGCAGGCCAAGGAATACAGGGGGGGTTGGGGCGAGGGATCCAAAATGACCAGCCTCGCCCCTAGTTGGATGGGTCAACTCTGGGTCCACCAGAGTTGACCCCACGTCCGAGGTCTTGGTGCAAGCGGAGAGTCGGGGGGAGCTCGCGGGATGGAAACAACGAGATGGCGGGGGGGGGGGGGGGGGTGGAAGCTGCACCGTACAGGAAGAGAAACTTCCACCCTACAAAAGGGTTGCAGCATGCCAAAAACAAATGCCCGACACACTATACGCATAGGTGAAAAGGGTAAAAACTGGCGGAAAGGAGGTTACTATGCGGCGCGATCTAATTATGACATATCTCCTTATGGCGAGGAATCTAATATTATATGACAAACCCTAGCGCTATTGACGGAGAGATCGTGGGTAAATCTGTTAGTCTCGGGAGGCTAAGACTGAACCATTGAATGCGACAAATCTAGACTCTAATGTGCTCCTATAAGTGGGTAAACAGCGCATGTGGTGCGCCAGTGTTCGTGCCACGTGATCGATCTCACCTTTGGCGGTGTGACGCCGTGATGGGTTGGCAAATGGCGACTATAGTCTGGCTGATAAATAGGGATGGAAGGAGATAAGTGCGGTAGAGGGAGCGAAGTTGAGAGATACCGTATGGCCCCGGATATAGGCGCCGTCCGATTAAAGGCGCCGGCGCCTCTATCTGGAGCATGGCGCTTATGGCCGTTCCTTGATTATAAGCGCCCCCCCTAGAAAACGTTTACTTATTATAAGCGCACGTGCAATTCTAGTTTAAATTCTTGCTTAAAACGGTAACGAAATTCATTTTTGCAGCGAGTCAGATTTCGATTTCGCTTGGTTTGACTCGCGAAGACCTGACTGGCTGCACGTCTAGTCAGGATCTGCTGGCATGACGTGTCTTTGCCTGTGTGCACCCAGAATATCGCTTGCGCGAGATTTTGTTTTGTGATGCTAAAGCATTTCGACTCGGTTGAAATGGCAAGAAGAAAATGAACAATTTGGTGATCTAAATATATAATTTCGTATTTGTCATTATATAAGCGCCGGCGCTTATGGCCGTTACTCAATTACAAGCGCCCCCCCCTCAAAAAAATGAATTTATTATAAGCGCATATGCGCCTATATCCGGGGTAATACGGTAGATGTCGAGTGGCGAATGTTGAGAGGGAAGTTGGGTGGGATACCTTTTTGTTTTTTACTTTCTTTTCAGGGTAATGCCATGTTCGATAGGAGGGGATTGACCGCGGGATCTGGCTGGATTCTTCGGTTTTGAGCGGCAGGCTAGGGAATCCAAGTTTCATCCCCCCCCTCTAGTGCGGAGGCTTTCCGCCAAGGGGGGGGTTGTGGGGAGGATGCGGCGCGGGCGACACTCTAGCATGGGGTTCGCGTCGCATTGAAGGCCCACGTTCGGACTGTTTTTCACATTTTTTCTTGTCCTGACGGCACTGTTTTGCCGGGTTCTCCAAGGTCGAACCTGGTGGCCCGGCATTTTGATCCTCCCTCAAACCCTCTCCCCTGGCTGCCGAACATCGCCCTGGATCATCGAGCCACAGCCTTGCTTGGCTTACGACCAGACGTGGCTATAAAATGCGTCAAGGGCCTGCTAAATTGGTATCGCCTAGGAGTAATTTAAGACCAAGATGTGCCTACAGTCCTTTTATGTGTGTAAACGGATTCTACATAATTACAAATTTATCTCCAATAACTCTGATAGGTTTTTGGTTAAACAATCACATGTGCATGTACATATATATAATGAAAATTTATAGATTTTAATTGCATGTAACCTAGGGTTAAAATACCATGGCTACTCTGTTGTCTATGTAATCGTACTGGTAATTGTCAGAGGTCCACTGGTGATCCCCGATTGATCCTAGGGAAGGGTTACAAGCACGTTGGCCTGGGGGGTTATGGGCGCACTGACCCGCTACTTAAACAAGCCCCTTAATCCCAATGGTCTAGTGGTTGGGATTTTGACATGGTATCAGAGCGAAGGTCTCGGGTTCGAATCCCGGTGTATGCACTTCGGGCATCCCAGTGCGGGGGGGTGTCAGAGGTCCACTGGTGATCCCCGATTGATCCTAGGGAAGGGTTACAGGCACGTTGGCCTGGGGGGTTATGGGCGCACTGACCCGCTACTTAAACAAGCCCTTTTATCCCAATGGTCTAGTGGTTGGGATTCTGACAGTAATCACATGCATTAATACACATTCCTAATTTAGCAGATCCTTGTTAAGATAGAATGCATTGTCACTGAAGGACTTGATAATATGCATCTGACGCAGTATGCTTTCCGTGTCAATCACTGAATATCGCAATACCCCGGTTGCCCACCTAAGACGTTTGCACCCTGTTTTTGCATCCTCGCCTACACTAGACCAGTATTTCTGTAGGGCTGAGAAAAGCCAGTCAAACATATATGATATAGCCTGTGTAGGGTGTAGTGGGGTAGACATTATGGGGTACAACTTTTCTAGGTTTTCATACTTGTACCCATCTCCTTTCTAGTCCACACCATTCCTCGTACTATTCTCACATGGTATAGAGCGGGTTCCCTAGTGGGACCGTTTTTTTAGGGCCCACCACTTATTTTTTTTTTCCTGCCCTGCCCGAAGCGCGCTCCTGCCCCTGTCGCGCGCCTCGCACCTGCCTCACTTGCGCCCCATGCGCCTACCTTGCCGTTGCGGCCCCTGCTGTCGCGGCCCTGTTTGAAGCCGTCGCGGCCCTCCCTGCGGCCGTCGCGGCCCTACCGTGCCGTCGCGGCCCTGCCGCCCTGCCGTCGCGACCCTCCCTGACGCCGTCGCGGCCCCACCCTGCCGTCGCGGCCCTGCCTGCCGCCGCCGCGGCCCGTCTTGCGGCCGCCGTCGCGGCCCTGCCTACCGCCGCGGTTGCGGCCCTGCCTACAGCCGCTGTTGCGGCCCTGCCTCGTCGCGGCCCTGCGTGACGCGGCCCTGACCTGCCGGCGCGCCACGGCCCTGCCCTTCCAGTTGCGGCCCTACCCTGATCCTGCCCTGGTAAGCGCACCGCCGCACCCGCGCCGCCCTGCTAAGCTGCGCAGCCTTACCAAGCCGCGCCGCCCTACCAAGCCGCGCTGCCCTGCCGAGTCGCGCTGCTCTTGCTGCTGCTACTGCTACTGCTGTCATGGCTACACCTAATGTACTTACCTTCGATGCTGAGGGTCGGGCAGTTGATTTCGAGGTTTGGGTCGATGATCTGCAGCTGTTTCTGCAGTGCGATTCTAGGGACGGAGTCTCACTGTTTGATCTCACGTCCGGCATCTCTGTTGCACCTGCTGCCGATGCTGACAGTACTGTTCGCTCGCAGTGGACCACGCGCGATGCTGCTGCCCGTCTTGCTGTTCGTACTCACCTGCCGTCTGCTGAGCGCGCGCACTTTAGCCAGTACAAGACCGCTAGGACTCTGTACGACGCTGTTGTTGCGCGCTACTCCTCCCTTGCCACTGCTGCCCTTAGCCGCCTCATGCTGCCATACCTGTTCCCTGACCTAGCTGCTTTTGCCACAGTCGCTGACCTCATTACGCACCTCTGCACTAGTGACACCCGCTACCGCGCTGCGCTTCATGCCGAGTTCTGCGCCAAGAACCCCCCCCCTATGTACATCACTCTCTACTACCTCGTCACCCGGCTCCCTGACTCCCTTCGCTCGGCCACTGACCACTTCCTCTCCCTTTGCCCCACCACGCTCACCGTTGACCTCCTCGAGGAGCGCCTCCTTGCAGCTGAGAAGAGTATAGTCGCTGTAGGAGCCTCTCGTGGTGACCCTCGTGCCCCTATCTTTGAAGGGTGCTCCCCAATTCCCCTTTTGCCTTCTGTTGCCTCTGCTGCTGCTGTCGACCTCGTTGGCACCGAGTCGGTTGGCGCTGCGTCTGCTCCTAGTGGGAGGCGCTGCAGCGGCAGGAGCAAGGGGGGCAAGGGTGCTGGAGGGGATGGCGGGGGCGGCGGTGGTGGCGGTGGAGGGGGTGGGGGTGGAGGTGGGGGTGGTGGCGGGAGTGGGGGCTTCGGTGACGGTGGTGGAGGTGGAGGAGGCGGAGGCAGCGGCAGTGGGGGTGGAGGTGGCGGCGGTGGCGGCGGTGGTGGGGGTGGCGGCGGCGGTGGTGCTGGTCGGGGTGGTGCTGTGCAGCGGGGAGGCTTTGGCGGTGGCCAGCGCCAGCAGCAGCAGCGCCCTCGTGAGACCCTATCGCCCCAGCAGCTTCGTGAGTGGTACGTTGGGCGTGGGAGGTCTGGGGGTGCTGGTCCCTGCGCGTACGTTCTCCGAACCGACGACCGCAGTGGAGAGACGTGCGGCGGCCCGCATGCCACGCTCCGCTGTTTCGGCCGCCTGACTGACGCCTGGCGTGCACAGTTTCCTGACGCCACTGAGATCCCTCGCTGGGGTGATCTGCTTAAGTCGGGGGTTGCTATATTTGATCTTGATTATGATGCTATCCTTGCTACTATGTATGCTGTGTCTATTAGTGCTGAGGGTGACTGTTACCTGTGTGTTCCGCCCGGCCCGGGCATTGAGGCTGCTGCTCTAGGTGCTAGTGAGTCTGCTGCTCCAGGTGCTGGTGAGGCTGCTCTCTCAGGTACCGCGTCGGCTCAGGTCTTTCACACTTTCACCCTTGACTCGGGTGCTTCCCGCTCCTTCTTTCGCGACTGCACCACACTCTCGCCGCTCAGTCGGCCGGTGGCAGTCTCTCTGGCTGACCCCTCTGGGGGTCCGGTCCTTGCACACTCCTCCACGGTTCTACCGTGTCCTGCGGTCCCGTCTGGCTCTTTGTCTGGCCTCCACCTCCCCTCGTTCTCCACGAACTTGGTGAGTAGAGCTGACCTTCAGGACGCGTGGGTTGACAAGTTCACTACTGGAGGTCAGCGGGTGACCCACTGTTCGTGTACTCGGACGGGCCGGCACCTGGCCACGTTCACCCGTCAGCCTGGGTCGAGCCTGTGCACCCTGACTACCATGTCTCCTCCGGTTGCTGAGTCTGGTCAGGTAGCCGCATCGGGTCAGGTGTTTGTTGCAGCGTCCCGGTCTGGTTCTGAGTCTGCCCCCTGCTCGTGTCGCCTCCTATCTCACCAGACTCTCCTCTGGCACCACCGCCTTGGTCGCCCTCCCTGCCTCGTCTCCGAGGCATGGCCTCCCGTGTCCTTGTCACTGGTCTTCCCCGATCTCTCCCTCCCCTTCCCCCGGGGCCTGCCCCTACCTGCCCCGGGGCCTGCCCCTACCTGCGTCGAGGGGCGGCAGCGCGCCGCTCCTCACTCCTCCGAGTTCCCTTCGACGAAGGCTCCCCTGCAGACTCTTCGCATGGACATGTGGGGCCCAGCCCGCGTCCGTGGACAGGGTCACGAGCGCTACCTTCTGCTGGTCGTTGACGACTACTCGCATTACACCACCGTCTTCCCCTTGCGCCGCAAGGGTGAGGTCACTGAGGTGCTGATCGACTGGATCCGCGCTGCCCGTCGTCAGCTCAGCGAGAGTTTCGGCTCGGACCTTCCTGTTCTGCGTCTGCACTCCGACAGAGGTGGAGAGTTTTCCTCATACCTTATACGAGCCTTGTGTCGTGCGGAGGGCATCCGCCAGACGTTCACGCTTCCAGCCTCTCCACAGCAAACTGGGATTGCTGAGCGCCGCATTGGCATGGTCATGGACGTCGCTCGTACGTCCATGATCCATGCGGCTGCTCCCCATTTTCTGTGGCCGTTCGCGGTTCAGTACGCGCCGCATCAGATCAACCTCCAGCCCCGGGTCTCCATGCCGGTGGACGGGGAAGGTTGGCGATGCGTCTGTGTTCTGTGTCTGGGGATCGAGAGCTTTCGTCCGCGACTTGTCTGCGGACAAGCTGTCCTCCCGTGCTATTCCCTGCGTCTTCCTTGGCTTCCCCCTTAACGCGCCTGGTTGGGTACAAGTAGCAAACCTAAAAGTGTTGTACCCTATATGAACTACCCCACTACAGCCTAAACAGACTATAGCATATAAGTTTGACACACCCCCATAGGCAAACTGGGGGAGAACAAGAGGTCACAAGACCAGTCAAGAAAGGCAAAGCAAACTCAGGGTGGATCACAAAGTCACCACACATTTTGAGCACAAGCAAATGGCCACAAGGCCAGTTCACATGCAGAGTTATATATAAAGGAGAACAAGCAATACAGTGATCACAACCTAGCAAGTGTAAGCATGCAGGTATATGTATAGAGATCATAGTACAAGCAGAGTCAAGAAGTAAGCAAGTGAGGCACAGTAGGTACAAGGCCTAGAACAGTACAGAAACGCTGATGATCACAAGGCTGAAGTGCCTTGGTGAAAACATCAGCAGTGTTGGCCCGAGAGGCCACGTAAGCAGGACGAAGCTGACCACGCTGCTGCAACTCTCGAGCAAGGAAGTAGCGCAGAGCAATGTGCTTCGTTCTGTGCTCCAGTCTGTGCTCTTGACATAAGGCAAGCCTTGCCTTGTTGTCGACGTACAGAACTGGAGGAGAACGAGGCGCCTCTCCCAAGTCGGTCAGCAGGTAGGTGAGCCAGCGTAACTCCTGTCCAGCCATGGCCCCTGCGTAGATCTCAGCCTCACAACTGGAGCTGAGAACAGAAGACGAGCGGGTAGACCGCCAAGAGACAGAGCCGGAGCCAAGGCTGAAGGTGTAACCCTGTGACGACTGCTGCGTAGCCAAGTCGTCAACCCAGAAAGCGTCTGCGTGACCAGTAAGGACAACTCGAGCCCGTCCTCCAAGCACGAGCCCCATGCCCGACGTACTGCACAAGTAGCGCAACACCGTCTTCGCAGCATCCTAGTGCACCTTTCGGTGCCTGCCGGGAGCCACGTAGCGTGCCAGAAGGCTGAGAGGGTACGCGAGGTCAAGTCGTGTGCAAGTCATCAGGTACATGAGGCAGCCCACAAGCTCTGGATATGGGCCACTCGGCTCTACGGACTCGTCCGAAGGTGGAGCTGAGAGCGAGTGACCGGTAGGCAGAGGAGTGGACTGTGGCGAGGAGTACGTGAAGCCGAAGCGCTGAAGGACCTGCTGCACCATGTGTGACTGAGTCAAGGTAATGGTGCGCTGTGCTCTATCCCGGTTGATCCGCAAGCCAAGATAGCTTGTCAGCTCACCCAGGTATGTGCACGTGTGTCTCTTCTGCAGCTCCGACTTCACGTGGGCAAGTGCCTCAGTGTCAGCAGTAGCGAAGACCAAGTCGTCTATGTACACGAGAACGTAGAACGGCGGTAGAGTGGTGTCGGTGCATAAAAACAGCGACGGGTCAGCAGTGGAAGGAGCAAAACCAAGAGCAGCAAGAGTCGTCCTCAGTGTGTCGGGCCACTCATGGGGTGCCTGGCAAAGACCGTAGACTAGCCGCCGGAGGCTCCACTGGGTACTAGCAGGAAACGACCCAGTGAAGCCAGGTGGGCGGCGCAGCCAGATCTCCTCGTGCAGGCTGCCCTGTAGAAAGGCTGTGCTGATGTCAAGCGACAGAAGCTCGTAGTCACGCTGAGCGGCGACGTGCAGCAGCACCCGAAGAGTGGTCATCTTCGGGGTAGGGGAGAAGGTCTGGAAGAAGTCAACTCCCTGTCGCTGACTGAAGCCTCGTGCAACGTAACGTGCCTTGAAGACAGGCGGAGAACCCGGCGGCCGCTTCACCCTGAAAATCCACATGCCACTGACGATGTTCGCCCTAGGCGGGGGAACCTCGTCGACGTAGGTGCCTGTGGACTTCCAGGATGCCATCTCGGCATCCATGGCTGCCTGCCACTGAGAGGAGTAAGGACCCTCTATCGCCTCTGCGTAAGAGCGCGGGGTCGGGATGTCTGGTGCATCCGGGTCTCCCTCAGGGGCAAGCAGCATGGACACGAGATGAGGTACAGCAGCGGCAAAGCACTCAAACTCCTCCTGTCTATCCTCAAGGACGTCCGTGCCAAGAGCACACTCACCCCCGACGGACGGAGGACAGACAGACGCAGACTCTGACTCAGCAACAAGACTAGCGGCGTATTCTAGACGATAGTGAGCAGCAAAGTCGACAAGCTCAGCAACTAAGGCAGACGCAGCAGTGGACTCAAAGGAAGGGTCAGTGACAACAATGGCCAGGAGACGCGTGACAGTAGGACTAGCAGTACGAAGTGAGTCAGACTCAGGGTTAGCAAGGGCAGGAAGAGAGGATGCAGGAGGAGACGGCAGAGGGACACGCTGTGGAGCAGTGGAAGGACGCAGAGTCATAGAGTGAGTGCCGGGGACAGGAGGAGGACGCTGACGCGGAACACGACGACCAGTGCGAACAGGCGACTTAGGACGAGACTCAGGCGACGCAGGACGAGACTCAGGCTCACGACGCTCCGTAAGACCTCTAGTCGGTCCAGAGTAAGGAGAAGGACCAGGCAGTTGAGAGGCTGGCTGTAACTGCGACTGTGACTGGACAGGCGGTGGACTAAGTAAGGGAGGAGGAGGACCAGTAGAAGGCGGGAGACCAAGAACCTGCTGAAGGAGCGGAACGTAGTACGACCGCGGCCGCGCAGTGCCTCCAGAAACAGCAGAGACAGCACCAGTACCCTCAGCTCCAGGGTCGCCAGCTACAACTCCCGCAGCACCACGAGCTCCAGTACCTCCAGCAGCTCCAGTTCCAGCAACACCTCCAGTAGCAACAGCTCCAGGACCTACAGCTCCAACTCCCGCAGCACCACCAGCCCCAGCAGCTCCAGTATCTCCAGTACGAGCACCTCCGGGACCAGCTGCTCCAGCACCTCCAGCAGCCCCAACATCAGCAGGACCTCCAACAGTGCCAGCACCTCCAGCACCAGCGGCTCCAGCAGCTCCAGCACCAGCAGCACCTCCAGCAGCTGCAGCACCAGCAGCACCTCCAGCAGCTCCAGCTCCAGAAGCACCTCCAGCAGCAGGCCCAGTAGCTCCCGCAGCACGGCGACAGCGCCGAGCGTACCACTCACGAAGCTGCTGCGGAGAGAGGGGCTCCCGCCGCGACGGGACACCCGGAGGACCTCCAGACTCAGCACGCTTAGGCTCAGCACCCCCAGGCTCAGCACCCCCAGACTCAGCACCCCCAGGCTCAGCACCCCCAGGCTCAGCACCCCCAGGCTCCACACGCTCAGGCTCAGCACCCCAAGGCTTCGCACCCTCAGACGCAGCAACCCCAGGCTCAGCACCCCCAGGCCCTGCACCCGCTGGCTCAGCACCCCTAGAAGCACCAGAGTCGACAGCTACCTCGACAGACTCGACAGGATCTACCTGGGACACACTTGAGGGCTTCAGGACCCTGAGGGGGGAGGGGGTCTACCGGAGGAACACCTGGTGCTAGGAAGAGTGGCGGGGGGGGGGGGAAGGGCAGTGCGGTAGGGAAAGAGACGGTAGTAAGATACCGACTCGTCAAACGTGACGTCCTGAGAGGACAGAACACGACGCGAGGTGGGGTGGTAAAGCCGCCACCCAAGGGGCGTCAGGGGGGAAGCCAAGGAAGACGCAGGGAACGGCATGGGAGGACAGCTTGTCCGCGGAAGCATCGCGGACAAAAGCTCGAGATCCCCAGACACGGAACACAGACGCATCGCCAACCTTCCCCGTCCACCGCAGAGTAGGTGTGGTCTCCGGCAAGGAGACACGAGGCTGAAGGTTGATCTGATGCGCAGCGTACTGAACCGCGAACGGCCATAGAAAATGGGGAGCAGCCGCATGGATCATGGACGTACGAGCGACATCCATGACCATGCCAATGCGGCGCTCAGCAATCCCATTTTTCTGTGGGGAGGCTGGAAGCGTGAACGTCTGGCGGATGCCCTCCGCACGACAGAAGGCCCTCAGAAGGTCGGAGGAAAACTCACCACCTCTGTCTGAGTCAGACGCAGAACAGGAAGGTCCAAGCCGAAACTCTCGCCGAGCTGGCGACGGGCACCGCGGATCCAGTCGATCAACACCTCAGTGACCTCACCCTTGCGGCGCAAGGGGAAGACTGTGGTGTAACGCGAGTAGTCGTCAACGACCAGCAGGAAGTAACGCTTGTGACCCTGTCCACGGACGCGGGCTGGGCCCCACACGTCCATGTGAAGAGTCTGCAGGGGAGCCTCTGTCGGAGGGAACTCGGAGGAGTGAGGAGCGGCGCACTGCCGGCCCTCGACACAAGGAACACAGGTAGGGGCAGGCCCAAAGGAAGGGGAGGGAGGGACCGGGGGAGACCAGAGACAAGGGTACGGGATTCCATACCTCGAAGACGAGGCAAGGAGGGGTGACCAAGGCGGTGGTGCCAAAGGAGAGTCTCTTGTGACAGAGGACGACGCGAGCAGGGGGCCGATGCTGGACTAGACCTGGACGTGGCAGAAAACAGCTGACCAGATGCGGCTACCTGACCAGACGCAGTAACCGGAGGAGACGCAGTAGTCAGTGTGTACAGACTCGACCCAGGCCGACGGGTGAACGTGGCCTGGTGGCGGCCCATCCGAGAGCAAGTGCAGTGGGTCACACGCTGACCTCCAGGGGTGAACTGGTCAACCCACGCATCCTGGAGGTCAGCTCCACTCACCAAGTTCGTAGAGAACGAGGGGAGGTGGAGGCCCGACAGCAAGCCCGACGGGGCCGCAGGTCACGGTAGAACCGTGGAGGAGTGCACAAGGATTGGGCCCCCAGAGGGGTCAGCCAAGGAGACTGCGACAGGCCGACTGAGCGGCGTGAGTGTGGTGCTGTCGCGAAAGAAGGAGCGCGAAGCACCAGAGTCAAGTGTGAAAGTGTGCAAGGCCTCTGTAGGTGCAGTACCAGAGAGAGCAGACTCACCAGCACCTGGAGCAGCAGACTCACTAGTACCTGGAGCAGCAGACTCACCAGTACCTGGAGCAGCAGACGCACTTGCACCTAGAGCAGCAGCCTCAATGCCCGGGTCAGGCGGAACACACAGGTAACAGTTACCCTCACCACTATCAGTCACATCATACATGGCAGCAAGGATAGCATCAAAATCAAGATCAAAGATAGCAACATTCTGCCTAAGCAGATCACCCCAGCGAGGGAGCTCAACAGCGTCAGGAAACTGGGCGTGCCAGGCGTCAGTCAGGCGACCGAAGCAGCGCTGCGCAGTGTGTGGCAGCCCGCACGTCTCCCCACGACGCCCGCCGGTGCGAAGAACGTAAGTACAGGGACCAGCACCCTCGGACCTCCCACGCCCAGCGTACCACTCACGAAGCTGCTGGGCCGACGGGGTCTCACGGGAACGCGGCTGCTGCTGGCGCTGGCTACCACCAAAGCCTCCACGCTGCGCGGCTCCACCTTGACCAGCACCACCGCCGCCGCCACCTCCACCACGGCTGCCGCTGCCTCCACCGCCGCTGCCGCTGCCTCCACCACCCCCACCGCCGCCACCGAAGCCCCCACTCCCGCCACCACCCCCACCTCCACCGCCACCCCCTCCGCCTCCTCCACCGCCTCCACCGCCGCCCCCACCGTCCCCTCCACCACCCTTGTCCCCCTTGCCCTTGCTGTTGCGGTGCCTCCCACTAGGAGCAGACGCAGCCCCGACCTTCGCAGTGCCAACGAGGTCGAAAGCAGCAGCAGAAGCAACAGAGGGGAGAAGGGGGACAGGGGAACACCCCTCAAAGAAAGGGGCGCGAGGGTCGCCGCGAGAAGCACCTATTGCTAAGATACTCTTCTCAGCTGCAGTGAGGCGCTCCTCTAGCAGGTCGACAGTGAGCTCGGTGGTGCAAAGGGAGAGAAAGTGGTCCCTGACTGAAGCAAGGGAGTCAGGGAGGCGGGTGACTAGGTAGTAAAGGGTGATGTACAGGGGGGGGGGGGGTTCTTGGCACAGAACTCAGTGGGAAGCGCAGCTCGGTAGCGGGCGTCACTAGTGCGGAGGTGAGTAATGAGGTCAGCGACTGTGGCAAAAGCGGCAAGGTCAGGGAACAGGTATGGCAGCATGAGGCGGCTGAGGGCAGCAGTGGAAGGGGAGGAGTAGCGCGCAACTACAGCGTCGTACAAAGACTGAGCAGTCTTGTACTGGCCAAAGTGCGCGCGCTCAGCAGACGGCAGGTAACTACGAACAGCAAGGCGAGCAACAGCGTCACGAGTGGTCCACTGTGAGCAAACCGTACTGTCAGCAGTGGCAGCAGGTGCACTAGAGACACCGGACGTGTGATCGAAAAGGGATACCCCGTCCCTAGAGTCACACTGAAGAAAGAGCTGCAGGTCGTCAACCCACACATCAAAGTCAACTGCACGCCCCTCAGCATCAAAGGTAAGAACAGTAGGGCTAGCCATAGCGGCAGTAGCAGCAGGAGCAGCAGTAGCAGCAGTGGCAGCTGAAGCAGCAGTAGCAGCAGGAGCAGCGCAGGCAGGGCAGTGCGGCGCGGCTCGGTAGGGCGGCACGGCTCGGCTTGGCGGCGCGGCTCGGCTCCTGGCGGCGCGGCGCGGCAGGGCGGCGCGGGTGCTTACCAGGGGCGGGTGCAGGGCAGGGCCGCAGCCAGTGGTTTAGGTCAGGGCCGCGACTGGGGCGGCAGCAGGGCAGGGCCGCGACAGGGCGGCTGCAGGGCAGGGCCGCGGCGGGCGGCGAAGGCAGGGCCGCAACAGGGGCGGCAGCAGGGCAGGGCCGCGACAGGGCGGAAAAGGCAGGGCTGCGACGAGCTGCGACGGGCCAGCGACGGGCGGCTACGGGCCGGTGATGGGCGGCAACGGTCCGGGACGGGCCGGCGACAGGCCGGGACGGGCTGGGACGGGCTAGCGACGGGCGGCAAAAAGCAGGGCCGCGACAGGGCGGCGGCAGGGCAGGGCCGCAGTGGGCGGCGAAAGCAGGGCTGCGACGAGCGGCTACGGGCCAGCGAAGGGCGGCGACCGGCTGGGACGGGCCGGGACGGGCCAGCGACGGGCGGCGAAGGCAGGGCCGCGACGGGCCAGCTAAGGTAGGGCCGCGATGGGCCGGACTAGGGCAGGGCGCGAGGCGCGCTTCGAACAGGGCGCGAGGCGCGCGTCGGGCAGAAAAAAAAATCGTGGTGGGCCCAAAGAAAAACGTTCCTACTAGGGAACCTGCTCAGAATATCATGTCAGAATAGTGAACGAATGAATGACTAAACTAGAAAGCAGGTGGGTACAAGTAGCAAACCTAAAAGTGTTGTACCCTATATGAACTACCCCACTACAGCCTAAACAAACTATAGCATATAAGTTTGACAACTTTCTCGAGTGGTGCGTAGGCTGGCGCGCTTGGATTGTGGTGAGGGACAAGTGGTTGATGAGGTAAGTCAGCTTCGGGGCACGTAAAGCATGTGCCTCGAACTCGTTGGAGTTCTCTGCCGTCGGGTAGAAGGAGTGAATCTTTGTCGAGTACTGCCGCCTTGATCGTGTTATTTAACGTTGTGTTGCTTGGGTGTCCCAGTCGTTCGTGCCACAGTGATTCGCTCGCACGATGTCCTGGTGAGCGCCTGTACAGGTCGGAGTTGGAATAAAATCCCGCGGTGAAGTTGGCGCTTCTGTGAACTTTGCGTGGAGTGGGAGTTAACTGCTGCGCATGAGTCGGTGGAGTGTTGTCGATGAGAACTGGTGCCGTTGAAGAACCTGCAATTGGTGCCGTAAGTGTTGCTGCTGCTGCCGATGTTGTCTCCGCTGCTGTTGATGTTTCTTCTTGTCGGATTGTTGCTAATGCCCTTGTCCTTTCTGCTTCAGGCATGGTATGTGAATACCAGAATCCTCCGGGACTGAAGTCGGGATCGAGGTCCGGTGGATGTGTCCAAGAAGTGAAGTTGACGATGGCGTCGCTATCGGAGGTACCTTGGTCCGGGACGAAGTCAAGAACAAAGACGTTGTTCTTCAAGACTGCTCTGCTGATGTAAAGTCCGCCCTTTCCGTGGAATAATTTGAACTCCTGAGTGGTGCTGTCTGCTTCGAGATGGATACCCTTCGCCATCAGTTGACTGACGCTGCGTAAGTTGTAGCCGAGTCCTTCTGCAATTAAAACTCTGGATATTTGTAAGACGACGTTTGTTTCTCGAGACTGAAGTTGTACTATCCCTTGTCGTCGTGTGTGCAGGTTCTGGTTGTTGGCCATGGTGATGACAACTTCGCGTTGAAGTTGATGTTCTTGTTGAACGAAGCAACCCGAGGAACACATGTGCTGTCCGCAGCAACTGTCCAAGAACCAGGTGTCTTGTCCGGACGGCTCGCTCTAGGCGATGGCTGCATACGTCGGGTTGGGCTCCAGTGATTTGCGGCGATGAGTTCTCTCATCGAGCTGTTCTTCTGGTGAGTAGTGGGGTGGTGATCCGGTGATGCAGGAGTCTTTTGTTCTTGTCATGCAGCTCACGATGTTTCTTGTTCCTTGTGCAGGTTTTGTCGTTGAAGATGTTGAAGACTGCACTTGACTGTGGGATGGGCCTGCGTAGAAGCTACTTGACTGCTTGAAGGCCGAAGTTGACGTTGCGGCATTGTCGACTGCTGCTGATTCGGGCAGTGTGTGCGAGGATGTCCAGACGTCTTGCAGAGGTGACAAAACGGTGGGACGTAGTGTTGAGTCTGACGGTTGTTTTGTCGATTGCTGTTGTTGTTGTAGCGTCGTTGAGTATGGAACGCGAATTCTGGTGCTGACGCTTTCTTCTTGTGTCTTTCCTTGTGCAGATCCATATCCTGTTGTTCAGCGTGAATTTCGGCGCAGAGTGCTACTTTGGAGATCTTCCTGTGAGCTCGAAGGAGTGCTCGAGTGGAGCGCCAATAAGGACCGAGGCCGGCGATGATGACTGTTACGAAGGCTTCTTCGGATATTGCTCCTCCGCATCGAAGAAGTCTGTCGCACAGTCCGCGACAACGGCTGATATACGCCATTCCTTTTTCGCCGGGTTTCATTTCCACTGTTGTCAGCTGTGCCATGAGGCAACTTTGATTAACACTGTCTGTTGCTTGATACAGGTTCTTCAGGTGGTCGTATGCCAGCTCGGCGGAGTTGCCGTATCCTCGATAAGACCGAATGTTCTGCTGCTCGTTTGGCGTTAAATTTCGAAGAAGTATCGTGTACGCCATCAGTGATTGATACGTGTACTGCTGTTTGTCATACTGTGTCCCATGTGCTGGATATGGTAGGGATCCGTCGAAGAATCCGAGAATTTGCGCGCCCTCCATCATCAGCTCGAACTCAAATGACCAGGTACAGAAGTCCTTTCCGTCGAAGAGCGTTGACGTTTGTAGTTTTAACACGTGTGCGAATTGTGATTGAACTTGAAGTGTGTCCAATGTCTTCTCTTGTCCAGGTGAAGACTCTGGTTGTGGCGCGAAGCTGATGGAGCCACGTTGAGGCTCGTACGGAGCAAAGGTGGGTTGCTGCTGATTTCCGCGCGCATAAGAGGAACCGTCAAGGCTCATCGGTATTGCTCTGTTGTTCTTGTCGCTGTTGTTTGATTGTGCAGGAGCTGCTTGCTGGTGTTGCTCGTAGAAGGACATGAAGGAGAAGAACTTCTCCATCATATTTGGGTAGAAGCTTGCTGCTTGGTTCCCGGGAGTTTCGGTTGACTCCGCAGCTGGTCTTGTTGCTGTGCCTTCCTCTGTCTGTAGGCCAGAGGCTGGAGGTGGAGTAGGAGTAGTGCCGAGAGATCCATAAGAGGAGCTCATCTCCTTCTGTGTTGCCATGTCTTGCGTTGTTGTAGGTTTTTGAGAAATCGATATTGCCGTGTTAGCTCTGATACCATGTAGGGCTGAGAAAAGCCCTTAGGATCTTTCAAGGCTAGGATCGGGGTTGAAGTAGGAATGTTGTGGTTGCGGAAGCGTTTAATATAAGAGTTGCTGAACCACCTTGCACAAGTGTATGAGAACAAGATAAGTTGATAATAGCAAAGAGATACAAGCTTTTTATATGATTACAAAGGAATATGAAAAGTTCTACTTTAACTGTTTTTGCTGTTGCGGTTCGATACAGTGCCGACTCGGGTAACTGCTCAGTAACGAGTCAGTTATGTGTCCTTGCTGTCGCACTGTACTTTTCGTCAAGTCAAATGTCAGCAACCTTTGACCTTCGCGTAACCTCCAGCGGTTGCTTTTGTTGACTCGTGTGTTTCTTCGCTGTAGTCCGCTCCGTTTCGTGTCGACACTTCGATACTTCAGAAGCGTTTAAGTTACTTGTTTCCAACAACTTCATGTATGCCAACTCCTTCGTGCACCCTCTCTCTTTCGTATGGAACAATAAGAGCTTTCCGTACCACTCCGTCTCTGCACCCGCCGCTGTTGTTCCCATGATGGAAACATTAGAGAACTACGGCCTGGAGTGGGACAGTGGGGTTGTTTTCACGAAATGTGCTACACGGGAAAAACTAGCATCTTCTGCAGCAGGGATCGCAAGTGTTGTGTGAGCCTGCATCAATTAAGAGACATGTATCAGTACAAAGTAACCTTCATTTGCATATGGTATTTGGTTGATGTCAACAATATATCAACTTACACGAACTTTTGTTGGCCTCAGCAGGCGTCGAAGCAATGCACCCGCAAAGCCATGGTGTGCCTCGTTGCGGTCCTTCGCCCACTCACGGACAAACCAGTTGGCATAGGGAGTGTCATCAGCGGGGATCACGGGGAAGAAGTGGACCTCCTTCACAATCACCCGAGCTCCATCCTCGATTGCCTGACACAGGCCAAACAACGCAGAGAATGCAACATAAAAATCAGAATCGCATCAACCAGCAGAAACTAGCAACCTATCCTCCCCTTTCTCTTTCTTCCCTACCTGCGCTGCACTCCCCCTTTTGCTGCTCCCTCCCGTGACTGACGCTAACTCTTCCCCTGCTACCCCCCAATGAACTGCCGGCAAACATTCCTTGCCACCTAGCCCGAGGTGCCCTGCTCCCAGCTCCTCCCCTCTAAGCCCTCCCTACCAGGAACTCCTTCTCACATCACTCACAATCTCAGCACCTCCTCTCACATCACTCACAATCTCAGCACCTCCCCTCACATCACTCACAATCTCAGCACCTCCCCTCACATCACTCACAATCTCAGCACCTCCCCTCACAGAACTCACCATCTCAGCACCTCCCCTCACAGCACTCACAATCTATGCACCTCCCCTCACATCACTCACAATATCAGCACCTCCCCTCACATCACTCACAATCTCAGCACCTCCCTTCACATCACTCACAATCTCAGCACCTCCCCTCACATCACTCACAATCTCAGCAGCTCCCCTTACATTACTCACAATTTTAGCACCTCCCCTCACAGCACTCACAATCTCAGCACCTCTCTCAGCGCACTCACCATCTCAGCACCTCCCCTCACAGCACTCACCATCTCAGCACCTCCCCTCACAGCACTCACCATCTCAGCACCTCCCCTCACAGCACTCACCATCTCAGAACCTCCCCTCACAGCACTCAGCATCTCCGCACCTCCCCTCACAGCACTCACAATCTCAGCACCTCCCTCACAGCACTCACCATCTCAGCACCTCCCCTCACAGCACTCACCATCTCAGCACCTCCCCTCACAGCACCTTCTGTTTTAGCAGCACATCCTTTGGTGCTCCTTACCTTTTGCATAGCCGTTTGTACGCCGTCGGTAGGCACATTGCTGATGGAGTCTAGCTTCATCTCGTGGTGCTTCATGATCTGCGTGTCCACTTTCCGCTTATTCGATCTCCTATAGATCTGCTTCAGCAGCGTGCTATGCAGGTGTTCGAAGGGGTTGGTGCTGTACTCTTGCACATTCCCAGCTCGTCGAATTCCAGGAATGAAATGAGTCATCAAGTGTGTTTTGATGAGGTTCCAGTTTGATTTCTGCTCGGGGAAGGCAGCGGTGA
Organism: Closterium sp. Naga37s-1; assembly: GCA_947471745.1. NCBI lineage: Eukaryota > Viridiplantae > Streptophyta > Zygnematophyceae > Desmidiales > Closteriaceae > Closterium > Closterium sp. Naga37s-1. The sequence goes on from CANJKZ010000812.1 coordinate 2,711,330, forward strand.
GGAGTTCCACGAGCCTGGAATGGTGGGGGAGCATGATGATGAATGTAGTATAAGGAAAGGCGTGCTTGGAACCTCTGTGAGAGCAGTATAAGGAGAAGCGTGCATGAAACCTCTACGAATCACATAGGCAGTGTGACGGTCTAGGGTGTTTTGTTTGTGAGGTACCTTGCTGATTTGGCTTGTAGTTCGGTGAGACTTCTTTCAGTGTGAGTGGCGGCGGTGCAGCGTAGATACCAGTCAAGGTCAGCCACCAAAAAAATCAGCACCTGGAGGCATGCAGTACCATGTGTGGGACAACTGAGAGAGAGGCCACCACATAGAGTGCTGATTCGATATTATTGGTCATGACGGTGTACTGGCTGGTTTACAGTCGATCTTGGCAACGAACCAACACAGTGCTACAGCAGCATGAACCAGCCCACAAACATCCAGCCCACCAACCCAACTCCGCTCCCCTTCCTCTTCCCTCCCTGCCAAGCTCGCCCCACTCTTCCCACCTTCCCCCTTCCCCCTCTCCAAGGTATTCACCTCAAAGGATCATACCTGCATGACAGATTGGTGTTCAAAGGCTGCAACTTGTGCTCTCCGGGAATCGCAGAGAGTTGATAGGAGATGCCCGTGTACAGTAGGATCAGATTCTGGATGTGGGGGGCATAGGATCACGAAAGAATAAAGTTTATATGACGGACTACCATTTGGATACAGGTTAGCTTACAATTGTGTGCGTGACATGGTAACATCAACCACGGCTCATCAAATAGAGGCATCGTGCATTTCCAGCCGGGTTGGGCAAGAGGCACTCACAAATCCAGAATCTTCATCATCGTTGGGTGTTGGGCACGGATGCATCGCACGATGTGGTCCAGCATCCCCAGGTCTGCCTGGTGCATAATGTCCACCATGACAGCAAGGAGAGGATTTCCCAACGGCGATGAGCCAACCTGCCACTTCCATAAAGCACACTGTGCAGGTAGTACAGCAGGGAATGCAAAGGTTAGGGTGACACTTGACTGCAATTTTCCCCAAGAGGGTGCAGTGTATATGTGATGCATAGTGACTCCAGCTGGCATTCGATCAAATACTTACGTCGATGTCGAACGTCGAGTACAACTTCAGCGGATTGTCATCCGCTCCGGCAGCGACTCCAGCTGCCTCGTCTCTAACCCACTGTTGTTGTGTGGGTGTGCGAACGTTGTTGGGTAGCTCCACAGATGACAGGCTTTCCTGTGGTGGCCGGGGGTATTCATCGCACAAAGGGGACGAGCAATAAAAGCCATTAAACACGCACATACCCAGATATGAAATGCACACAGCCTTGTTTGCGGATGGGGCATAATTACATGCCTTGTCGACAAATCAGCGGGCTTCCACTACTCATCCACATGACTTCCCTCCCCATCACAGCACCTCCCTCCCCCTCCCAGCACTCACCCTACCAGCACTCACCATCCCAGCACTCACCATCCCAGCACTCACCATCCCAGCAATCACCATCCCAGCACCACACCGTCGCAGCACTCACCTCCCATCCCAGCACCACACCGTCCCAGCACTCACCCTCCCAGCACTCACCCTCCCAGCACTCACCATCCCAGCACCACACCGTCGCAGCACTCACCCTCCCAGCACGATCCATCCCAGCACCACACCGCCGCAGCACTCACCTCCCATCCCAGCACCACACCGGCGCAGAACTCACCCTCCCAGCACTCACCCTCCCAGCACTCACCCTCCCAGCACTCACCTCCCAACACTCACCCTCCCAGCACTCACCATCCCAGCACTCACTCTCCCAGCACTCACCATCCCAGCACTCACCATCCCAGCTCTCACCCTCCCAGCACTCACCCTCCCAGCACTCACCATCCCAGCACTCACCCTCCCAGCACTCACCTCCCAGCACTCACCCTCCCATCAGTCACCCTCCCAGAACTCACCATCCCAGCACCACACCGACGCAGAACTCACCCTCCCAGCACTCACCCTCCCAGCACTCACCATCCCAGCACTCACCCTCCCAGCACTCACCATCCCAGCACCACACCGTCGCATAACTCACCCTCCCAGCACTCACCCTCCCAGCACTCACCCTCCCAGCACTCACCATCCCAGCACTCACCCTTCCAGCACTCACCATCCCAGCACTCACCCTCCCAGCACTCACCCTCCCAGCACTCACCATCCCAGCACTCACCATCCCAGCACCACACCGTCGCAGCACTCACCTCCCATCCCAGCACTCACCATCCCAGCACTCACCCTCCCAGCACTCACCATCCCAGCACCACACCGACGCAGAACTCACCCTCCCAGCACTCACCCTCCCAGCACTCACCCTCCCAGCACTCACCCTCCCAGCACTCACCATCCCAGCACCACACCGTCACAGCACTCACCTCCCATCCCAGCACTCACCATCCCAGCACTCACCCTCCCAGCACTCACCATCCCAGCACCACACCGACGCAGAACTCACCCTCCCAGCACTCACCCTCCCAGCACTCACCTCCCAGCACTCACCCTCCCAGCACTCACCCTCCCAGCACTCACCATCCCAGCACTCACCGTCCCAGCACTCACCATCCCAGCACCACACCGTCGCAGCACTCATCCCCACCACGATCTATCCCAGCACCACACCGTCGCAGCACTCACCTCCCATCCCAGCACCACACCGTTGCAGAACTCACCCTCCCAGTACTCACCCTCCCAGCACTCACCTCCCAGCACTCACCCTCCCAGCACTCATTCCGTGAATGCCCTCTGTCTTGGCTGCCTGATTCATTCACTGGGGCAAATTAGCCAGAAAAGTCAACCGACAAGCCACGTGGAGCAAAAAACATGTGGCAATGAGAGCCGCTGTGTGAGTGGTGGGAAGCTTATCCTACTTAACGTCGTTTGTGCACTCTTTTGGTGTGATGAGATGCGCCTACAATGTGATGGTAGTCTGGTAGGCTGTGGCATGCGAGGAAAAAACAATGTGTCTCCGAAAAATAAAGGGGAGGATGGGGAGGGAGTTTGTTGTGCACCAGTTACCAAACACCCATGCAGCCTCTCGTGCTTACTTCCATCCAGCAACTCATGCAGCCCTCATGCATCCTACTTAAAACCCTTCCTTGCCATCCAACTTCCGCTCCACCAGCCCATATATCTGCCCCGTTTGCTGACATGGTTTCTCTATCTCTGTTATATCAGCCCCCATTCCCTTCACCATCTCCATAGTGCCACATTGTTATAATTATATTCTTATAACTGCGCGCGTACTAGTTAGTATCGTATCATGTTAGGTTTCTTTATGTTGGTGGTGTACCCCCCTTGCCACCTTCCTAACATGCACTTCTCATTATTGAAACCCCTTCTCTCACATTTCTCATGCTTCTCTCGTTCTTAAGCTTCCCAAGCTTAGTTCTCATCTTACAATGCTACCAGAGCAGTTTCTTTCCTAGAACCGTTTTTAAGAATCATGGGCCCACCCGTCACGCAGCCTGTAATGCGCCCCGCGGGTCCCCTAAGTAGCTCCTTAGACGACCCCCACGGGTCCCTCGTTTCGCGCCCCGAATGCCCCCCGATTCGCACCCCGAAGGCCCCTAGTGTTTCGCGCCCCGAAGGTCCCTCGTTTCGCGCCCCGAAGGCCCCCCATTTCACGCCATGAAGCCCCCCCCCCCCCCCCCCCCCGGATTCGCGCCCTGAAGCCCCCCCCGATTCGTGCCCCGAAGGCCCCCCAATTCGTGCCCCGAAGACCCCTCGAATCGCGCCCCGTGCCACGTAAGCACCGCAAACATCAGTAGTGAGCGATGCACGCCAACACACTATCAGCTGCAGTGCGCTCTGCCCGCCAGCGCACTATCGGCACCAGGAGCATGCGCCACCCTCCCCCCCCCCTCCCCTGCACCAGCGATGCCGCTGTCCCTCACCCTGCCGCGGCTTCCATCGTGTGGGGAGGGAGGGGGGGGGGGGGGGGGGGGGGGATGCGGGGATGGCGGGGGTGACCACCAAACCGCCAGCAGCTACCTCTCCTCCTCTCTCTCTCCCTGTAGCACTTGTCACTGTGGAGGGGGGGAGGGGGGAGACGTTGAGGGGGTGGTGAGAGAGAAAGAGCATCCCCTTTAATCGTGATACCATCTTTTTTTCTGTTTGCTGTCCGTTTCGTTCTCTCGTTTCGTCTCGTCCATCGTACAACAAGTCGCTGCCTTAGGTTCTGTCGTTTATAGGCATGTTCGCTCCCCTACGCACACACCGGGCACCTCCTGCGAGGGTTCAACTCCAGCCAGGCACCTGCCATGGGGGTTCAATCACGGTGGTTCAAGCTGCTGCTTGGTGACTGCACCTCTACGGGTGACTGCCCCTCACTAGCTAGTCTTGCATACAGTTAGTGTAGTATCATGGTAGGTTTATTTCTGTTGGTGGTGTACCCCCCTTGCCACCTTCCCTTCTATAACATGTACTTGTTCTCATTATTGAAACCCCTTCTCTCTCGTTTCCCCTGCTTCTCGCGTTCCCAAGCTTCCCAAGCTTAGTTCCCATCTTAACACGCATGACTTAAAGTATATGGTATATATATGTCTCGGGCGTTTGAATGGGACACGCAAACTTGGCTTTGCTCCAAACGAATCATCTAAGGTTGGTGATGTCCTATTAAATATGGTGGAAATGAGACAGTGGAGCACGGTCACAATTTGGCTAATATATACAAGCATCTATACAACACAACCAAATATAGAGACATGTTTTAGTACATACATAAATTATGTCTGCTGGCGAAGGCCCTCATGATGATTGGGTCTCATCCTCCATCTCCGCACGTCCGAGCAGGTTGGCATGATGCCTCATGATGAATGTGGCGGTGGAGGGGGTTGCTGGTGTGGTCACATCATTGGTGGGGGCGATCCCTGCTAGGGGAGTGGGAGGTGGCTGCATAAAGGACATGTCATGAGGGGATGGATCTGCTGTCCCCCGTGCTGGTGGGGCTGCTTGAGTGGGCTCTGGCGTAGGAGGGACTTCATCGTCTGGAATCTGGTTCGGCAGCTCATCATCATACTGTCCCATCGCTGGCGGGAATGCACCATTAGGCTCCAACCCAACATCTCGATATTCTGACATAAGCTTGTCCACTCAGCTCTAGTCCATGGCTTCTAAAAACTTGCTCGTGTTGCCATGCTGTTCTCTTGTCGTCTTTCAAACACGAGTCTTGATGGTGCGGACCAAGTGTAATACAGCTTGGTTCCAGTGCAGGTCCGAAAGGCCAACTCTCGCCACCATACTCCCCTGAGATCTCATACGCATCCTTGAACACAAGGGAATGGAAGAATTCAATAGCCCAATTATTCGCCCACAGCACATAAGAACCCATTTCTCTCCGACTACAATGATCAGCCAACCATATATTGAGTGCCATATGGGCCTAAGTGCTTGGTTTGTAAACGTCACTCTCACCATTGCTCAGTCACACACCTTAGTACCTCATCCCCATGCCCACAATTGGTGTGGTCCCCTGCCCAATGGTCCGCCGAACCTGCTAGTTCCTGCGCAACCATGTTGGCTGAAATGCATACTCCACCTTTGAGCCAGTGTCACTTCAGAGTACTCTGCTTCATCCGCTTCCGCTTCACCACCCCACTTCCGCTTCCTACTCCCCCTCTCTGTCCAACGCAAATTCTTAGACATCTCGTCGTATTGGAGTGGGTCCATGGGGACGGCTGTTAGAATAGTAGCTTGAGCTTAGGAACCATAGCTTGGGTTCTAGGTGCTAGCATGAGTGTCGAGAGAGTTTTGGGTGAGGAAAGTCGAGAAGGAGAATGAATGTGTTTCACTATAGAAAGTTGGGATACAAATAGCAAACCCTAAATTGGGTTATACTAACTACAGAGTATCCCACTGCAGGCTAGACAGCAAATACATTCTGACACACCCCCATAGTCAAAGTGGGTTATAATCATCAGAGCAAGCAGTCATAGAGCAGGTTCACCAGTACAAGCAAAGCTAGAGGCATTCACAAAGGGCAAGTGAGGAGGAGGAGGCTAGACTGTGAGAGGAGAGGAGATAGGAGGCGACGGCTGATGTTGCAGACACATGGGCAACAGGAGCGGCGCGCACGGTGGCTACCGGAGCAAGGGCCCCGGACTACAGGAGTAACTGGCTCTGCGGCTAACTCTGAGCGGCAGGAGCAACGGACCCACGGGCGACAGGCGCAGCAGGCTCTCTGAGCTACCAGCAGCAGAGCCCTGGACTACAGGTGCTGCGGACGACAAGACGGCAGCCTCCGCTCAACCTCCCCCAACTCTCCCACCCCCCTTTCACACACCCCTTTGCTGCACCCCTAGCTCCACTCCCACGTCACCCCCCTAGCACCACTCCCTCAGCTCCCACACACCCACCCCCCTCAGCGGCAGCTGCAGCCATGGGAGAGAGAGGCGGAGAGGCGGTAGCAGGTCACTCACACCCGCCACCCCCATACCCTCCCCCCACTGCTGCACCTGCAGCAGGGGGGATGGAGGAGAAGGGGGGGGGGGGGGGGGCTGGTGCTGCAGGTCCCCTCCCCCCACTGCTGCACCCGCAGCAGGGGGAGGGAGGAGAAGGGGGGGGGTGGGGGGGGGGCGGGGGGGGCTGGTGCTGCAGGTCCCCTCCCCCTACTGCCGCATCCGCAGCAGGGGGACGGGGGGGGGGGGGTCGGTGCTGCAGATCCCTTCCCCCCCACTGCTGCACCCGCAGCAGGGGGAGGTAGGAGAAGGGTGGGGGGGGGGTGGGGGGGGGGGGGTCGGTGCTGCAGATCCCCTCCCCCCCTCTGCTGCACCCGCAGCAGGGGGAGGTAGGAGAAGGGTGGGGGGGAGGGGGGGGGGGCTGGTGCTGCAGATCCCCTCTTGCCTCCCCCTGAACCTCCAAGCTCCCCCCCCACCCACTTCTCCCAACACAAGGTGCGGCAGGGAGAAAGAGAGGAGGAGGCGTGGTGGCAGCTGCCGCTGCTGAGGCACATCTGCCACCCCCTCACACCCTCTTCCCCCCGTCCCCATGGAGGGGGGGGAGGGGGGCGGGGGCGGAGCTGCACGTGCGACTGCAGGGCACGCGGGCAGGAAAAACCCCTACTTGCCACCCCCTTACCTTCCATAATGTGACGGGGCACCGGGGCTGCAGCTAGGGGCCACAGGTCTCGAGGGGCCGAGGCTAGAGGCAACGGGGCCGTGGTTAGGGGCTGCAGGTCGCGAGGGGCCATAGCTAGGGGCAACGAAGCCAGTGGGGCCGAGGGGCGCGGCTAGGTACGGGGCCGGGCGCTGGGCTAGGGACGGGGCCGGGTGCTGGGCAGGTACGGGGCCGGGCGTTGGGCGCGGGCTAGGTACGGGGCCGTGCGCTGGGCTAGGAACGGGGCCGGGCGCTGGGCGAGGGACGGGGCCAGGCGCGGGCTTGGTACGGGCCAGGCCTGGGCTAGGTACGGGCCGGGCGCGGGCTAGGTACGGGCCGGGCGCGGGCTAGGTACGGGGCCAGTCGCGGGCTAGGTACGGGCCGGGCGCGGGCTAGGTACGGGCCGAGCGCTGGGCGAGATACGGGCTGGGCGCGGGCTAGAGACGGGGCCGGGCGCGGGCTAGGTACGGGCCGGTCGCGGGCTAGGTACGGGCCGGTCGCGGGCTAGGTACGGGGCCGGGCGCGGAGCTAAGGGGCGACGGGGCCGGGGGGCCGAGCCTAGGGGCTAGGGGCGACGCCAAGGGGCGACGGGCTGGGGCCTAGGCTAGCAGGGCAGTAGGTTGTGGGTCCATTGATGTGAGGTCCTAGGAACGACCTACTCTAATAGCATGTTAGAATAGTAGCTTGAGCTTAGGAACCATAGCTTGGGTTCTAGGTGCTAGCATGAGTGTCGAGAGAGTTTTGGGTGAGGAAAGTCGAGAAGGAGAATGAATTTGTTTCACTATAGAAAGTTGGGATACAAATAGCAAACCCTAAATTGGGTTATGCTCACTACAGAGTACCCCACTGCAGGCTAGACAGCAAATACATTCTGACAACGGCTTGCATGTCCTCTAACTCTGCTAACATGGAAGGGAAGTGTGTGGAAGAATAAGTTGGACATTTCTGATGCCCCCACTCACTCCTCTTACCCACTACCCCATCCTTCTCTCACACTCACAAATTCACACCAGAGTTTTCAGCCCCAAGTCTCTCTCCCACTCACCCATTCATCGCATGAAGAGTTTCAGCTCCCAAGCCTCTCTCCCACTCACCCAACCATCTCACGAAGAGTTTCAGGCCCCATCCCTCTCTCCCAATCCTCCATCCATCTCACGAAGAGTTTCAGCCCCCAAGTCTCTCTCCCACTCACCCATCCATCTCATGAAGAGTTTTAGGCCCCATCCCTCTCTCCCACTCGCCCATCCATCTCATAAATAGTTTCAGCGCCCATCCCTCTGTTGTTGGTGCAATCCTACGGTTTGCATTCGGCTTGTTGTCCATGTGCGTGCATGCGTGTGTGCATGGAATGGTATGAAGACATGAGATAATATATATTTCATGCTTATAGTAGTGTGTGAATGATGAGTCATGATGTCGAATGTGTGTGTGTCGAGTCAATAGCGAGTCATCGCTAGTCTCGTGTTACGTTGTCACTTGAGTGTCTCGCGCGGTTTCTATTTCGTCATTTGTGTATCTCACTCGGTTCCTATTTTGTCATGTGTGGAATGCTCGGCGTGTTGCAGGTGTATGCAGCAGACCCATCAAGAACTCAAGGATGAGTTTATGATGAAGAACCAGAGCCTTGGTTTCAAGACTCAAGTGATTGCGAAGTCCGCGAAAAGGGTACACCTCAAGAAATTGAGAATAGTTACATTACTTTGTGTAGTGTAACATTTCACTTGGTGTAGGCTCTCGTGGAGGGTAGTTTTGAGACCCTTCATATTTGGGGACAAGGTGGCACTGTTCCACATCACTGTACCTCGGCTCTTGGGGTTTGTAGGAGCTGGGAGTCATTCCCAACTCGTAACTCTTCCTAATTTGTATTCTAAGACTATAATGACTGCCATAGTGCCGTTGGTTCAAACCGACGCTGTATTTTCAATACTTGATCAAATCATGCGATCTAAATTGCCTGTTGTAGGCGACAAGAAGACGCTCCAGATCAAATTTGAATTAGGTCGTTTAAAGCTGTGACCAGAACGCTATGAATGTTTCAAGCCGCTGTGCAGAAATCTGACCGTGCACTCTATCTTTCGTTTTAGGCACATTTAAGCCTATTGTGACTATAATAAGTAGTATCAGAGCGCCTTGGAGCAGCTACGACGATGGCTGGACCTCAAGAGAGGGGTGACAGAGGTGCAGGAGGCAGTGGAGAAACCCAAATACAAGGACAACCCTGTGATTCAGCTAGGCGCCCGTGCAACCTACTCTTGGACCTTCTAGGGATGAACCAAGAGTGTCCGGGCTTGACAAGATCAACGGCGACAACTTAGCTGAATGGTCCTTCGGAATGGAGAACATATTTGACCACTATGACCTGCTGGAGGTGATGGAAGGAACGGAGAAGCGCCCCGAGGACAACCCGGAGAAGAGCCCGTGGGTGCGGAAGAGTGCACAAGGCTATCTCCTACTTGGGCAAGCGTTGGGGAGCAGCCAAATCCGTCACATCAAGCTATTCCAGCGTGAACCAGTGAAAGGACCAAAGCCATGGGCTGCTCTCAAGGGTGTACACGCTCCTGCAATAGCGGCGGTAGCGGTGGTGTTGGAACGGCAATGGCAACACTATGAATTGAAGAAGATGAACCCGTGGAAGAAGGGGTGCAGAAATTCTTCGACTTGTTGACGCGGCTTGAGGGAGCTGATTTGAACTACAGTGAGCTCCAAAAGAAGACCAAGTTGCTGGCCCTACTCCCCGAGTCATGGTCCTCGCTCATCATCACCAACTTGAATCGCGATCTGCCCCGCCTCTCGCTTGAAGACGTGAAGCGAGCTATCCTTCAAGAGGATTTCCGCCACCGTGAGTTGGCGAGTGCGGATGGCGCCGGGGCAGCAAGCATTGGCCGTGGATATGGCCGTGGAAGGGGCAGAGGACGAGGAGGAGGAAGGTTTGGAGGCAGCAACTACAATGGAGGCCGCGGAAGTGGTAGCTATGGCAATGACAACAAGAACTACGGATGTGGTTGCGGACGGTTCAACTGCGAGTGTCATTTTTGCCACAAGAGCGGACACATGTGGCGCGATTGCTACAAACTCCCTGATGGATGGACTCCTGCTCAAGGTCAAGAGGGTAGAGGAGCAGGGGGAGGGACAGGAAGAGGCCGTGGAGGCCGTGGCGGTCGCGGAGGTGGAGCTGCAAACATGAAGAGTGGAGATAACGACAACGACTCGAGCGACGATCGGTTCCCGGGTCAATTCTTCTTTGTCACAACGCAATCATTGGCCAGACCAGAGAAGGTGGAAGGCTTTGATGAGTCTGCAGCTGTGAGAAAGGTGACCCTACACTCTCTGGACTATCGGGTGATCGATAGCGGCGCTACCTATAGCATGACACCTCATGCGGACTTGCTTACTGAACTTGAACCGTCACCGGTCAAGCATGTCACATCGGCTTTGGGGCAGCAAGCAAAGGTGAAAGGCATGGGCAAGGCCATGTTTAAGGGTGCTGATGGGAAGATGGTAGGCCTCAAGAACGTTCTTTTGGTGCCCAACCCTGCTGCAAACCTTATTTCCATGCGGCGATTGCAAAAGGCCAGCATGGACACGAGCTCAAAGGGAGCCAAGACCTACACCGCAAGGCTTGGCGAGCGGACTCTATAGGACCTTCATGAGGATAGGGATGTCCACAACGAAATGTGGCAGATCCCTATGGTCCCAATGCCTAAGGAGAGGCAAGTGACAGCAAGCGTCAGCACCAAGGGTGAAGCGGTTGGTAGCGGCGATGGCGCTAGGGAAAATGAGTCCAAGAAGTACAATCTTGGAGGGACCAGCAAGCTTGGTGAACACAAGGAGAGTGATGCAGCAGCTCGGAAGCAGCACAAGGGTGAGGAGAACCCTAAGGCAGCAGCGGATGAGGAATACGGAGAGAGCATGTGGGGCACTATTGCAAGTGCGGCATTCTCCAATCCGACTTCGGCTACGGGGGAGTGTGATTGGCTCACCTTGCATCGGCGAATGGGGCATGTGGCCCTGCCTATTTTGCAGCAGCTAGTAAAGGGAGAGATGGCTGCTGGCATACGTGTGAAGGGCGAGCCCACCGATGTACTTGGCTACCTGACGTGCATGCAAGCCAAGTTCACCCGTTTCCCATTCTCTAGTTCGGAGGCAACGGCTAATGCACCGCTTGATAAGGTGGTGATGGACGTGGCGGCCCCCCAGAAGCTTGGAGCTGCTGGAGCTGAGTATTTCCTCACCATTGTGGATGTCTACACGTGCATGACCTGGGCGTACGTGCTGTCCAAGAAGAGCGACGTGGCTGAAACGGTGAAGACCGATTGGTTGCCGATGGTGGAGCGGCAACAAGACCGGCTAGTCAAGTCAATCCGCACCTATCGAGGGGGGGAGTTCTTGAGCAAGGAGTCCGGATTGTGGCTAGAGAAGAATGGCATAAGGCACTCCTTTACCATGCCATACTCCCCTACAATGAACGGCATCACCGAGTGATCGAACCGCACAATCACGGAGACGGCACGCGGGTTGCTCATTGAACCCGGGCTACCCGATCACTTCTGGCCTGATGCGGTGCGGAGTGCGTGTGTGGCCAAGAACAGAGCTTTGACTCATGTGGGAGCAGACAAATGGGTGCCCTATGTGGAGTGGATTGGAAGGAAGCCAAAGGTGGATATGCTTTCGGTGTTCGGGTGCATGTGCATGGCGCTCGTACCTAAGCATCTTCGGCACAACAAGCTCAGTGCCAAGGCGATATGGGCTGTGCACTTGGGCATGGCTCAAAACAGCAAGGGGTGGCTTCTTTGGGACCCATTCACCAAGAATTTCTTGGTGAGAAGGGACTGCAAATTCATGGAGAACCTTATGTATAAGGATTGGAAGGCGGAGAATGAGGCGAAGGTAGGCGTGCGGTTTGGGAAGGTGAAGAGTTCCGGTTTGGAGCATGTGGAGCTGCCTTTGGAGCTGAGCAGCGGCAGCACCACCACAAGGCAATCTTCACTTGTGAATGGGGGAGAAGAGGCCAAAGATGCAAAGGAAGAAGAGGAGGAGGTGCAGCAAGTGAGCGAGCGTGCACCGACACTTCTAGCACTACAAGTGCTCCACGGATCCGAGTCACCCCGCAGCAACGCCAAGGCCTTCATGTCCCTGCATCTGAGGAGGAAGGAAGGGGAAAAAGGAGAGTTCAAGCCCCTTATAGGCTGACCTATGATGCACCGGGAAAGCAGGGCAAGTCAGCACTGTCCGGAGCAGCAATGATGGTCGGAGATGATGAGGAGAGTGAGTACGAGGAATCTGCATTCGTGTTCTTCTCTCCGGTGGAGATGATGGGAGAACCAGCAACTCTCAAGGAGGCCTTGGAGAGTAGTGATGCTGAGGACTGGAAGAATGCAATGGAGAGCGAGCTGAAGAGCATTGAGGAGAACGACACATGGGAATTGGTGGAGCTACCGGAGGGGCGTAAGGCGATAACATCCAAGTGGCTCTTCACGATCAAGTCCGACGCCGGCGGCAAGATCGAGCGCTACAAGTCTAGGCTTGTAGACAAGGGGTACCAGCAGAAGGAGAAGGTGGATGTCAAGGAGTTGTTTGCGCTTATTGTGAAGCCGACGACGCTGAGAACCCTACTCGCGGGTGCTGCCATCAAAGGCTGGGTGGTTAAACAAATGGTCGTGACAACCGCGTTCCTCAATGGCATTCTCGAAGAAGAGATTTTCTTGGCGCAGCAAAAGGGGTTTGATGATGGTAGTGGCAGAGTTTTGAAGCTGAAGAAGGCATTTTATGGACTGAAGCAAGCCCTTAGGCAGCGGTACTTGAAGCTGCGAGAAGTTTTGGAGGAGATTGGCTTCACTCCCTCAACGGCCGATCACTCATTGTTCATGCTTGGCGAGGGGGAGCAGAGGAGCTTCATGGTGGTGTACGTGGATGAAATCCTCATCTTCTCACCCTCCTCTGACCTTGTGAAGGAGGTGATGCTGAAGTTTCAGGACAAGTTCAAGTGTAAGGCCCTTGGTGACGTCAACTTCTACCTCGGGCTTCACACTGAACGCGATGTGGAGAAGCGGTGCATGCGGGTGCATCAACGGAAGTACTTGGAGGCATTGGCTGCCAAATTTGGGCAGAGTGAAGGCCATGTAGCTAAACCCTTTCCCTCAGGGTTCAAGTGTGTGAAGGGACCAGAGGAGGAGAGCGTTGGTGAAAAAGAGAGGCGCCGTTTTCACTCGTTGGTGGGCAGCCTCATGTATGCGGCGGTAAACACCCGACCGGATGTCGCGTTTGCTATTGGACAGTTGGCTAGGGTTGTTCAATGCCCAAATGAGGAGCAGGTAGCAGCTGGAATGAAGGTGGCCGAGTATCTTGGCCAAACACTGACCGTTGGGCTGCAATACTCGGCGGCGGCGAAAAGGCGCCAAAAGGGCGCGGATGGTGTTGAACCCGGGCGTTTGTTCCTCACCACATTCTCGGATGATTCTTATGCATCGGAACCAGAGGACATGACAAGTGTTGGAGGGTTCACTAGCTGTGTTGGTGGAGGCCCAACTGCTTGTTAGAGCAAGAAGCAGGTGGATCAAGCATTGAGCTCGATGGAGTCCGAGTACATGGCACGTTTCCGTACCGTACGGGAGACTATGTGGTAGCGGCATTTGTTGGCTGAATTGGAGGAGGAGCAGCAAGGACCTACCCCACTTTACTGTGACAGCCAAGGTGCCATTGCACTTGCTAAGAACCCTGTGTTTCATGGCCTCACCAAGCACATGAGGGTGAAATGGCATTGGACGAGGAGCATGGTGGCCGCGGGTGAAGTTGAGTTGTGCTATATGAAGATGACGGAGCAGCCAGCTGACATGATGACCAAGAGGCTGGTGGAGAAACAGCATTGGAAGTGTTGCAAGCTGGCTGGGATGGCTCTCAACTGAGAGAGCAAGATCCTAAGGCCAACAATCCGAGGGGGAGATTGTTGGTGCAATCCTACGGTTTGCACTCGGCTTGTTGTCCGTGTGCGTGCATGCGTGTGTGCATGGAATGGTATGAAGACATGAGATAATATATATTTCATGCTTATTGTAGTGTGTGAATGATGAGTCATGATGTCGAATGTATGTGTGTCGAGTCTATAGCGAGTCGTCGCTAGTCTCGTGTTACGTCGTCGCTTGAGTGTCTCGCACGGTATCCCTCTCTCCCACTCACCCATCCATCTCACGAAGAGTTTCAGGGCCCATCCCTCTCTCCCACTCCCCATCCATCTCACGAAGAGTTTCAGCCCCCAAGTCTCTCTCCCACTCACCCGTCCATCTCGTGAAGAGTTTCAGCCCCCATCCCTCTCTCCCACTCACCCATCCATCTCATCAGTGAGTTTCAGCCCCCTAGCCTTGCTCCCACTCACCCATCCATCTCATGAAAAGTTTCAAACCCCATCTCTCTCTTCCACTCACCATTCCATCTCACTAACATTTTCAGCCCCATCACTCTCTCCCACTCACTCATCCGTCTCATGAAGAGTTTCAGCCCCCATCCTACTCTCCTACTCACCTTCGACGACGTAGTCTCCAACTCCAGTAGTTCCCTCCATCGCCTCTCCACCCATCAATGTCTCGGTTGTAATCCGCACGTATTCGGCTTCCGATGACGCTAGAACAACATGTGTTGGATGTGCATCAAATCCCCACAGATGTTGCACGTCGTGATAGCAAACATTGATAACATCCAATGGTACCCCTTCGGCCATGGATCCTTCTACAGCTGAGACCAATTTAGCAGTGGATCATACCACACCCGCTGCATGAGAAACTGTAAAATTAAATTGCCCGATCACATCCTCTATTGTCTTTTGGCGCTTGGCCATGCTAGCTTGACTCCCCCCCAAGCACTCCTTCACCAGCAGGACCCTGCGTAAATTCAAGTGCAACCACACATGCGTTGGAACTGCTTTTGGACCATATTTGTAGGTGTTGAGCCGAGCACATATTAATTCTTCGAGTGCTGGGTTTTGTGAATTCACACTTAGCTCTCCGTCCCCTCTGCCATGTTTCTCCAATCACCCTCAGAGGGCTGCTCTTGTACACAACCAAGATCCCCTGTGCACGTGTCATATGTTACTTTCATCATCAGTCGTAGTGGATCTATTAATAACGCCATGTATTTCTTTTACAATGCTTTTGCCTTATGCCATACATCCTTTTGGTGTGCAATCCCCAACCTTAGGATCCCAGCCTTGAATGAACCACCATCCCCAGAATGATACATTTTACGTCCCATCACATTTCCCTTAACTTCTTGAGGCCGAACTCGAAAGTGACCAACTTTAGCGCAGTTGAGGAAACATTTTCCCTAATCTTCTATTTTGTCACCGTGTGCGTGATTTTACGAATCATTGTGTCCACGGATGAAATTGTGCACCGATCTACCTCATGTGGTTGAGACCAGCGTCCATCCATGCATACCCATTCAAAAGGAATCAGACTTTTGCTCACCTCTACCTGAACTGCTATCATTAAGCTCTCTGCCACTTTCTCAATTGCATTCCACAACTTCATTGGTCCTCTCATGTACCTGTAACTAGACTGCTTGCTAATAAATGGAATACCAAGTGACCACGTCACCTTCCACAAATGTTGAAACCTAATGCCCGTGAGGGCAAATGAGGCAATGTACTTGTGCAGCAAGAGGGACGATTGTGGCCATTTTAAATTGTTTTTACCTGTCGAGCATCCGCATTTCGTGGACCAGAATTGTAGCACCTTGCCACGGGTATCACACACCCATACCAGACCAAGACTGGCCTAGACTAGTCTCCCAGCATAAGCTCATGGTCGTGAAGAAGCGCACGAGTACTTGGGGGACTAGTAGACATACCAAACCGTTTGGGAAATCCTTGGGCATTGGGTCGACTTGCTGTCGTGACTGTGATATTTGTGGAGCGTCGAACAAATGTAGTGCGTACACACAATACACAGTAGAGCTTTTGTTCATCACACCATCATAGCAGTTGAGCCCCCAACTCCCTTTACCACTTACCCACCCATCTGAAGTGTTTCAGACCCCATCTCTGGGTCTCACTAACTCACCATCCCCAAAGGTTTCAGCCTCCATCTATCTTTCCCACTCACCTACCAATCCTATGGGTATCAGGCCCCATCCCTTTTTCCCACTCACCCATCCGCTCTAAGGGTTTCAGCCCCCATCTTCCTTTCCCACTCACCCACCAACCCTAGGGTATCAGCCTCCATCCCTCTTTCCCACTTAATCACAATCTCCAAAGGTTCCAGCCCCCATTTTCCTTTCCCACTCACCCACCAACCCTATGGGTATCAGACCCCAACCCTTTCTCCTACCCAACCATTCGCTCTGATGGTTTCAACCCCTTTCTATATTTCCCACTCACCCACAAACCCTAAGGGTTTTATCCACCATCCCTCTCTCTCTTATTCACCCATCCGCTCCAAGGGTTTCAGCCCTCATCTTCCTTCCCCACTCACCCACCCACCCTAGGGGTTTCAGCCCCCAACTCTCTCACCCACTCCCTTGTTTTGCATTTCCATGTGTTATGCCACACTTAGATCTGCGGCGTCCTCGCTCACCAATGAGTTGTCAACATCTTGTGGTCCTATATCACCACCTCCTGCGTCTCCAGACCAATCCTTCACTCCCTCGCTGCCCCATACCCTGTCACTAGCAATGGGGAGCTCCATTGTGTCAAGTATCGAGAGGAGAAAAGTGCACTAAGGAAAAACTCGAGAGTAAAAAAGAGGAGTGGTATCCCCTTCAAAAACTTGTTATAGTCATAATAGGGTTGAATTTGCCAAAACCGAAAGATAGAGTGCATGGTCGGATTTCTGCACAGCGGCTTCAAATGTTGATAGCAATCTGTTAACAGCTTCAAATGAATTGCTATAAATTGGCTATGGAGCGTCTTGATATCGCCTACACACGAAAATTTTCATCACACGATTTAATCAAGTATTGATGACGCAACGTTGGTTTGAACGAACGGCACTATGGCAGCCACTATAGACTTAGAACACAAATTAGGAAGAGTTACGAGTTGGGAATGACTCCCAACTCCTACAAACCCCAAGAGCCAAGGTACAGTGATGTGGAACAGTGCCACACTGTCCCCAACCATGAAGGGTCTCGAAACTACCCTTCACAAGGGCCTACACCGAGTGAAATGTTACACTACACAAAGTAATGTAACTATTCTCAATATCTTGAGGTGTACCCTTTTTCGCGGGCTTCGCGATCACTTGAATCTTGAAACCAAGGCGCTGGTTCTTCATCATAAACTCATCCTTGAGTTTATTATGGGTCTCCTGCACACACTTGCGACACGCTGAACGTTCCACGCACGACAAAATAGAAACCGCGCAACACACACAAACGACAAAATAGAAACCGCGCGAGACATACAAACGACGACGTAGACATGCGACTAGCGATGACTCGCTATTGACTCGACACACACACTCGACATCATGACTCATCATTCACACGATATTATAAACATGAAATATATATTATCCCATGCCCTCCTACCATTCCATGCACACACGCATGCACGCACACGGACAACAAGCCAAGTGCAAAACAGTAGGGTTGCACCAACAAACTCCCCCTCGGATTGTTAGCCTTAGGATCTGTTGGTCTCTCAGTTCAGAGCCATTCCGACCAGCTTGCAACACTTCCAACGCTGCTGCTCCACCAGCCTCTTAGTCATCATATCAGCTGGCTGCCCCGTTGTCTTCTCATAGCGCAACTCAACTTCACCCGCGGCCACCATGCTCCTCGTCCAATGCCACTTCACCCTCATGTTCTTCGTGAGGCCATGCAACACAGGGTTCTTAGCAAGTGCAATGGCACCCTGGCTGTCACAGTAGAGTGGGGTAGGTCCTTGCTACTACTCCCCCAATTCAGCCAACAAAAGCTGCTGCCACACAATCTCCCGTACGGCATGGAAGAGTGCCATGTACTCGGACTCCACCGTGTTCAATGCTTGGTCCACCTGCTTCTTGCTCTCCCAAGCAGTTGGGCCTCCACCAACACAGCAAATGAAGCCTCCCACACTTGTCATGTCCTCTTATTCTGATGCATAAGAGGCATCGGAGAAGGCTATGAGGAACAAACGCCCGAGTCAACACCATCCGCGCCCTTTTGGCGCCTTTGTGCCGCCGCCGAGTATTGCAGCCCAACCGTCGCCGTTTGGCCAAGATACTCGGCCACCCTCATTCCAGCTGCTACCTTCTCCTCATTAGGGCATTGAAAAACCCTAGCCAGCTGCCCGGTAGCAAAGGCGACCTCCGGTCGGGTGTTTACCGCCGCGTACATAAGGCTGCCCACCAACGAGTGAAAACGGTGCCTCTCCTCTTCGCCAACACTCTCCTCCTCTGGTCCCTTCACGCACGTAAACCCAGAAGGGAGTGGACTAGCCACATGGCCTTCAATCTGCCCAAATTTGGCAGCCAAAACCTCAAGGTACTTCTGTCGGTGCACGCATACACCGTTTCTCCACATCTCGTTCGATGTGGAGCCCGAGGTAGAAGCTCACGTCACCAAGGGCCTTGCACTTGAACTTGTCTTGAAGCTTCAGCATCACCTCCTTCACAAGGTCAGAGGAGGGTGAGAAAATGAGGATGTCATCCACATAAACCACCATGAAACTCTCCTGCTCCCCCTCGCCAAGCATGAACAAGGAATGATCAGCGGATGAGGGAGTGAACCCGATCTCCTCCAAGACTTCACGCAGCTTCAAGTACCATTGCCTAGGGGCTTGCTTGAGCCCATAGAGCGCCTTCTTCAGCTTCTACACTCTGCCACTACCATCACCAAACCCCTCTGGCTGCGCCATAAAAATCTCTTCCTCAAGGACGCCGTTGAGGAATGCCGTTGTCACATCCATTTGTTTCACCACCCATCTTTTGATGGTAGCTCCCGCGAGTAGGGTTCGCAGCGTCGTCGGCTTCACCACAGGAGCAAACAATTCCTTGTAGTCCACCTTCTCCTTCTGCTGGTACCCCTTGGCCACAAGCCTAGATTTGTAGCGCTCGATTTTGCCGTCGGCGTCGGACTTGATCTTGAAGAGCCACTTGGACCTAATCGCCTTACGCCCCTCCGGTAGCTCCACCAATTCCCACGTGCCGTTCTCCTCAATGCTCTTCAGCTCACTCTCCATTGCCTTCTTCCACTCCTCAGCATCACTACTCTCCAAGGCCTTCTTGAGAGTTGCTGGTTCCCCCGGCATCTCCACCGGAGAGAAGAACGTGAAAGCAAACTCCTTGTACTCACTTTCCTCGTCATCTCCAACCATCATTACCGCTCCGGCCAAGGCTGACTTGGCTGGCTTTCCTGGCGCATCATAGGTCAGCCTATTAGGGGCTTCGATTCTCCTTTTGCCCCATCCTTCCTCCTCAGCTGTAGGGACATGAAGGCTCTCATGGCGTTGCTGCGGGTTCAAGCAAATCCGAGGAGCACTCGTTGCTCGAGATGGAAGTGTCGGTGCACGCTCGCTCACTTGCTGCACCTGCTCCCCTTCTCCCTCTCCATTCCTGGCCTCCTCTCCCCCATTCAGAAGAGGAGATTGCCTTGTGATGGTGCTACCGCTACTCAGCTCCAAAGGCAGCTCCACCTGCTCCAAGCCGGAACTCTTCACCTCCCCAAACCGCACGCCTATCTTCGCCTCATTCTCCGCCTTCCAATCCTTGTACATGAGGTTTTCCATGAATTTGCAGTCCCTGCTCACCAAGAACTTCTTGGTGAATGGGTCCCAAAGAAGCCACCCCTTGCTGTTTTGAGCCATGCCCAAGTGCACAGCCCATATCGCCTTGGCACCAAGCTTGTTGTGCCGAAGATGCTTAGGCACGAGCGCCATGCACATGCATCC
This sequence comes from Closterium sp. Naga37s-1, assembly GCA_947471745.1. Taxonomy (NCBI): domain Eukaryota; kingdom Viridiplantae; phylum Streptophyta; class Zygnematophyceae; order Desmidiales; family Closteriaceae; genus Closterium; species Closterium sp. Naga37s-1. The sequence continues at coordinate 2,731,302 of CANJKZ010000812.1, forward strand.
GAACACCCGAAGCATATCCACCTTTGGCTTCCTTCCAATCCACTCCACATAGGGCACCCATTTGTCTGCTCCCACATGAGTCAAGGCTCTGATCTTTGCCACACACGCACTCCGCACCCCATCAGGCCAAAAGTAATCGGGTAACCTGGCTTCAATGAGCAACCTGCGCGCCGTCTCCGTGATTGTCCGGTTCGCTCGCTCGGCGATGCCATTCATTGCAGAGGAGTACGACATGGTAAGGAAGTGCCTTATGCCATTCTTCTTCAGCCACATAGAGAAATCCTTGCTCAGGAACTCTCCCCCTTGATCAGTGCGAATTGCTTTCACTAGCCGGTCTTGTTGCCGCTCCACCATCGGCAACCAATCGCTCTTCACCGTTTCAGCCACGTCACTCTTCTTGAAGTGCACATACACCCAAGTCATGTGAGTGTAGACGTCCAAAATGGTGAGGAAATACTCTGCTCTAGCAGCTCTAAGCTTCAAGGGGCTCACTACATCCATCACCACCTCATCAAGTGGCCTCTTAGCCGTTGCCTCCGAGCTAGAGAACGGGAATCGGGAGAACTTAGCGTGCATGCTTGTCGGGCAACCAAGAACCTTATTGGGCTCCCCCTTCATACGTATGCCAGCAACCACCTCTTCCTTCACTAGCTACTGCAAATTAGGGAGAGCCACATGCCCCATGCGCCGATGCAAAGTCAACTAATCACACTCCCCCGTAGCCGAAGTCGGATTGGAGAATGCCGCACTCACAATAGTGCCCCACATGCTCTCTCCGTACTCCTCCTCCGCTGCTTCCTCGGGGTTCTCCACACCCTTTTGCTGCTCCCTGGCTGCTTCACCATTCTCCTTATGCTCACAATGCTTGCTGGTCCCTTCAATATTGCACTTCTTGGACTCGTGCTCCTTGATGTCATTGATAGCGTTGTCGCTGCTACCAACCGCTTCACCCTTGGTGCTGACGCTTGCTGTCACTTGCCTCTCCTTAGGCATTGGGACCACAGGGATCTCCCACATCTCGTTGTAGACATCCCTGTCTTCGTGATGGTCCCAAAGAATCCGCTTGCCAAGCCTTGCGGTGTAAGTCTTGGCTCCCTTAGAGCTCGTGTCCATGCCGGCCTTTTGACATCGCCGCACGGAAATCAGGTTCGCAGCAAGGTTGGGCACCAAAAGAACGTTCTTGAGGCCCACCATCTTCCCATCAGCACCCTTAAACATGGCCTTGCCCATGCCTTTCACCTTTGCTTGCTGCCCCAAAGCCGATGTGACATGCTTCACCGGTGACGGTTGAAGTTCGGTAAGCAAGTCCGCACGAGGTGTCATGCTATAGGTAGCACCGCTATCAATCACCCAATACTCCAGAGAGTGTAGGGTCACCTTTCCCATAGCTGCAGACTTCTCAAAGCCTTCCACCTTCTCTGGTCCAGCTGATGATTGCGTTGAGACGAAGAAGAATTGACCCGGGAACCAATCGTCGCTCGAGTCGTTGTCGTTATCTCCACTCTTCAAATTTGCAGCTCCACCTCCGCGATCGCCACGGCCTCTTCCTCTCCCCCCCCCTGCTCCTCTACCCTCTTGGCCTTGAGCAGGAGTCCATCCATCAGGGAGTTTGTAGCAATCGCGCCACATGTGTCCGCTCTTGTGGCAAAAATGACACTCGCCGTCGAACCGTCCGCGACCGCGTCCGTAGTTCTTGTTGTCATTGCCATAGCTGCCACTTCCGCGGCCTAGATTGTAGTTGCTACCTCCAAACCTTCCTCCTCCTCGTCCTCTGCCCCTTCCACGACCATATCCCCGGGCGATGCTTGCTGCCCCGGCGCCATCCGAAACCGCCAACTCACGGCAGCGGAAATCCTCTTGAAGAATCGCTCGCTTCACCTCTTCAAGCGAGAGGCGGGGTAAGTCACGATTGAGGTTGATGATGAGTGAGGACCATGACTCTGGGAGTAAGGTCAGCAACTTGGTCTTCTTTTGGAGCTCACTTTAGTTGAGATCCGCTAGCCGCGTCAACAAGTCGAAGAATTTCTGCACCCCTTCTTCAATCGGTTCATCTTCTTCAATTCGTAGTGCCGCCATTTGCCGTTCCAACACCACCGCTACCGCCGCTGTTGCAGGAGCATATACACCCTTGAGAGAAGCCCATGCTTTTGGTCCCTTCTCTAGTTCATGCTGGAATGGCTTGATGTGACGGATCTAGCTGCTCCCCAACGCTTGCTCAAGTAGGAGATAGCCTTGTGCACTCTTCCGCACCCACGGGCTCTTCTCCGGGTCGTTCTCAGGATGCTTCTCCGTTCCTTCCATCACCTCCAGCAAGTCATAGTGATCAAATACAGCAGGTCATTCTGAATGAACATTCAGCGAAGTTGTCGCCATTGAACTTGTCAAGTCCAAACACCCTAGGTTCATCCCTAGGTGGGCCAAGACTTGGTTGCACGGGCGCCATGGCTGAATCACGGGGTTGGCCTTGAGCTTGGGCCTCTCCACTGCCACCAGCACCTCTGCCACCCCTTTCCTCAGGTCCAGCCATTGTCGAAACTGCTTCAAGGGGCTCTGATACCACTTGTCATAGTCACAGTAGGCTTGAATGTGCCTAAAACGAAAGATAGAGTGCACAGTCGGATTTCTGCGCAGCGGCTTCAAACATTGATAGCGTTCTTATCATAGCTTTAAATGACTTGTTGTAAATTGGATATGAAGCATCTTGATTTCGCCTACACTAGACAATTTACATCACACGATTTCATCAAGTATTGATGACGCAACGTCGGTTTGAACGAACGGCTTTATGGCAGTCACTATAGACTTAGAACACAAATTAGGAAGAGTTACAAGTTGGGAATGACTCCCAGCTCCTACAAACCCCAAGAGCCAAGGTACAGTGATGTGGAATAGTGCCACACTGTCCCCAACCATGAAGGGTCTCGAAACTACCCTTTACAAGGGCCTACACCAAGTGAAATGTTACACTATACAAAGTAATGTAACTATTCAAAATATCTTGAGGTGTACCCTTTTTCGCGGGCTTCGCGATCACTTGAGTCTTGAAACCAAGGCTCTGGTTCTTCATCATAAACTCATCCTTGAGTTCTTGATGGGTGTGCTGCACACGCTTGCGACACGTCGAACGTTCCACACACGACAAAATAGAAACTTCGCGACACACACAAACGACAAAATAGAAACCGCGCGAGACACACAAACGACGACGTAGACATGCGACTAGCGATGACTCGCTATTGACTCGACACACACACTCGACATCATGACTCAACATTCCATCAACATGCTATCTCATTCCACAATTTCCCGCCTCTTCAATTTTCAGATTCTCTTTGCTTCTATCCTTATGTAATGTTTTTGCACATCCCACCTTATTTCCACGTCCTCCCCCATTTCTCCAACATACATGACTTGGCGACGGCTTCAAGCACAGCCATCACTGCATGACTAGCTTCAGATGCTAGCACATACAGCATGATGTTTGCACTTGCGACGTGCGCTCCTCCTCTCAATGCCGTCAATATATACGGCATGAGAGCCAAGGGGATGCACATATGCTTTCCAAGGGTAACTTTGCGCTGCTTCCTAGTGTCCATAATATGTTTGAACGGATGCTTAGGCACTTCACCCCCATTGTCAATCGTGCCAGCTGCTATTTCCTACTCGGCCACCACATGTTAAATGAAAGGGAAAGTGTGGCAAATGGGTAGTGGGACATGAGACATCATGGACGTGGAATGCTTTGCTACAGATGTGGGAAGTGTGCACGGAGTACGTGGGTAAGTGAAGCACCAGAGTAGGGTCAAACAGGTTTTACAGGGTATGGGAGTGTCTATCGTAGTTGAAACAAATGGAGAACTAGTTTGTAAAAACATACGAGTCGAGGGTGCATTGAAGGGTAGCTCTACCTTTCCTTCTATATCTATTTGGAAGGGGTATTGCTTTGCGTGATAGCAGGGAGGACTGAGGTGCATTGAAGACGTAACTCTGCCCTTCCTGCCGAATCTGTGTAGAAGGGGAAAAGCAACGAGGGTGGTGGTGCATTGAAAGGTAACTCGGCCCTTCCGACCAGCATCTATTTGAAGGGGCACTGCTTTGCGTGATAGCAGGGAGGGCGGAGGTGCATTGAAGGTGTAGCTCTGCCCTTCCTTCTATATCTATTTGGAAGGGGTACTGCTTCGCAAGATAGCAGGGAGGACTGAGGTGCATTGAAGACGTAACTCTTCCCTTCCTGCCGAATGTATGTAGAAGGGACAAAGCAATGAGGGTGGTGGTGCATTGAAAGGTAACTCGGCCCTTCCGACCAGCATCTGTTTGAAGGGGCACTGCTTTGCGTGATAGCAGGGAGGGCGGAGGTGCATTGAAGGTGTAGCTCTGCCCTTCCTGCCGAATCTCTGTAGAAGGGGCAAAGCAAGGAGGGTGGTGGTGCATTGAAAGGTAACTCAGCCCTTCCGACCAGCATCTATTTGGATAGGACACTGCGTTGCATGGTAGCAGGGAGGGTGGAGGTGTATTAAAGGGTGGCTCTGCCCTTCCTGCCACATCTGTTTGGAAGGGACCAAGCAGGGTGTTTCGAGGTGCTATGAAGGATTAATCTGCCCTTCCGATCGGCATATCTGTTTGGGACAGGCACTGCATTGCGTGATAGCAGGGAGGGCAAAGGTGCATTATAGGGTAGCTCTGCCTTTCCGACTGGCATCTTTTTAGGTAGGAAACTAGGTTGTGTGATAGCAGGGAGGGCGGAGGTGCATTGGAGGGTAGCTCTGCCCTTCCATGGGACATCCATTTGGGATGACAAGGGCGTTGGGTGATAGCAGGGGGCGACCGAGCACGCCACTGTACACACCGTTGCGACAAATGCAACTGCTAGGCCATTTAAGGGGCGCTGCTTTGCATGCAACAGACCGGGCCATCGCAAGAGCGAATGCCAGAGGAGCTAAGGCGCCGTGGAGCAGAGCAGAGGAGGGAGGCTGGGAGGCAAGGAAACGCCAATAGGCAGTAGAGTACGGGCCCACTACTGACGAGACTCACTGCTTGCCCGACCTCACTGACCCTCACCAAGTTACAGTACCGATTTATGCAATCGATCAGGATTAGCTGAATAAGGAGGGTACAGCGACAGATTTGCCAATACCGGTTCACGGGAAAATACACGGGGTAGTAGTGGCGATTTCTATTGACGGAGGAGCACGTCACTGCCTAGTTAATACCGCAACGGTACGGAAGCTACAACTGACACTTAGCCGCTGTTTACCGGAGATCGATGCACGCTTAGTTGACAGCACGCCACTTGCTATACGGGAGAAAGTGGAGAGAGTGAAGGTTTGTTGCGGGGAGAATTTCGGATTTACACAGGAAATGCTTGCGATGACTCTGGATGGGCACGGCATTATACCCATCCGTGAGTTCATGATGGGTCGGCTATACACACCTGCGACACGCCAAGCATTCCACACACGACAAAATAGAAACCGCGCGAGACACACAAACGACAGAATAGAAACCGTGCGAGACACTCAAGCGACGACGTAACACGAGACTAGCGACGACTCGCTATAGACTCGACACACATACATTCGACATCATGACTCATCATTCACACACTACTATAAGCATGAAATATATATTATCTCATGTCTTCATACCATTCCATGCACACACGCATGCACGCACACGGACAACAAGCCGAGTGCAAACCGTAGGATTGCACCAACAATCTCCCCCTCGGATTGTTGGCCTTAGGATCTTGCTCTCTCAGTTGAGAGCCATCCCAGCCAGCTTGCAACACTTCCAATGCTGTTTCTCCACCAGCCTCTTGGTCATCATGTCAGCTGGCTGCTCCGTCATCTTCACATAGCACAACTCAACTTCACCCGCGGCCACCATGCTCCTCGTCCAATGCCATTTCACCCTCATGTGCTTGGTGAGGCCATGAAACACAGGGTTCTTAGCAAGTGCAATGGCACCTTGGCTGTCACAGTAAAGTGGGGTAGGTCCTTGCTGCTCCTCCTCCAATTCAGCCAACAAATGCCGCTACCACATAGTCTCCCGTACGGTACGGAAACGTGCCATGTACTCGGACTCCACCGAGCTCAATGCTTGATCCACCTGCTTCTTGCTCTAACAAGCAGTTGGGCCTCCACCAACACAGCTAGTGAACCCTCCAACACTTGTCATGTCCTCTGGTTCCGATGCATAAGAATCATCCGAGAATGTGGTGAGGAACAAACGCCCAGGTTCAACACCATCCGCGCCCTTTTGGCGCCTTTCCGCCGCCGCCGAGTATTGCAGCCCAACGGTCGGTGTTTGGCCAAGATACTTGGCCACCCTCATTCCAGCTGCTACCTGCTCCTCATTAGGGTATTGAACAACCCTAGCCAACTGTCCGGTAGCAAACGCGACGTCCGGTCGGGTGTTAACCGCCGCGTACATGAGGCTGCCCACCAACGAGTGAAAACGGCGCCTCTCCTCTTCACCAACGCTCTCCTCCTCTGGTCCCTTCACACACTTGAACCCAGAGGGAAAGGGTGTAGCCACATGGCCTTCACTCTGCCCAAAGTTGGCAGCCAATGCCTCTAGGTACTTCCGTTGATGCACCCGCATGCACCGCTTCTCCACATCTCGTTCGATGTGGAGCCCAAGGTAGAAGCTCACATCACCAAGGGCCTTGCACTTGAACTTGTCTTGAAGCTTCAGCATCACCTCCTTCACAAGGTCAGAGGAGGGTGAGAAAATGAGGATGTCATCCACATAAACCACCATGAAACTCCTCTGCTCCCCCTCGCCAAGCATGAACAATGAGTGATCGGCCGTTGAGGGAGTGAAGCCAATCTCCTCCAAAACTCCTCGCAACTTCAAGTACCACTGCCTAGGGGCCTGCTTCAATCCATAAAGGGCCTTTTTCAGCTTCAAAACTCTGCCACTACCATCATCGAACCCCTCTGGCTGCGCCATAAAAATCTCTTCCTCAAGGACGCCGTTGAGGAATGCCGTTGTGACAACCATTTGTTTCACCACCCATCCTTTGATGGCAGCACCCGCGAGTAGGGTTCTCAGCGTCGTTGGCTTCACCACAGGAGCAAACAACTCCTTATAGTCCACCTTCTCCTTCTGCTGGTACCCCTTCGCCACAAGCCTAGACTTGTAGCGCTCGATCTTGCCGTCGGCGTCGGACTTGATCTTGAAGAGCCACTTGGACCTAATTGCCTTACGCCCCTCCGGTAGCTCCACCAATTCCCACGTGCCGTTCTCCTCAATGCTCTTCAGCTCACTCTCCATTGCCTTCTTCCACTCCTCAGCATCACTACTCTCCAAGGCCTCCTTGAGAGTTGCTGGTTCCCCCGGCATCTCCACCGGTGAGAAGAACGCGAAGGCACCCTCCTCGTCATCTCCAACTATAAGTGCCGCTCCGGCCAGAGCTGACTTGGCTGGCTTCCCCAATGCGTCATAGGTCAGCCTATTAGGGGCTTGAATTCTCCTCTTGCCCCTTCCTTCCTCCTCAGCTGCAGGGACATGAAGGCCTTGGCGTTGCTGCGGGGTGACTCGGATCCGTGGAGCACTCGTAGTGCGAGAAGGAAGTGTCGGTGCACGCTCGCTCACTTGCTGAACCTCCTCCTCTGCATCCTTGGCCTCCTCTCCCCCATTCACAAGGGAAGATTGCCTTGTGGTGGTGCTGCCGCTGCTCAGCTCCAAGGGCAGCTCCACATGCTCCAAACCGGAACTCTTCACGTCCCCAAACCGCATGCCTATCTTCGCCTCATTCTCCGCCTTCCAATCCTTGTACATCAGATTCTCCATGAATTTACAGTCCCTGATCACCAAGAATTTCTTGGTGAATGGGTCCCAAAGAAGCCACCCCTTGCTGTTTTGAGCCATGCCCAAGTGCACAACCCATATCGCCTTGGCACCGAGCTTGTTGTGCCGAAGATGCTTAGGCACGAGCGCCATACACATGCACCCGAACACCCGAAGCATGTCCACCTTTGGCTTCCTTCCAATCCACTCCACATAGGGCACCCATTTGTCTGCTCCCACATGAGTCAAAGCTCTGTTCTTGGCCACACATGCACTCCGCACCGCATCAGGCCAGAAGTAGTCGGGTAGCCCGGCTTCAATGAGCAACCCACGCGCCGTCTCCGTGATTGTCCGGTTCGCTCGCTCGGCGATGCCGTTCATTGCAGGGGAGTATGGCATGGTAAGGGAGTGCCTTATGCCATTCTTCTTCAGCCACAATCCAAACTCCTTGCTCAAGAACTCTCCCCCTCGATCGGTGCGGATTGCCTTCACTAGCCGGTCTTGTTGCCGCTCCACCATCGGCAACCAATCGGTCTTCACCGTTTCAGCCACGTCACTCTTCTTGGACAGCACGTACACCCAGGTCATGCGGGTGTAGAAGTCCACGATGGTGAGGAAGTACTCTGCTCCAGCAGCTCCAAGCTTCAGGGGGCCCACCACGTCCATCACACCTCATCAAGTGGTGCCTTGGCCGTTGCCTCCGAACTAGAGAACGGGTAACGGATGAACTTGGCTTGCATGCATGTCGGGCAGCCAAGTACCTCATCGGGCTCCCCCTTCACACGTATGCCAGCAACCATCTCATTCTTCACTAGCTGCTGCAAGATGGGCAGGGCCACATGCCCCATTCGCCGATGCAAGGTGAGCCAATCACACTCCCCCGTAGCCGAAGTCGGATTGGAGAATGCCGCACTCGCAATAGTGCCCCACATGTTCTCTCCGTACTCCTCCTCCGCTGCTGCCTTGGGGTTCTCCTCACCCTTGTGCTGATTCTGAGCTGCTGCACCACTCTCCTAATGTTCACCGAGCTTGCTGGTCCCTCCAAGATTGCACTTCTTGGACTTCATCTCCTTAGCGCGACCGTTCGCGCCATCGCCGCTACCAACCGCTTCACCCTTGGTGCTGATGCTTGCTGCCACTTGCCTCTCCTTAGGCATGGGGACCACAGGGATTTGCCACATCTCGTTGTAGACATCCCTATCCTCGTGAAGGTCCCAAAGAATCCGCTCACCAAGCCTCGCGGTGTAGGTCTTAGCTCCCTTCGAGCTCGTGTCCATGCCGGCCTTTTGCAACCGCCGCACGGAAATCAGGTTGGCAGCAAGGTTGGGCACCCAAAGCACGTTCTTGAGGCCCACCATCTTCCCATCAGCACCCTTGAACATGGCCTTGCCCATGCCTTTCACCTCTGCTCGCTGCCCCAAAGCCGATGTCACATGCTTCACCGGTGACGGCTCAAGTTCGGTGAGCAAGTCCGCACGAGGTGTCATGCTATAGGTAGCGCCGCTATCGATCACCCAATAGTCCAGGGAGTGTAGGGTGACCTTTCCCACAGCTGCTGGCTCCTCAAAGCCTTCATCCTTCTCTGGACCAGCCGATGCTTGCGTGGACACGAAGAAGAATTGACCCGGAAAGCGATCGTCCCTCGACTCGCTCTCGTTGCCGGCACTCTTCATACTTGCAGCACCACCTCCGCGACCGCCACGACCTCCACGGCCTCTTCCTCTCCCTCCTGCTCCTCTACCCTCTTGGCCTTGAGCAGGAGTCCATCCATCAGGGAGCTTGTAGCAATCGCGCCACATATGTCCGCTCTTGTGACAATAGTGGCACTCGCCGTCGAATCGGCCGCGACCGCGTCCGTAGCTCTTGTTGTCGCTGCCGTATCCACCACTCCCGCGGCCTCTACTGAAGTTGTTGCTGCCAAATCTGCTTCCCCCTCGTCCTCTGCCCCTTCCACGGCCATACCCTCGGCCGATGCTTGCTGCCCCGGCGCCATCCGCACTCGCCAACTCACGGCGGCGGAAGTCCTCTTGAAGGATCGCTCGCTTCACGTCTTCAAGCGAGAGGCGGGGCAAGTCACGATTGAGGTTGATGATGAGCGAGGACCATGACTCTGGGAGTAAGGCCAGCAACTTGGTCTTCTTTTGGAGCTCACTGTAGTTCAAATCAGCTCCCTCAAGCCGCGTCAACAAGTCGAAGAATTTCTGCACCCCTTCTTCAACCGCTTCGCCTTCTTCAATTCGTAGTGCCGCCATTTGCCGTTCCAACACCACCGCTACCGCCGCTGTTGCAGGAGCATGTACACCCTTCAGAGCAGCCCATGCCTTTGGTCCCTTCTCTGGTTCACGCTGGAATGGCTTGATGTGACGGATCTGGCTGCTCCCCAACGCTTGCCCAAGTAGGAGATAGCCTTGTGCGCTCTTCCGCACCCATGGGCTTTTCTCCGGGTCGTTCTCGGGGCGCTTCTCCGTTCCTTCCATCACCTCCAGCAGCTCATAGTGGTCAAAGATGTTCTCCATCTTGAAGGACCATTCAGCAAAGTTGTCACCGTTGAACTTGTCAAGCCCAAACACCCTAGGCTCATCCCTAGGTGGGCCAAGACTTGGTTGCATGGGCGCCATGGCTGAATCACGGGGTTGGCCTTGAGCTTGAGCTTCTCCACTGCCACCAGCACCTCTGCCACCTCTTTCCTCAGGTCCAGCCATTGTCGAAACTGCTCCAAGGGGCTCTGATACCACTTGTTATAGTCCCAATAGGCTTGAATGTGCCTAAAACGAAAGATAGAGTGCACAGACGGATTTCTGCACAGCGGCTTCAAACGTTGATAACGTTCTGCTCATAGCTTCACATGACTTGCTATAAATTGTATCTGGAGCGTCTTGATTTCGCCTAAAATATGCAATTTAGATTGAACGATTTGATAAAGGATTGACGACACAGCGTCGGTTTGAACGAACGGCACTATGGCAGCCACTATAGACTTAGAACACAAATTAGGAAGAGTTACGAGTTGGGAATGACTCCCAGCTCCTACAAACCCCAAGAGCCGAGGTACAGTGATGTGGAACAGTGCCACACTGTCCCCAACCACGAAGGGTCTCGAAACTACCCTCCACAAGGGCCTACACCAAGAGAAATGTTACACTACACAAAGTAATGCAACTATTCTCACTATCTTAAAGTTTACCCTTTTGGAGAGCTTCGAAATCACTTGATTCTTGAAACCAAGGCTCTGGTTCTTCAAGGTAAATTCTTCCTTGAGTTCTTGGAAGTCTGCTGCGCACACCTGCGACACGCCGAACGTTCGACACACGACAAAATAGAAAAACCGCACACGACACGCAAACGACGACGTGACACGCGACTAGCGATAACTCGCTATTGACTCGACACACACACATTCAAAATCATGCATCATCATTCACACACTATTGTAAGCATGAAATATATATTATTTCATGCCCTCATACCATTCCATGCACACACACATGCACACACACGGACAACAAGCCGAATGCAAACCGTAGGGTTGCACCAACAGTCAATACTTGATCAAATCGTGTGATCTAAATTGCCTGGTGTAGGCGACAATAATACGCTCCATATCCAATTTTGTTTAGGTCATTTTAAGCTGCGACCAGAACGCTATGAGCGTTTAAAGCCGCTGTGCAGAAATCCGACTATGCACTCTATCTTTCGTTTTAGGCACATTCAAGCATATTGTGACTATAACATCTCTCCCACTCACCCATCCATCTCATGACGAGTTTCAGCCCCCATGAAGAGTTTCAGCCCCTATCCCTCTCTCCCACTCACCCATCCATCTCACGAAGAGTTTCAGGGCCCATCCCTCTCTCCCACTCCCCATCCATCTCACGAAGAGTTTCAGCCCCCAAGTCTCTCTCCCACTCACCCGTCCATCTCATGAAGAGTTTCAGCCCCCATCCCTCTCTCCCACTCACCCATCCATCTCATCAGTGAGTTTCAGCCCCCTAGCCTTGCTCCCACTCACCCATCCATCTCATGAAAAGTTTCAAACCCCATCTCTCTCTTCCACTCACCATTCCATCTCACTAACATTTTCAGCCCCATCACTCTCTCCCACTCACTCATCCGTCTCATGAAGAGTTTCAGCCCCCATCCTACTCTCCTACTCACCTTCGACGACGTAGTCTCCAACTCCAGTAGTTCCCTCCATCGCCTCTCCACCCATCAATGTCTCGGTTGTAATCCGCACGTATTCGGCTTCCGATGACGCTAGAACAACATGTGTTGGATGTGCATCAAATCCCCACAGATGTTGCACGTCGTGATAGCAAACATTGATAACATCCAATGGTACCCCTTCGGCCATGGATCCTTCTACAGCTGAGACCAATTTAGCAGTGGATCATACCACACCCGCTGCATGAGAAACTGTAAAATTAAATTGCCCGATCACATCCTCTATTGTCTTTTGGCGCTTGGCCATGCTAGCTTGACTCCCCCCCAAGCACTCCTTCACCAGCAGGACCCTGCGTAAATTCAAGTGCAACCACACATGCGTTGGAACTGCTTTTGGACCATATTTGTAGGTGTTGAGCCGAGCACATATTAATTCTTCGAGTGCTGGGTTTTGTGAATTCACACTTAGCTCTCCGTCCCCTCTGCCATGTTTCTCCAATCACCCTCAGAGGGCTGCTCTTGTACACAACCAAGATCCCCTGTGCACGTGTCATATGTTACTTTCATCATCAGTCGTAGTGGATCTATTAATAACGCCATGTATTTCTTTTACAATGCTTTTGCCTTATGCCATACATCCTTTTGGTGTGCAATCCCCAACCTTAGGATCCCAGCCTTGAATGAACCACCATCCCCAGAATGATACATTTTACGTCCCATCACATTTCCCTTAACTTCTTGAGGCCGAACTCGAAAGTGACCAACTTTAGCGCAGTTGAGGAAACATTTTCCCTAATCTTCTATTTTGTCACCGTGTGTGTGATTTTACGAATCATTGTGTCCACGGATGAAATTGTGCACCGATCTACCTCATGTGGTTGAGACCAGCGTCCATCCATGCATACCCATTCAAAAGGAATCAGACTTTTGCTCACCTCTACCTGAACTGCTATCATTAAGCTCTCTGCCACTTTCTCAATTGCATTCCACAACTTCATTGGTCCTCTCATGTACCTGTAACTAGACTGCTTGCTAATAAATGGAATACCAAGTGACCACGTCACCTTCCACAAATGTTGAAACCTAATGCCCGTGAGGGCAAATGAGGCAATGTACTTGTGCAGCAAGAGGGACGATTGTGGCCATTTTAAATTGTTTTTACCTGTCGAGCATCCGCATTTCGTGGACCAGAATTGTAGCACCTTGCCACGGGTATCACACACCCATACCAGACCAAGACTGGCCTAGACTAGTCTCCCAGCATAAGCTCATGGTCGTGAAGAAGCGCACGAGTACTTGGGGGACTAGTAGACATACCAAACCGTTTGGGAAATCCTTGGGCATTGGGTCGACTTGCTGTCGTGACTGTGATATTTGTGGAGCGTCGAACAAATGTAGTGCGTACACACAATACACAGTAGAGCTTTTGTTCATCACACCATCATAGCAGTTGAGCCCCCAACTCCCTTTACCACTTACCCACCCATCTGAAGTGTTTCAGACCCCATCTCTGGGTCTCACTAACTCACCATCCCCAAAGGTTTCAGCCTCCATCTATCTTTCCCACTCACCTACCAATCCTATGGGTATCAGGCCCCATCCCTTTTTCCCACTCACCCATCCGCTCTAAGGGTTTCAGCCCCCATCTTCCTTTCCCACTCACCCACCAACCCTAGGGTATCAGCCTCCATCCCTCTTTCCCACTTAATCACAATCTCCAAAGGTTCCAGCCCCCATTTTCCTTTCCCACTCACCCACCAACCCTATGGGTATCAGACCCCAACCCTTTCTCCTACCCAACCATTCGCTCTGATGGTTTCAACCCCTTTCTATATTTCCCACTCACCCACAAACCCTAAGGGTTTTATCCACCATCCCTCTCTCTCTTATTCACCCATCCGCTCCAAGGGTTTCAGCCCTCATCTTCCTTCCCCACTCACCCACCCACCCTAGGGGTTTCAGCCCCCAACTCTCTCACCCACTCCCTTGTTTTGCATTTCCATGTGTTATGCCACACTTAGATCTGCGGCGTCCTCGCTCACCAATGAGTTGTCAACATCTTGTGGTCCTATATCACCACCTCCTGCGTCTCCAGACCAATCCTTCACTCCCTCGCTGCCCCATACCCTGTCACTAGCAATGGGGAGCTCCATTGTGTCAAGTATCGAGAGGAGAAAAGTGCACTAAGGAAAAACTCGAGAGTAAAAAAGAGGAGTGGTATCCCCTTCAAAAACTTGTTATAGTCATAATAGGGTTGAATTTGCCAAAACCGAAAGATAGAGTGCATGGTCGGATCTCTGCACAGCGGCTTCAAATGTTGATAGCGTTCTGTTAACAGCTTCAAATGAATTGCTATAAATTGGATATGGAGCGTCTTGATATCGCCTACACACGAAAATTTTCATCACACGATTTAATCAAGTATTGATGACGCAACGTTGGTTTGAACGAACGGCACTATGGCAGCCACTATAGACTTAGAACACAAATTAGGAAGAGTTACGAGTTGGGAATGACTCCCAACTCCTACAAACCCCAAGAGCCAAGGTACAGTGATGTGGAACAGTGCCACACTGTCCCCAACCATGAAGGGTCTCGAAACTACCCTTCACAAGGGCCTACACCGAGTGAAATGTTACACTACACAAAGTAATGTAACTATTCTCAATATCTTGAGGTGTACCCTTTTTCGCGGGCTTCGCGATCACTTGAATCTTGAAACCAAGGCGCTGGTTCTTCATCATAAACTCATCCTTGAGTTTATTATGGGTCTCCTGCACACACTTGCGACACGCTGAACGTTCCACGCACGACAAAATAGAAACCGCGCAACACACACAAACGACAAAATAGAAACCGCGCGAGACACACAAACGACGACGTAGACATGCGACTAGCGATGGCTCGCTATTGACTCGACACACACACTCGACATCATGACTCATCATTCACACGATATTATAAACATGAAATATATATTATCTCATGCCCTCCTACCATTCCATGCACACACGCATGCACGCACACGGACAACAAGCCAAGTGCAAAACAGTAGGGTTGCACCAACAAACTCCCCCTCGGATTGTTAGCCTTAGGATCTGTTGGTCTCTCAGTTCAGAGCCATTCCGACCAGCTTGCAACACTTCCAACGCTGCTGCTCCACCAGCCTCTTAGTCATCATATCAGCTGGCTGCCCCGTTGTCTTCTCATAGCGCAACTCAACTTCACCCGCGGCCACCATGCTCCTCGTCCAATGCCACTTCACCCTCATGTTCTTCGTGAGGCCATGCAACACAGGGTTCTTAGCAAGTGCAATGGCACCCTGGCTGTCACAGTAGAGTGGGGTAGGTCCTTGCTACTACTCCCCCAATTCAGCCAACAAAAGCTGCTGCCACACAATCTCCCGTACGGCATGGAAGAGTGCCATGTACTCGGACTCCACCGTGTTCAATGCTTGGTCCACCTGCTTCTTGCTCTCCCAAGCAGTTGGGCCTCCACCAACACAGCAAATGAAGCCTCCCACACTTGTCATGTCCTCTTATTCTGATGCATAAGAGGCATCGGAGAAGGCTATGAGGAACAAACGCCCGAGTCAACACCATCCGCGCCCTTTTGGCGCCTTTGTGCCGCCGCCGAGTATTGCAGCCCAACCGTCGCCGTTTGGCCAAGATACTCGGCCACCCTCATTCCAGCTGTTACCTTCTCCTCATTAGGGCATTGAAAAACCCTAGCCAGCTGCCCGGTAGCAAAGGCGACCTCCGGTCGGGTGTTTACCGCCGCGTACATAAGGCTGCCCACCAACGAGTGAAAACGGCGCCTCTCCTCTTCGCCAACACTCTCCTCCTCTGGTCCCTTCACGCACGTAAACCCAGAAGGGAGTGGACTAGCCACATGGCCTTCAATCTGCCCAAATTTGGCAGCCAAAACCTCAAGGTACTTCTGTCGGTGCACGCATACACCGTTTCTCCACATCTCGTTCGATGTGGAGCCCGAGGTAGAAGCTCACGTCACCAAGGGCCTTGCACTTGAACTTGTCTTGAAGCTTCAGCATCACCTCCTTCACAAGGTCAGAGGAGGGTGAGAAAATGAGGATGTCATCCACATAAACCACCATGAAACTCTCCTGCTCCCCCTCGCCAAGCATGAACAAGGAATGATCAGCGGATGAGGGAGTGAACCCGATCTCCTCCAAGACTTCACGCAGCTTCAAGTACCATTGCCTAGGGGCTTGCTTGAGCCCATAGAGCGCCTTCTTCAGCTTCTACACTCTGCCACTACCATCACCAAACCCCTCTGGCTGCGCCATAAAAATCTCTTCCTCAAGGACGCCGTTGAGGAATGCCGTTGTCACATCCATTTGTTTCACCACCCATCTTTTGATGGTAGCTCCCGCGAGTAGGGTTCGCAGCGTCGTCGGCTTCACCACAGGAGCAAACAATTCCTTGTAGTCCACCTTCTCCTTCTGCTGGTACCCCTTGGCCACAAGCCTAGATTTGTAGCGCTCGATTTTGCCGTCGGCGTCGGACTTGATCTTGAAGAGCCACTTGGACCTAATCGCCTTACGCCCCTCCGGTAGCTCCACCAATTCCCACGTGCCGTTCTCCTCAATGCTCTTCAGCTCACTCTCCATTGCCTTCTTCCACTCCTCAGCATCACTACTCTCCAAGGCCTTCTTGAGAGTTGCTGGTTCCCCCGGCATCTCCACCGGAGAGAAGAACGTGAAAGCAAACTCCTTGTACTCACTTTCCTCGTCATCTCCAACCATCATTACCGCTCCGGCCAAGGCTGACTTGGCTGGCTTTCCTGGCGCATCATAGGTCAGCCTATTAGGGGCTTCGATTCTCCTTTTGCCCCATCCTTCCTCCTCAGCTGTAGGGACATGAAGGCTCTCATGGCGTTGCTGCGGGTTCAAGCAAATCCGAGGAGCACTCGTTGCTCGAGATGGAAGTGTCGGTGCACGCTCGCTCACTTGCTGCACCTGCTCCCCTTCTCCCTCTCCATTCCTGGCCTCCTCTCCCCCATTCAGAAGAGGAGATTGCCTTGTGATGGTGCTACCGCTACTCAGCTCCAAAGGCAGCTCCACCTGCTCCAAGCCGGAACTCTTCACCTCCCCAAACCGCACGCCTATCTTCGCCTCATTCTCCGCCTTCCAATCCTTGTACATGAGGTTTTCCATGAATTTGCAGTCCCTGCTCACCAAGAACTTCTTGGTGAATGGGTCCCAAAGAAGCCACCCCTTGCTGTTTTGAGCCATGCCCAAGTGCACAGCCCATATCGCCTTGGCACCAAGCTTGTTGTGCCGAAGATGCTTAGGCACGAGCGCCATGCACATGCATCCGAACACCCGAAGCATATCCACCTTTGGCTTCCTTCCAATCCACTCCACATAGGGCACCCATTTGTCTGCTCCCACATGAGTCAAGGCTCTGATCTTTGCCACACACGCACTCCGCACCCCATCAGGCCAAAAGTAATCGGGTAACCTGGCTTCAATGAGCAACCTGCGCGCCGTCTCCGTGATTGTCCGGTTCGCTCGCTCGGCGATGCCATTCATTGCAGAGGAGTACGACATGGTAAGGAAGTGCCTTATGCCATTCTTCTTCAGCCACATAGAGAAATCCTTGCTCAGGAACTCTCCCCCTTGATCAGTGCGAATTGCTTTCACTAGCCGGTCTTGTTGCCGCTCCACCATCGGCAACCAATCGCTCTTCACCGTTTCAGCCACGTCACTCTTCTTGAAGTGCACATACACCCAAGTCATGTGAGTGTAGACGTCCAAAATGGTGAGGAAATACTCTGCTCTAGCAGCTCTAAGCTTCAAGGGGCTCACTACATCCATCACCACCTCATCAAGTGGCCTCTTAGCCGTTGCCTCCGAGCTAGAGAACGGGAATCGGGAGAACTTAGCGTGCATGCTTGTCGGGCAACCAAGAACCTCATTGGGCTCCCCCTTCATACGTATGCCAGCAACCACCTCTTCCTTCACTAGCTACTGCAAATTAGGGAGAGCCACATGCCCCATGCGCCGATGCAAAGTCAACTAATCACACTCCCCCGTAGCCGAAGTCGGATTGGAGAATGCCGCACTCACAATAGTGCCCCACATGCTCTCTCCGTACTCCTCCTCCGCTGCTTCCTCGGGGTTCTCCACACCCTTTTGCTGCTCCCTGGCTGCTTCACCATTCTCCTTATGCTCACAATGCTTGCTGGTCCCTTCAATATTGCACTTCTTGGACTCGTGCTCCTTGATGTCATTGATAGCGTTGTCGCTGCTACCAACCGCTTCACCCTTGGTGCTGACGCTTGCTGTCACTTGCCTCTCCTTAGGCATTGGGACCACAGGGATCTCCCACATCTCGTTGTAGACATCCCTGTCTTCGTGATGGTCCCAAAGAATCCGCTTGCCAAGCCTTGCGGTGTAAGTCTTGGCTCCCTTAGAGCTCGTGTCCATGCCGGCCTTTTGACATCGCCGCACGGAAATCAGGTTCGCAGCAAGGTTGGGCACCAAAAGAACGTTCTTGAGGCCCACCATCTTCCCATCAGCACCCTTAAACATGGCCTTGCCCATGCCTTTCACCTTTGCTTGCTGCCCCAAAGCCGATGTGACATGCTTCACCGGTGACGGTTGAAGTTCGGTAAGCAAGTCCGCACGAGGTGTCATGCTATAGGTAGCACCGCTATCAATCACCCAATACTCCAGAGAGTGTAGGGTCACCTTTCCCATAGCTGCAGACTTCTCAAAGCCTTCCACCTTCTCTGGTCCAGCTGATGATTGCGTTGAGACGAAGAAGAATTGACCCGGGAACCAATCGTCGCTCGAGTCGTTGTCGTTATCTCCACTCTTCAAATTTGCAGCTCCACCTCCGCGATCGCCACGGCCTCTTCCTCTCCCCCCCCCTGCTCCTCTACCCTCTTGGCCTTGAGCAGGAGTCCATCCATCAGGGAGTTTGTAGCAATCGCGCCACATGTGTCCGCTCTTGTGGCAAAAATGACACTCGCCGTCGAACCGTCCGCGACCGCGTCCGTAGTTCTTGTTGTCATTGCCATAGCTGCCACTTCCGCGGCCTAGATTGTAGTTGCTACCTCCAAACCTTCCTCCTCCTCGTCCTCTGCCCCTTCCACGACCATATCCCCGGGCGATGCTTGCTGCCCCGGCGCCATCCGAAACCGCCAACTCACGGCAGCGGAAATCCTCTTGAAGAATCGCTCGCTTCACCTCTTCAAGCGAGAGGCGGGGTAAGTCACGATTGAGGTTGATGATGAGTGAGGACCATGACTCTGGGAGTAAGGTCAGCAACTTGGTCTTCTTTTGGAGCTCACTTTAGTTGAGATCCGCTAGCCGCGTCAACAAGTCGAAGAATTTCTGCACCCCTTCTTCAATCGGTTCATCTTCTTCAATTCGTAGTGCCGCCATTTGCCGTTCCAACACCACCGCTACCGCCGCTGTTGCAGGAGCATGTACACCCTTGAGAGAAGCCCATGCTTTTGGTCCCTTCTCTAGTTCATGCTGGAATGGCTTGATGTGACGGATCTAGCTGCTCCCCAACGCTTGCTCAAGTAGGAGATAGCCTTGTGCACTCTTCCGCACCCACGGGCTCTTCTCCGGGTCGTTCTCAGGATGCTTCTCCGTTCCTTCCATCACCTCCAGCAAGTCATAGTGATCAAATACAGCAGGTCATTCTGAATGAACATTCAGCGAAGTTGTCGCCATTGAACTTGTCAAGTCCAAACACCCTAGGTTCATCCCTAGGTGGGCCAAGACTTGGTTGCACGGGCGCCATGGCTGAATCACGGGGTTGGCCTTGAGCTTGGGCCTCTCCACTGCCACCAGCACCTCTGCCACCCCTTTCCTCAGGTCCAGCCATTGTCGAAACTGCTTCAAGGGGCTCTGATACCACTTGTCATAGTCACAGTAGGCTTGAATGTGCCTAAAACGAAAGATAGAGTGCACAGTCGGATTTCTGCGCAGCGGCTTCAAACATTGATAGCGTTCTTATCATAGCTTTAAATGACTTGTTGTAAATTGGATATGAAGCATCTTGATTTCGCCTACACTAGACAATTTACATCACACGATTTCATCAAGTATTGATGACGCAACGTCGGTTTGAACGAACGGCTTTATGGCAGTCACTATAGACTTAGAACACAAATTAGGAAGAGTTACAAGTTGGGAATGACTCCCAGCTCCTACAAACCCCAAGAGCCAAGGTACAGTGATGTGGAATAGTGCCACACTGTCCCCAACCATGAAGGGTCTCGAAACTACCCTTTACAAGGGCCTACACCAAGTGAAATGTTACACTATACAAAGTAATGTAACTATTCAAAATATCTTGAGGTGTACCCTTTTTCGCGGGCTTCGCGATCACTTGAGTCTTGAAACCAAGGCTCTGGTTCTTCATCATAAACTCATCCTTGAGTTCTTGATGGGTGTGCTGCACACGCTTGCGACACGTCGAACGTTCCACACACGACAAAATAGAAACTTCGCGACACACACAAACGACAAAATAGAAACCGCGCGAGACACACAAACGACGACGTAGACATGCGACTAGCGATGACTCGCTATTGACTCGACACACACACTCGACATCATGACTCAACATTCCATCAACATGCTATCTCATTCCACAATTTCCCGCCTCTTCAATTTTCAGATTCTCTTTGCTTCTATCCTTATGTAATGTTTTTGCACATCCCACCTTATTTCCACGTCCTCCCCCATTTCTCCAACATACATGACTTGGCGACGGCTTCAAGCACAGCCATCACTGCATGACTAGCTTCAGATGCTAGCACATACAGCATGATGTTTGCACTTGCGACGTGCGCTCCTCATCTCAATGCCGTCAATATATACGGCATGAGAGCCAAGGGGATGCACATATGCTTTCCAAGGGTAACTTTGCGCTGCTTCCTAGTGTCCATAATATGTTTGAACGGATGCTTAGGCACTTCACCCCCATTGTCAATCGTGCCAGCTGCTATTTCCTACTCGGCCACCACATGTTAAATGAAAGGGAAAGTGTGGCAAATGGGTAGTGGGACATGAGACATCATGGACGTGGAATGCTTTGCTACAGATGTGGGAAGTGTGCACGGAGTACGTGGGTAAGTGAAGCACCAGAGTAGGGTCAAACAGGTTTTACAGGGTATGGGAGTGTCTATCGTAGTTGAAACAAATGGAGAACTAGTTTGTAAAAACATACGAGTCGAGGGTGCATTGAAGGGTAGCTCTACCTTTCCTTCTATATCTATTTGGAAGGGGTATTGCTTTGCGTGATAGCAGGGAGGACTGAGGTGCATTGAAGACGTAACTCTGCCCTTCCTGCCGAATCTGTGTAGAAGGGGAAAAGCAACGAGGGTGGTGGTGCATTGAAAGGTAACTCGGCCCTTCCGACCAGCATCTATTTGAAGGGGCACTGCTTTGCGTGATAGCAGGGAGGGCGGAGGTGCATTGAAGGTGTAGCTCTGCCCTTCCTTCTATATCTATTTGGAAGGGGTACTGCTTCGCAAGATAGCAGGGAGGACTGAGGTGCATTGAAGACGTAACTCTTCCCTTCCTGCCGAATGTGTGTAGAAGGGACAAAGCAATGAGGGTGGTGGTGCATTGAAAGGTAACTCGGCCCTTCCGACCAGCATCTGTTTGAAGGGGCACTGCTTTGCGTGATAGCAGGGAGGGCGGAGGTGCATTGAAGGTGTAGCTCTGCCCTTCCTGCCGAATCTCTGTAGAAGGGGCAAAGCAAGGAGGGTGGTGGTGCATTGAAAGGTAACTCAGCCCTTCCGACCAGCATCTATTTGGATAGGACACTGCGTTGCATGGTAGCAGGGAGGGTGGAGGTGTATTAAAGGGTGGCTCTGCCCTTCCAGCCACATCTGTTTGGAAGGGACCAAGCAGGGTGTTTCGAGGTGCTATGAAGGATTAATCTGCCCTTCCGATCGGCATATCTGTTTGGGACAGGCACTGCGTTGCGTGATAGCAGGGAGGGCAAAGGTGCATTATAGGGTAGCTCTGCCTTTCCGACTGGCATCTTTTTAGGTAGGAAACTAGGTTGCGTGATAGCAGGGAGGGCGGAGGTGCATTGGAGGGTAGCTCTGCCCTTCCATGGGACATCCATTTGGGATGACAAGGGCGTTGGGTGATAGCAGGGGGCGACCGAGCACGCCACTGTACACACCGTTGCGACAAATGCAACTGCTAGGCCATTTAAGGGGCGCTGCTTTGCATGCAACAGACCGGGCCATCGCAAGAGCGAATGCCAGAGGAGCTAAGGCGCCGTGGAGCAGAGCAGAGGAGGGAGGCTGGGAGGCAAGGAAACGCCAATAGGCAGTAGAGTACGGGCCCACTACTGACGAGACTCACTGCTTGCCCGACCTCACTGACCCTCACCAAGTTACAGTACCGATTTATGCAATCGATCAGGATTAGCTGAATAAGGAGGGTACAGCGACAGATTTGCCAATACCGGTTCACGGGAAAATACACGGGGTAGTAGTGGCGATTTCTATTGACGGAGGAGCACGTCACTGCCTAGTTAATACCGCAACGGTACGGAAGCTACAACTGACACTTAGCCGCTGTTTACCGGAGATCGATGCACGCTTAGTTGACAGCACGCCACTTGCTATACGGGAGAAAGTGGAGAGAGTGAAGGTTTGTTGCGGGGAGAATTTCGGATTTACACAGGAAATGCTTGCGATGACTCTGGATGGGCACGGCATTTTACTGGGACGTGATTGGCTGCGACGCTACAGCCCGCGAATTGACTGGACGACAGGTAGCTGCACAGTACGAAGTGGTGGAAACTGGGTCGAACTACCTCGCTGGCAGTCGCCTGAGTCTTCAAAGGAACCGCATCAACTCCATCACGATGAAACGGGCTGTAGCTGTGAGAGTACGCCGACGTTCGACATATTTCTCATTTCCATATTTTTACTCCATCTTATTCTCCTTATTTTCCTCTTTCATTTGCACTTTATTTCACCTCAATCGGACTACTATTCTATTTTCTAGAGCTTTCCGATTATTTCACTTATTTGGTATTTTCGACACCGACATTTACATTATACGGCACCGACAGCACCGACAGTGGTGTACAAGGCGTAATCTCGCCATAATCCGAAGTGCCAATGGGCTTGCGTGCTTATGCGCACTTGTGATTATCTATTCTAGAAGAGCGTGTTCCCGAAGGTTTGGATTATCTGTTGTTTCTATGTATTTCTGAGTATAAATACGCCTTGTACTCACCTTTAGTGCAACATTCTCGAGTGGAAATTCGATCCTGTGACAGTAGCCGCTGGAGCTGACGCAGACGCAATGGACATCACGGTAGTACGAGAAGCAGAGGAGCCGAGTGATTTTCAGAAACTGCTGGCAGCCGTACCGCCCGAACTACAGGAACTACTGAAACGGTACCCGAGGATTATTCCAGATGACTTACCGGAGGGACTGCAGCCTCAGCGAGCACACGACCACCGCATAGAGTTAAATCCGGGAGCACAGCCTGTTAGAATCAGGAACGGAATGGATGAACTAGAAAGCAGGTGGGTACAAGTAGGAAACACAAAAGTGTTGTACCCTCTAAGAACTACCCCACTACAACCTAAACAGACTATAGCATATAAGTTTGACACAGCTAACCATACAATGACATTTCAAACTGACATAGCCTGAACTCGATGAACTGAGGAAGCACCTAGATTATCTATTGGAGGAAAAAAACCATCCAACCGAGTTCGTCACCGTTCGCTGTACCGATACTGTTCACAACGAAAAAAGACGGAGAATTTCACATGTGTATCGACTAAAGCGCACTAAACAGGGTAACTGATAGAATAGTAGCTTGGCTTAGGAACCATGGCTTGGGTTCAGGGCATGAGTGTCGAGAGAATTTTGGGTGAGGAAAGTCGAGAAGGAAGAATGAGGTGTTTCACTATAGAAAGTAGGGGTACAAATAGCAAACCCTAAATTGGGTTGTACTCACTACAGAGTACCCCATTGCAGGCTAGACAGCAAATACAGTCTGGAAGTAACCGCTAAATCACGATATCCCATCCCCTGCGCCGATGAACCGATAGACCAACTGTGAACAGCCCGGGTATTCTCGAAGATTGACTTATGGGGAGGTTACCACCAGATTAGGGACAAACCATCCGACTGCGCCAAGACAACTTTTCGAACTAGGCAGCTACTGGCAGGACAGTCGCAGCCCCAGAGCGTGGTTGGAAGCAGGTATCAACGGACTTCGTCACAGGGTTACCAGCTGGAGCAAGTGGGAACGACGCGATCCTGGTCGTTGACGATCGGCTGACGAAGATGGCACATTTCGCAGCCTGCAAGAAATCAATCACAGCCGAAGAAACACCCCGACCCTTGAATTTTAATGAGATCCTTGCGCTCGCCGATAAAATCGACATTTTGCGCCGTCCGAGACCGGGGTCCTACTATGGACATCGTCATCAGGGACCGATCGAGCACGCCACCGTACACGCCGTTGCGACGAATGCAACTGCCGCACCATTTAAGGGGCGCTGCTTTGCTTACAATCGGCCGGGCCATCGCGAGAGCAAATGCCTAGAGGAGCTAAGGCGCTGCGGAACAGAGCAGGGGAGGGAGTCTTAGAGGCAGGGAAACGCCAGCAGTCAGTAGAATTTGGGCCAACTACTGATGAGACTACCTGCTCGCCCAACCTCACCGACCCTCAGCGAGTCACAGCATTGAGTCACGCTATCGATCGGGCTCGGATGAATAAGGAGGGTACAACGACGGATTGCCCAGTACTGATCCATGGGAAAATATGTCAAACATTAATCATATAGCCTGTCTAGGCTGTAGTGGTGTAGACACCATGGGGTACAGTTTCCTAGGGTTTCATATTTGTACCCAACTCATTTCCTAGTCCACCCATTCCTGTTTCTTCACATGGTATAGAGCGGGTTCCCTAGTGGGACCGTTCCTTCCTAAGGGCCCACCTTAAAAAAAAAAAAAATTCCTACCTGCCCGAAGCGCGCTTCGCGCTCTGCCCTGCCTTAATCTTTCGCGGCCCCTTAGCGGCCTGTCCTGCCCTTTGCGGCCCCCTACGCGGCCCCTTTCCGGCCCCTTAGCGGCCCCTTTATCGCCTATCGCGGCCCCGTCGCGGCCCCGCCCCGGCCCTGCCCCGTCGCCCGACGCCGCCCCGTCGCGGCCCTGTCGCGGCGTTGCCCCGGCCCTGCCCCGGCCCTGCCCCGTCGCCCGTTGCGGCCCCGTCGCAGCCCCGCCCCGGCCCTACCCCGTCGCCCGACGCCGCCCCGTCGCGGCCCTGTCGCGACGCTGCCCCGGCCCTGCCCCGTCGCCCATCGCGGCCCCGTCGAGGCCCCCTCTCCGGCCCTGTAGCCGCCCCGTCCCGGACCTGTCGCGGACCTGCCCCGGCCATGTCGCGGCCCTGTCGCAGCCCTGCCCTGGCCCTGCCCCGACCCTGCCCCGGCCCTGCCCCGGCCCTGTCGCGGCCCTGCCCCGGCCCTGCCCCGGCCCTGCCCCGGCCCTGCCCCGACCCTGCCCCGGCCCTGCCCCGGCCCTGCCCCGGCCCTGCCCCGACCCTGCCCCGGCCCTGCCCCGGCCCTGCCCCACCAGTCGCGGCCACCTACCCAACCGCCCCTGGTAAGAGCACTGCCGAGCCGCACTGCCCTGCCTAGCCGCGCTACTTAGCCGAGTCGCACTGCTGCTGCTCCTGCTAGCCTACTCTACTGCTGTCATGGCTAGTCCCACTGTTCTTACCTTCGATGCTGAGGGTCGAACGGTCGACTTTGAGGTCTGGCTAGATGATCTGCAGATTTTCCTACAGTGCGATAGCAAGGATGGTCTCTCACTGTTCAATCTCACGTCTGGCGCCTCTACTGCCCCTGCTGCTGATGCTGACAGTACTGTTCGCTCACAGTGGACCACGCGCGATGCTGCTGCCCGCCTTGCTGTACGTAGTCACCTACCGTCTACTGAGCGCGCGCACTTTAGTCAGTACAAGAGTGCTAAGACTCTGTACGACGCTGTAGTTGCACGCTACTCTTCCCCTGCTACTGCTGCCCTTAGCCGCCTCATGTGGTGGCGGCCCACCAGGGGCAACAGGTGGTGGCGGGGGACACCAGGGGTCTGGGGGTGCTGGTCCCTGTGCCTACGTCCTGCGCACCGGCGACCGCACTGGAGAGCAGTGTGGCAGCCTGCACGCCACCCAGCGCTGCTTCGGCCGCCTGACAGACGCCTGGCGTACCCAGTTCCCTGACGCCACTGAGATCCCTCGCTGGGGTGACCTGCTCAGGTCGGGTGTAGCTATCTTTGATCTTGATTTTGATGCTATCCTTGCTGCCATGTATGCTGTGTCTATTAGTGTTGAGGGTGACTGTTACGTGTGTGTTCCGCCTGACCCGGGCATTGAGGCTGCTGCTCTAGGTGCTAGTGAGTCTGCTGCTCCAGGTGCTGGTGAGTCTGCTCTCTCAGGTACCGCGTTGGCTCAGGTTTTACACACCTTCACCCTCGACTCGGGTGCTTCCCGCTCCTTCTTTCGAGACCGCACCACACTCACGCCGCTCAGTCGGCCAGTTGCAGTCTCCCTGGCAGACCCCTCTGGGGGTCCTGTCCTTGCCCACTACTCCACTGTCCTACCGTGTTCAGCGGCCCCGTTAGGCTCCCTGTCCGGTCTCTACCTCCCCTCGTTCTCTACGAACTTGGAGAGTGGTGCTGACCTTAAGGATGGAGGAGTTGACCAGTTCACTCCTGCGGGTCAGCAAGTGACCCACTGCACGTGTGCTCGGACGGGCCGCCACTTGGCCACGTTTACCCGTCGGCCGGGGTCGAGTCTGTACACACTCACCACAGAGTCTCCTCCGGTTGCTGCGTCTGGTCAGGTACCTGAGTCGGGTCAGGTGTTTGCTGCAGCGTCTCGGTCAGGTCCTGAGTCTGCCCCCTGCTCGTGTCGCCTCCTGTCCCACCAGACCCTCCTCTGGCACCACTGCCTTGGTCACCCCTCCTTGCCTCGTCTCCGAGGCATGGCCTCCCGTGTCCTTGTCTCTGGTCTCCCCCGGTCCCTCCCTCCCCTTCCCCCGGGGCCTGCCCCTACCTGCGTTCCCTGCGTTGAGGGGCGACAGCGCGCCGCTCCTCACTCCTCCGAGTTTCCTCCGACAGAGGCTCTGCTGCAGACTCTCCACATGGACGTGTGGGGCCTAGCCCGCGTCCGTGGACAGGGTCACGAGCGTTACTTCCTGCTGGTGGTTGACGACTTCTCGCGTTACACCTCAGTCTTCCCCTTGCGCCGCAAGGATGAGGTCACTGAGGTGTTGATCGACTGGATCCGCGTTGCTCGTCTCCAGCTCAGAGAGCGTTTCGGCTCGGACTTTCCTGTTCTACGTCTGCACTCCGACAGAGGTGGAGAGTTTTCCTCCGACCTTCTGCGAGCCTTCTGTCGTGTGGAGGGCATCCGCCAGACGTTCACGCTTCCGGCCTCTCCACAGCAAAATGGGATTGCTGAGCGCCGCATTGGCATGGTCATGGACGTCGCTTGTACGTCCATGATCCATGCGGCTGCTCCCCATTTTCTGTGGCCGTTCGCGGTTCAGTACGCAGCGCATCAGATCAACCTTCAGCCCCGGGTCTCCATGCCGGAGACCTCCCCCACTCTGCGGTGGACGGGGAAGGTTGGCGATGCGTCTGCGTTCCGTGTCTGGGGATCTCGAGCTTTCGTCCGTGACTTGTCTGCGGACAAGCTG
The DNA here is from genome assembly GCA_947471745.1 of Closterium sp. Naga37s-1. Taxonomy (NCBI): domain Eukaryota; kingdom Viridiplantae; phylum Streptophyta; class Zygnematophyceae; order Desmidiales; family Closteriaceae; genus Closterium; species Closterium sp. Naga37s-1. Next base: position 2,758,995 of record CANJKZ010000812.1, read on the forward strand.
TCCTCCCGTGCTGTTCCTTGCGTCTTCCTCGGCTTCCCCCCTGACGCGCCTGGTTGGCAGTTTTACCACCCCACCTCGCGCCGTGTTCTGTCCTCCCAGGACGTCACGTTTGACGAGTCGGTTCCGTACTACCGTCTTTTCCCCTACCGCGCTGCCCCCCTCCCCCCCCCGCCGCTCTTCCTCACGCCCGTTCCCCCCCCGGTAGACCCCCTCCCCCCTCAGGGTCCTGCCCCCTCAGGTGTGTCCCAGGTAGACGCAGTCGAGCCTGTCGAGGTAGCTGTTGACTCTGGTGCTTCTAGGGGTGCTGAGCCTGCGGGTGCCGGGTCTCGGGGTGCTGAGCCTGAGTGTGCGGAGCCTGGGGGTGCTGAGTCTGGGGGTGCTGAGCCTGGGGTTGCTGAGTGTGGGGGTGCGGAGCCTGACGGTGCTGGACCTGGAGGTCCTTCCGGTGCTTTGTCCCGGCGGTAGCTACCCTCTCCACAGGAGCTACGTGAGTGGTTTGCTCGGCACTGGAGCCGTGCTGCTGGAGCTGGTGGTGCTGCCGGTGTTGGAGGTTCTACTGCTGCTGGGGGTGCTGGAGCCTCGTGTCCCGGAGGTGCTCGTACTGGAGGTACTGGAGCTGCTGGGCCTGGTGGTGCTACTGGTGCTGGGGCTACTGGCGGAGCTGGAGCTGGTGGTGCTGCTGGAGTAGGTGCTACTGGAGGTACTGGAGCCGGAGCTGCTGCGTCTTCCGGTGGTCCTGCTGGAGCTGGAGCTGCTGGAGGTACTGGAGCTGGAGGTGCTGCTGGAGCCGGTGCTCCTGTGGGTGCTGGAGTTGGCGCTACTGGAGCTGCTGGAGGTGCTGCTGGTGCTGGTGGTGCTGCTGGAGCTGGGGCTGCTAGAGGTACTGGAGCTGGAGGTGCTGCTGGAGCCGGTGCTCCTGTGGGTAATGGAGTTGGCGCTACTGGAGCTGCTGGAGGTGCTGCTGGTGCTGGTGGTGCTGCTGGAGTTGGCGCTGACGCTGGGGGTGCTGGTGCTGTCCCTGTTGGTGCTGTCCCTGCTGGAGGCGCTGCGCGGCCGCGGCCGTACTTCGTTCCGCTCCTTGAGCAGGTTCTTGGTCTTCCACCTTCTTCTGGTCCTACTCCCTCCTTAGAGTGTCCACCGCCTGTCCAGTCCGAGTCACAGTTACAGCTGGGCTCCCCTCTGACTGCTCCTTCTCCCTACGCTGGTCCTACTGGAGGTCTTGCTGAGCGTCGTGAGCCTGAGTCGCGTCCTGCGTCACCTGTTCGTGCTGCTCGCACTAGTCGTCATGTTCCACGTCAGCGTCCTCCTGCGGTCCTGGGCACGCATCAGATGGCACTGCGTCCTTCCACTGCGCAGCAGCGTGTCCCTTTGCCGTCTCCTCCAGAGTCCTCTCTTCCTGCTCTTGCTGACCCGGAGTCTGACTCTCTTCGTGCTGCCAGTCCTACTGTCAAGCGTCTCCTCGCCACTGTTGTCACTGACCCTTCCTTTGAGTCCACTGCTGTGTCTGCCTTAGTTGCAGAGCTTGTCGACTTCGCTGCTCACTGTCGTCTAGACTACGCCGCTAGTCTTGTTGCTGAGTCTGAGTCTGTCTTTCCTCCGCCCGTCGGGGGTGAGTGTGCTCTTAGCACGGACGTCCTTGAGGACAGGCAGGAGGAGTTCCAGTGTTTTGCTGCTGCTTTACCTCATCTCATGTCCATGCTGCTTGCCCCTGAGGGAGACCCGGATGCACCAGACATCCCGACCCCGCGCTCTTACGCAGAGGCGATAGAGGGTCCCTACTCCTCTCAGTGGCAGTCAGCCATGGACGCAGAGATGGCTTCCTGGAAGTCCACAGGCACCTACGTCGACGAGGTTCCCCCACCTGGGGCGAACATCGTCAGTGGCATGTGGATTTTCAGGGTGAAGCGGCCGCCGGGTTCTCCCCCTGTCTTCAAGGCGCGTTACGTGGCTCGAGGCTTCAGTCAGCGGCAGGGAGTTGACCACTTTCAGACCTTCTCCCCGACCCCGAAGATGACCACTCTTCGGGTTCTGCTGCATGTCGCTGCTCAGCGTGACTACGAGCTTCACTCTCTTGACTTCAGCACTGCTTTCCTACAGGGCAGCCTGCACGAGGAGATCTGGCTGCGCCGCCCACCTGGCTTCACTGGGTCGTTTCCTCCTGGTACCCAGTGGAGCCTCCGGCGGCCAGTCTACGGTCTCCGCCAGGCGCCCCGTGAGTGGCACGACACACTGAGGACTACGCTTGCGGCTCTTGGGTTTGCTCCTTCTACTGCTGACCCGTCGCTGTTTCTTCGCACCGACACTTTGCTGCCGCCGTTCTACATCCTCGTGTACGTCGACGACTTGGTGTTTGCTACGGCTGACACTGCTGGACTCGCCCACGTGAAGTCCGAGCTGCAGAAGAGACACACGTGCACAGACCTGGGTGAACTGCGCAGCTATCTTGGCTTGCAGATCACCCGGGACAGAGCACAGCGCACCATTACCCTGACTCAGTCACACATGGTGCAGCAGGTCCTTCAGCGCTTCGAATTCACGTACTCCTCGCCTCAGGCCACTCCTCTGTCTACTCGCCACTTGCTCTCAGCTCTGCCTTCGGATGAGTCCGTAGAGCCGAGTGGCCCGTACCCAGAGCTTGTTGGCTGCCTCATGTACCTGATGACCTGCACTCGACCTGACCTGGCATACCCTCTTAGCATCTTGGCACGCTATGTTGCTCCTGGGAGACACCGACCAGAGCACATGGCTGCCGCGAAGAGGGTGTTGCGCTACTTGTGCAGTACATCGGGCATGGGGCTCGTGCTTGGAGGGCGGAGTCCAGTGGTACTCACTGGTCACGCAGACGCGTCTTGGGTTGACGACCTGGCTACTCAGCGGTCGTCACAGGGTTACACCTTCAGCCTTGGTTCCGGTTCTGTTTCGTGGCGGTCTACCCGCTCGTCTTCTGTTCTTAGCTCCAGCTGTGAGGCTGAGATCTACGCAGGGGCCATGGCTGCACAGGAGTTACGCTGGCTCACCTACCTTCTGACTGACCTGGGAGAGCCACCTCGTTCTCCTCCAGTTCTGTACGTAGACAACAAGGCCATGCTGGCCTTGTGTCGGGAGCACAGACTGGAGCACAGAACGAAGCACATTGCTCTTCGCTACTTCCTTGCTCGTGAGCTGCAGCAGCGTGGTCAGCTGCGCCTTGCTTACGTGGCCTCTCAGGCCAACACTGCTGATATCTTCACCAAGGCACTTCAGCCTTGTGATCATCAGCGCTTCTGTACTATGCTAGGTCTTGTGCCTACTTGGCCTCACTTGCTTACCTCTTGACTTTACTTGTAATGTGATATATATATATATATTTATATGCCTGCACTTGCTTGTTTACCTCTTATATATAATCCTGCTGTATGAACTGGCCTTGTGGCCGTTGAAACCTGTGCTCGGAATGTGTGGTGACGTTGTGATCCACCCTGAGCTTGCTTTGCTTTGCTTTGCTTGACTGGTCTTGTGACCCCTTGTTCTCCCCCACTTTGCCTATGGGGGTGTGTCAAACATTAATCATATAGCCTGTCTAGGCTGTAGTGGGGTAGACACCATGGGGTACAGTTTCCTAGGGTTTCATATTTGTACCCAACTCATTTCCTAGTCCACCCATTCCTGTTTCTTCACAAAATACAGGGAGCAGCAGTGAAGATTTTTATAGACGGGGAGGCGCAAGTCACAGCTTAGTTAATATCGCGACTGCATGGAAGCTGCAACTTGCACTTAGTCGGTGTTTACCGGAGATAGACGCACGCTTAGTTGACGGAACGCTGCTGGCCATACAGGATAAGGTGGAGGGAGTAAAAGTCCGCTGCGGGGGGAACTTCGGGTCTACACAGGAAATGCTCGCGACGACATTGGATGGGCACGACATTTGACTGGGACGCGATTGGCTATGACGGTACAACCCGCGAAACTACTAGACGACGGATAGATGCATTGTGCGAAGTAGTGGTAACTGTGTTGAACTACCTCGCTGGCAGTCGCCTGAGTCTTCAACGGTCCACGTCAACGCCATCACAATGATATAGGCTTTCGCCGCTGGAGCTGATGTGTACGCGGTGGATATCGCAGTGGTAGAAGAAGTACAGCAACCGAGTGATTTTCACAAACTGCTGGCAGCAGTACCGCCCAAACTACAGAAACTTTTGAAACGGTACCCGGAGATTTTTCCCGACGACTTACCAGAGAGACTGCCACCTCAGCGGGCACACGATCACCGAATAGAGTTAGAACCCGGGGCACAGCCAACCGTACAGCGACAGTTCAGACTGACACAGCCCGAGCTCGACGAACTGAGGAAGCAGTTAGATTACCTGTTAGAGAAAAAAATCATCCGATCGAGCTCGTCACCGTTCGCCTCACCAATACTGTTCACACCGAAAAAGGACGGAGGTTTTCGCATGTGCATCGATTACAGGGCACTGAACAGGGTTACAGTCAAATCGCGATACCCCATTCCCCGCGTCGACGAACTAATAGATCCACTGCAAACAGCACGAGTCTTTTCGAAAATCGATTTACGGGGAGGTTACCATCAGATTCGGGTCGAACCATCGGACAGCGCCAAGACAGCATTTAGGACTAGGTACGGGTTATTTGAGTACACAGTGATGCCTTTTGGGCTGACCAACGTACCGGCGACATTCCAGATGACCATGAACGAGGCGTTTAGGCCACTCTTAGATAAATGCGTGATAGTTTACCTCGACGACATCCTCGTCTACAGTCGCGACAAGCAGCAGCACTTAGCAGATCTGGAAGCAGTTTTTTAAATTTTAGACGAGCACAGGCTAGTGATCAAGGGTTCCAAGTGCGAGTTTTTTCAGGACAGGCTAGAGTTTCTGGGGCACGTTATTTCAGAGCCTGGGGTTGAGATCGACCCAAAGAAGCTGAACACGGTCAAAGCGTGGCACCCCTCGACAAATATCACGGAGCTGCAGAGTTTTTTAGGGTTCGTTAATTACGTGCGTCGGTTCGTCCCCGACATGGCGAGGTTAACGGAACCACTGACGGACTTGCTGAGAAAGGGGGTCGCTTTTACGTGGGGGGAGAAAGAGCGTGCTGCCTTCTCTGCCCTGAAAAATGTTCTCTGTTCACCGCCCGTACTGCGCATCGCCGACCCACACCGCCCATTCGAAGTAGTTACAGATGCAAGCGAAATCGCCATTGGAGCCGTACTACTCCAGGATTTTGGCAACGGTTTACAGCCCATCGCATACGAGTCACGAAAACTGCATCCGCCCGAGAAAAATTACCCGATACGCGATCGCGAAATGCTCGCGATCGTGCATGCGTTCAAAGTGTGGCGCTGTTATTTGACTGGCGCAAACGTGATAGTACGGACATACCATAAATCACTATAGTACCTCCGCGCACAGCCCCACCTCAACCTATGACAAATTCGCTGGCTCGACTTCCTTTAGTCCAATTTTCACAACACGGTCACCTACAAAAAGGGGGCATCAAACATCGCCGACGCACTAACCTGCCCCACTGCCGAAATCCACACCATACTACTCGCCCAGACCAGCCGACTACTAACAGGACTATTTACCCACGGCTATCAGACTGACCCATTCTTCACAGGAGGAAATTCGCAGCAGTTCGCAGCAACAAAGGGAGTTTATCACGTAAAAGCCGTCACCGACCAAATCTGGGTACCAAGCTACACGTTACTACGGGAACTACTGCTACAAGAGGCACACGACGGAGTTACCTCAGGCCATTTCATAGTAGAAAAAACACGGTAGCAGCTGCAGCGGTATTATTACTGGCCCGAAATGCTAACCGACGTGCAGCGACACTTGGCATCGTGTCCCACCTGCCAACTCACGAAATCGTCACGGAAGCAGCCGGCATGACAAATGCAGCCAATACCACCCCCAGAGCGTGCTTGGCAGCAGGTGACAATGGACTTCATCATACGGTTACCGGCCGGAGCAAGTGGGAACGACGCGATTCTGGTCGTCATTGATCGGCTGACGAAAATGGCACATTTCGCAGCCTGCAAGAAATCAATCACAGCCGAAGAAACAGCCCGCCTCTTCATCTCCACCGTCGTTCGACTGCACGGGATACCAGCTGTGATCATCAGCGACGGCGACACGAAATTCACCAGCAACTTCTGGCGGAACCTGTGGCAGCAGTTCGGCACACGACTACATTTTAGTTCTTCGTACCACCCCGAAACTGACGGACAGACAGAACGGACAAACCAGACCATGGAGCAACTCATCCGAGCCACGTGCGACGATCCGACCACCTGGGAATAGCAACTGCCACTCATCGAACGCGTACAACAACTCGCCATCTGCCACGACCCAACAGTCACCGTTTTATCTGAACTACGGACAAGACCCTACAGTACCCATGACCCCGAATCCCGACAACCCAGTACCACGCGCGTTCGCAGAAATCTTACAAGAAGCACGGACCCGGGCAGCTGACGCAATTAAAAAGGCCAACGTCATTGTTGGAAACAAGTCATTTATAGCGCCTCTGTCGTATCGAAGCTGCAACACAAAAAAACGGAACTGACTACAGCGAAGAAGCACCCGAGTCAACTGTCGGAGGTTACGTGAAGGCCAAAGGTCTCCGGCCTTTGACCTGACGAAATGTACAGTGCGACAGCAAGGACACATAACTGACTCGTTACAGAGCAGTTACCCGAGTCGGCACTGTATCGAACCGCAACAGCCAAAACAGTTAAATTAGAACTCTTTATATTCCCTGTAATCATATAAAAGGCCTGTATCTCTTGCTATTATTTAACTTATCTTGTTCTCACAAACTAGTACAAGGTGGTTCACGTCAACTCTTCATTAAAGACTTCCGCTGTTATAACTCTACATCAATATCCGATCTTAGTCCTGAAAGGTTCCTAAGGGCTTTTCTCAGCCCAACATGGTATGAGAGCAAGGCAGGACAAGATCACTCTTTAAACCCTTTTTTTACAAGTCATGGCTACACAAAAGGAGAGGAGCTCCTCCAACGGATCTCTCGGCACCACCCCTACTCCACCTCCAGTCTCCGGTCTACAGACAGAAGAAGGCACAAGACCAGCTGCAGAGTCAACGGAAATCCCTAGAAATCAAGCGGCAGGCTTCGACTCAAATATGATGGAGAAATTCTTCTCCTTCATGTCCTTCTACGAGCAACACCAACAAGCAGCTCCTGCACAATCATACAACAGCAACAACAACAGAGCGACACCAATGAGTCTTGATGGTTCATCGTACGCGCGCGGAAACCAACAACAACCTACCTTTGCTCCGTATGAGCCTCAACGTGGCTCCGTCAGTCTCGCGCCGCTGCCGCAACCCTCACCTGGACAAGAGAAGACACTGGACGCGCTTCAGGTGCAATCGCAATTCGCACACGTTCTCAAATTACAAACTTCAACGCTTTTCGACGGGAAGGATTTCTATGCCTGGTCCTTCGAGTTTGAACTGATGATGGAGGGCGCACAAATTCTTGGATTCTTCGACGGGTCCCTGCCATATCCAGTACATGGGACACAGTACGACAAGCAGCAATATACGTATCAGTCGCTGATGGCGTATACGATACTTCTTCGAAACTTGACGCCAAACGAGCAACAGAACATTCGCTCTTATCGAGGATACGGCAACTCCGCCGAGTTGGCATACAACCATCTGAAGAACCTGTATCAAGCAACAGACAGCGTTAACCAAAGTCGTCTCATGGCGCAATTGACAACAGTGGAAATGAAACCCGGCGAAAAAGGAATGGCTTATATTAGCCGTTGTCGCGGACTGCGTGACAGACTCCTTCGATGCGGAGGGTCAATCTCGGAAGAAGCATTTGTAACAGTCATCATCGCCGGCCTTGGTCCTCATTGGCGCTCCACTCGAGCACTTCTTCGAGCTCACGGGAAAATCTCCGAAGCATCACTCTGCGCCGAAATTCACGCTGAACAGCAAGACATGGACCTGCACGAAGAACGACATAAGAAGAAAGCATTAGCACCGGAGTTCGCCTTTCATACTCAATGACGCTACAACAACAACCGACAAAACAACAGACAAGTACAACAATACGTCCCACCGTTTTGTCACCTTTGCAAGACGTCCGGCCATCCGCGCTCACACTGCCCGAATCAGCAGCAGTCAACAACACCGCAACGTCAACTTCGGCCGTCAAGCAGTCAAGTAACCTCTACGGAGGTGCATCCCAACAGTCAAGTGCAGCCTTCAACATCTTCATCGCAATCTGCACAGGGAACAAGAAACATCGTCAGCTGCATGACAAGGACGAGGGATTCCTGCATCACCGGATCACCACCCTACTACTCACCAGAAGATCAACTCGATGAAAGGACTCCCCGCCGCAACTCACTGGAGCCCAATCCAACGTATGCAGCTATTGCCCAAAGCGAACCGTCCGGACAAGACACCTGGTTCTTGGACAGTTGCTGCGGACAACACATGTGTTCTTCAAGTCGCTTCGTTCAACAAGAACATCAACTTCAACGCGAAGTCGTCATCACCGTGGCCAACAATCAAAACCTGCACACACGACGACAAGGCGTAGTACAACTTCAATCCAGAGAGACTAACGTCATCTTGCAAATGTCTAAAGTGTTGATTGCAGAAGGACTTGGTTACAACTTACTAAGCGTCAGCCAACTGATGGCGAAGGGGATCCATCTTGAAGCAGACAGCACCACACAGGAGTTCAAGCTCTTCCACGGTCGAGGAGGGCTCTACATCGGCAGAGCACTATTGAAGAACAACGTCTTCGTCCTCGACTTCGTACCAGATCAAGGAACGGCCGATAGCGACGCCATCGTCAACTTCGCCCCCTGGACGCACCCACCGGACCTCAACCCCGACTTCAGCCCCGGAGGGTTCTGGTATTCACATACCATACCTGAAGCAGAGAGAACACGAGCATTAGCAACAATCCGACAAGAAGAAACAACATCAACAGCAGCAGAGACAACATCGACAACACCAACAACACTTACAACACCAATCGCGAGCTCTTCGACGGCATCGCCACACATCGACAACACTCCACCGACTCCTGCGCAGCAGCTAGCTCCCACTCCTCGAGAAGTTCACAAAAGCACCAACTTCACCGCCGCCTTTTACTCCAACTCCGACCTGTATAGGCGCTCACCCGGACATCGTGCAAGTGAGTCTCTGTGGCACGAACGACTAGGACATCCAAGCAACACCACGTTAAACAACACAATCAAGTCAGCAGTGCTCGACAAAGACTCCCTCCTTTTACCCGACGGCAGAGAACTCCAACGAGTCCGCGGAACTTGCTTTACCTGTCCCAAAGCCGACTTACCGCATCAACCGTTCGCCTCTCACCACAATCCAAGTGCGCCAGCTTATACACCACTCGAGAAAGTATACAGCGACATTCTGTATACTCGCGAACAAGGACAAGGTGCATATAATTACGTAATCACCTTCATCGACGCCGCTACCCATTACGTCTGGCATCTTAATCTTCCAAGTCGCGACATGGCCTTCGAAGCCTTCGTCGCCTGGCTACCAGTGGCAGAACGAGAATCGGGCGCAAAGCTAAAAAGCTTCCAGTCTGATGGAGGAGGAGAATATCAGTCCCAGAGGTTCAGGCAGTACCTCGCAACACGAGGCATCAAGCGACTCATTTCGCTTCCCTACGCTCATCAACAACAAGGCGTGGCAGAACGGATGAACAGAACTCTCCAGAACACCATGCGCAAATTGCTGCGTGGCATGCGACTGCCCAATCACCAGTGGCCTGAGGCAATGGACCACGCTGTTATGCTGCACAACTTGCTTTCGTCGTCGTCACTTCCGAACAACGCATCACCACACCTGCTGTGGACAGGAAAATTGGGCAATACAAAAATGTTACGAGTCTTCGGGTGCATGGTACAGTATCGCCCACACACTGCAAGAGCCGGAAGGTTTTCTCAACGCGCACAGTGGGGACTGCATCTGGGCATCGAAAAACATTACAACGCATGGAAGATTTTTTACGTCCACTCAAAAGAAACAGTGGCAGCACGTGATGTCATCTTCTACGAGCGACTCACACTTCAAACGTACCTGGACAACCTGGCAGCAAACCGAGACCTCACGGGCGGCTTCCGTCGCAACCGAGCCTTTGCTTCAGCAGCAGACGAAGCTGACTGGGACGAGCAAAATGTGGACAATGCATCCGAAGAAGCAGGACCACTCCCATACTGCTGCGTGCCTATCCCAATGGACGACGAAAATCCTCGCGAAAGCGTCAACGCCGAAACCTATTTCAACTTCGCCGACACCGGTTACGTTACACCTCAACCGGTCGACACCAACATCTCCGAACGCATAGGACCAAACTTCTTACCAGATCCCGAAGCTGGAGACAAAGCAGTTTATCCAGAGGACACAAATCTTCCCCGCTACACATAGAGTGGCCTGCAGATACTGGGACTTGTCACCGCCGTCCACGGAGCGGAACCACCTAAGGAGCCTGCGACAATTCAGCAGGCTCTGGGGGGGGAACACAGGGAAAAATGGCGTGAAGCCATGGACAAAGAGCTGAAGGCGCTGCAGGAGCGCAACACCTGGAAAGTCGTGCCCATCGAAGTGGCACGCAACAAAACTGTCCTCACGGGAAAATGGGTTTTCCGCGTGAAAACAAAAGCTGACGGAACAATCGACAAGTTCAAAGCACGCTGGGTCGTGCGGGGCTTTGACCAAGAGCAAGGGCGAGATTTCACGGAGACATTCGCCCCAGTAAGCCGACATACCTCACTACGGATCCTTCTCGCAATCGCCGCCATGAACCGAAAGAAGCTTCGACAAATCGATGTCGCCAACGCCTTCCTCTACGCCCCCGTCGATGCTGAGATTTTCGTCGAACTCCCACACGGATCCAACGCAGGCCCCAACCAAATTTGTCAACTGGAGAAGTCACTATACGGGATTAAGCAAGCCCCGAGATTATGGCAACAACACCTTCACGCCCGCCTCATTCACATCGGTTTTCTCCAGCTACCACACGACCAAGGGATGTATCGACTGGCGAAAGACACCGACTACATCCTACTCATCGTCTACGTCGATGATCTTCTCTACATAGGTTCTACCGACGCGGTAACAACGTGGTTTGAAGGGGAGCTGCAGGGAGACCTAACCCTCACCGTCGCAACCACCGTGACACAGTACCTAGGACTGAACATCGAAGACGGCGACAATGCCATCTACCTCAGCGCTGCAAAATACTCCTACACTATTGCTAAACGCTTCAGACTCACCCCAACCACCATCTCCACACCATACCGCTACACCGACGGAAATCGGAAGACCTCCGCCCTACTCAAACCTGCTGGCGTCCGCGACTACCAAAGGAAGCTAGGCTGCCTGCTCTTCGCAGCCGTCACCTGCCGACCGGATCTATCCTACTCAGCTAGCCAACTCGCTACCTACCTCAAGAAGCCTGAAGCAGATCACATGCTCGAACTCGATCGAGCGCTTCACTACCTCGTCAGTACTCCGACAATCGGACTCACCTACCACAAAACCAACACTGCAGCTCCTAAACTAATTGGCTACGTCGACGCCGATCACGCTGGAGATTCAGACAACAGACGGTCTCGAACCGGCTATGTCTACAGACTCGAACCTATCGGGCCTATCTCTTGGCAGTCGAACAAGCAAGAGCTAATTGCTCTCTTGTCAGCAGAAGCAGAATATATCGCACTCTGCTCAGCAACCAAGGAAGGGCTATATCTTCGCGAACTACTGGAAGAAGCAAAATTGGCCCAGTTACCCAATTTCTCTCTCTTCTGCGACAACCAATCGGCCATTCGCATAGCAAACAAAAACGGGTTCGCGAATCGAACGAAGCACATCGCCCTTCGGTACTTCTTCGTGAAAGACGAGATCGAAAAGGGAAGACTCGAACTATCCTACTGTCCCACATCCGAGATGGCAGCCGACTACTTGACCAAGAAACTCGGAAAACAGAAGTTCGAGTACTGCATGCTGCTGACTGGACAAGGACACGCCATCAGCAACGATCCTCCAGAAGCGAAGGGGAGTGTTGGAAACAAGTAATTTATAGCGCCTCTATCGTATCGAAGCTGCAACACAAAAAACGGAACTGACTACAGCGAAGAAGCACCCGAGTCAACTGTCGGAGGTTACGCGAAGGCCAAAGGTCTCCGACCTTTGACCTGACGAAATGTACAGTGCGACAGCAAGGACACATAACTGACTCGTTACAGAGCAGTTACCCGAGTCGGCACTGTATCAAACCGCAACAGCCAAAACAGTTAAATTAGAACTCTTTATATTCCCTGTAATCATATAAAAGGCCTGTATCTCTTGCTATTATTTAACTTATCTTGTTCTCACAAACTAGTACAAGGTGGTTCACGTCAACTCTTCATTGAAGACTTCCGCTGTTACAACTCTACATCAATACCCGATCTTAGTCCTGAAAGGTTCCTAAGGGCTTTTCTCAGCCCAACAGTCATCGCTAAACGCAACGCCGACCGCCACCGCAGACCTGTCACTTACCAACCCGACGACCTAGTTTTACTCGACACCTAAAACCTCCGTCTGCCCTTCACCCCGAAACTCCGCCCCCGATATTGCGGGCCATTTCGCATCAGCCACATGATCACACCCGTCACCGCCCACCTCCTCCTCCCTGTTGACTGGTACGTCAGTCCGTCCTTCCACGTCAGCCTGCTTCGGCCTTACGTACCATCGACCAGCCAACAGCCCCGCAACCGCCCAGCCAGCATGACACGACCGCCGACAGAACCAATCATCACGCCCGAAAAGATTATGAGCCACTGAGTTCGTGACCCACGGGGAGCTCGAAGGATCGAATTTCTGATCCGGTGGAAAGACCGTACGCCCACTGAAGACAAATGGGTTCCCCTGGACAGAGTTGAAAACCACCCCGTCCTCACCGAGTATCTGCGCAGCCGAAATTTCCGGGATGTACACGCGCTTTCGTAAGGAGGGGGGTTAGTGTAAGGAAAAATCCTTTTCCTTACTTCGCGTCCCTACTCAGCGCGTACACCACTGTTTCCCGCCAACTGCACCCAACAATAATCCGTTACCACTCGCGACATTCGCCTCTACACTATCCCCGCCACTGTTCACGACGCGACCCAACCTCACGGTTCGGTTGGTAACCTGCGCTCCGGACCTCCGCCTCGACAATTCCCAACCTCGGCGCTAGGCCCGTCGCGCACCCCATTTTTCACACATTACTGTTACCACTCTAGTTTTGCTATATATTCTTCTCATTCCTTAGCTAATTGTACTATTGCTTCGATAGTGCAATCCTCGCTCGCTCACTCAATTGCACTCATAACAGCGGCCCAGCATTTCACAGTCCCTTCGGATTTCGTCACGTACTTAGGATTGGATTCTGTCAGTCAGTTTAGACTTAGTCAGATCAGCATAGGCCACACTGTCTCATAACGCCGTTCTGTCGTTTTTGGGTCTCGGAGCTTAATCTACTGTAATCCGTCAAGGGAATAGTGTTCGATTGACGGCTGACTCTGTTCCCCGGTCTGTTCTGGACTGGGTTGGGTTCCCGTGTGTGCCCCGGCCTGGGTGACATCGCCGAGGGCATGGGCCCTGTCCGGGTCCAGGCCCTTGGGACTGTGGAGTAGAACCCTCGGCCCGTAGAGTGGGTGACGACTGGCTCGGTTCGCCGGTCTGATCTGGATTGGCGCCGAGCCGACGCACCCACCCAAACCTTCACTAGTTAGCGCGGAATCTCCTCGAGTTGTGCGGAATCTTTTTCCGGTTTCGGCAGGGGAGAAGTGGGATGAAACACATTCCCACAGTCGTACTGTAATTGAAGGGGGAAGGAAGTGGGGGAAATGGCTGGAGGGGGAAGGGGTGGGGGGAGGAGGGTGAAGGGGAAGCTTTGAAAAGGCGGCTGCGCGTCGGGAATTGGTTAAGATCCAGGGGGGGGGGAGGAGAGGGGGACGTCATCCTCACCACTTTTAGAGAGTGACCCTTGAGTCACGCAAAGTTCACCTCGTCGTAAGCCAATAGGGATAGGTGAGCAGGGGGCGCAACATCGAGAGATAGGCGACCCAGCGTTTTGTGACATCTGCTTATAAGGTATGTGTGGAGAAGAAAAGGTGAGTAGGGGAAGACAAGACGAAGCGAGAAGGGACGTCCCCCCTTCAAAGCCCTCTCCCACTCACCCCCTCCCCCCACCCCCACCCCCACCCCCCTTACTCTGTCCCCTTTTCCCCTTGCTTCGGTTTCTTGACCAACCTCGACACGACGATTCGCTACTCACTTTCTTTACCTTACTCAACCAGCCGCAGCGCTAGCGGGGTGGCCGCCTTGCGATGCGAGCGGCTTGTAGGCGAGGCGTTTCGCTGCCGTGCTGCTGTTTCGTTACTGTAAACCAGCAGGGTGGGTGACGTGGCTTCCGCTGCGTGTACGCGGCTTGCTATGCTCGCCGATCGTACGGACGTTGAGCAAAAGGGTGATAGGGCCCGTCCACGTGCAAGGGTCGGCCGTTGTCATCCCTCCTACCTTTACCACTCGGCGGCGGCGGCAGCAATATCTGGTCCTAAATGTGTTTGGGAGAGATGGAACCTTCTAGAAGGTTTCGACTAGAGCGGCAAAACAGAGCCAGGAGCGGCACACGTGCAAGGCAGACAGCGACGCTCCTGCCTTGCACCGTGCTTCTTGTCTTGCCGCCTAGTTCCCCCTTATTTTACATCACCTCATTGTCGACTCATTTAGTCTCAAACCCGAACGCTTCCGACAGTGCTTTCGGTCCGCACATGCTCTCCGCAGTGGGCGCTATTCCGAATAGAGTCTTTTCTGTCCATCCGGTCACCACCCGTCCTGTTTCCCGTCACCAATCGCCTGCCGGTCGTCACTCCTCATCCAGTCACCAAATACTTGAACTTCACCCCTCATCCGCCGCACGACTCGCCAAACAGACAAGCGTCATTCACGCCTCTTCGCGCCGCGTTCACCTGTCATTCCCGCCTCTCCCGCCAGGCGCTGAATCCCTTTACGCCGGAAGCCCTTACTTTCCGCCCTTTCCGCCGGTTTTCGCACCCTCATGGCGGCGCTGTTTGGGTCGTTCCCTACCAGCCAGTGTCAGTGGATGAACGACCTGACGGATTCCGTCATCGTTCACGTTGACGGTGACGGGCGTTCCACACTACTTGAGAATATGCTGGCCGAGCAGCATGGTTCCGCGTGTCAGGATTCCGAGAGGTAAGTGTAATCGCGCCTACAATTCACACTCCGCAGCGGTGCCATTTCGTGACTCCTCGCCGTGATTGGGCCGTCGTTGCTCACTCAACGGGTATTCGTTTCTCTCCTTCTCTCCCGTTTCCCCTTCCCCCCTGTGCAGGACGTTTACTCGTGCCCCGGACGAGGAGCCCGCGTCGCATTGCAAGGACTCGTCGCACGGCAGTCGCAAGGACGACGAATATCGCACTGGCGGCGCTGCCTCCCACAAACGGCAAGTCCTTTCGCTTGTCTCGCTTCTCTTCCTTACGTCTTTACCGTGACCTCATTGGTCCTGAAGCAATGTTGCCACGTTAGTGGCCGATCATTATTGTTTTCCATGCGTGTCCAGTAAACAAACTAACTTGCATGCTCATATTTTCCTATGCTTCCGTCGTTTCCCATCTCACATCTCCGCCTCACGACTTCTCCTCTCCTGGCGCATTCCCCCTCTCCTCACACCCTCCCCGGCGTCCCGCGCGTGTGTGGCCAGGCAACGAGAGGAGCCGAGCGAGACGAGCAGCAGCAAGGCCAATCGGGAGAAGATTCGCCGCGACCGACTCAACGACAGGTGCGACGCTGGTGGTGGCTCACTCAGCACGGTGCGGCGTGCTGCTCTCGATACTCATACTCCATCACCCTTTCCCAGCGCTTGTTTTTTGGGCACCTTATAGTTCCTTTCCTTGCAGCTCTGCCCTTCCCTCCCTTTTCCCCTCATCCCGTTCTTTGTGCCCCCGCGCCCTCTCTTGTCTGCGCCTGCTATCCACCCCTCCTTCCACCCTTCCGCCAAACCCGCCTGTTTCTCTCCCCCCTACCACAGGTTCGAAGAGTTGGCGCGGGCGCTGGCGTGGAGCGAGCTGGCGCGCGCGGACAGGGGGAGCATTCTGGTGGACGCGGTGCGCGTGCTGACGCAGCTGCGGGCGGAGACGAGCCGGCTGAGGGGCTCCGCGGAGCACATGAGGGAGCACATGAGGGAGCACATGAGGGAGCAGATCCAAGAGCTCAAGGTGAGGAGGGGGGTGA
The DNA here is from genome assembly GCA_947471745.1 of Closterium sp. Naga37s-1. Taxonomy (NCBI): domain Eukaryota; kingdom Viridiplantae; phylum Streptophyta; class Zygnematophyceae; order Desmidiales; family Closteriaceae; genus Closterium; species Closterium sp. Naga37s-1. The sequence continues at coordinate 2,775,302 of CANJKZ010000812.1, forward strand.
GGAGGGGGGAACTAAGGGGGAAAGGGGAGTCTGAGGGGAGACGGCGCAGCTGAGGGGCTCCGCGGAGCACATGAGGGAGCACATCCGCGAGCTCAAGGTGAGGAGGGGGGTGGGGAGGGGGGTGGAGGGGGAGGGTGTTGGGGAAGTGGAGAGGGGTGGTGAAGGGGTGGCAAGGCAAGAGAGGGAGGTGTGCTGTGGGCGATAGGAGGGAGGAATAGAGCATGGAAGCAGGAAGGGCTGTCGTTCGTATCAAGTCTCGTGCCACGCTTGTGCCATTGTCTGTGATTCTGCCTGTGCTCTTTTCCCTGGGGGGTCCTATACACATTGCCCGTGCATACAGTCAAAAGTCACCCCTTGCCCATACGCAACAACGCATTGCCCTGCTGCCCCTGTGCATTTCTCCCTGTGCACAGGCGGAGACGAGTGAGCTGCGGGAGGAGAGGGCTCGCCTGCCTTTTGAGTCGATTCTAAGTCACCCCTTTCCTGTGCCATACACGCTGCCCGTCTGTGCACAGGCGGAGAAGAGTGAGCTGAGGGAGGAGAGGGCGCGCCTGCTGGCCAACAAGCAGCAGCTGGAAGACGAGGTCCACCGCATGGCAGCATCTGGCGCCACCCAATCCACCGCCGCCACGTCAGCATCAGTATCGATGGTTTCTTCAGCTGCCCGGCAGGCAGCCGCTACTCCTCCTCCTCTTGGGTTTGCTCCTCCTGGTTCTCCTCGTGCTGTGCCCATGATGCTGCATCCAGTGTGTGAGCCGGGCAAGCTGGGCCCAATGGGTGCTCACATGGGCCTGATGTCTTAAGATAGGCTAGGAGACAAGTGTCGAGAGTAATGTTTGAGTAAGGAGGGACAAGGAGATACAAATGTCGACCTAAAGTGTTGTACCCTTTAGAGGGCAACTCACAGTAGCCTATCTAACAATATATAGAATATATAAACATTTGACACACCCCCATAGGCTAAGTGAGGGGCATCAAAACAACCAACGGAAACAAGGGGTCACAAGACCAGTCAAGAACAAGCATAAAAAACAAAGCTCAGGGTGGCGCTCAGAGTCACCACACACTCCGAGCACAAGCAAGTGGCCACAAGGCCAGTTCAAGAGTTTACTAGTATATATAGAAGCACAACAAGTAGAGCAAACAGCAAGTCTACAGCAACCGAGGGCCTACCTCAACAAGCCCCAACTGCACACAGAACCTGTGGTGGTCACCAGGCGCCAAGGCCTTGGTGAAGACGTCGGCAGTGTTGGCCTGTGAGGCCACAAAGTCCAAACGTGCCTGACCGCGTCGCTGCAACTCTCGCAGGAGGAAGTACCTCACGTCAATATGCTTCACTCTGCTCTCCAGTCGAGGCTCTCGACACAGGAGGATCATGGCCTTGTTGTCAGCGTACAAGGTCGGTGCAGAGCGAGGCCGCTCACCAAGGTCGGCGAGCAAGAAGGTCAACCAGCGAAGCTCCTGTGCCGCCATGGCACCAGCGTAGATCTCTGCCTCTGCACAGGAAGTAGCCACAGACGACGACCGTGTAGACCTCCACGACACAGCACCAGCTCCCAGACTGAAGCAGTAACCCTGAGTCGAACGCTGAGTCTCCACGTCGTCAGCGTAGGAAGAGTCGCAGTGACCAGTCAACGCCACTGGCTGAGTCCCTCCAAGCACAAGCCCCATGCCTGATGTAGTCGCCAGGTACTTCGCCACCCTCACAGCAGCTGTCCAGTGGACAGGGCGGTGTCTCCCAGTCGCAACAAAGCGAGAAAGGATGCTGAGTGGAAAGGCGAGGTCCGGTCGAGTACAAGTCATCAGGTACATGAGGCAGCCCACCAGCTCTGCGTAGGGTCCACTGGACTCAAAGGGCTCGTCAGGAAAGGGGCCCGTGAGTCTGTGGTCAACAGCAAGAGGAGTGGGCTGTGTGGTGGAGAACTGGAAGTCGAACCGCCGAAGGATCTGCTGCACCATGTGTGACTGCGTCAGTGTGATGGTGCGAGCGGCTCTGTCCCGGGTGATCTGCAGGCCAAGGTAGCGCTGCAGCTCACCCAGGTCAGTGCACTTGTGTCTCTTCTGCAGTTCGGACTTCACCTGAGCCAGGGCTGCCCTGTCTGCTGTAGCAAACACCAAGTCGTCGACATAGACAAGGATAAAGAAAGGAGTAGAACCCGCTCGAACAAACAGCGACGGGTCGGCGGAGGACGGGCTGAACCCAAGGTCACGAAGCGTGGAGCGAAGAGTGTCGTGCCACTCACGGGGCGACTGGCGGAGACCGTAGACTGGTCGCCTCAGGCTCCACTGGGTCCCAGGTGGGAAGGTGTCAGTGAAGCCAGGAGGACGGCGCAGCCAGATCTCCTCGTGTAGTCGGCCCTGGAGGAACGCAGTGGAGAAGTCGAGGGAGTGCAGCTCGTAGTCTCGCTGCGCTGCTATGTGGAGTAACACCCGAAGAGTAGTCATCTTCGGGGTCGGGGCGAAGGTCTGGAAGAAGTCAACTCCCTCACGCTGACTGAAGCCCCTAGCCACGTAGCGCGCCTTGAACACCGGCGGTGCTCCAGGCGGCCGCTTCACCTTGAAGAGCCACATGCCATCGACTACGTTCGCCCTGGGAGGGGGAACTGCGTCGACGTAGGTGCCTGTGGATCTCCAAGACGCCAACTCTGAGTCCATAGCCGCTTTCCACTGAGAGGCCCACGCCCCTGACACTGCCTCGCGGTAAGTGCGAGGAGTCGGTATGTCAAGGGCGTCGGGGTCTCCCTCAGGGGAGAGCAGCATGGCACACACAGAGGGAGAAGCGGCTGCCCAGTACTCCAGCTCAGACTCTCTGTCCTCTAGGACGTCACAGCCAAGGGCAAACCCACCCCCGACGGACAGAGGACGGTAGGGAGGAGCTGGCACCACACGGGTGGCGTAGTCAAGGTGGCTGGCGGCAGCAAACTCAGCGACAGCGGCAGTAAGAGCCGAGGCAGACGACGGAGGGAAACGAGAGTCGGTGACAAGAGTGGCGAGGACACGTGCGGCAACAGGACGAACAACGCGGTAGTAGTCAGAGATAGGAGTGGGGAGGGCTGGTAGGGAGGACGGAGGAGGAGACGGGAGAACGGACACAGGAGAAGGAGAACGACGACGAGACGAACAAAGGAGGGCAGTGTGGAGGTCAGTAACAGGGGACGAGTGACGAGCACGCGGAGGACAACGAGTGATCAGGTCGCGACGGACAGAGGGAGGAGGAGAAGACCAGACCGCCGGACGGTCGTCAGGAGGAGGCAACGGAGGAACAAACACAGGAGGAGACTGGGAGCGGACAGGAGGAGAGGAGGAAAGGCCAAGGGCCCGCAGGCCACTCACAGGTGGGAACAACCGCCGCTCCAGAGGAAGCTGCGGTGGCGGCTGCGGCCGCTGCTGCTGCGGCTGCGGCTGCTGCTGCTGCGGCTGCGGCGGCGGCTGCGGCTGCTGCTGCTGCTGCTGCTGCTGCTGCTGCTGCCGCTGCTGCTCCAGAAGGTCCAGCACCCGCAGCTCCTGCCGCTCCCTCTCCAACCACTCCTGCTCCTCACGCTCACGCCGACGGGCAGCCTGGAGACGCGTGTCGTGGCGGTGGGGAGGCGGAGTGGACTCCGCAGAACCAGGGTCTCCAGCGTCAGTCCCCTCAGACTCAGCACCCCCAGAACCAGCACCGCCAGTGCCAGGACCTCCAACTCCAGCACCCCCAGAACTAGCACCGCCAGTGCCAGCACCCCCAACTCCAGCACCCCCAGAACCAGCACCTCCAGTGCCGGCACCTCCTGCTCCAGCACCCCCAGAGCTAGCGCCACCTGCGCCAGCACCTCCAGCTCCAGCACCCCCAGAGCTAGCGTCACGTGCGCCAGCACCTCCAGCTCCAGTACCCCGCGACCGAGCACCCCCAGACCAAGCACCGCCAGCGGCTGCACCTCCAGCTCCAACACCAACCGAGTCCAAAGTAACCTGTCGCGGAAGTGCCGAAGGCTGCTGAGGGGACTGTGAGGAGGACTGCGGGGAGGGAGACGCTACCTGACGCGCGACCGAGGGTAGAGGGGTAGCGTGGGACACACCAGACGGGGCAGGACCTGGGGGGGGCGGGGGTACCGGAGGAGCGGGAGCAGGAGGAGGAGAGGGTGCGAGGAAGAGAGGGGGAGGGGGTACCGGGAGACCTCGACAGGGGTACCGGGTGTAGTAGGACACGGACTCGTCAAACCGGACGTCACGGGAGTCTAGGAACTGGTGGAGGGGAGGGTGGTAAAAGGACCAGTCAGCAGAGTCCACTGGGAAACCAAGGAAGACACATGGGACGGCGCGTGCCGAGAGCTTGTCCGCGGAGGTGTCGCGAACAAGTGCAAGGCAGCCCCAGACTCGAAAGGCCGACCCAACACCAGGGGATCCAGTCCAAAGACTGGTCGGTGAAGCCTCGGGCCGCGAGACACGCGGCTGGAGGTTCAGCTGGTGTGCGGCGTAGCGAACCGCGTGGGGCCACAGAAAATGGGGCGCACGGGCATGAATCATGGACGTGCGGGCGATGTCCATGACCAAGCCTATGCAGCGCTCAGCAACCCCATTCTGCTGTGGGGACTCTGGCAGCGTCCAGGACTGGGTGATGCCCTGTTCGCCGCAGAATCCGCCGAGAATGCCGGAGCGAAACTCGCCCCCACGGTCGGAGTGAAGACAACTGACTCGACGACCACGAGTGCCCTCAGTGGCTAGAAGCCACCTGATCAGCGTAGCAGTCACCTCGGACTTCTTCGCAAGAGGGAACACTGTGGTGTACCTGGAGAAGTCGTCGACGACCACCAGAAAGTAACGCTCCCTCCCAGACCCCTGCGTCGGGGCAGGGCCCCAGACGTCCAAGTGGAGAGTCTCGAAGGGAGCGGTGGCCGGACGAAGGGAGGAGGAGTGGGGAGTGGCGCGTAAGCGACCGGCGACGCACGGAGAGCAAGGAGGGGCAAGCGAGAGAGGGAGCGACGGGAAGGTGCGTGGGAGACCTGTGACTAGTCCCTGACTGAGCATGCCACGAAGGCGAGGGATCGACGGGTGGCCAAGACGGTGGTGCCACAGGACGGTGCAGTGGGCGAGAGAGCGACAGGAGCAAGACGCAGCGACTGGACTGGACACAGCGACCGGACTGGACACGACTACCTGGCTAGACACAGCAACTGGACTGGGGACCTGAGCCGGAGGGGACGCAACAACCTGAGGGGAGGACGCGACCGGGGAGCGCTCGGTGTGGAGAACGTAGAGACCGGAGCGGGGCTCCCTGGTGAACGTGGCCAGAACAGCACCTGTGGTAGCGTCAGTACAGACTGCAGTCCGCCCCCCCCCCACAAAGGTAACGGTGATCCCCCTGTCCTGGAGGTATCCAACACCCACCAAGTTCCGAGTGAACGAGGGGATGTGGAGGCCGCGCAAGACACCAGAGGGGACCACAGGGCACGGGAGGGTGGTGGAGCTGCGCGCAACGGCTGGTCCTGAAGAAGGATCAGCCAAAGCTACCGGAACCGGAGCAAGAAGTGGTGTGAGGGTCGTGTGGTCGCGGAAGAAACACTGCGACGCGCCAGAGTCCAGCGTGAATGACAGAGACGCCTTAGCCGGAGGCGTGTCAGGTCCGGAGGCTACACAAGCACCTAGAGCAGAAACACAAGCACCTAGACTAGAGAGGCACAGGTCTACACTAACAGGAGGCAAGCATCCTAGACTACGAACACGCGAGCACACAAATCCATCAGCACTATAGTCAACATCAGCATACAAAGCATACTGACGAGCATCGTCCATAGACAGTTCAAATACAGGAATCTTACGGGCTAGCAGGCGAGCCCAGCGCGGGGTGGTCGCCTCAGGACCCCAGCGTGCACGGTAGAGGTCGTCGAGGCGGCGGAAGCACCGCGCTGCAGAGTGGTCGTCGCGGCCGCAGACACAGGGACTGCCAGGTCCGGTGACGCACCAGTGGTCGCAGGGGCCGGTGTCGCGCCGCGGGGGGCGAGGGGCCCAGCTGGTAGTGCTGCTGCTGCGGCCAGTGCTCCCGGGTCCTCCAGGTCCCCACTGTGGCGGAGGGCCCCAGTGCTGCTGCGGACCCCACTGCAGTGGGGGTCCCCACGTCTGAAACTGCTGTGGTGCCTGCCACTGCTGCTGTCCCTGGTGCAGCTGCTGTCTCTGCTGTGGCTGCTGCTGCTGTGGCTGCTGCTGCTGGGGCCCCGCACCACCGCTGGTCGAACCTCCTCCAGCAGGTGGGTCAGCACCTCCTCCAGAGCTCCCTCCGCCTGGGGCAACACCGCCACCACTGCCGCCCCCAGGGCCGCCTCCACCACCGCCACCTCCTCCACCGCCGCCACCCCCCTTCCCCCCTTTCTTGCCCCCCTTGCCCCGTTTCTGCCTGTCAGCGGCAGAAACAGCTGCAGTGTCCTCAGAAACCGACACAGCAGCAGAGGCACGTGTAGCAGTGAAGGTAGGAAGCTGGGGGACAGCACACCCCTCAAACAAACGAGGGGCAACTGCGTCAGTGGCTGAGGCAACAGAGAGGAGGTTACTCTCGATCTTCCCGAGAGTGGTCTCGAGAAGATCAATCGTAAGCTCACTGGGGTGATGCTGGAGAAGTGCGTCACGGGCAGTGGAGAGGCGGTCAGGGAGACGAGTGACTACCCAGTGGACTGTGAGCCAAATAGGAGGAGGAGCAACAAGAAGCTGAGCCTCAGTGCAAGCTGCTCGGTAGCTAGCGACAAGGGAGCGCAAGTGTGTGGCTAGGTCAGAGACAGTCGCAAAAGAGCCGAGGTCGGGAAACACGAACGGCATGAGGATGCGGCTGAGGGAGGCAGAGGAAGGGGTGGAATAGCGTGCAGAAATAGCATCATACACCTCCTTCGCAGTCTCTACCAGGTCGAAGTGAGCGGCCTCAGTCGGTGGAAGGAGCTCGGTCAGCGCGAGTGCAGCCGCAGCGTCACGGGAGTCCCAAACGTCCCGCGCCAAGACGAGACGAGCGTAGTCCGCCTGTGCCTCCGGAGTCGGGGGGGGCACGGCAGGGAGGGGCTCGGGACGCGGTGGTGCCTGGAGGGCGCCGGACGCGTGGGCGTACAGGGTGGCGCCGTCCTGGCGCTGACTGGTGAGATAGCGCTGAGTCTGGCGGAGCCAGGTGCCGAACTCTATCGGGCGCCCCTCTGCATCGAAACGAAGGCGGCGGGAGGAGTCCATATTGGACGCTAGGCTAGGAACAGCTGGAGCACGGAGCAAACGGAGCTAGGAGCGAGGAGCGCCAGGTGGGACTAGGCGAGGTACTGCTGGAGCACGGAGGAAAACTGAGCTAGGAACGCCAGTCTAGTAACGAACGGAGCTGGGAGTTAGCTGACCTAGGAGCACACGGCTGGAGGAGGCAGGGCTAACGAGCCGATCGAGGAGCCAGAGGGTCGTTCGAGGGGCTGGCGGAGCGAGGAGAGACCTAGCTAACAACGAACGTCAGGACTAGCCTAAACAGCTAAGCGGAGCGGCCTCCAGCCGCGACGGTGCGAAACACTGTGAGTATGAGTGACGCGAGTGTCGAACCAACGGAGGTCGGGTGGTCCTGGGTGGTGTGTGCGCGTGATAAGGGGATGTGAGCGTTTGGAAGGGGCTCTGAGCGGTTGGAAGGGGCTGTGAGCGGTTGGAAGGGGCTGTGAGCGGTTGGAACGGGCTGTGAGCGGTTGGAAGGGGCTGTGAGCGGTTGGAAGGGGCTGTGAGCGGTTGAAAGGGGCTGTGGGCGGGTGGGAGGGGCTAGCTGGCGCCAGCTGCTGGCGGCTAGGTTCCGGTGGCTAGCTGCTGCTGGCGGCTAGCTTCTGCCTAGCCGTGCTGCTGCTGCAGGAGCACGCGCTGCTGCCTAGCCGTGCTGCTGCTGCAATGCACACGTTGCTGCCTAGCCGTGCTGCTGCTGCAATGCACGCGCTGCTGCCTAGCCGTGCTGCTGCTGCAATGCACGCGCTGCTGCCTAGCCGTGCTGCTGCAGCAAAGCACGCGCTGCTGCTGCAATGCGCGTCCTGCAGTGGCGTGCGCGGCTGCCGCTGGCTAACGCGCGCGCTGCTGCGGGCTAAGAACGACTACGCGGGCCCGCGGGGGGGGGGGGGGGAGAGTCCCTTCTGGAGCGCGACGAAACGAGGGGCCAGTGGGGCCCTGTAAACGCGACGAAAAACGAGGCCCGCGGGGGCCCTTAAACGCGACGAAAACGAGGCCCGCGGGGGCCCTTAAACGCGACGAAAACGAGGCCCGCGGGGGCCGTCCTACCCGCGACGAAACGGGGCCTAAGGGACGGGCGCCTCGGGACCGGCTAAGGGAGGGAGCGGAAGCGTGGGAGGGAGTAAAAAAACCTACTCTAATACCATCTTAAGATAGGCTAGGAGACAAGTGTCGAGAGTAATGTTTGAGTAAGGAGGGACAAGGAGATACAAATGTCGACCTAAAGTGTTGTACCCTTTAGAGGGCAACTCACAGTAGCCTATCTAACAATATATAGAATATATAAACATTTGACATGATGCCCTTTCCGTTCATGCCTGGGAGGATGCTTCATCCTCTCTCTCCTCCCCACTCGCACCTTCACCGTCCTCAGCCTCGCACTGTGCAAGGCAAGAACCCCCCCTGCAGGCAACCATCTTGGCACAGGTCACCCTGTTTCAACCCGTCCTGCTACTTCTGCTGCTGCTGGTGATGGTGGTTCAGCCAGTTCAGCTGGCGCCGCTGCCGCTGGTGCTGCTGCTGTTGGTTCACCTGCTGCTGCTGCTGGTGCTGCTGGTTCACCTGCTGCTGCTGCGGCTGCTACTGGTGGTTCAGCAGGTTCAGCTGCTGCTGCGGCTGCACCTGGTCCACAGTACCTGCATTTGCCGGCCATTCCATATGCCATGCCAGGAATGCCGCCCATGGGCATGTGGCAGTGGTTACCACAACCAGATGTTGAGTCGTCGCATGATCAAAAGCTCAGGACGTTGGTGGTATGATTTTTTTCTTGCTTGGCCTGTTTTTTCACATATATATACATATATATGTGTTTTTTTTAGCAAATGAATGCCATGTTCAGTTATTATGGTGGTGGTGGCTATATGGACATGACGGATACAACAGATGAAAGCTACAGTTGTTGCTGTAGTTCCTCGTACGTGCCAGTAAGCGTGCGCGCTTACAGGAATGCAACAGAAGTGGCGAGCAACCCATATTATCCGCATGATAAGCCTCGCCCACATTGAAGGCCCGTTTCTGCCCGCCTGCCAAATCCACAATAGAGATTCTCCAGAGCTCCTGTGTTGTTTTTTCAGCCACAGCTTTTCCGTACTTGATCAACTTGAGGCTTTTCAACGGCTGCTCGCTACTCGAAGCCATTTTGTCGAGCGGGTTGCTCACCACGCCTTGCCTTAGTAGCTGCTCGATTCCTGTTGCTGCGGAAATCCCAAAGGTAGCGCTCTGGGTACCCTTAAGATTTCCGCGCTTTCGACGCGCGGCGCTGGCCGGCTGCCTTTTTTGTTCCCTTTCCCTTCGTTTCTGTTTGATACACGAGGTTATTCGGAGCAGCATTTTAGACGAGATTCTTGCGACCATTGTGGTTCTTGCAACATTGTACGACGGTCACTTGAGAAAAGAAACAGTCTGCTACGAATCAGATCTTAGCAGACGAATGGCTGGGGACGACGGAGCGGAAGCGCGGCAGCAGGCGGAAGGCGGAACGGCGCACAGCCACGGCCATTCGCTCGACGACGGTCATGCCGCGCACAGCCACGGCCATGGGGCGGATTCGCACGCGCACGCTCATTCGCACCACGACGACCATCACCATCACCACCACCACGACCATCCTGCAACGTCAGTGATCCCTTGAATCCATTCTCGTTCTACCGTAATCTAGCGCGTCTTTATGGCCGCCAATCGTTGATCCGTGCATTCCTTATTTTATTCCCTCCCTTTTCTACTCCCTTGCTTGCATTCCCCGTCAACCGCCAGCCTTGCGTGCATTCGTTTGTTTTAGAACCATTTTTCCGTTTTTCCTCCTTTCCTTAACTTAATGATTGCTCTATTTCCTGAGAAACCTCTTGTCCAACCCAGCGGCGACGCGTCAGCACCGTCCGACGAGTTCCGCGGCGCGGACGGGCGCGTGTACCACTCGCACGACGGGCTCGCGCCGCACTCGCACGAGCCGCTCGACAGCGCGGGGAGCTTCGCGCTGCGCGCGCCGCCCTTGCCGAACCGCGACTTGGCGGAGCGCGCGTTTACTGTTGGAATCGGCGGCCCCGTCGGATCAGGGTAGGATGGGGGAGGGGAAAAGGGCGAGGGGGAGGAAGTGGGTGGGTGATCGGCGGGCCTGTCGGATCAGGGTAGGATGGGGGAGGGAGGGGGAAAGGGCGAGGGGTGGGAAGGGGGTGAGAGAGGGGAATCCGAAGGGTTGCATTGTGCACAGGTTGTGTGGGAGAGGGAAGAGGGTGGTGGAAGATGAAGGGAAAGGGGGGGTTTTCGCAGGGGTGTTTTGCATGAGTGGGTCTCGGAGCGCATGTGCTTTGGGATGGTGGGACGAGTGGGGCCTGGGTAAGGTTGGGAAAGGGTAGCCGGGATGAGGGGAAGGGGGGGGGAGGACGAGAAGGAAGGGGAAAGTGGGAGGGAAGTGAGGAGGAAGGGAGATTGGAGAGGGGTAACCCGCCTGCTTGTATGGGTGTGGAAAGGTTGATGTGTATGTGGATGGTTTATGTGTATGTGAAAGGGTGAATGCTCTCATGCCCGCTGCTGCACCCTGCTTCCTTCCTGCACCCACCTTCCGACTCTCATGCAGCAAGACAGCTCTCATGCTGGCTCTGTGCCGCACGCTAAGGGAGCAGCAGTGCAGCCTGGCAGAGGTTACCAACGACATCTTCACATGAACCACCCATTCTGCTCCTATGCTCCCATTCCCCCGTCCACCCACAGAAAGACTGCTCTAATGCTCGCTCTGTGCCACACGCTCAGGGAGCAGTACAGTCTTGCAGCCGTCACCAACGACATCTTCACACCCCCTCCTGCACTCTCCGTCCGCATTCACCCCCATCCTGCAGAAAGACGGCTCTCATGCTGGCCCTGTGTCGCACGCTGAGAGACCAGTACAGCCTGGCAGCAGTCACCAACGACATCTTCACACAAGAGGACGGCGAGTTCCTGATAAAGCACGCCGCCCTCTCGCCGCCCGGCCGCATCCGGGCGGTGGAGACGGGCGGCTGTCCGCACGCCGCCATCCGGGAGGATATCAGCATCAACCTGGGGCCACTGGAGGAGCTTTCCACTGAGTTTAAGGCGGACATGCTGCTGTGCGAGTCAGGGGGGGGTGAGTGGTGGCACTGTGGCATGAAGGGGTCTAATCTCATGTCATGCCGCCATGCCGCCATGCCGCCATGCCGCCATGCGCTGATGGTATGAGCGTCAGCACGGTTCATATCCGACATGCTGTTGTGCGAATCAGGAGGAGGTGAGTGGAATGACGGATGGAAGGTGAGAGGAAGGGCGTGGCAAGGGAGTGTTGAGACTGGAAGGGAGGAGTGCTGAGTGTGTGGAGGCATGCGAATTGAGGCTTCCTGTATTCTCCTTTGCTCACATCCCCATCTGCACCTCCATCAGCCAAGAGCTAGCAGACCACATCATCTGCATCATTCATGTGTCGGGGGTTGGTGATGAGACCCCATTTGTTTCCTCATCTGTCTCCCCATCTGGCTCCTATCCCCTGTCCCCCATCCCGTTCCCTGCAGACAACCTAGCGGCCAATTTCAGCCGAGAGCTAGCAGACTACATCATCTATATTATCGACGTGTCGGGCGGCGATAAGATCCCGAGGAAGGGCGGCCCGGGGATTACACAGGCGGACCTACTGGTGAGAGGAAAGGGGTGTGTGAAAAACACCTTTCTCATGTATGGTGTCTCTCAATTGTTTTCCCTGCCTTACCTTCCTCAAAACGTTTCCCTGCCTTACCTTCCTGAAAACGTTTCCCTGCCTTACCTTCCTCAAAACGTTTCCCTGCCTTACCTTCCTCAAAACGTTCCCTGCAGCCATGGTGACCTGAAAACGCTCAATTCCTAGTCGTAGCTGCACGTTATCTCACCATGGCACCGCGCCATGCCCAATGCCCATCTTTGCCCCCCTAAACCAGCTCCTTAGAATCCACCTGCATGAGCAGATAGTATAAGGACGGAAAGGAGAGATGTTATGCTGGCATACCTGTTGGAAAGAGGAAAGGGGTTGGTTGGAGGGAGGAGGATGGGTGTGAGTACAAGTGTGCTTGCAGGGAAGATGTCGAGGGAAGGGAGTGTGCTCTGGGGTGACTTTTGAGGCGCTTCAAAGGTGGGGGGAAGGAGGATGGAAGTGAGTGCTCATGTGTATGAGCTTAAGTGTGCTTGTAAGGAAGATCTCGAGGAAGAGTGGCCCTGGGGTCACCCAGGCGGACCTGTTGCTGAGGGGTGTAGAAGCATTGAGGCTCTGGGCATGGCCTGGTTGTTCCGTGGGGATATGGAGGTGTGAGCAGGGTGGTGTGTGTTGAGAGAAGGCAGGTGTGGAGGTATTGTAATGGGAGAGAGAAATGGCATTGAACCCCACCCCTCCTCCCCTCTCTCTCCCCCATTCTCCCCACTTCACTTGCCTCCTTACTTCTGTGCTCTCTTCTGCATGCTTTCCGCCATGCTGACGTGGCATCATCAGGTGGTGAACAAGACTGACCTGGCGCCGGCGATCGGTGCTGACCTGGCGGTAATGGAAACGGACGCGCTGCGCATGCGGGATGGGGGACCACTAGTGTTTGCACAGGTGAGGGGAATTGATGGAGGGAGGTGTGCGTGCATGTGGGACGTGTACAGGGACCCTCTTTACAAGGAGGATAGCTGCAGCACGTGTAGCCTGGTGGTCATGCAAACGGGCGCGCTTCGCATCAAAGATGGCGGGCCTCTGGTGTTCGCACGGGTGGGTGGGGGACAGGAGGGGAATGCATGGAGGTGTATGTGTGTGGAAAGGGGGTTGTGTGAGCCTTGCAGTTATGGAAAGAGGCGCGCTTCGCATCAAAGATGGCGGGCCTCTGGTGTTCGCACGGGTGGGTGAATAGGGGATAGTTTGCAAAAGGTAGGTGGATAAAGGGTGTGTGTGTGATGCCAATGTTCTCAAAGAAAGTCAGTGCTTAGGGGCTGGAAAAACCTTCATGTTTTCACGGTCGAGTGGGTGAGGGAGATGTGGATGGAGGGGAGTATATGATTCCGCCCCTCACCTGTGGCGGGAGTGTCTGTTTTCTCCTCTCTAAAGCTTGTGTCTGTCGCTCTGCACTTCGCTTTTAAGGCGCCTCAAAAGTGTGCTGTGTAGGGTGAAGCATCGGGTGGGGCTAATGCCACTATTCCGGGCATAGAAAAAGAGGATCATGTGCTGGCAGCATGGAGTGCTGCTCCTCTTGTGCTCATACCTACATATTATCCTCTCTATGCATGCAGGTGAAGCATGGGGTGGGGGTACCGGCCATAGTGGATCATGTACTCACAGCATGGAGTGCCGCCACAGGCCAGCCCAGGAGGTGAAGGGCAGCGTGCTCCCTGTTACCCTCGCCGTTCATGTCACTGTTACAGTCAGTCATAGTTACACACATGGTAATGGTTAGCCACGGTTAGCCACGGTTAGTAACGGTTGGTAACGGTGCCACTGTACCAGCTATAGTGGACCATGTACTCACAGCATGGAGTGCCGCCACAAGCCATTCCAGGAGGTGAAAAGAGGCATGCTCCCTGTTACCCTCACTGTTACAGTCAGTTGTGTTGGAAACAATTGATCTAAGCGCCTCTGTCGTGTCAAAACACCAAGTCAGAAGCGAAGCAAAACATATCGAAGCATCAGCGAGTCAACCCTCGGAGGTTGAACAACTGCTGGAGGTTACGCGAAAGTCAAAGGTCAGCGACCTTTGACCTGACAAGTACAGCGCGACAGCAAGGACAAACAACTGACTCGCTATTGAGCAGTTGCCCGAGTCGTCACTGTATCGAACCGCAACAGCAATGGCAAAAACGGTTATTGGTTATAACCCTTCATATTCCTTTGTACTCTTATAAAAACTTGTATCTCCCTGCTATTAATCAATCTACTTTGCCCTCACATACCAGCGCAAGGTGGTTCACAATCTTTCTTTAAAACGCTTCCGCTATTACATTGTCCTAGTCGGAATTTAGGGTACATTCCGCTGTGGACACTGTCCCAATCGATGTGTCCCAATCGATTGTGACGCGTACGTACAGCATATGCTGCCAGGTGTCAGAATGCCGGGCCGCCCGTGGTTGTCACCAAATGTATTTATCATTGGGTGACGTGAAACACGGAGCAGTCGCCAGCTAATTGCAACACAGTCCATCATTCGCACGCGGTGCCAAATGTCAACACATGCAGCATGTATCTAGACGACATCTCCCCGGTGGCCACTATCCCCATCAACGCGTACACTGCGTAGTGATTGGTCCAGACGACACACCCGGAATTATTGACAGGGACGCGCACGTCCCCGCCAGCGCGCCTTCCCCCAGCTCCAATGCTCCTTCCCCACAACTCCTCCACCTCCCAACACCTTACGGGTTCATCTTCGTGCACCATCCTTCCTGTTCCAATCTGTTCATTTCTCTCTGCTCCCGCTCCCTAAAGATCTAGATCTAGAAGCACTCTATCCGCCAGCATGGCTCGTAAGCGTAAGGGGCAGGCCCTTAACGACTGCCCCAAGGATCTTGACGACATTCCTTACATCCGCTGGATGAACCAGCAGATCGCCAACGGGCGCCATCCGAAGGGATTATCCGCGCCGCCCGTGCTTGACGGCCAGGGATCCAGTGCACAGTCGCCCAGTGCGGCCCCGTCACGTGTGCGTCGTCAGCCTGCAAGGACGGCTGCAACACACCGGCTTGTCGTGGAGCAAGATGCGTACGATGACGATGATGACGACCCCGAACAAGGCCTCGACACCGACGACGACGAGGAGGAACCGGAAGACGCTGGGATGTCGCCCAGCGACGGCGACGATGAAGATGAGGACGCCGAGGACGACGCGGAGGAGGAAGCGCAACCTGTGTCTGTGACTACGAAACGGAGCGCCGCACGCGCATCTGGGACGAACAAAGGCAAAGGCAAGGCGGCGCCACCCCGGCCACGCCAGGAGCCACGGAAGAAGCGGTCGGCTGCACCAGTCGAGAGGGGCTTATGGTCGGACAAGGAGAGCACCTTATTCGCCGCGGCGAAGTGGTTCATGAAAGAGGAGCTCGAGCCTCTCAAGGGGAAGCAGGGGACGCAATACTGGGTCCGACTACTCGCGCACATCAAGGAGTCGAACCCTGGATGGTGCAGGGGTGTCAACGCGTTGCAGAAGCAGTGGCGTAACTTGACGCTCCTCTGGCGGGAGTACAAGCGTGGCGACGGGGGGTCAGGCCACGGCTCGGTTGAGAAACCACCGTGGTATCCGTACCTGGAGCTGCACAACCAGGACACCGCCGCAGCCGCACCGCATGCGGTGGACGGCGGCGGTGCCACGGACGTCAACGTGCCGGCCGGCATGGAGGTTCCAAGTTCGTCTCAGCCAGGCACGTCAACACCAACCTTTACGGGTGAGTCGTGCTTCTATCACCTCTAGCTTGATATGCGTTTGACTTATCGTAGTTTGAATACGATGAATCCGTTTATTTTATTCGCCAATATGCAGGTTACATCAAACAAGGGTAGTCGGACTAATCGAAACTACTATTTTCCCCGCTCCTCTATCACAGCTCCGCCGCCGCCGACCACCGCAACACCTAGGCGCGCACGGGTGCATGAGACGGCTACCATGCAAGCAGCCAAGCTGGTCTCCGCGACCATCAAGGATTGTCACGGTGACGCGATGACGCGCATTGAGAGCCTCGTCCGTGAATGGATGGCGCAGGACATGCGACTTGCCCGCGAGCGCATGACTGAATCGGCGCCCCCGGACGTGCACCGTGCGCCGCCGGATTTCAGCCCTCCTCCGCCACGCGGGGAGTCCGCACCACCTCCCGAAGCCGCACAGCATGGCGACGATGTTGGCGACGTCAACACCGTCACTCCGGGTGCTGAGGATGTGGAGATATGGGTGCGCGGCGCCGACGATTAGCGTAAGAGTCCTGCAGGGCCTCACCCAGTCTTTTCCGCCTCTCTCTCAGAGCCTGTTGTGTTGGGGGAACACAGGGTTCCCACTTGTGTGTCGCAATGGCACCCCGTGTCCACCAAGAGTCGCGGTTGCGGGGCAGATTGAACCAGGCCATGTTCTTGCGCCTAACGACTGCCATCTCTTCACACAAGTTGTGCAGGATCACACAACACGCGGCTCCTGCGAGAATGCGCCACAACCTGCAGTCGTTGCGCCCGCCGAAGATGCGCCATCTCCCTTTCAAGGCGCCGATGCACCGTTCCACCGCCATGCGTGTGGCGCTTTGGCAGTAGTTGAAGCATTGGGCCCAATCGTCCATTAGGTCCTCTCCGCGCGGTGCATGCAGGGGGGTTAGGCAGTATTCTCGTAGCGGGTAGGCCGCATCCCCAACAATCTGGTATGGGGCTATGTCCCCGTTGTGTAACCTCTCAAGTAGTGCAGACTCTTTGAAAACCCGCATGTCGTGCGCGCTGCCGGGATAGCCGATGAGGTAATCCCATATCCTGCCTCGTGCATCACACGTGATTTGGAGCTGAACGGCGTAGGCCGACTTCCTTGTCCAGTACTCCGCCCTGTGCCCTTCCATCCCTTTCATGTGGATGTGAGTCCCGTCCACAGCCCCCACCACTGCAGGTACACCTTTGATGGCAGCGAATTCACGCGCCATCTCGGGAAGTTCATCGCGTGTGGGAAAGCGCACCCAGGCGGCCTTGAAGACAGAGGGGAACTCGGTGAGGAACACGTCAACAAGCTCGTGGCAGAGTGTCTTGGAGACACCGAACAGGTACGACATGTCGACGAATGAAATCCCACTCGCCAAGTACTTTATTGGGGCTACGCGGCGCCTGGCCAGGCCGCGACGCAACTGCTTTGGGGGCCAGCGCTGGCTCTAAGGGCAGGCGCAGGGGCCGCTACGGGCCGCAAAGGGCAGGCGCAACGCGCGCGTCGGGCAGGTAGGATTTTTTTTTTTTTTTTTTTTTTTTAATTTTAATTTTAGTGGTGGGCCCTTAGGAGAAATTGAACTAGCTCTATACCATGTGAAGAAACAAAGGAATGAATGATTGAACTAGGAAGCAGAAGGGTACAAGTAGAAAACACAAAAGTGTTGTACCCTCTAAGGACTACCCCACTACAGCCTAAACAGACTATAGTAGATATAAGTTTGACAAAGAAGTGACAGAGCGGCTCACACGCGTGCACAGCCGAGGCCTTCAAGTGAGTTTGTCAAATTTGTGTTTCATGTCACGCTGTCTGTAAGAAGCACAACACGATTTACCAAGTTTAAAGTGACCATGTTTATCATTTTTTTGATCTTGTGTTTAGCAGTACTTCGACGTACCCCAGCAACAGAACGACGTAGACTGCGGGGTCTACGTCTCCATGTTCATCAAGGAGCTTGTATTCCGCTGCTTCCAATTCATGGAAGAAGGGATTCCGAAACTCCATTACGGGGGCGCGCACTACAGGCGCGAAATCCGTGCTCTGATGTGCGAGGCCGGCGAAGGTACTCTGTTGGAATCGCTGAAACTGAAGGGGGCCAATATTCCACCACAGAGTGAGCAGCAGCAGGAGGATGAGGGTGAGAGCGACGACGTAGTTGAGGTCGATCTTGAGACCAAGGTTAAAGATCTATCGGCGGAGCAGGCTGTCCAAGCTGCCCAGATCAATAGCCTTTCGGAAGACATGGATAATCTGAAAGACTCAGTTTTCAAGGGTGGGGAGGGAATCGTCAAACTGATGGTGACTGTGTCATCACTGTTTACCGCCTTTCAGCAGCTGGCTGCACATGCAGGGTTCAAGCTACCGATGGCTGCCCTGGAGGGTTTGAACAGGCCTGAAGCCGGCGACTCCACCGCTGTAGTAGTAGCTCCTGGTACAACAAGAGGTGCTCTTCACACCTCTGCTGGTGGTCCATCACTTGCGCGTAGACCACTTTTCGGCCAGATTCCAGGGTTTGTGCAAGCCCAGGGAGCCACATCCGGTGCACAAAGGTCTAGGGCGGGTGACACAGGTCCCGCAGCCGGCGCTTCATCCTCCGCAGCTGATCAGGTGGGTGCTGCAGCATGTGTTACTACAGCAGTAGCGGGTCAGCCAGGTGCCTCGGTCCGTGCTCCTCCTGCTGGAGCGGGTCAGCCAGGTGCCTATGCCGGTGCTCCACCAGCTGGAGCGGTTCAGCCAGGCTCCTCTGCCGGTGCTCTTCCAGCTGGAGCGGGTCTGCCAGGTGCAGCAGACGGTGTTTCACCAGCAGCAGCGGGTCAGCCAGGTGCAGCGGCCGTTATTCCAATAGCAGCAGCGGGTCACCCAGGTGCAGAAGCCGGTGTTTCAACAGCAGCAGCGGGTCAACCATTTGCAGCAGTCGTTATTCCAACAGCAGCAACGGGTCAGCCAAAGGCAGCAGCCGGTGTACCTACAGCAGCATCGGGTCAGCCAGGTTCTGCATGCGTTGCACTTACAGCAGCGGCAGCGCAGCCATGTGCGACCGCGGGTGCTCCAAAGGCGGCAGCGGGTCAGCACGGACCCGCCACGGGGGTTGCTATTAACGCAGGCGTGGTACGGCCTGGAGACGACTGCTGGGATATATTGGGACCGGGGTCGGATCTCATCAACTTTCCGCCATGTGCGCAGGTCCAGGATGCAACCGGGTCGCAAGCAGCGGATGACGCTCCGACGACAGCTGTGCTTCACACAAGTTCAGCGGCATGGACATCAGGAGAACAGCTGTTTGTGCCCTTGGGTTTTCCACCCGGGATGCATCTCCAGGGGTTTCGTGCACCAGGAGCGGGGGTGTTTGCTCCACAGGCAGGTGGTGTTCAGCCGGGAGCATCTGCACATGTCGCGCCAGTAGGGCCTAGTGGCCATGCTCTGTATCATCCCAACTTGCTCTTCCACGGATCAGGACATCCAACCGCGTCCGTGCATCTGCCTTTGTCGTCGCACGGCCCCGGTGTGCAGGATCCATCTGCTTTCCTCGTTGCTGCTGAGGCGCTCGACAATGGCAGCATCCTACCTGGCCACTCCTCCTCCGCACCTCGTCGGACTCTATTGAACATGCTCTCCAGCTTCACGCAGCCCTCGCAACAGGTTCTGCCCTCCCCAGCCGCCTCCTCATCCTTCATGCCATCGACCCAAGTTGGGGAGGAGGAGGAGGCCGCCAGCAAGGGGTTCACGGGAGTCACAAAGAAGAAGGGTAAGAACGAGTGGGTGGCTAGGATTGTCCTCGACCGCTCTTCCAATTCTCTGATTGTCATCAGCAGTCACTTTCAATCTGAGGTCGCCGCGGCTAGGTCAATAGCCGCAGCGTCTCATGTGATGTTCGTCGACAATCCCATGAGAGGCGATCTCATACTCTTGACGGACGGCGACAGGGCAAAGTTACAGGGGTGTACGGCTCAACAGTGTGATTTGATGGTCCGTCAGAAGTTCTGGCACAAGCGGGAGCAGTGGGCGGAGTATTGGCCTGCTGCTAAGGCTAAGTATGACGAGAAAGAGCGCAAGGCTGCGATGAAGCGATCGGCACTAGATAGGAGCTTGGGTCAGCCTGACGGTCGGCCCGACAAAATGGCCAGAACGGTGGGTGAAGGCCTGTCACGAGGGGTGACAGGAGATAACAATGAGTGTGTGGGATCTAAGGATGAATAGGCTAGCGGGCATGGGCATTATGTGGCTGTTTTGAGTAACAACCGATCTCTAAACATGCTTCTTAGGGCTATGGTAGCGCACTGTGCATCATGTGTGGATATGGCTGTTAGTGTGTGCTTACGTTTGCATCATAATATGGATTCCAATTTGAACCAAAAATTGACACACTATGGCCTCGTTTAGAAAGGGTCTATGAACGGCCAAGAAACAACCAATTTGCCAGTCAATGGCCCGTAACAAATCAGTTGGATGCGTGTGCATACCTCGCGAAGGTATTGTAAAGGTGCCGTGTACATCCCACTGCCTATGAGTAAACGTCAAGTGCAGTCCTCGGGAAACCGTCGTGATGGGTTCGTGGGGATCACGTCACGCGAGACTCACAAAATAATCCCAGCTCGACACCAGTTGGCAATCCACGATCACCTCGTGAAACATCCGTGAGTATTCCGTCGCTTCCACGAACGATGCTTGTCCGACAAAACGGCCAGTTAACATCAAGTTCATGCCTCGCGAAGAGTGCGTGGGGAATGATATGTAACAACGACCGCATCACTTGTTACTCACAAAACACCAACTGAAAATCCGCATGACAATAGTGTGCAATCCGCGATCACCTCGTGACACAGTCATGACTATTTCGGCGCTTCCACGTAAGACGCACATGGGGGATGGAGGACGACCTAATCCCCGTGATAATCCCGCAAGTCAACAGTGTGCAGTCCGCGTACGTCTCCTCATACTGTCGTGAATACTCCGTCGCTGCCTCGTCAGATGCTCGTTTCGGCTGTTGGGAGCGTGTATAAATAAAGTGTGTTGCATATGATAACACAAACTTCGAATCGTGTATAAATAAAACCAGTATAACACTGACAAGCCCACCCATATAAATTGCCAGGAGAGACAGGCAGAGACTAAAAAGAAATATAGGGTCTCTTGGCGACAAAGGTGTTTATGCAACCCGATTTAGTGAGAAGTCAGTGTCAGAATGTTATATTGCTTACTTTGTGTAGGCTATACTGGGGTAGCCTATAAGGGGTACAACCCAATTAGGGTTAGTACTCGTACCCAACTCTTTCATAGTTCATTCATTCTCGTTCATTCTTGTGACATGGTTTCAGAGCAGGTCCTTCGCAAGGACCGTTTTTTTAGGGCCCACCACAGAGCTGCCCCACAAATCGCCCCTAGCAGCTAGTTGCGCTGCCCCTATCAGCCCATGACCCGCCCCTACCGCTAGCGCGCTGCCCTTGCAGCCCGCCCGCCTCCTAGTCACGGCCCTTGCGCCGCCCCTGCAGCCTGCGAGTCGCCCGCTTGCGACCCGCCCGCCGCCCCTAGGCTCGCTCGCCTCCTCCTCACGGTCCGCGCGCCGCCCCTGCAGCCAGCGCGTTGCCCACCTACGGCCCGCCTGCCGCCCCTGCAGCCTGCGCGCCGCCCGTTTGAGGCCCGCCCGCCGCCCCTGCAGCCTGCGCGCCGCCGGCTTGCGGCCCGCCCACCGCCCCTGCAGCCAGAGCGCCGCCCACTTGCGGCCCACCCGCCGCCCTGCACCCAGCGCGCCGCCCGCTTGAGGCCCGCCCGCCTCCCCTGCAGCCCGCGCGCCACCCTGCAGCCCCGCGCACCGCCCCTGCAGCCCCGTGCGCCGCCCGCTTGCGGTCCGCCTGCCTCCCCTGCAGCCTGCGCGCCGCCCCTGCAGCCCCGCGCGCCGCCTTTGCAGCCCCGTGCGCCGCCCCTTGCGGCCCGCCCGCCGCCCTGCACCCCGCGCGCCGCCCGCTTGTGGCCCGCTCGCCGCCCCTTCCGGCCCGCGCGCCGCCCCTGCAGCCCTGCATGCCGCCCCTTATGGCCCGCCCGCCGTCCCTTGAGGCCCGCTCGCCGCCCCTTGCAGCTCGCGCGCCGCCCCTTGCAGCTCGCGCGCCGCCCCTTGCAGCCTGCTCGCCGCCCCTTGCGGCCCACTAGCCGCCCCTTGCTGCTTGCACAGCCCGGCTCCTGCCCGTCCTGCTGCTGGCCACCCTAGCCTTGCACTGCCCTCCCCTGCCTGCGTGCTGCTCTGCTGCTAGCGCGCCGCCCTGCTCTGCCCACTATGGCGTCTCTCTGCGTACTCGTGTTCGATCATGAGGGCCGTCCGATCCAGTTCGACACGTGGCTCGACGACTTACAGCTGTACCTACTGAGTGACTCTAGAGACAGCGTTTCATTGTTTGACCACACGTCTGGAGCCTCTCTCGCCCCTCCCGCCACACCTGACAGTGCGACTCGCTCACAGTGGCTTACCCATGACGCTGCTGCTCGCTTAGCCGTTCGCAACCACCTGCCGTTAGCCGAACGCGCTCACTTTGGCCAGCACAAGACTGCTAAAGCCCTGTACGACGCTGTAGTCGCTCGTTACTCTTCCCCTGCCACTGCTGCTCTAGGCTGCCTTATACTGCCCTATCTGTTTCCCGAGCTGTCCGCCTTTGCCACAATCGAGGACCTCGTTACCCACCTCCGTACTAGGGACGCTCGCTACCGCGCTGCCTTCCCAGCAGAGTTCCTTGACAGGAACCCGCCCTCGATGTACATCACTATCTACATCATAGTCACCCGCCTCCCTGACTCTCTTCGCGCTGTCAGGGACCACTTTCTCGCACTTGACCCCACAGACCTCACTGTCGACCTGCTCGAGAAGCACCTCCTTGCAGCTGAGACTAGCGTAGTCGCTGTAAGTGCTGCTCGTGGCACTCCTCGCACACCCTTCTTTGAGGGGTGTGCCCCCTCCCCCATTGCCCCCTCCTACACTTCTTCTGCTGCTGTTGACATCCTTGGTGCTGAGGATGTCGGGGCTGCTTTTGCTCTTAGTGGGAAGCGCCGCAGCAGCAAGGGCAAGGGTGGCAGGAGTGGTGGCGGTGGCAGCGGGGGTGGTGATGGTGGAGGCAGTAGAGGCGGTGGAGGTGGCGGAGGTGGTGGCAGCAGTGGGAGTGGTGGCGGGAGTGGGGGCTTCGGTGGCGGCGGTGGCGGTAGCGGTGGGGGTGGGGGTGGGGGTGGTGTTGATGGCGGCAGTGGCAGTGGTGGCGGCGGCAGTAGTGGCGGTCGGGGTGGAGCTTACAGAATCTGGCAGTGTCCAGAATCTGGAGTTGATATCTTTGCTCTTGACTATGATGCTATCCTTGCTGCCATGTATGCCTTGTCTGTTACCGGTGTGTGCCGCCCGACCCACGCATAGAGGCTGCTACTCTAGGTGGTAGTGAGTCTGCTCTCCCTGGTTCTGCGCCTGCTGAGGCCTTGCACACCTTTACGCTTGACTCAGGTGCTTTCCGCTGTTTCTTTCGCGACAGTACCACCCTCACTCCACTCCCTGCACCTGTTCCGGTCAAACCGGCTGACCCCTCACGGGACCCAGTTCTTGCCCGTTCCTCCACTGTTCTCCCGTGTTTGGCAGTTCCGTCCGGCTCACTGTCAGGTCTTCACCTCCCCTCGTTCTCTACGAACTTGGTGAGTATCGCTGCCTTCCAGGATGCGATGGTCACTACCACCACTTCTGGGGGTCAGCGTGTGTCCATCTGCACGTGTACACGGACGGGCCGTCACCTAGCCATGTTCACTTGTCGGCCTAGATCGAGTCTGTATACACTGCCTACCGAGCCTCCTCAGGTAGCTGCGTCTGCTCAGGTGTCCGCGTCACGTCCAGTAGCAGCCCCCTACTCGTGTCGCCTCCTGTCGCACCAGACTCTCCTTTGGCACCACAGTGGCTTACTCGTGACGCTGCTGCTCGCTTAGCCATTCGCAACCACCTGCCATTCGCCGAATGCGCTCACTTCGGACAGCACAAGACTGCTAAAGCACTGTACGATGCTGTCGTCACCCGTTACTCCTCCCCTACCACTGCTGCTCTTGGCCGTCTTCTACTGCCCTACCTGTTTCCCGAGCTGTCCGCCTTTGCCACAGTGGAGGACTTCGTTACCCACCTTCGCACTAGCGACGCTCACTACCGCGCTGCCCTCACAGCAGAGTTCCTTGATAGGAACCTGCCCCCGATGTACATCACTCTCTACTTTATAGTCACCCGCACTTCCTGACTCTCTTCGCGCTGTCAGGGACCACTTTCTCGCACTTGACCCCACAGCCCTCACTGTTGACCTACTCGAGCAGCACCTCCTTGCAGCTGAGACTAGTGTAGTCGCTGTAGGTGCCGCTCATGGCACTCCTCGCACGCCCTTCTTTGAGGGGTGTTCACCCTCCCCCCCCTCCTTGCCCCCTCCTACGCCTCTGCTGCTGCTGTTGACGTCCTTGGTGCTGAGGACGTCAGGGCTGCTTCTGCTAGTGGGAAGCGCCGCAGCAGCAAGGGTAAGGGTGGCAGGGGTGGTGGCGGTGGCAGCGGGGGTGGTGGTGGGGGCAGCAATGGAGGTGGTGGAGGCAGTGGGGGTGACGGTAGTGGCGACAACGGGAGTGGTGGCGGTCGGGCTGGAGCTACTCAGCGGGGTGGGTCTGGCGGTGGCCAGAGGCAGCAGCAACAGCGTGGGAGGGAGACCCCATCGCCCCAGCAACTTAGTGAGTGGTTTTCTCAGCGTGGGGCGTCTGGGGGTAGTGTTAGCTGCCCGTATGTCATTCGCACGGGTGACCGTGCTGGTCAGACATGCGGGAAGCCTCACACTCAGCACCGCTGCTTCTCCCGCCTAGACGACGCTTGGCGCGCAGAGTTTGGTGACGAGGCCGAGCGCCCCCGTTGGGCAGAGCTGCTTAGGTCTGGAGTTGCTATCTTTGACCTAGACTACGATGCTATCCTTGCTGCTATGTATGCCTTGTCTATTAGTGGTGAGGGTGACTGTTACCTGTGTGTGCCGCCTGACCCAGGTATAGCGGCTGCTGCTCTTGGTGCTAGTGAGTCAGCTCTCTCTGGTACTGCGCCTACTAAGGCCTTGCACACCTTTACACTTGACTCACGTGCTTCATGCTGTTTCTTTCAAGACAACACCAACCTCACTCCTCTCTCTGCACTTGTCCCGGTCAAACTGGCTGACCCCTCAGGGGGCCAATTCCTTGCCCGTTCCTCCACTATTCTCTTGTGTCCCGCAGTTCCATCCGGCTCACTGTCAGGTCTTCACCTCCCCTCGTTCTCTATGAAATTGGTGAGTACCGCTGCCCTCCAGGATGTGATGGTCACTACAACCACTCCTGGGGGTCAGCGTGTGTCAATCTGCATGTGTACACGGACGGGCCGTCACCTGGCCATGTTCACTCGTCGGCCTGGGTCGAGTCTGTACAAACTGGCTACCAAGCCTCCTTAGGTAGCTGCGTCTGCCCAGGTGTCTGCGTCAGGTCCGGTAGCACCCCCTTGTTCGTGTCGCCTCCTGTCGCACCAGACTCTCCTGTGGCACCACCGCCTTGGTCACCCCTCCCTGCCACGCCTTCGTGGTATGCACTCCCGCCTCCTTGTCTCTGGTCTTCCCAGGTCTTTGCCTCCCCTCCCGCCCTCGTCTGCCCCGCCCTGCCTTCCTTGCATTGAGGGGCGGCAGCGCGCCGCTCCTCACTCCTCCTCGTTTCCCTTGACGTCTGCTCCCCTGCAAACCCTCCACATGGACGTGTGGGGCCCAGCCCGTGTCAGTGGACAGGGCCGCGAGCGCTACATTCTGCTGGTTGTTGACGACTAGATGCGCTACACCACGGTCTTCCCCTTGCGCTGCAAGGGTGAGGTCCCTGATGTCTTGATCCCTTGGATCCGCGCAGCCCGTCTCCAACTTCGCGAGCGGTTCCGCCAGGACCTTCCTATCCTGCGTCTGCACTCTGACAGAGGTTGTGAGTTTTCCTCCGACCTCTTGCAGGACTTTTGTCGTGGGGAGGGCATTCTCCAGTCGTTCACGCTTCCGACCTCCCCTCAGCAAAATGGGATTGCTGAGCACCGCATTGGCTTGGTCATGGAGGTCGCTCGTACCTCCATGATCCGTGCGCCTGCTCCCCATTTCTGTGGCCGTTTGCGGTCCGGTACGCTGCGCATCAGCTCAACCTCTGGCCTCATGTCTCCTTGCCGGAGACCTCGCCTACACTGCGCTGGACGGGGAAGGTTGGCGATGCGTCGGTGTTCCGGGTCTGGGGTTCTTGTGCCTTTGTTCGCGATACGTCCGCGGACAAGCTCTTCGCTCGTGCTATTCCCTGAGTCTTCCTTTGCTTTTCCCCAGACGTGCCTGGCTGGTTGTTTTACCACCCCACCTCGCGCCGTGTCCTCCCCTCTCAGGACGTCACGTTTGACGAGTCGGTTCCTTTTTACCATCTCTTCCCCTACCGCTCTTCCCCTCCCCCACCCCCGCCGCTCTTCCTTGCTCCAGGTCCCCCTTTGGTAGACCCCCTCCCCCCCCAGGGTCCTGCTCCCTTAGGTGTGTCTCAGGTAGACCCTCTCCTTGGTACTGTGCCTGTTGAGGTATCTGTGGACTCAGGTGCTGCTCGAGGTGCTGCGTGTGGGGGTGCTGCGTCTGGGGGTGGGGAGCTTGGGGATGCTGAGTCTGAGGGTGCGGAGCCCGGGGGTGCTGAGCCTGCGGGTGTGGAGCCTTGGGGTGCTGAGCCTGAGGGTGTGGAGCCTGAGGGTGCTGAGTCTGAGGGTGCGGAGTCTGGGGGTGCTGAGCCTCGGGGTACTGCTTCTTCTGGAGGTCCTGCGGGTGCTTCGCCCCGAAAGTCTCCCCAGCCGGAGCCTCTCTCCCCACAGCAGCTGCGCGAGTGGTTTGCTCAGTGCACACGCCTTCGGAGTGGAGCTACCGAAGTTGGAGAATCTGCCGCTGGAGACACTGGAGCTGGAGGTGTTGGAGCTACTGGTCTGGACGTGCTGGAGTTTCTGCTGGAGCTGGTGGTACCGGAGGTGCTGCAGCTGCAGGTCCTGGAGGTGCTCGTACCAGGGGTACTGGAGCTGCCGGGACTGGTAGTGTTGGGAACGCAAGAGCTGGAGGAGCTAAAGCTGGAGACCCTGCGGAGCATGGAGGTGTTGGGGTTACAGGCGCCAGAGCTGGAGGCACTGGCGCTGGTGGCGTTGGAGCTGGAGGAGCTGGAGCTAGAGACACTGGCGCAGTTGGCGCTGGAGCTGGAGGCCCTGGCGCTAGTGGCGCTGGAGTTGGGGGAGCTGGAGCTGGAGACACTGAAGCTGTTGACCCTGAAGCTGGAAGTGTTGGAGCTGGGGGTGCTGTGTCCGGCAGTACTGGTGCTGGAGGCACTGTGCGGCAGCGACCGTACTTCGTTCCCCTGCTTCAGCAGGTTCTTGGTCTCCCGTCTTCTACTGTCCTTACTCCTCCCTTACTGTGTCCACCACCTGACCAGTCGCAGCCGCTGTTAAAGCCAGCCTCCCCACTGCCTGCTCCTTCTACTTACAATGAGCAGACTGGAGTTCTTACAGAGCGACGTGAGCCAACATCTCGTCCTGCCTCGCCTGTTCGCGCTGTTCGCACTGGCCGTCGGGTTCCTCGTCCGCGTCCTCCTCCTGTCCTCGGCACTCACGCTATGGCACTTCGTCCTTCCTCTGTTCCACTGCGTGTTCCTCTGCCGCCTCCTCCTGAGTCCTCTCTTCCTGCCATCCCTGACCCTGAGTCTAACCTCACTTGTGCTGCCAGTCCCACTGTCTCTCGTCTCCTCGCCACGGCTGTCACTGACCCTTTTTTTGAGTCCACTGCTGCGTCTGCCCTCGTTTATGCGCTTGTTGACTTTGCTGCTGCCTGTCGTCTAGACTACGCCACTGCTCTTCTTGCTGAGCTTGAGTCTGCTAGTCCTCCGTCCGTTGGGGGTGAGTGTGCTCTTGGCACCGACGTCTTTGAGGACAGGCAGGAGGACTTTGAGTGTCTTGGAGTTGCTGTACCTCGTTTCGCTTCCATGCTGCTTGCCCCTGAGGGAGACCCGGATGCACCAGACATCCCAACCCCGCGCTCTTACACAGAGGCGATTACGGGTCCTTACTCCTCTTAGTGACAGGCAGCCATGGGTGCCGAGATGGCATCCTGGAAGTCCACAGGCACCTACGTCGACGCAGTTTCCCTGTCTCGGGCGAACATAGTCGATGTAATGTGGATTTTCAGGGTGAAGCGGCCGCCGGGTTCTCTGCCGGCCTTCAAGGCGCGTTACGTTGCTCGAGGCTTCAGTCAGCGACAGGGGGTTGACTAATTCCATACCTTCTCCCCCACCCCGAAGATGACTACTCTTCGGGTGTTGCTGCACGTTGCTGCTCAGCGTGACTACGAGTTGCACTCTCTGGACTTCAGTACAGCTTTCTTGCAGGGCAGCCTGTACGAGGAGATATGGCTGTGCCGCCCACTTGGCTTCACTGGGTCGTTTCCTGCAGGTACCCAATGGAGCCTCCGGCGCCCAATCTACGGTCTCCGCAAGGCGCCTCGCGAGTGGCACGACACACTGAGGACTACACTTGCGGCTCTAGGGTTTACTCCTTCTACTGCTGACCTGTCACTATTTCTACGCACCGACACGTCGCTATTGCCATTCTACGTCCTCGTGTATATCGACGACCTCGTCTTTGCCTCTGCTGACAGTGAGGCACTGACCCTTGTGAAGTCGGAGCTGCATAAGAGACACACCTGCACTAACCTGGGTGAACTGCGCAGCTATCTTGGCTTGCAGATAGCACACCCGGGACAGAGCACAGCGCACCATCACCCTGACTCAGTCACACATGGTGCACCAGGTCCTTCAGCGCTTCGGCTTCCAGTTCTCCACGCAACAGCCCACTCCTCTCTCTACCAGCCACTCGCTCTCAGCTCCACCTTCGGACGAGTCAGTAGAGCCGAGTGGTCCGTACCTAGAGCTTGTGGGTTGTCTCATGTACCTGATGACGTGCACACGACGTGACCTCGCGTACCCTCTCAGCCTCCTGGCTCGCTACGTGGCTCCCGGTCGGCACCGAAAGATGCACTGGGATGCTGCGAAGAGGGTACTGCGTTACTTGTGTAGTACGTCGGGCATGGGGCTCGTGCTTGGATGACGGGGTCCAGTTGTCCTCACTGGTCAAGCAGACGCGTCTTGGGTTGACGACTCAGCTACGCGGCGGTCGTCACAGGGTTACACCTTCAGCCTCGGTTCCGGCTCTGTTTCCTGGCGGTCTACCCGCTCGTCTTCGGTTCTTTGTTCCAATTGTGAGGCTGAGATTTACGTAGGGGCCATGGCTGCACAAGAGTTACGCTGGCTCACCTACCTATTGACTGACTTGGGAGAGCAGCCTCGTTCGCCTCCAGTTTTGTACGTAGACAGCAAGGCCATGATTGCCTTGTGTTAGGAGCACAGACTGGAGCACAGAACGAAGCACATCGCTCTGCGATACTTCCTTGCTCGAGAGTTGCAACAGCGTGGTCAGCTTCGTCTAGCGTACGTGGCCACTAGGGCCAACACTGCTGATATATTCACCAAGGAACTTCAGTCTGGTGATCATCAGCGTTTCTCTACTGTTTTAGGCCTTGTGCCTACTTTGCCTCACTTGCTCACTGCGTGACTTTGCTTGTACTATGATCTTTATATATACCTGCATGCTTACTCTTGCTAGGCTATGATCACTGTACTGTTTGTGCTCTTTATATAACACTGCATGTGAACTAGCATTGTGGCCCTTTGCTTGTGCTCGGACTGTGTGGTGACTTTGTGATCCACCCTGAGCTTGCTTTGCTTTTCTTGACTGGTCTTGTGACCACTTGTTCTCCCCCACTCTTAGTCGCAGCCGCCGTTACAGCTGGCCTCCCCACTGCCTGCTCCCTCTCCTTACACTGAGCAGTCCGGCGGTCTTACAGAGCGTCGTGAGCCTGCGTCTCCTCCTGTCCCTGGCACGCACGCTATGGTGCTACGTCCTTCCTCTGTTCCACTACGCGTTCCTCTCCCTGCTCCTCCTGAGTCCTCTCTTCCTTAGGCCCCTGACCCTGCGTCTTACCGCGCTCATGCTGCCAGTCCCACTGTCTCTCGTCTCCTCGCCACTGCTGTCACTGACCCTTCTTTTGAGTTTGCTACTCCGTCTGCTCTCGTTGCTGAGCTGCTTGACTTTGCTGCTGCCTGTCGTCTAGACTGAACCACTGCTCTTGTTGCTGAGTTTGCGTCTGCCAGTCCTCACTGTCGATGGCATGTGGATTTTCAGGGTGAAGCGGCCGCCGGGCTCTCCGCCTGCCTTCAAGGCGCGTTACGTTGCTCGAGGCTTCTGTCAGCGACAGGTGGTTAACTACTTCCAGACCTTCTCCGCCACCCCGAAGATGACTACTCTACGGTTGTTGCTGCACGTCGCTGCTCAGCGTGACTACGATTTGCACTCTCTGGACTTCAGCACAGCTTTCTTGCAGGGCAGCCTACACGAGGACATCTGGCTGCGCCGCCCACCTGGCTTCACTGGGTCGTTTCCTGCAGGTACCCAGTGGAGCCTCCGCCGGCCAGTCTACGGTCTCCGCCAGGCGCCTCGCGAGAGGCACGACACACTGAGGACGACACTTGCGGCTCTTGGGTTTGCTCCTTCTAATGCTGACCCGACGCTGTTTCTACGCACCGACACCTCGCTGCCGCCGTTCTACGTCCTCGTGTATATCGACGACCTCGTCTTTGCCACTGCTGACACTGAGGCACTGACACTTGTGAAGCAGGAGCTGCAAAAGAGACACACCTGCACTGACCTGGGGGAACTGCGCAGCTATCTTGGCTTGCAGATCACCTGGGACAGAGCACGGCGCACCATCACCCTGACTCAGTCACACATGGTGCACCAGGTCCTTCAGCGCTTCGGCTTCCAGTTCTCCTCGCCACAGCCCACTCCTCTGTCTTCCAGCCACTCGCTCTCAGCTCCACCTTCGGACGAGTCCGTAGAGCCGAGTGGTCCGTACCTAGAGCTTGTGGGTTGCCTCATGTACCTGATGACCTGCACTCGACCTGACCTCGCGTACCCTCTTAGCCTCCTGGCTCTCAGAAGGCACCGAAAGGTGCACTGGGATGCTGCAAAGAGGGTACTGCGTTACTTGTGCAGTACGTCGGGCATGGGGCTCGTGCTTGGAGGACGGGGTCTGGTTGTCCTCACGCAGACGCTTCCTGGGTTGACAACTCAGCTACGCAGCGATCGTCACAGGGTTACACCTTCAGCCTTGGCTCTGGCTCTGTTTCCTGGCGGTCTACCCGCTCGTCTTCGGTTCTCAGCTCCAGTTGTGAGGCTGAGATCTACACCGGGGCCATGGCTGCATAGAAGCAACACCCGAAGAGTAGTCATCTTCGGGGTGGGGGAGAAGGTCTGGAATTAGTCAACCCCCTGTCGCTGACTGAAGCCTCGAGCAACGTAATATGCCTTGAAGGTAGGCGGAGAACCCGGCGGCCGCTTCACCCTGAAAATCCACATGCCATCGACTATGTTCGCCCCAGGAGGAGGAACCTCGTTGACGTAGGTGCCTGTGGACTTCCAGGATGCCATCTCGGCATCCATGGCTACCTGCCACTGAGAGGAGTAAGGACCCATAATCGCCTCTGCGTAAGAGCGCGAGGTCGGGATGTCTTGTGCATCTGGGTCTCCCTCAGGGGCAAGCAGCATGGAAGCGAAACGAGGTACAGCAGCTGCAAGACACTCAAAGTCCTCCTGCCTGTCCTCAAGGACGTCCGTGCCAAGAGCACACTCACCCCCGAGGGACAGAGGACTGGCAGACGCAGACTTAGCAAGAAGAGCAGTGGCGTAGTCTAGACGACAGGCAACAGCAAAGTCAAGCAGGTCAGCAACGAGAGCAGACGCAGCAGCAGACTCAAAGGAAGGGTCAGGGACAGCAGTGGCGA
The DNA here is from genome assembly GCA_947471745.1 of Closterium sp. Naga37s-1. Classification (NCBI taxonomy): domain Eukaryota; kingdom Viridiplantae; phylum Streptophyta; class Zygnematophyceae; order Desmidiales; family Closteriaceae; genus Closterium; species Closterium sp. Naga37s-1. The sequence continues at coordinate 2,806,780 of CANJKZ010000812.1, forward strand.
GGAGACGAGAGACAGTGGGATTGGCAGCACGAGCGAGGTCAGACTCAGGGTCAGGGACCTCAGAAAGAGAGGACTCAGGAGGAGGCGGTAGAGGAACACGCAGTGGAACAGAGTAAGGACGGAGCGCCATAGCGTGCGTGCCAGGGACAGGAGGAGGACGCGAACGAGGAACGCGACCAGCAGTGCAAACAGGAGAGACAGGCCGAGACGCAGGCTCACGACGCTCTGTAAGACCGCCGGACTGCTCAGTGTAAGGAGAGGGAGCAGGCAGTGGAGAGGCCGGCTGCAACGGCAGCTGCGACTGGTCAGGCGGTGGGCACAGATGGACAGTAGAGGACGGGACACCAAGAACCTGATGAAGTAGGGGAACGAAGTACGGTCGCGGCCGCACATTGCCTCCAGCACCTCCAGCTCCAGGGTCAACAGCTCCAACTCCTGCAGCTCCAGCGCCTCCAGCTCTAGCGCCATCAGCGCCAGTGCCTCCATCTCTAGCAGCTCCAGGCTCCGTAGGGTCTCCAGTGCCAGCGTCCCCAACACCACCAGTCTCGGCAGCTCCAGTACCCCTGGTACGAGCACCTCCAGGACCAGCAGCCGGAGTACCTCCAGGACCACAAGCTCCAGCAGTAACTCCATCACTCCCAGCACCTGCGTCTCCAGCGCCTCCAGCTCCAGGAGCTCCACTCCAAAGGCGTGTGCGCCGAACAAAACACTCACGCAGCTGCTGCGGAGACAGTCGCGGCGAAGCACCAGCAGGACCTCCAGATGAAGCAGCACCCCGAGGCTCAGCACCCCCAGACTCCGCACCCTCAGACTCAACACCCTTAGGCTCAACACCCCTAGTCTCCACACCCGCAGGCTCAGCACCCCCAGGCTCCTCACCCCCAGGCTCAGCACCCCCAGACCCAGCACCCTCAGAATCCGCACCCCTTGGCTCCGCACCCCCAGACACAGCACCCACAGACGCAGCACCGGGAGCAGCACCTGAGCCGACAGCTACCTGAACAGGCACGGTACCAGGGAGAGGGTCTACCTGAGACACACCCGAGGGAGCAGGACCCTGGGGCGGGAGGGGGTCTACCGGAGGAGGACTGGGAGCAAGGAAGAGCGGCGGGGGCGGGGGAGGGGCAGAGCGGTAGGGGAAAAGACGGTAGAAGGGAACGGACTCGTCAAACTTGACGTCCTGAGAAGGGAAGACACGGCGTGAGGTGGGGTGGTAAAACTGCCAGCCAGGCGCGTCAGGGACAAAGCCAAGGAAGACACAGGGGATGGCACGGGCGGAGAGCTTGTCCGCGGACGTATCGCGAACAAAGGCACGAGAACCCCTGACCCGGAACACTGACGCATCGCCAACCTCCCCCGTCCAACGCAGTGTGGGCGAGGTCTCCGGCAAGGAGACACGGGGCCAGAGGTTGAGCTGATGCACAGCGTACCGGACCGCAAATGGCCACAGAAAATGGGGAGCAGCCGCATGGATCATGGAGGTACGAGCGACCTCCATGACTAAGCCAATGCGGCGCTCAGCAATCCCATTTTGCTGAGGGGAGTCCGGAAGCGTGAACGACTGGAGAATGGCCTCCCCACGACAGAAGTCCCGCAAGAGGTTGGAGGAGAACTCACCACCTCTATCAGAGTGCAGACGCAAAACAGGAAGGTCCTGGCCGAACCGCTCGCGGAGCTGGAGACGGACAAAGCGGATCCAAGGGATCAAGACATCGGAGACCTCACCCTTGCTGTGCAAGGGGAAGACCGTGGTGTACCGCGAGTAGTCGTCAACTACCAGCAGAAAGTAGCGCTCGCGGCCCTGTCCACTGATGCGGGCTGGGCCCCACACGTCCATGTGGAGAGTCTGAAGGGGAGCAGTCGTCGAGGGAAACGAGGAGGAGTGAGGAGCGGCGCGTTGCCGCCCCTCAACGCAAGGAAGGCAGGGCGGGGCAAGCGAGGTCAGGAGGGGAGGCAGAGACCTGGGTAGACCAGAGGCAAGAAGACGAGAGTGCATGCCACGAAGGCGTGGCAGGGAGGGGTGACCCAGGCGGTCGTGCCACAGAAGAGTCTGGTGCGACAGGAGGCGACACGAGCAAGAGGCGGCTACGTGACCTGACGCGGACACCTGAGCAGACGCAGCTACTTGAGGAGGCTCTGTAGCTAGTGTGTACAGACTCGACCCTGGCTGACGAGTGAACGTGGCCAGGTGACACCCCGTCCGTGTACACGTGCAGATCGACACACGCTGGCCTCCAGGAGTGGTGGTAGTGACCATCGCATCCTAGAGGGCAGCGGTACTCACCAAGTTCGTAGAGAATGAGGGGAGGTGAAGACCTGATAGTGAGCCTGACAGAACCGCCGGACACGGGAGGACAGTGGAGGAACGGGCCACAACCGGGCCCCCGGAGGGGTCAGCCAGTCTGACCGGGACAGGCGCAGGGAGAGGAGTGAGGGTGGTGCTGTCACGAAAGAAATAGCGCGAGGCGTGTGAGTCCAACGTGAAGGTGTGCAAGGCCTGAGCAAGCGCAGTACCAGGGAGAGTACCAGACTCACTAGCACCTATCGTAGCAGTAGCTATACCTGGGTCAGGTGGCACACACCGGTAACAGTCACCCTCAGCACTAACAGACAAAGCATACATAGCAGAAAGAATAGCATCAAAGTCTAGGTCAAAGATAGCAATCCTAGACCTAAGCAGATCGGCCCAGCGAGAAAGCTCGACGTCATCACCAAACTCAGCACGCCAAGCGTCGTCGAGGCGGGAGAAGCAGCGGTGCTGAGTGTGAAGCTTCCCGCACGTCTGACCAGCACGAACACTTGTGCGAATGACATACGGGCAGCTACCCCCAGACGCCCCACGCAAAAACCACTCACGAAGCTGTTGGGGCGACTGGGTCTCGCTCCGACGCTGCTGCTGCTGACGCTGGCCACCTCCAGAACCAACAGCCCCACCGCCACCACTGCTGCCCCCACCGCCGCCACCAGAACCCCCACTCCCTCCACCAGTCCCACTGCCGCCACCACCTCCACCGCTGCCCCCACCACTGCTCCCGCTGCCACCGCCACCACCACCGCTACCACCCCCACCACCCTTGCCGCCCTTGCCCTTGCTGCTGCGGCGCTTCGCACTAGCAGAAGCAGCCCCCACGTCCTCAGCAATAGAGACGTCTACAGCAGCAGCAGAGGCGTAGGAGGGGGCAAGGGGGGAGGGGGAGCACCCCTCAAAGAAGGGCGGGCGTGGAGTGCCACGAGCAGCACTTACAGCAACTGCACTAGTCTCAGCTACGAGGAGATGCTGCTCGAGGAGGTCAACAGTGAGGGAGGTGGGGTCAAGGGAGAGAAAGTGGTCCCTGATAGAGCGAAGGGAGTCAGGGAGGCGAGTGACTACGAAGTAGAGAGGGATGTACATCTAGGGCGGGTTCCCTGCAAGGAGCTCGGTTAGGGGGGCAGCTCGGTAGCGAGCGTCGCTAGCGCGCAGGTGGGAAACCAGGTCCTCTACTGTGGCAAACGCAGACAGCTCGGGGAACAGGTAGGGCAGAAGCAGGCGACCTAGAGCAGCAGTGGCAGGGGAGGAGTAGCGAGCGACTACCGCGTCGTACAGGGCCTGTGCAGACCTGTGCTGTCCAAAGTGAGCGCATTCTGCCACCGGCAGGTGGTTGCGAATGGCTAAGCGGGCAGCATCATCGCGAGAAAGCCACTGTGAGCGAGTCACACTGTCAACTGTGGCGGGAGGGGCTGTAGCGGCACCGGACACGTGGTCAAATAGCGACACACTGTCCTTAGTATCACTCAGTAAGTACAGCTGCAGATCGTCGAGCCACGTGTCAAACGCAACCGGTCTGCCCTCATGATCGAACGCTAGGACTCGAAGCAAAGCCATAGTGGCGCAGTACTCAGGAGCATCAGTAGCAGCAGTAGTGGTCAAGGGGCCGAGGGGCCTGGGGCCTAGGGGCCGAGGGGCCAAACACGAGGGGCCAAGGGGCCGAGGGGCCAAGGGGCGAGGGCTCGAGGGGCCTAGGTGCCGTGGGGGGCCGTGGTGTCTAGGGGCGAGGGGCCGCGGGGCCTTGGTTCTGAGGGGCTAGGGGCGGAGGGGCCAAACACGAGGGGCTAAGGGGGGGGGGCCAAGGGGCCTAGGGGCGAGGGGCCGAGGGGCCAAACAAGAGGGACCAAGGGGGGGCCGAGGGGCCGAGGTGCCTGGGGGCCAAGGGGCCGAGGGGCCGAGGGGCCGAGCTAGGGGCGACGGTGCCGACGGGGCCAAGCTAGGGGCGATGGAGTCGACAGGGCCAAGCTAGGGGCGACGGGGCCGCGGCTAGGGGCGAAGGGGCCAAGGGACCGAGGCGACGGGGCCGAGGGGCCGAGCTAGGGGCGATGGGGCCGCGGGGCCGAGGCGACGGGGCCGAGGGGCCGAGCTAGGGGCGACGGGGTCGACAGGGCCGCGGCTAGGGGCGACGGGGCCAAGGGGCCAAGGCGACGGGGCCGAGGGGCCGAGCTAGGGGCGACGGGGTCGACGGGGCCGCGGCTAGGGGCGACGGGGCCGCGGGGCCGAGGCGACGGGGCCGAGGGGCCGAGCTAGGGGCGACGGGGTCGATGGGGCCACGGCTAGGGGCGACGGGGCCGCGGGGCCGAGGCGACGGGGCCGAGGGGCCGAGCTAGGGGCGACGGGGTCAACGGGGCCGCGGCTAGGGGCGAAGGGGCCGCGGGCCCGAGGCGACGGGGCCGAGGGGCCGAGGAGTCGGGGCCAACGGGGCCGAGTTAGGGGCAACAGGGCCGCGGGGCCGAGGCGACGGGGCCGAGGGGCCGAGCTAGGGGCGACGGGGTCGACGGGCCGCGGCTATGGGCGACGGGGCCAAGGGGCCGAGGCGACGGGGCCGAGGGGCCGAGGTAGGGGCGACGGGGTCGACGAGGCCGAGGGGCCGAGCTAGGGGCGACGGGGTCGACGGGGCCGCGGCTAGGGGCGACGGGGCCAAGGGGCCGAGGCGACGGGGCCGAGGGGCCGAGCTAGGGGCGACGGGGTCGACGGGGCCAAGGGGCCGAGGCAGGGGCTAGGGGCGACGCCAAGGGGCGACGGGCCGGGCTAGGGGTGGCGACGGGGCGGGGTCTAGGGGCAATGGGCGCGGGCCTAGGCTAGCAGGGCAGCAGGTGGTGGGCCCAAAAACAAACCGGTCCTAGGGGACCTACTCTGAAACCAAGTTAGAATGTTGTGAACGAGAATGGATGAACTAGCAAAGAGTTGGGTACAAGTACTAACCCTAATTGGGTTGTACCCTTTATGGGCTACCCCACTAGAGCCTACACAAATGGAAAAGCTATAATGTTCTGACACTGGTAGCACGAGCGCAGTCAGACTCAGGGCCAGGGACCTCAGGAAGAGAGGACTTAGGAAGAGCAGGCAAAGGAACACGCAGTGGAACAGAGGAAGGACGAAGTGCCATAGCGTGCGTGCCGGGGACAAGAGGAGGACGCGAACGAGGAACGCGACGGGCAGTGCGAACAGGCGAGACAGGATGAGACGCAGGGTCACGACGCTCTGTAAGACCGCCGGACTGCTCACTGTAAGGAGAAGGAGCAGGCAAAGGCGAGAGGCCGGCTCTAACGGCAGCTGCGACTGGTCAGGCGGTGGACACAGGAGGGGAGGAGATGGGAGACCAAGAACCTGCTGAAGTAAGGGAACGAAGTGCGGTCGCGGCCGCACAGTGCCGCCAGGGTCAACAGCTCCAGCTCCTCCAGCTCTAGCGCCTCCCGCGCCAGCGCCTTCAACTCCAGTACCGCCAACTCCAGCTCCTCCAGCTCCAGCGCCATCAGCGTTAGAGCCTCCAGCTCCAGCAGCTCCTGAATTCGTAGGGTCTCCAGCTCCAGCGCTCCCAACACCACCAGACCCGGCAGCTCCAGTACCCCGAGTACGAGCACCTCTAGGACCAGTAGCCGCAGTACCTCCAGGAAAACCAGCTCTAGCAGGAACTCCAGCAACTCCAGCTCCAGCGGCTATAGCACCGGAAGCTCCATTCCGAAGGCGTGCGTGCCGAACAAGCCACTCACGCAGCTGCTGCGGAGACAGTCTCGGCGAAGCACCAGCAGAACCTCCAGACGAAGCTGTACCCTGAGGCTCAGCACCCCCAGACTCCGCACCCTCCGACTCAGCACCCCCAGCCTCAACACCCTCAGGCTCAGCACCCCCAGTCTCAGCACCCCCAGGCTAACCACCCCCAGTCTCAGAACCCCCAAGCTCAGCACCCCTAGTCTCAGCACCCCCAGGCTCAGAACCCCCAGGCTCAGCACGCCCAGGCTCAGCACCCCCAGACGTAGTACCTCTAGCAGCACCTGAGTCTACAGCTAACTCACCAGGCACAGCACCAGGGGGTGGGTCTACCTGAGAGACACCTGAGGGAGCAGGACCCAGAGGAGGGAGGGGGTCTACCGGAGGGGGACCTGGAGCAAGGAAGAGCGGCGGGGGAGGGAGAGGGGCAGAGCGGTAGGGAAAGAGATGGTAAAAGGGAACCGACTCGTCAAACGTGACGTCTTGAGACGGGAGGACACGGCGCGAGGTAGGGTGGTAAAACTGCCAGCCAAGCGCGTCAGGGACAAAGCCAAGGAAGACGCAGGGAATGGCGCGGGCGGAGAGCTTGTCCGCTGACGTATCGCGAACAAAAGCACGAGAACCCCAGACCCGGAACACCGACACATCACCAACCTTCCCCGTGCAACGCAGTGTGGGCGAGGTCTCCGGCAAGGAGACATGGGGCCAGAGGTTGAGCTGATGCGCATTGTACTAGACCGCAAACGGCCACAGAAATGGGGAGCAACCGCATGGATCATGGAGGTACGAGCCACCTCCATGACTAAGCCAATGCGGCGCTCAGCAATCCCATTTTGCTGAGGGGAGTCCGGAAGCGTGAACGACTGGAGAATGGCCTCCCCACGACAGAAGTCCCGCAAGAGGTTGGAGGAGAACTCACCACCTCTATCAGAGTGCAGACGCAAAACAGGAAGGTCCTGGCCGAACCGCTCGCGGAGCTGGAGACGGACAAAGCGGATCCAAGGGATCAAGACATCGGAGACCTCACCCTTGCTGTGCAAGGGGAAGACCGTGGTGTACCGCGTGTAGTCGTCAACGACCAGCAGCAAGTAGCGCTCGTGGCCCTGTCCAGTGACGCGGGCTGGGCCCCACACGTCCATGTTGAGAGTCTGCAGGGGAGCAGTCGTCGGGGGAAACGAGGATGAGTGAGGAGCGGCGCGCTGCCGCCCCTCGATGCAAGGAAGGTAGGGCGGAGTAGGCGAGGGAGGGAGGGGAGGCAGAGACCTGGGAAGACCAGAGACAAGGAGACGGGAGTGCATGCCACGAAGGCGTGGCAGGGAGGGGTGACACAGGAGGTGGTGCCACAGAAGGGTCTGGTGCGACAGGAGGCAACACGAGCAAGGGGGTGGAACCTGACCTGACGCGGAGACCTGAGCAGACGCAGCTACCTTAGGAGGCTCGGTAGCGAGTGTGTACAGACTCGACCCTGGCCGACGAGTGAACGTGGCCAGGTGACGGCCCGTCCTTGTACACGTGCAGATCGACACATGCTGACCCCCAGGAGTGGTGGTAGTGACCATCGCATCCTGAAGGGCAGCGGTACTCACCAAGTTCATGGAGAACGAGGGGAGGTGAAGACCTGACAGTGAGCCGGACGGAACCGCCGGACACGGGAGGACAGTGGAGGAACGGGCAACGACTGGGCCCCCGGAGGGGTCAGCCAGTCGGACTGGGTCAGGTGCAGTGAGAGGAGTGAGAGTGGTGCTGTCACGAAAGAAACAGCGTGAGGCACCTGAGTCTAGTGTGAAGGTGTGCAAGGCCTCAGCAGGAACAGTAGTAGGGAGAATAGACTCACTAGCACCTAGAGCAGCAGCAGCTATACCTGGGTCAGGTGGCACACACCGGTAAGAGTCACCCTCAGCACTAACAGACAAAGCATACATACCAGAAAGGATAACATCAAAGTCTAGGTCAAAGATAGCAACTCCAGACCTAAGAAGATCTGCCCAGCGAGGGCGCTCGGCATCGTCACCAAACTCAGCACGCCAAGCGTCGTCGGGCCGGGAGAAGCCGCGGTGCTTAGTGTGAAGCCTCCCGCATGTCTGACCAGCACGGTCACCCGTGCGAATGACATACGGGCAGCTATCACTACCCCCAGATGTACCACGCTGAAACAACCACTCACGAAGCTGCTGGGGCGACTGGGTCTCGCTCCGACGCTGCTGCTGCTGCCGCTGGCCACCTCCAGAACCTCCATGCCAAGCGCCAGTCCTACCGCCACCAGTCCCACTGCCGCCACTGCCGCCACTCCCACCGCTGCCACCACCGCCGCCACCAATGCCCCCACTCCCGCCACCACTCCCACTGCTGCCACCACCTCCACTGCCTCCACTACCTCCACTGCTGCCCCCACCACCACTCCTGCTGCCCCCTCCACCACCCCTGCCACCCTTGCCCTTGCCGCTGCGGCGCTTCGCAGTAGCAGAAGCAGCTCCGACATCCTCAGCACCAAGGACATCTGCAGCAGCGGCAGAGGCGTAGGAGGGGGCGAGGGGGGAGGGGGAGCACCCCTCAAAGAAGGGCGGGCGCGGAGTGCCACGAGCAGCACCTACAGCAACTGCACTAGTCTCAGCTGCGAGGAGGTGCTGCTTGAGTAGGTCAACAGTGAGGGAGGTGGGGTCAAGTGATCGAAAGTGGTTCCTGACAGAGCGAAGAGAGTCAGGGAGGCGAGTGACTATGAAGTAGAGGGTGATGAACATCAGGGGCTGGTTCCTATCAAGGAACTCAGCAGGGATGGTAGCGCGGTAGCGAGCGTCACTAGTGCGCAGGTGGGAAACAAGGTCCTCTACCGTGGCAAAGGCTGACAGCTCTGGGAGCAGGTAGGGCAGAAGCAGGCGGCCTAGAGCAGTAGTGGCAGGCGAGGAGTAGCGAGCGACGACAACGTTGTACAGTGCCTGTGCTATCCTGTGCTGTCCGAAGTGAGCGCATTCGGCTAACGGCAGGTGGTTGCGAATGCCCAAGCGGGCAGCAGCGTCGCGAGTAAGCCACTGTGAGCGAGTCGCACTGTTAGCTTTGGCGGGAGGGGCAGGAGCGGCGCCTGACGCTAGGTCAAACAGCAAAACACTGTCCTCAGAATCGCTTAGTAGGTACAGCTGCAAGTCGTCCATCCACGTGTCAAACTGAACCGGTCTGCCCTCATGATCGAACGCGAGAACCCTAAGCGAAGCCATAGTGGCGCAGCATGTAGTAGCAGCAGTAGCAATAGCAGTAGTAGCAGCAGTATTAGTAGCAGCAGTAGCAGTAGTAGCAGTAGCAGTAGCAGGGGCCGAGGGGCCGGGGGCGGGAGGGCCTAGGGGCCGTGGGTCGTGAGGGGCCATGGGTCGTGAGGGGCTGTGGGTCGCGAGGGGCTGTGGGGCCTAGGGGCCGTGGGTCGCGGGGCCTAGAGGCCGTGGGTCGCGGGTCGTGGGTCGCGGGGCCGAGGGGTCGGGGGTCGCAGGGTCGTGGGTCGCGGGCCGTGGGTCGCGGGGCCTAGGGGCAGTGGGTCGCGGGGCCTAGGGGCCGTGGGTCACGGGGCCGAGGGGTCGCGGGTCGTGGGTCGCGGGGCCGTGGGTCGCGGGCCGTGGTTCGCGGGGCCTAGGGGCCGTGGGCCGCGAGGTGCCGAGGGGCCTAGGGGTCGTGGGGCCGTGGGGCCGAGGGGCCGTGGGGCCGTGGGTCGCGAGGGGCCGTGGGTCGCGAGGGGCTGTGGGGCCTAGGGGCCGTGGGTCGCGAGGGGCCGTGGGGCCTAGGGGCCGTGGGTCGCGAGGGGCCGTGGGTCGCGAGGGGCCATGGGTCGCGGGGCCTAGGGGTCGTGGGTCGCGGGTCGTGGGTTGCGGGGCCGAGGGGTCGCGGGTCACGGGTCGCGGGGCCGTGGGTCGCGGGCCGTGGGTCGCGGGGCCTAGGGGCCGTGGGTCGCAGGGCTGAGAGGTCGTGGGTCGCGGGTCCGTGGGTCGTGGGCCGTGGGTCGCGGGGCCTAGGGGCCGTGGGGCCTAGGGGCCGTGGGTCGCGAGGGGCTGTGGGGCCGAGGGGCCTAGGGGCCGAGGGGCCTAGGGGCCGTGGGTCGCGGGGGGCCGTGGGTCACGAGGGGCCGTGGGTCGTGAGGGGCCGTGGGGCCGCGGGGCTAGGCTAGGGGCGACGGGGGTCGCGACGAGCGACGGGCGACGGGGGGCCGGGCTAGGGGCGACGGGCGACGCCAAGGAGCGACGGGCCTAGGGGCGACTGGCCGGGGCGACGGGCCTAGGGGCGACGGGCCGGGCTAGGGGTGGCGACGGGTCGGGGCCTAGGGGCCTACGGGTCGCGACAGGAAGTAGGGGCAGTACGAGGGTAGCTAGCAGGGCAGCAGGTGGTGGGCCCAAAGAAAAACCGGTCCAAGGAAGGGACCTGCTCTGAAACCATGTCAGAATCAATGAACGAGAATGAATGCATTGAACAGAGGTTGGGTACAAGTTCTAACCCTAATTGGGTTGTACCCCTTATGGGCTACCCCAGTACAGCTTACACAATGTAAGCTATATGTAAGTTTGACACTCCTGACAATTCGTATCGAAACAATCAACGGTCAAGCAGAATGTCTACTTACGGTTGTACATGTGATTAATAGCATTGCAAACAGTTACGAATATTTAAGATTGAATTGTTACTGTGCAAACCATAACATAAATAAGTACATGCGCCCATATCGAAACGAATGAACAACTGTGGCCCCATGTTTGTGCCCGGACTACTTGGTGATCGTGACATCCACACGGAGCTTTGCTGCGTTTCTTGTGGATTGCACATTTGTACCCCATCCACTTAATTGTTTGTTCATTTTGCTATGCATAACTGGTCGACTTGGGGTGTCTTTATGCACACATTCTACACTTTGACAGAACGAGTACGTTATAACTTTACGCACTGTATGGTTGGGTTGAAATTTGAAGAAGCGAATGAACCCTTAACTGTGTTACATTAACCCACGCTCACATGTGCTTGGGTATTGTGACTTTATTTATGGCTGCTGTTCTATAAGAGGTACATAAAGTTGGAAGCCCCTGATAAAAACGATTAACCTAATATAGGTAACAGACCGGTAAAGGTAAATGATAGGGGCACATCCCCTGCATCGTGGAACCTTTTGTTCCCTAGACCATTGAGTTTCTGTGATATGTTTGTGTTTGCGATTTGACATTTCACGATTTAAAATGTTTGATTCCGATATTTTGAGTGTTCAGACTCGTCGCAAGTACTGTCGCGGATGTCACAGTGAAATCCTAGTGTGCATGAATCCGTCAATATGGATGTCGTAAATTGACAGCTCTTCACGCATTCGTCACGATTGAGCATCTGAACATCGAACCAATCAGAGCATGACAATTGGATCGTTGATGTTGAAGTGATGGTTCAAGACCATTCACGCGATTTCCATGTCCTGTCACAAACCCCCGGTGAACATCCCGTCATCGGATTATCCAACATTGGCCAAGTGTTTCTGTTATGCTCGTTGCTTGCTTGTCAATCAGCGTTAGCAGTTATGCTCGTCCGTCACAACCTCCAGCTCCGAAAGCTCAGTATATCTACAGGGCGTAATTCCGTGAAGGCATTCAGCCACCCGGCGATTTTCATGCGCTTGCAGACTCCATAATATGCCGAAGAACAGAACTCGGAAAAGCAGTCGTCTCAGTGCGGCGAAACCTAGTCATGCTGCGGTGGCAGCGACGGCTTCTATGGTCAACGAGCAGCAGCCAACACAACACCAGCAAAACGGCCCTGATGTGCAACCAACTGGGGACGGAGGACCGATGGTGACAGACATGGCCGCGGAACTACGGAAGCTTGGTGCCTGTCTCAGTGCTGTTGAAGCAGACATGGCAAATATGAAGCACGTTGTTGGGAGGACTCACGACATATGTGACCGGATAGCCTCAACGGTTACGACCATATTTGGCGACTCGAAACAGTCAGGGGGTGGATCGACAATTTTGTGTGACATGCCGGTTCCTTATGAAAACCTTGCGGGTGACGCGGTTGTTGAGACTCCGATAGTTCGCCGCACCAAGAATAAGAGTTACAAAGCGGTGCGCAAAGAGATTAAGTCCGACTACGTGGGCATCGCACAGATGCCGTGGAGCGGCCGATGGGTTGCAAGACTTGTGTGCGTTCCACAGAAAAACGGGCATCTGGTCATCGGCAATCAGTTTGGGACCAAGTTAGACGCGGCGAGATCACTGGCAGCATGAGCACATGTGCTATTTGGTCCAGACGCCGGGCCTAGAGGGAAGATTGTTGGAAAGAACAGTTGAAAGTTAGAAACGAGAAAGAGGGATTGCACTAGCAAGCAGTTGAGTACATATAGCAAACCCTAGATTGGGCTGTACTCACTATTGAGTACCCCACTGCAAGCTAGACAAATATAACATTCTGACACACCCCCATAGCCAAAGTGGGGTGTAATCAGCACAACAAGCAAAGCAAAAACAAGCTCAGGGTGGATCACAATGTCACCACACATTCTGAGCACAAGTACAAGAAGCAACAGTTTATAGTTCACAGCAATAAGCAAAGCTAGAGGCTGTCACAGAGGGCAAGTGAGGAGGAGGAGGCTAGACTGATAGGAAAGGAGAGAGGAGGTAACGGCTGAAGCTGCAGACACACGGGCAACAGGAGCGCGCGCACTGTGGCTACCGGAGGCGCACCTCCGGACTACAGGAGTAACTGGCTCCGCGGCTAAGACGAGCGGCAGGAGCAACGGACCCACGGGCGACTGGCGCAGCAGGCTCGCTGGGCTACCGGAGGCGCACCTCCGGACTACAGGCGCTGCTGACGACACGACGGCTACCTCCCTTCAACCTCCCCCACTGTCGCACCCCCCTTTCACACACCCCCTGCTGCACCCCTAGGTTCACTCACACTCCACCCCCTAGCACCACTCCGTCGACTCACACACACCCACCCCCCTCAGCGGCAGCTGCAGCAGTGGGAGACGGAGTAGGAGGAGGAGCAGGGGATGCCACACACCCGCCACCCAGCTTTCACCCCCATACTCGCCACCCCCAAACCCCAACACAGGGTAGGGCCGCGACGAAGACGGGGGCAGGGCCGGGCAGGGCAGGGCCGGGACAGGGCCGGGCAAAGCAGGGCCGGGCAGGGCCGCGACGAAGACGGGAGGGGCCGACGCGTGGCCCCCTTCTGTCGCCCCCCCCAGGGCGCCACGACGGGCGACGGGAAGTGGTCACGTGCGGGCCCCCAAGGGCGCCACTCCGGGCGACGGAAGGGGGGGCCGCGTGGGCCCCCAATGGCGCCACGACGGGCGACGAGGGGGGCCGCGCACGAGCCCCCCGGGGCGACGAAACCGCCGTGCGCCCCGAGGCGCGCGACGGGCAGGGCACCATTGCGCGCCACGGGGCACACGACGGGCAAATCAGGGCGTCGCGCGCCCCCAGGGCGGCGCGACGAGCAGAAAACCGCCGCGCGCCCCTAGCGCGCGGCGGGAAGAAAAAAGGCCGCACGCCACGGGCGCGCGGCAGGCAGAAAGATAGCGCGCGCCCGAGGCGCGCGATAGGCAGTGTTGACAGCAGAAGCTTAGGTGGGCCCATCCACAGGATCGACCCGAGGGGGTCGACCTGCTCTGATTCCATGTTGGAAAGAACAGTTGAAAGTTAGAAACGAGAAAGAGGGATTGCACTAGCAAGCAGTTGAGTACATATAGCAAACCCTAGATTGGGCTGTACTCACTATTGAGTACCCCACTGCAGGCTAGACAAATATAACATTCTGACAAAGATCGTACCACTAAAAAATATAGACAAGGCGAAATTGAAGGGATGTGACAAGACCACCTGTTTGGCAATGATTCGTCACAAGTTTTGGCATAGGTGGGAGGACTGGGAGGATGCATGGGATGACTGCAAAATCTAGATGGAAGAAAAGGTGCGCAGGGTTGCAAGGAGACTGGCCGCGGTAGAGAATGTCTCATATCGGACAGACGGTCGACGGACTAGAAAGCGCAACGATGGGACACAGGAATAGTTGCCATTATTACGGGGTCGTTTATTTGTGATGTGTACAATATTTTTTTCAGGTCCGTAGACGTCTGGGTCCGTATTGTGTGAGCTACTAAAACTGCCTGTACCGCTTTCTGTATGGGTGTCACTGGGATATGACAAATGTTTCATAAATTCACGAGTAGCTGACGTTTGTGCTAGGTTTTTAATGTCACATATTCATTGAGACGCCCTACTATCCTTACTACCAACCCAACTTAACTCATACACACAACCGCATTGGCATTCTAAGATGATTAATGCCTGCAGGCATGTTGAACATAAATGATGCTGTGTAGCAACACTGTTACGAGAGATATACGATGTTGAGACGAGATTGTCTACAGGCCGTTGCGAATTCGCGAGCGCATCACGGGGTAAAACCATGGGTTACACGATGGTATTGAACATGGTTGTTTCGAACACCCTTTGGGTAATGAGATGGGCACCCAAAAACGTTTTGCCTAAAGTTTTGAGGCAGGGATCATTTCCTCCATTCGAAGCATGGTAAATGATCAGGCTAGCTATCGACGAAAGCAAGACACATGCGCGCATTTTATAGGGTGATCAATGGTTTTTTTTCACATTGGCGAGTTCAAAAGAAATCCATCGAATAACTTGCGAAACACTCGGTCTGGCTTCGCGGGCCATCCACAAGGCCCTGGTTATTGACCAGCCATTCGCTCACGGGGTGTTGACGCCCGGCAGTTCTACACGAGCGCCAAACCCTAGGTTCTACACGAGCGCATGTTCTAGCCAATGGCGTGCCATTGACTGGGAGTTCACGGGCTAGTGACGGAGTAGTTCGTTCTGTGCACGCCAAATCGGTTTGACGCGAAGCACTCGGTTACACTTCACGGACATTCCACTGGCCTTTCACAAGCCATCTACAACGATCGAAGATAATGCAACGGCGTAATTTGCCACCAACTATCCAATCGCTACAAATCTTACTGTGTGTTCACGGGCCATTCGCGAGGGCCTGGTAAATGATCATGCATGGTCTCGACCGTGGCAATTCAGTGGCGTTGCATTCCCTTTGAGTTCACGGGTGCCTGGACTTTGAAGTGAACGTTTGTTCATGGGATATTGATGAAGTGGTGACGGGAACTTTTACCCTGCTCCTAACGATCGAGTCACGGCGCTTCCAGTGTTGGTCCCTAAACCCTTCACTGGGTTTTCATGCTAGGTTGACGTGCTTGTCAGCCTCAACCTGCACTCTACTGGATTTTATTGTGTATATCAATCATGCTAATATAAACATAAACCTATGAACCCAGTATACCAACACTAAATCTTCTGCACTAGCCAAAGTGGTTTGAGAACACCTACTACAGAGACTACTCTAATTCATTGAGAAGCTATTGTAGCTATATAAACTCTGGAATGTTCAAATGGTGCCCGCGCCAGGTGCAGCCTCCCGATAGGGCTTTCGCGACTTTGGGCGCTTACGGTACCTCCTCTTTTGCGGAACAGCGCTGCCACCGTACTTTCCTATGCAACGGTTCTTGTTGTGACCGTGCATCTTGCAAACGCTGCACTTGCATGGATGCACGGCCTTCTCTACGCGAGCGTAGCTCGGGGGGCGGCCGACAGCGGTGCGGCGAAAGGGCGGAGCATCGCACACGCCGGGGGGGGGGGGGGGGGGGGGGGGGGCAGCCTCTTCTCAAGGATGATGCGGTCCACACAGGACCCCCACACCGTTGAAGAGTACGTCTCTGCCCAATTCTTTGTGGTGTAGAAATCAGAGACAAGAGTGCGGGGGTCTAGCTTCCGCTTCACAGCAAAGGCCACAGCATGGGAGCACGGAAACTGGTACTGGTCCCAGTTTTTGCAGTCGCATGTCTTCGCCTTCAAGTTGACGTTGAAGAACCTCCATTCTTTGGGATCATCGGTGTCCCTGGTCTGGATGGTTCCTTCTTCATGGTCCCCGCCCAACAGCTCGTACCCCTCCGCCCGTGTCTCCTTCTCCACCATCCGCTCCTCGGCTGCCTCTGTCAGGAGATCAGTTCGCTCGAGCGCCACCATCTTACGTTCACAATACCTATTGCGATACCAGTCCATGAGACCCCCTAGCAGCGGGGTCACCGGCAAGCGCCGAATGGGCACGATGAAGCTGTTGACCTACTCAGCTGCGTTGCTGGTGAAGATCCCGAAGCGACGAGTAGGGGCCTTAAGGCGAGTCCAGTGGACAAGATTGATGCCCAAATTCTTCCTTGTACCATGCTTTTCTGCCTAAACCCGGTCCGCACGCATGTGGTGTGGTCCCCATCCGCAACACCGAACTCTGGAGTGTTGTCATCGTCGTCCACGCTAGCCTCTGCCTGCACCCCCTCTGCTGTGGCAAGTGCTTCTGCATCCTCTGCATCTGCCTCCTCTGCATCTGCCTCCTCTGCATCTGCATCCTCCTCATCGTCCTCTTCAGCATCGGCCGCTGTGTTAACCCCGGGGTTGGCACTGCCGACATCTGGCCACGGGTGATCCAAAGAGACCAGGACCAATGCCTGGCAGGTGCTTCCCCCGTTCGGTTCCTCTCCATCCTCAGCCGGGTTTCCGTGCGATCTAGTTGCACGTGGCAGGTCCGTACGGATGGAGCTGGGGATGTAACCTGTCCTTACACGTCTCAAGATGCATGCATAATCAAAAGGTCGTGCAGTTGCAGGCGTTGATCTAGACGGACGAGCTGGCGGCGAGTTGGTGGCAGGGGACTCGGCCGATTGAGCCATAGGGTCAGCAGTGCTTTCAGACGGTGGCTCTGGTTCGGTCGGTGTGGCTCCCGCCGCGCTGGCGTCTCCCGCACCACGCCCATGCGCACGTGAAGTAGTGCCGCGACCCATGGCGGCACGTGCTGCTTCACGACCCTGGCGACGATTCTCGGCTGCTTGTTGACGTGCCTCAGCTGCTGTTGTGGGAGCTGGACGTTGCTGCTCACTTGCATCTGCAGGTGAGGGGCCCGAGATCGACTTCTCAATGCCGAGGAGATAATTAGCCATTGGTGCAAAGTCACGCCGACAGGCCGCCACCAAAGCGTCCCATTTGTCATCAAGCCTGCACTTCACAAGAACAGAAGTAGTGGGGTATGCCAAGCGGGAGAACATCTCGTGCAGCAGGAATCAAACCCTTGTCGCGGTCGCTGATGATGGATGCGTCGTCACGGTGCGGCCACTCTAGGAAGCTCTTCAAAAAGTTATGCAGAAACCAACTCCGCAAATCCTTGTTTTCTCCTTCGACCAAAGCCCTCTCCAGCATTGTAATCTTCTGGTTGCTTTCCAATACCACGGCAAACAGAAGGGTTGTGCACTGTGCACTGATGAGGAACGTTCCGTCCATTGCAACAACGGGGCAGCAAAAACCAAGCGCACCGCGAGAAGTGGGCGGCTGTATGTACATGCGGTTGAAACAGCCGCCGACCGTCTGAATCAAGAAGTTTCCATCCGGGTCTATCTCCCGGAACCTTTCAGCCAACGCGGGGAGCAACCTGAACGACTCTTGCCAATCCCCGTGCAATCCCTCTTTCTCGTTTCTAACTTTCAACTGTTCTTTCCAACATGGAATCAGAGCAGGTCGACCCTTCTGGGTCGATCCTGTGCATGGGCCCACCATTATCTTCCGCTGCTGTCCTGCCTATCGCGCGCCTCGAGCGCGCGCTGTGTTCCTGCCTGCCGCGCGCCCATGGCGCGCGGCCTTTTTTCTTCCCGCCGCGCGCTAGGGGCGCGCGGCGGTTTTCTGCTCGTCGCGCCGCCCTGGGGGCAGCGCGACGCCCTGATCTGCCCGTGGTGCGCCCCGTGGCGCGCAATGGTTCCCTGCCCGTCGCGCGCCTCGGGGCGCACGGCGGTTTCGTCGCCCCGGGGGGCTCGTGCGCGCCCCCCCCTCGTCGCCGACGTGGCGCCATTGGGGGCCCGCGCGGCCCCCCCTTCCGTCGCCCGACGTGGCGCCCTTGGGGGCCCGCGCGTGACCCCTTCCCGTCGCCAGTCGAGGCGACCCTTGGGGGGGGCCGGGGGCCACGCGTCGGCCCCTCCCGTCTTCGTCGCGGCCCTGCCCGGCCCTGCTTTGCCCGGCCCTGCCGTCCGTCCCCGGCCCTGTCCCGGCCCTGCCCTGCCCGGCCCTGCCCCTGTCTTCGTCGCGGCCCTACCCTGTGTTGGGGTTTGGGGGTGGCGAGTATGGGGGTGAAAGCTGGGTGGCGGGTGTGTGGCATCCCCTGCTCCTCCTCCTACTCCGTCTCCCACTGCTGCAGCTGCCGCTGAGGGGGGTGGGTGTGTGTGAGTCGACGGAGTGGTGCTCAGGGGTGGAGTGTGAGTGAACCTAGGGGTGCAGCGGGGGGTGTGTGAAAGGGGGGTGCGACAGTGGGGGAGGTTGAAGGGAAATAGCTGTCGTGTTGCCAGCAGTGCCAGTAGTCCGGAGGTGCGCTTCCGGTAGCCCAGTGATGCTGCTGCGCCAGTCGCCCGTGGGTCCGTTGCTCCTGCCGCTCGTCTTAGCCGCGGAGCCAGTTACTCCTGTAGTTCGGAGGTGCGCCTCCGGTAGCCACAGTGCGCGCCGCTCCTGTTGCCCGTGTGTCTGCAACTTCCGCCGTTGCCTCCTCTCTCTTTTCCTATTAGTCTAGCCTCCTCCTCCTCACTTGCCCTCTGTGATAGCCTCTAGCTTTACTTATTGCTGTGAACTAAAAACGGTTGCTTCTTGTACTTGTGCTCAGAATGTGTGGTGACTTTGTTTTGCTTTGCTTGCTGTGCTGATTACACCCCACTTTGGCTATGGGGGTGTGTCAGAATGTTATATTTGTCTAGCCTGTAGTGGGGTACTCAATAGTGAGTACAACCCAATCTAGGGTTTGCTATATGTACTCAACTGCTTGCTAGTGCAATCCCTCTTTCTCGTTTCTAACTTTCAACTGTTCTTTCCAACATATATGAGTAGTAAAGACAGCTAAAGTCTCTATCAGAAAACCTTATGCATAGTGAATGTAAATGACAAGATGAAAATAATAAAAATTTCATTGCATTATTCAGTGTCAAAACATGTTTATATCATGTTAGTGATGTTAGGCTGTAGTGGGTTACTCCGTATGGGGTATAACCCTTTGTTAGGGTTGCTACTTGTACCACTCATCCTGCTTTAGTCAATCTTTCCTGTTTCCAGATTCTGACATGGTATTAGATTAGGTACGTTCCTTAGGGCCTACCGAACGTTCCGCCCTGCCCGGACTTGAAACTATTTTTTTCCTGCCCTACTGCCCTGCCCGCGCGCGCCCAACTGCCCTGCTACTGAGCGCCCTGCTGCCCTGCTCGAGCGCCGCCCTGTTCGCGCGCGCTCTGCCTGCAGCTGCGCCGCCTTGCCTACCCACGCACTCTGCACGTGCACCCTGCTGCCCACAGCGCCAGCGCGCCCCGCTGCCCAACGCGCCAGCGCGCCCCACTGCCTGACGCACCAGCGCGCCCCACTCCCCGACACGCCAGCGCGCCCTGCTGCCCAGCGCCAGCGCGCCCCGCTGCCCAACGTGCCAGCGCGCCCCGCTGCCCAACGCGCCAGCGCGCCCCGTTGCCCAACGCGCCAGTGCGCCCCGCTGCCAGACGCGCCAGCACGCCCCGCTGCCCAACGCGCCAGCGCGCCCCGCTGCCCAGCGCGCCAGCGCGCCCTGCTGCCCAGCGTCCAGCGCGCCCTGCTAAACCATTAAAAGAAAGAAAGAAAAAAAAAAAGCCCTAGGTGCTGCTGCCCTAGGTGCTGCTGCCCTAGGAGCTACTGCTTGCTACTGCCATAGGTGCTGCCACCTACTGCTGCCGCCCTAGGTGCTACTACGCTGCTACTGCCGTTTGTGCTACTGCTGCTACGCAGCAGCTGCTACTAGCTGCCACTGCCTGCCATGGCCACTACCCCTGTCCTACGTCAGCGGCAGCCGAGTGTGCAGGAGTCTCTCTCGCCGCAGCAGCTTCGCGAGTGGGCTATCTCGTGGGGCAGCCCCGGTGGCGGAGCTAGCCGTGCTAGGGCTGGAGGTGCTGGTGCAGGCGGTCCTCGTACTCGTCGGTGGGAGCCGCTCTCGTCGCAGCAGCTTCGCAAGAGGGCTGTCCGGTAGGGCAGCCCCGGTGGCGGAGCCTGGTGTGCTACTACTGGAGTTCCCTGTGAGTCTACTCCTGCTGGTAGTCCCGATAGTAGACGCGGAGGTTCTGGGGGTGGACAGCAGCAGCAGCAGCGTCCGCTGGAGACTCTCTCCCTGCAGCAGCTTCGTGAGTGGGCTGTCCGGCGGGGCAGCCCCGGTGGCGGAGCTTGCGGTACTAGTGCTGGGGGTGGAGAGGCGCCTAGTGGCGTAGAGGCTGCTAGTCTTGGTGCCTTTGACTCGGCTAGCGCAGGTGCAGAGCATGAGGAGGCCTTGCACACTTTTACTCTCGACTCGGGCGCGTCTCGTTGCTTCTTCCGCGACAGCACCACTGTCACACCGCTCACAGTCCCTGTCCCTGTCACACTGGCCGACCTCTCTGGGGGCCCGGTTGTCGAGCGTGGCGCCACTGTTCTCCCTTGTCCAGTGGCCCCTTCCGGCCTCCTCACAGGTCTCCACCTCCCCTCTTTCGCTAAGAACTTTGTGGCTACCTCTGTGCTCCAGGACCTGGAGGCAAGCTAGTGGCGATCTGTACGGACTCACACACTGGTGAGCACCTCGCCACGTTCATCCGGAGGCCTGGGTCTGGCCTGTACACACTGACCATTGAGTCAGCACTGGTAGCTGAGTCAGGTCAGGTAGCTGCGTCGGTTGAGGTCGCCTCGTCTTGTTCGTGTCGTCTCCTCACGCACCGGACTCTTCTCTGGCACCACCGTCTTGGCCACCCCTCCCTGCCACGCCTGCGTGGCATGCACTCGCGTCTCCTTGTGTCTGGTCTCCCCAGGTCCCTGCCCCCGCTCCCGAGGTCGCTTGTACTGCCCTGCCTTCCTTGCGTCGAGGGGCGGCAGCGCGCCGCTCCTCACTCCTCCTCGTTTCCTCCTACCACTGCTCCGCTGCAGACCCTGCACATGGACGTGTGGGGCCCCGCCCGTGTCACCGGACAGGGTGGCGAGCGCTACTTTCTGCTGGTTGTCGACGACTACACACGCTACACCATGGTCGTCCCCTTGCAGAGCAAGGCGGATGTCCGCGGTGTCTTCATCCGCTGGATCCGCGCTGTTCGTCTCCAGCTTTGCACTCGGTTCCAGCAGGACCTCCCTGTCCTGCGGCTGCACTGTGACCGAGGTGGTGAGTTTTGCTCCCACCTCCTTGAGGACTTCTGTGGTGCTGAGGGCATCGTCCAGTCGTACACGCTTCCGGCCCCTCCACAGCAGAATGGGATTGGCGAGCGCCGCATTGGTCTTGTCATGGAGGTTGCTCGCACCTCCATGATCCATGCGGTTGCTCCCCACTTTCTGTGGCTGTTTGCGGTCCGATACGCCGCTGAGCAGCTCAACCTCTGGCCTCGTGTCTCCCACCCGGAGACCTCCCCCACTTTGCGGTGGACGGGCGAGGTTGGTGATGCGCCGGCGTTTCGGGTCTGGGGTTCCCTCTCTCTTGTCTGCAATTTGCCTGCGGGCAAGCTCTCTCCACGCACTCTTCGGTGCGAGTTCCTTGGCTTTCCCACCGACGCAGCGCCCAGGCAGTTTTACCACCCAGGCTCGTCGTGTGCTGTCCTCCCGCGACGTCACCTTTGACGAGTCCGTCTGCTTCTACCGTCTTCACCCCCACCGCAGTTTCCCGGTACCCCTCCCGCCTCTTTCCCTGGTGGACGACCCCCCCCCCCCCCCCCCCCCCCCCGGTAGCCCCCCTCCCTCCTCACGGTCCCGTTCCCTCAGGTGTGTCTTAGGTAGACCCACCCCCCTTGGTTGAACCTTTGGAGGTCTCCTCAGACACCTTTGGCCCAGCTGAGGGGGGTGACCCGACTCCTGCTGCCACCGTGACCCCTCTCCGCTCTTCACGCTTGGCTGTCCCTCCTGGGTTTCCGCCTCGACCGTCTTCACCGCCGCTGCAGCCTGTCGCTGTGGACTCTGGTGCTGCAGGAGGTGGTACCACTGGGGGTGCTGGTTCTGGGGGTGCTGAGTGTCCTCTGGGTATAGGAGGTACTGGTGCTGCTGGTCCTGCTACGAGTCGGCAGGAGGCTCTCTCGCCGGAGCGGCTACGCGAGTGGGCTGTCCAATGGGGCAGCCCTGGTGGTGGAGCTAGCCGTCTTAGAGCTGGAGGTGCTGGGACTGCTGGAGCTGGAGGTGCTGGCACTGCTGGAGCTGGAGGTTCTGCTACTGGTGGTACTGGGGTTACCTATACTACTGGCACTGGTGCACGTCAGCGAGCGACTCTCTCGCCGAAGCAGCTTCGCGAGTGGGCTGTACAGTGGGGCAGCCCTGGTGGTGGAGCTAGGCGTGCTCGCTCTCCTAGAGCTGGAGGTACTGGAGGTGCTGCTGCTGTGGGTACTGCTGCGGGCAAACCTGGTGGTGGCACTGGACATGCTGGAGCTGCAGGTTCTGGAGGTGCTAGCCCTGGAGGTGCTAGTGCTGATGTTCCTGGTACTGGAGGCACAGGTGCTGCTGGAGGCACTGGAGGTTCAGGTTCTGGAGGTGCTAGCCTTGGAGGTGCTGGTGCTGGTGTTCCTGGTACTCGAGGCACAGGCGCTGCAGGAGGTGCTGGTATTGCTGGAGGTGCTGGAGGTGCTACTGGAGGTACTATTGGAGGTACTGGAGTTAGTGGTGCTCGTCGGCAACAGTCCTCTCGCCGCTGCAGCTTCGCGAGTGGGCTGTTCGTTGGGGCAGTCCCGGTGGTGGAGCTGGAGGCACTGGTGTTAAGGTGAAGCCCTGCACGTGCCTGGTTTTGCGTATACAAGCCCTATGCGATGTAGCGAAGTTTCGCATACCGCATACCGGAGCGTTGGTATTCGTCGAGTACACTCTAACAGTGCACTTCGGTATGCACTGTTCAACACTGGACCGAGCTGGAGGGAAGTGACGACATTGCACAAATGAGTATGTGCAACTGTCTGTTGCGAGCACCTGCGCAACTACTCCTCGACAGGTAAAAAATACACCTGACGATACTTTCACCTGATGGCGTTTTCACTTGGCGGTGCCAACCTGGAACCGCATACTAGAGTAGGTGCTTGCACGTTCTCCTTGAACAACGTTCTTCATGAACAGCGTTATCGTAGAACGTTCTCGCATACGTCACTATGTTTTCTATAAGGTTCATGTTGTAACTGTTGTAATCAATCAATTAATGAATCACTTTCCTTTCGTTACTGGATACCAAGCCTGTTGCTGCATGTTAGAATAGAAACGAGAAATGGATGGACTAAGGGAAAGTTGGGTACAAATGTAAACCCTAGAAAACTGTACCCCATATGTGCTACCCCACTATAGCCTACAGTAGCTATGACATATAAATCTGACACACCCCCATAGGCAAAGTGGGGGAGAACAAGGGGTCACAAGACCAGTCAAGCACAGCAAAGCAAGCTCAGGGTGGATCACAAAGTCACCACACATTCCGAGCACAAGTTCAAGGCCACAAGGCCAGTTCACATGCAGGATTACATATATATATAAGGCTAGACAAGCAAGAGCAGGTGTATATATATATGCAACAGTACAAACAAGGTCAAGGGGTGAGCAAGTGAGTCAAGGTAGGCACAAGACCCAGCTGAGTACAGAAGCGCTGATGATCACAAGGCGCAAGTGCCTTGGTGAAGATATCAGCAGTGTTGGCCTGAGAGGCCACGTACGCAAGCCGCAGCTGACCACGCTGCTGTAGCTCACGAGCAAGGAAGTAGCGGAGAGCAATGTGCTTCGTTCTGTGCTCCAGTCTCTGCTCTCGACACAAGGCCAGCATGGCCTTGTTGTCTACGTACAGCACTGGAGGAGAACGAGGCGGCTCTCCGAGGTCAGTCAGCAGGTAGGTGAGCCAGCGAAGCTCCTGTGCAGCCATGGCCCCGGCGTAGATCTCAGCCTCACAACTGGAGCCGAGAACAGAAGACGAGCGGGTAGCCCGCCACGAAACAGAGCCGGAACCAAGGCTGAAGGTGTAACCCTGTGACGACCGCTGCGTAGCCTGGTCGTCAGCCCAAGAAGCGTCTGCGTGCCCAGTGAGGACCACTGGACTCTGCCCTCCAAGCACAAGCCCCATGCCCGACGTACTGCACAAGTAACGCAACACCCTCTTCGCTGCAGCCATGTGCTCCGGTCTGTGTCTCCCAGGAGCAACATAGCGTGCGAGAATGCTAAGAGGGTATGCGAGGTCAGGTCGTGTGCAGGTCATCAGGTACATGAGGCAGCCAACAAGCTCTGGGTACGGGCCACTCGACTCTACGGACTCATCCGAAGGCAGAGCTGAGAGCGAGTGGCGAGTAGGCAGAGGAGTGGCCTGAGGCGAGGAGTACGTGAAGCCGAAGCGCTCAAGGACCTGCTGCACCATGTGTGACTGAGTCAGGGTAATGGTGCGGCGTGCTCTGTCCCGGGTGATCTGCAAGCCAAGGTAGCTGCGCAGTTCACCCAGGTCTGTGAACGTGTGTCTCTTCTGCAGCTCGGACTTCACGTGGGCGAGTCCAGCAGTGTCAGCTGTGGCAAAGACCAAGTCGTCGACGTACACGAGGATGTAGAACGGCGGCAAAGAAGTGTCGGTGCGCAGAAACAGCGACGGGTCGGCAGTAGAGGGAGCAAACCCAAGAGCCGCAAGTGTAGTCCTCAGTGTGTCGTGCCACTCACGCGGTGCCTGGCGGAGACCGTAGACTGGCCGCCGGAGGCTCCACTGGGTGCCAGGAGGAAAAGACCCAGTGAAGCCAGGTGGGCGACGCAGCCAGATCTCCTCGTGCAGGCTGCCCTGCAAGAAAGCAGTGCTGAAGTCAAGAGAGTGCAGCTCGTAGTCGCGGTGAGCAGCTATGTGCAGCAGTACCCGAAGAGTGGTCATCTTCCGGGTGGGAGAGAAGGTCTGAAAGTAGTCAACTCCCTGCCGCTGACTGAAGCCACGAGCCACGTAACGTGCCTTGAAGACAGGCGGAGAACCCGGCGGTCGCTTCACCCTGAAAATCCACATGCCACTGACGATGTTCGCCCCAGGCGGGGGAACCTCGTCAACGTAGGTGCCTGTGGACTTCCAGGAAGCCATCTCTGTGTCCATAGCTGCCTGCCACTGAGAGGAGTAGGGACCCTCTATCGCCTCCGCGTAAGAGCGCGGAGTCGGGATGTCAAGTGCATCCGGGTCTCCCTCAGGGGTAAGCAGTACGGACACGAGATGAGGTGAAGCAGCAGCCAAACACTGGAACTCCTCCTGCCTGTCCTCAAGGACGTCCGTGCCAAGGGCACACTCACCCCCGACGGACGGAGGACAGACAGACTCAGACGCAACGACAAGACTAGCAGCGTAGTCTAGACGACAGCGAGCAGCAAAGTCGACGAGCTCAGCAACTAGGGCAGACGCAGCAGTGGACTCAAAGGAAGGGTCAGTGACGACAGTAGCAAGGAGACGCGTGACAGTAGGACTGGCAGCACGAAGAGAGTCCGACTCCGAGTCGGGAAGAGCAGGAAGAGAGGACTCAGGAGGAGAAGGCAAAGGGGCACGCAGAGGAGCAGTGGACGGACGCAGAGACATCCGGTGCGTGCCAGGGACAGGAGGAGAACGCTGACGCGAACCATGGCCACTAGTGCGAGCAAGACGGACAGGCGATGCAGGGCGAGACGCAGGCTCACGACGCTCAGCCAGACCTCCAGTAGGACCAGTGTAGGGAGAAGGAGCGGGCAGTGTGAAGGCCGGCTGTAACTGTAACTGGGACGGGACAGGCTGTGGACACTCTAAGGGAGGAGGAGGACCAGTAGAAGGCGGGAGACCAAGAACCTGCTGAAGGAGCGGAACGAAGTACGGCCGAGGCCGCGCGGCGACTCCAGACACAGCAGGGACAGCACCAGTACCCCCAGCGGCAGCACCAGCGCCAGCAGCACCTCCAGCTCCAGTACCTCCAGCAGCACCAGTAGCACCCCCAGTAGGACCGCCTCCAGGACCGACAGCAGTAGCCTCAGCGCCAACACCCTCAGCAGCTCCAGCTCCAGGCGTACCCGCAGGCCCAGCAGCTCCAGTACTCCCAGTACGAGCACCTCCGGGACCCACGGCACCAGCACCCGCAGCAGTCGAAGAACCTCCAGCTCCAGCAGCACGCCGCCAGCGTCGGGCAAACCACTCTCGCAGCTCCTGTGGAGAGAGTGGCTCCCGCCGAGACGAAGCACCCGGAGAACCTCCAGGCTCAGCACCTCCAGACGCCACACGAGCAGGCCCAGCTCCCTCAGGCTCCGCACCCCCAGGCTCAGCACCTCCAGGCGTAGCACCCCCAGGCTCAGCACCCCCAGGCGTAGCACCCCCAGGCTCAGCACCCCCAGGCTCAGCACCCCCAGTAGTAGCACCCCCAGGCTCAGCACCCCCAGGCTCAGCACCCCCAGTAGTAGCACCCTCAGGCTCAGCACCCCCAGGCGTAGCACCCACACGCTCAGCACCCCCAGAGTCAGCACCCCCAGGCTCAGCACCCTCAGCAGCACCAGAGTCACCAGTAACCTCGACAGGCTCGACTGCGTCTACCTGGGACACACCTGAAGGGGCAGGACCCTGAGGGGGGAGGGGGTCTACCGGGGGGGGACCTGGCACAAGGAAGAGCGGTGGCGGGGGGAGGGACGGAGTGCGGTAGGGGAAGAGGCGGTAGTAGGGGACCGACTCGTCAAACGTGACGTCCTGGGAGGACAGAACACGGCGAGAGGTGGGGTGGTAGAACTGCCACCCTGGCGCGTCAGGGGGGAAGCCAAGGAAGACGCAAGGAGCAGCACGAGGGGACAGCTTGTCCGCAGACAAGTCGCGGACAAACGCCCGAGATCCCCAGACACGGAACGCAGACGCATCGCCAACCTTCCCCGTCCACAGCAAAGCTGGGGAGGTCTCCGGCATGGAGACCCCGGGGTGAAGGTTGATCTGATGCGCCGCGTACCGAACCGCAAACGGCCACAGAAAATGGGGGGCAGCCGCATGCATCATGGACGTACGGGCGACGTCCATGACCATGCCAATGCGGCGCTCAGCAATCCCATTTTGCTGTGGAGAGTCCGGAAGCGTGAAGGTCTGGCGGATGCCTCGTGCACGACAGTAGGCTCGCAGAAGGCCAGAGGAGAACTCTCCACCTCTGTCAGAGTGCAGACGCAGAACAGGAAAGTCCGAGCCGAAGCTCTGCCTGAGCTGGAGACGAGCTGCGCGGATCCAGTCGATCAACACCTCAGTGACATCACCCTTGCTGCGCAAGGGGAAGACCGTGGTGTAACGCGAGTAGTCGTCAACCACCAGTAGGAAGTAGCGCTCGTGACCCTGTCCACGGACGCGGGCCGGGCCCCACACGTCCATGTGAAGCGTCTGCAGCGGGGCCTCTGTCGGAGGAAACTGGGAGGAGTGAGGGGCAGCCCGCTGCCGCCCCTCGACACAAGGGACGCAGGTAGGGCCGGGCCCCGGAGGAAGGGGAGGGAGGGACCGGGGAAGACCAGAGACAAGGACACGGGAGGCCATGCCTCGGAGACGAAGCAGGGAGGGGTGACCAAGGCGGTGGTGCCAGAGAAGAGTCTCGTGCGACAGGAGGCGACACGAACAGGGGGCAGACTCAGGACCAGACCTGGACGCTGCAGCAAACACCTGACCCGACGCAGCTACCTGACCAGACGCAGTGACTGGAGGAGACGCAGTGGTCAGTGTGTACAGGCTCGACCCCGGCCGACGTGTAAACGTGGCCAGGTGTCGGCCTGTCCGAGCGTCCGTGCAGTGGGTCACCTGCTGACTCGCAGGAGTGAACTGGTGAACCCCCGCATCCTGTAGGTCAGCACCACTCACCAAGTTTGTAGAGAACGAGGGGAGGTAAAGACCAGACAGGGTGCCAGAGGGGGCCGCCGGACACGGGAGGACAGTGGAGAAGTGAGCAAGGACAGGACCCCCAGAGGGGTCTGCCAGAGAGACTGCAACTGGCCGGCCAAGCGGCGTGAGTGTGGTGCGGTCTCGAAAGAAGGAGCGAGAAGCCCCCGAGTCAAGGGTGAAGGTGTGGGAGGCCGAAGCCGACGCAGTACCTGAGAGAGCAGACTCACCAGCACCTGAGTGAGCAGACGCACGAGCACCTAGAGCAGCAGCCTCGCTAGCACCTAGAGCAGCAGCCTCACCAGTACCTAGAGCAGCAGTCTCAATGCCCGGGTCGGGCGGAAAACACCGGTAACAGTCACCCTCATCACTAATAGTCACAGCATACATGGCAGCAAGAATAGCATCAAAGTCAAGGTCAAAGACAGCTACACCCGCCCTAGACAGCTCGCCCCAGCGGGGGATCTCAGTGGCCTCAGGGAACTGGTGACACCAAGCGTCCGTCAGGCGGCCAAAGCAGCGCTGGGTGGAGTGCGCACCCCCGCACTGCTCACCCGCGCGGTCGCCTGTGCGTAGGACGTAGGTGCACGGACCAGTACCCCCACCCCGCTGGCGTGCAGCGTACCACTCACGGAGCTGCTGAGGGGGGGGGATGTCACGAGTGCGCTGCTGCCGCTGCTGCTGCTGCTGCTGGCGCTGACCACCACCGGAGCCGACCCTCTGCCCAGCGCCACCCCGACCAGCTCCACCTCCTCCGCCGCCGCCTCCTCCACCGCCGCCACCTCCGCCACCTCCGCTCCCACCGCCACCGCCGCCGCCGCCTCCGCCTCCACTGCCGCCACCGACACCTCCACCCCCGCCACCACTCCCACCACCACCCCCACCCCCTCCACTGCCGCCACCGCTACCTCCGCCACCCCCGCCAGCCCCTCCAGCACCCTTGCCCCCCTTGCCCTTGCCAGTGCGGCGTCTCCCGCTCGGGGCAGACGCAGCGCCGACCGACTCGAGACCAACGAGGTCAGCCGCAGCAGCAGAGGCAACAGAGGGCAAAAGAGGGGAGGGGGAACACCCCTCAAAGATGGGGGTGCGAGGGTCACCACGAGAGGCTCCTACAGCTACTATGCTCTTTTCTGCTGCTAGGAGGGCCTTCTCGAGGAGGTCAACGGTGAGAGTGGTGGGGCAAACTGAGAGGAAGTGGTCCCTGACTACGCGAAGGGAGTCAGGGAGACGGGTGACTATGTAGTAGAGGGTGATGTACATGGGGGGGGGGTTCTTGGCGCAGAACTCAGCAGGAAGCGCAGCGCGGTAGCGAGTGTCACTAGTGCGGAGGTGCGTAATGAGGTCAGCGACTGTGGGAAAGGCAGCAAGGTCAAGGAAGAGGTACGGTAGCATGAGGCGGCTCAGTGCAGCAGTGGCAGGGGAGGAGTAGCGCGCAACTACAGCGTCGTACAAGGTGTGAGCACTCTTGTGCTGGCTAAAGTGCGCACGCTCAGAGGTAGGCAGGTGGCGACGCACAGCAAGACGTGCAGCAGCATCGCGAGTGGCCCACTGTGAGCGAACAGTGGCGTCAGCATCAGCAGTGGGGGCAGGAGAGGCACCAGAAGTGAGGTCAAAGAGGGAGAGGCCGTCTGCCCTATCGCACTATAAGAAAAGCTGCAGGTCATCTATCCAGATGTCAAAGTCAATGGCCCGACCCTCAGCGTCAAAAGATAGGACACTAGGGGTAGCCATGACAGCAGTAGACTAGCAGCGCAAACAGTAGGGTGAGGGCAGTGATGTGAAAGAGGCGCTGCTCTTACCGGACAGGGCGGCTCGGGCGGCTCGGCTGCAGGGCGGCTTGGCGGCTCGGCTGCTGGGCGGCTCGGCTGCTGGGCGGCTCGGCTGCTGGGCGGCTCGGCTGCTGGGCGGCTCGGCGGCTGGGCGGCTCGGCTGCTGGGCGGCTCGGCTGCTGGGCGGCTCGGCGGGGCCGCTGAGAGGGCGGCGTCCGGGGCCGCTGGGAGGAGGCGGCGGGGCCGCTGAGAGGAGGCGGCGGGGCCGCAAAGGTAGGTGGCGGGGCCAGCAGGTAGGTGGCGGGGCCAGCAGGTAGGTGGCGGGGCCGCACAGGTAGGTGGCGGGGCCGCGGGTAGGTGGCGGGGCCGCTGGTAGGTGGCGGGGCCGCAGGTAGGTGGCGGGGCCGCACAGGTAGATGGCGGGGCCGCGGGTAGGTGGCGGGGCCGCTGGTAGGTGGCGGGGCCGCAGGTAGGTGGCGGGGCCGCAGGTAGGTGGCGGGGCCGCACAGGTAGGTGGCGGGGCCGCGGGTAGGTGGCGGGGCCAGGAGGTAGGCGCCGGGGCCGCACAGGTAGGCGTCGGGGCCGCAGGTAGGCGCTGGGGCCGGAAAGGGCGGCGTCAGGGCCGCAGGGCGGCGCGAGGGCCGCTGGGTAGGCGACGAGGCCGCAGGGCGGCGGATCGGGGCCGGGTAAGGGCGGCGCGATGGCCGCGGGGTAGGCGACGAGGCCGCCGGGCGGCGGGTCGGGGCCAGGAAGGGCGGCGCGAGGGCCGCAAGGCAGGCGACAGGGCCGCTAGGGCGGCGCGACGGGGCGAGAAAAAAAGAGAGGGGGGAGCGCGACTCGGGCTAGGACTGAGCGCGCTCCGGGCAGAAAAAAATGTCGAATTGGTGGGCCCTAGGAACAGTTCCCACAAGGGAACCTGCTCGATACCATGTTAGAATAGAAACGAAAAATGGATGGACTAAGGGAAAGTTGGGTACAAATGTAAAACCTAGAAAACTGTACCCCATATGTGCTACCCCACTATAGCCTACAGTAGCTATGTCATATAAATCTGACACTGCATACCAAGCACACTGTTATCCGAATACAAGTATCCGATCTCCAACAAGTCCGTACACGGAAAACTTGCACCTCTCTCTCTCATCGTGCAACTCAGCGCCTAGGCTCTCCCACAATCGCCTATTCTCCGCATGGTGCGGTGAGTGTAGACGCATACGCCAACATCAGATAGCCTCGAATACGATTGACAAAGTTGTCAACCTTGGGCCGGCAGCCACTTCGATTCCGTATGGTTGGCGAGGGCGCCGCTACGGAAGTCATGGACCTGGAGGCGCAGGTCGCTGCTTTGCGGGAGCGCCACAGTCGTGGCGAAATCAGCGACGCAGATCTGGAGCTGATGATTGAAGGAGCTCGTTCGAAGTGGGCTCACGACCACCCACCTCGTCGCGCTGAGGCAGAAATTGGGCCCGCTTCTCCCCGTGCTAAAGGCGAAAACGTCAACATCGATGGCAATGAAGGCGCAAGAGTGACGCGCGGTGAAATGCGAGGGGCCGTCAGAGTGCACACCGCAAGCGTCGGTGGAACGCAAGCGAAAGTCCTTCGATCAGCCGCTGTAGCGAGTGCGCGTAGTGACGCGCCCGGTCGTCGTAACCCTGCACGACCAAGTGGTGGCGGACCCTTGTGGACGGCAAATGCGTCAACGATACGCGATGGTTGAATCGCTCCGGAATACAGATACTTCAAGTTCTCACCCGACAAGATCGTCATGCCAAAACTGCTTGAAGGGCGTCACGACTTGACAACGTGGGTCGAGTCTATTGAGCCGCAGTTGGAGATCACACTGCTGAAGAAGTTCGTTGACGGCACGGTGGAGGTGCCGCCTGAGGATGACGCTGGACGGCGCGCACAGTTTCATTATGCACAGCTGTTGACGTTTATGGTAATCTCAAGGTGTTGCTCACTGGTCGTCCAAGTTGCTGCCATGCCGTCTTCGGGTGGACGCTGGTTTTCAAGCTTGGCAATTCATTATGAAGACCTACAAGGCAATGGCGGACCTTTAATTCGGCCAGCTGGAGCAACTGTTGACAAATCTGGAGATGGGGGAGCATGAAAGCGCAACCGCATACTGCAATCGCGCACAACATATTCTTGCAGATCAGCGTATGGCTGGCGTGGACTACTCAATGTCTTCGTATGTCACGCATGTCATCAAAGGTCTGCCTGCAAGCTACAATCTCCTTCAACGCATGGTAAAACTCCCAGGTGTACGAGAAGAGCTCGACGAGGATACGCTTTCGAGCTACGTAATTGAAGAGGAGTTCACACCTGAATCCGAGCGGTGCAAGGAGCAGCTTCTCCCTCAAGTCAACTATGTTGCGTCAAAGCAGCAGCGGCCGCAACATAATTGGGGGAAATCGCGCGGAGGAGGCGACAATGACAAACAAGTCAACCGCGCGAAGACGACCAAGAGTGACGAGCGTTCCGGTGGCGGAAAGCGCAACTCTCAACGATACTTCTTTGTTTGTGGAGATTGTCAAGATAGGTAGCTTAGTAGGAAGGAATGATGTGGATTAGGGCAAGGAGGGGGGATACAATGAAGTGTCGAGCAATTTACTGTACCCCCTAAAGCTAAACCCACTACAGCCTAGATTGCAGTACACTTATAATTTGACACACCCCCATAGGCGAAGTGGGGGATAGCAAACACAACAAAGTGGTCACAAGACCAGTCAGGAAAAGAAACAAAGCAAAGCAAGCTCAGGGTGGATCTCAAGATCACCACGCACTCTGAGCACTAGCAAGCGGCCACAAGTCCAGTCCAAGAGGTTACATAAGATATACAGGTGCAAGTACAAGCAGAGCAAGGCTACGGCAGACGAGCAAAAAGGTCAACAAGCCACCGCCTCACCCTCCCCCCACAGTGGTACGCGCGGCCGTGAGAGAGAGAGGAGGAGGGGCGGCTGCTGGCTCCTCACACCCGCCACCCCCATACCCTCCAAGATCCCGCCACCCCCATACCCCCCAAGATCCCGCCACCCCCATACCCCCCACCCCCACTGCTGCACCCGCAGCAGAGGGATGGAGGAGAAGGGAGGGTGGGGGGGGGTGGGGCTGGTGCTGCAGATCCCCTCCCCCCCACTGCTGGACCCGCAGCAGAGGGATGGAGGAGAAGGGAGGGCGGGGGGGGGGGTGGGGCTGGTGCTGCAGATCCCCTCCCCCCCACTGCTGCACTCGCAGCAGGGGAATGGAGGAGAAGGGGGGGTGGTGCTGCAGATCCATTCCTGCCACCCCCTTACCCACCAAGATCCCGCCACCCCCATACCCCCCACCCCCACTGCTGCACCCATAGCAGGGGGATGGGGGAGAAGGGGAGGGGGGGGGGGGGGGTTTGGAGGGGGGTGCGAGGGGCACTCACGAGGGGGTGCAAGGGGTACTCACGAGGGGGTGCGGGGGGCACCCACGAGGGGGTGCGAGGGGCACCCACGAGGGGGTGCAAGGGGCACTCACGAGGGGGTGCGAGGGGCACCCACGAAGGGGTGCAAGGGGCACTCACGAGGGGGTGCAAGGGGCACTCACGAGGGGGTGCTAGGGGCACCCACGAGGGGGTGCAAGGGGCACTCACGAGGGGGTGCAAGGGGCACTCACGAGGGGGTGCGAGGGGCACCCACGAGGGGGTGCAAGGGGCACTCACGAGGGGGTGCAAGGGGCACTCACGAGGGGGTGCAAGGGGCACCCACGAGGGGGGTGCGAGGGGCACCCACGAGGGGGTGCGAGGGGCACTCACGAGGGGGTGCAAGGGGCACTCACGAGGGGGTGCGAGGGGCACCCACGAGGGGGTGCAAGGGGCACTCACGAGGGGGTGCAAGGGGCACTCACGAGGGGGTGCAAGGGGCACCCACGAGGGGGGTGCGAGGGGCACTCACGAGGGGGTGCAAGGGGCACCCACGAGGGGGTGCAAGGGGCACTCACGAGGGGGTGCAAGGGGCACTCACGAGGGGGTGCGAGGGGCACCCACGAGGGGGTGCAAGGGGCACTCACGAGGGGGTGCAAGGGGCACTCACGAGGGGGTGCGAGGGGCACCCACGAGGGGGTGCAAGGGGCACTCACGAGGGGGTGCAAGGGGCACTCACGAGGGGGTGCAAGGGGCACCCACGAGGGGGTGCAAGAGGCACTCACGAGGGGGTGCGAGGGGCACCCACGAGGAGGTGCGAGGGGCACTCACGAGGGAGTGTAAGGGGCACCCACAAGGGGGTGCGAGGGGCACCCACGAGGGGGTGCAAGGGGCACTCACGAGGGGGCGCAAGGGGCACTCACGAGGGGGCGCAAGGAGCACCCACGAGGGGGTGCAAGGGGCACTCACGAGGGGGTGCAAGGGACACTCACGAGGGGGTGCGAGGGGCACCCACGAGGGGGTGCAAGGGGCACTCACGAGAGGGTGCAAGGGGCACTCACGAGGGGGTGCGAGGGGCACCCACGAGGGGGTGCAAGGGGCACTCACGAGGGGGTGCCAGGGGCACCCACGAGGGGGTGCCAGGGGCACCCATGAGGGGGTGCAAGGGGCACTCACGAGGGGGTGCGAGGGGCACCCAGGAGGGGGTGCGAGGGGCACCCATGAGGGGGTGCAAGAGGCACTCACGAGGGGGTGCAAGGGGCACTCACGAGGGGGTGCGAGGGGCACCCACAAGGGGGTGCGAGGGGCACTCACGAGGGAGTGCAAGGGGCAGTCACGAGGGGGTGCGAGGGGCACTCACGAGGGGGTGCAATGGGCAGCAGGGGGATGGAGGAGAAGGGGGGGGGGGGGGCAGTGTAGAAGTTGCTCGGGCAACAGCAGGGCGTGCGACGGGCAGAAACCCGTCATTCGCCACCCTCGCCACCCCCATACCCTCCCCCCCCTGCTGATAGGGGGGGGGGGGGGGGGGTGGCGGGAGGCGGTGCAGGGGCTGCGTGGGCGACCGCAGGTCGCACGAAAAACATCCGCCACCCCCTCACACCCTCTCCCCCACTCCCCCACAGCAGCAGGCGCAGCCGTGAGAGGGGAGGAGGCGTGGCAGTAGCTGCTGCTGCTGAGGCACATCCGCCACCCCCTCACAACCTCTCCCCGCAGCAGCGGACGCGGCCGTGAGAGAGGAGGAGGCGTGGTGGCAGCTGCTGCTGTTGAGGCACATCCGCCACCCCCTCACACCCTCTCCCCCCCTCCCCATGGGGGGCGGGGGCGGGGAATGAGCTGCGCATGCGACTGCAGGGCGCGCGACGGGCAGGAACCCGTCGTTCGCCACCCCCGCCACCCCCATACCCTCCCCCCCCCCCTGCTGTACGATCAGCAGGGGGACGGAGGAGAAGGGGGGGGGGGGGGGCGGGGGGGCGGTGCAGGGGCTGCGTGGGCGACCGCAGGTCGCACAAAAAACATCCGCCACCCCCTCACACCCTCTCCCCCACTCCCCCAACAGCAACAGGCGCAGCCGTGAGAGGGGAGGAGGCGTGGCAGCAGCTGCTGCTGCTGAGGCACATCCGCCACCCCCTCACACCCTCTCCCCGCAGCAGCAGACGCGGTCGTGAGAGAGGAGGAGCCGTGGCGGGAGCTGCTGCTGCTGAGGCACATCCGCCACCCCCTCACACTCTCTCCAAGATCTGTGCATGGGCAGGAATGAGCTGCGCGTGGGCAGGAAGAAACCGACGCGCGCTCGAGGCGTGCGACGGGTAGAAACCGACGGGCTAGGGGCCGGGGCCTAGGGGCGTCGAGCGACGGGGCTGGGCCTAGGGGAGCGACGGGCAACGGGGGCGACGGGCCTAGTGGCGTTGGGCGACAGGCCGGGCCTAGGGGAGACGGGCCGTGGCGACAGGCCTAGGGGCGACGGGCCAGGGCGATGGGCCGAGGGGCAACGGGCGACAGGCGACTGGCCGGGGCCGGGGCCTAGAGGCGACGGGCCGAGGGGCGACGGGCTAGGGGCCGGGGCCTAGGGGCTTCAGGCGCGAGCGACGGGCGACGGGGCCGGGGCCTAGGGGCGACGGGCCGGCCTAGGGGCGACGGGCCTAGGGGCGACGGGGCGAGGGGCGACGGGGCCGGGGCCTAGGGGCGACGGGCCGGCCTAGGGACGACGGGCCTAGGGGCGACGGGGTGAGGGGCGACGGGGCCGGGGTCTAGGGGCGACGGTGCCGACGGGCCTAGGGGCGGCGGGCGCGAGCGACGGGCCGGGGGCCGGAGCCTAGGGGCGACGGGGCCGAGGGGCGACGGGCCTAGGGGCGACGGGGCCGGGGCCTAGGGGCGACGGGGCCGGGGCCTAGGGGCGACGGGCACGAGTGACGGGCCGGGGCCTAATGTCGAGAGAAGGGCCACACGAGGGTGGCGCGTAGGGCAGCAGGTGGTGGGCCCAAGAAGGAAGCGGTCAAGGAAGGACCGGCTCTTAATACCATGTTAGAATCCCAACCACTAGACCATTGGGATAAAAGGGCTTGTTTGTGTAGCGGGTTTGTGCGGAAAGGGTGTGAAGGAGGCTCCAAATGACGATGTGCACCACGACGGGCAACCGCCGTGTTCGATGGTCGGCGTGGTGAGGGACGCATTTGTGGAACTGACCATTTTTTTGGCTCCGGCAGTTGGCGAGGACTTACAGGCGGTCGCTGCAGCTGTGTAAGCAAATCCGACTGTGGTCCTCCTTGACAGTGGCTGTTCTCATCACCGCATGGGGACACGGGAGGCATTCGTGGAGATGAATGTGGATGGCGACGTTCACCATGTGCGTGGATTCAACAGCACTATTCAGCCCGTGCAGGGGCGCGACACAATTCGCCAAGCTGTATGTGTGCGTAACGGCATTGAGCGCGCTTCTCTACCTTCGGGAGCAACACCGTATACGCTGATGTACAAAACAAAGCCGGACCTTACCATGGCTCGGGTGTGGGGTTGCATGGTGAAATACATGGTCCCGCAACATCAGCGCGGTGGGAAGCTTGCGCCGAAAGCCAGCTGGAGTCTTCATCTTGGCGTTTCTCCCGCGAGCAAAGGTTGGGAGGTGCTGGATCTCGCTGCAAACCGCATCGTCACCACTGTGGAGGTGATATTTTACGAAACCCAGTCACTGGATGACTGGAAAGCCGAGCGCGCGCTAGGAAGTGTACACAAAGTATCCACTTCAGCGGTCTCCGCTCCTTCACCGGGTCTTCTCGCTGATGAGATTGACGATCCGCTTGACGCCCTGGCTTCAGCACCTGCACCTCCGCACGTCCCCACGTCCATCCCCTGCTCTACCCTTCCACCTGTATACCCGCGTGTGGTGCCTGTCACCAAACCGTCAACCTCATCCGCGCCTGCTGTCATCTCCTCTCCGCTTCCAGCCGCGAAAAGCATCTCTCGTCCCACCCTCGACACCCTATCCAAGTCGACCAACGACAATGAGGGGAGACATGACGCGCTACCTTCGGCGCCGCGCATCGGCATTGTCGACGGTCAACCTGCTGCTTCTTCTGAGAACGGCGTACCTGGCGTGCAGAAACAGGCAGGGGAGCAGGTGACAGGGGAGCGGTTGACAGGGGAGCAGATCAGCGATGGCTCGTCAAGCGACGTTGTGGAGGTCATCGGCGAAGACAACAACGATGCAGGGGAGTCATCTGGAGACAGTTCCTCAAGCGATGTGGTGGAATTCAAGCTGCCGTCTCGGCATTCCACCCGCTCCAACTTTGGTGTGCCTCCAAAGAAGTGGGCCGATGTGTGCCCGGTATTCGCTAACTCGATTCTTGATGACGTGAAAGCGGATACCACGCTGCCAGAACTGGATCTCGATATGCACGCTGACCCTGAACGACGATGGGATATCTCCACGATGACCGTCAAGGAAGCGCTAGCGAGCTGGAAGGGGAAGGCGGTGAAGGCAGTAATGGAGGAGGAGATGCGCAACCTCCTCGCCAACGGAACATGGGAGCTGGTGCCTCGACCGCGCGGCGTCAATGTCATGAAGAATCGGTGGGTTCTTACGACAAAGTACAACAGCGACAACACGGTCGCCCGCGAAAAGGCACGTCTCGTCGTGAAGGGATTTACGCAGATCTATGGTGCGAATCATGATGAGACATATTCACCGGTCGGCAGCTACGTTACGCTACGCATTTTCCTCTCCATTGTCGCAGTACTTGATCTGCACGTCATGCAGCTGGACATGAAAAACGCATACCTGCAGAGCAAGTTGGACCGAGTTTTGTACATGGAGCAACCGGTGTACTTGAATGACGGTACATCTCGCATGTGCAAGCTTCTGAAAAGCTTGTACGGACTCAAACAGAGTCCAATCAAGTGGTATTCAGCACTCGACAGTATACTCATTGGCGGCGGATGGAGCAAGAGTCAGGTTGACGAAGCGCTCTACTTCAAGCTCAGTGCTGATGGAGTCGGTTGCTAGCTGCTGGTGTACGTTGACGACTTGCTAGCCGCGAGCAGCAGTCTCGAGATGCTGAAGGACCTTCGTGGGCTTCTGCAAAACGCATTCGAGCTGCGGGAAATCAATCCCGTGCAGAAGTATTTGGGGCTGGAGATAGTACGGGACAAGTCTGCGCGCAAGCTGTGGCTACACCAAAGGGCATATGTAGACAAGCTGCGTCCCCACTTTGTGGACGAAGAGTGGACAGGTCGCTGCCCGAAAACGCCCATCTCGGTTGATGCGTACACCGAGTTGACATTTGACGACGAAGAATACCAAGCGCGTGAAGAGGAGGAGTACTGCCAGAAAGTGGGTTCGCTCCAGTTTTCCGCGACCACGACCCGTCCCGACGTTGCGTACGCATGCAGCAAGTTGGGCTCGGGGTTGACGATTCGTAGTGACAAGCACTGGAGGGAGCTGGACCGCTGCATTGACTACATGGTGAACACCCGCGATTCGCCCTCGAATTCGGTGGTGGACCGGATACTTTGCGCCTGGTGGGGTATGCGGATTCCGATGACGCAGGTGACCGGCAAAAGCGCAGCAGTACCAGCGGATACCTTTTCGTGCTCGCTGGAGCTACTGTTTCATGAGCCAAGTGCATGACGCTATCCTCAATGGAATCCGAATACATTGCTGCAACGGAGGCCGGCAAGGAGGCGCGACGTTTGCGCTTTCTTCTAGCTGAATTTCGGCTTCTCGATGCTGGGGTGCCAACCGTCATCCACGTGGACAACTCATATGCGATTGCTGTTGCGGAAGGGCTGGGGCTGAAGGGGAGTCTCAAGCACTTGGAGAGGCATTACGTCTGGCTGCAGCAGATGGTGAAGCGCAAGAAGCTTGCACTTACGTACATTCCGACGAGCGAGCAACTCGCGGACTATCTCACTAAGGCGTTGCATTCCCAGGCATTCAAGTGTTGCTCTGTTGCTGTTGGCCAAGTCAATCTTGCAGACGACGAGCGTGACAATGAGCAAGAATAGGTGCCATGTCCTTCAACATGGCTGGTGCGGTGAGTATGCATGTGCGGAAACACGCAGACAAGTTTCCGAATCGTCACCCAGTTGTACTCTATTATTTCCTTTCCCTTTGTGTGGTGTGCTAACTCCTCAGTGTTAGAATCTTAGGCGAGAATGAATGACTAGGAAGCAAGGAAGGGTACAAGTAGAATGTTGAGGAAATTGTGTACCCCCTAAGGCTAAACCCACTATACCCTAGACAAATGTAAACACATGAACTAAGCCTAGATATAACTAAGCATATATGTTTGACACACCCCCATAGGCGAAGTGGGGGATAGCCAGAACAAGTAATGGTCACAAGACCAGTCAAGAAAAGCAAAGCAAGCTCAGGGTGGATCACAGAGTCACCACACAGTCCGAGCACAAGCAAAGGGCCACAAGGCCAGTTCACATGCAGAGTTATATACAGAGAACAAACAATACTGTGATCATACCCTAACAAGTGCAAGCATGCAGGTATATAGATAGATCACAGTACAGGCAGAGTCAGGCAGTAAGTAAGTGAGGCAAAGTAGGCACAAGGCCTAACACAGTAACAAAGCGCTGATGGTCACCAGGCGGAAGTGCCTTGGTGAAGACATCAGCAGTGTTGGCCCGAGTGGCCACGTACGCTAGACGAAGCTGACCACGCTGCTGCAACTCTCGAGCAAGGAAGTATCGCAGAGCAATGTGCTTCGTTCTGTGCTCCAGTCTGTGCTCCTGACACAAGGCTATCATGGCCTTGTTGTCTACGTACACGACTGGAGGCGAACGAGGCTGCTCTCCCAAGTCGGTCAGCAAGTAGGTGAGCCAGCGTAGCTCCTGAGAAGCCATGGCTCTGGCGTAGATCTCAGCCTCACAGCTGGAGCTGAGAACTGAAGACGAGCGGGTAGACCGCCAAGAAACCAAGCCGGACCCAAGGCTGAAGGTGTAACCCTGCGACGACCGCTGCGTAGCTGAGTCGTCAACCCAGGAGGCGTCTGCGTGACCAGTGAGGACAACAGGACCCCGTCCTCCAAGCACAAGCCCCATGCCCGACATACTGCACAGGTAACGCAGTACCCTCTTCGCAGCATCGCAGTGCACCTTTCGGTGCCTACCAGGAGCCACGTAGCGAGCCAGAAGGCTGAGAGGGTACGCGAGGTCAGGTCGTGTGCAAGTCATCAGGTACATGAGGCAACCCACAAGCTCTGGGTACGGACCACTCGGCTCTACGGACTCGTCCGAAGGTGGAGCTGAGAGCGAGTGGCTGGTAGACAGAGGAGTGAGCTGTGGCGAGGAGTACTGGAAGCCGAAGCGCTGAAGGACCTGGTGCACCATGTGTGACTGAGTCAGTGTGATGGTGCGCCGTGCTCTGTCCCGGGTGATCTGCAGGCCAAGGTAGCTGCGCAGTTCACCCAGGTCAGTGCAGGTATGTCTCTTCTGCAGCTCGGAGGGTCAGTGCATCAGTGTCAGCCGTGGCAAAGACGAGGTCGTCGACGTACACTAGGACGTAGAAGGGCGGCAGCGAGGTGTCGGTGCGTAGAAACAGCGACGGGTCTGCTGTAGAAGGAACAAACCCAAGAGCCGCAAGTGTAGTCCTGAGTGTGTCGTGCCACTCGCGAGGCGCCTGGCAGAGACCGTAGACTGGCCGGCGGAGGCTCCACTGGGTACCTGTAGGAAACGACCCAGTGAAACCAGGTGGTCGGCGCAGCCAGATCTCCTCGTGCAGGCTGCCCTGCAGGAAGGCAGTACTAAAGTCCAGGGAGTGTAACTCGTAGTCACGCTGAGCAGCTACGTGCAGCAACACCCGAAGAGTAGTCATCTTTGGGGTGGGGGAGAAGGTCTGGAAGTAGTCAACTCCCTGTCGCTGACTGAAACCTCGAGCAACGTAACGCGCCTTGAAGGCAGGCGGAGAACCCGGCGGCCGCTTCACCCTGAA
Source organism: Closterium sp. Naga37s-1 (assembly GCA_947471745.1). Classification (NCBI taxonomy): domain Eukaryota; kingdom Viridiplantae; phylum Streptophyta; class Zygnematophyceae; order Desmidiales; family Closteriaceae; genus Closterium; species Closterium sp. Naga37s-1. The sequence goes on from CANJKZ010000812.1 coordinate 2,847,786, forward strand.
GATCCACATGCCATCGACTATGTTCACCCCAGGTGGGGGAACCTCGTCGACGTAAGTGCCTGTGGACTTCCAGGATGCCATCTCGGCATCCATAGCTGCCTGCCACTAAGAGGAGTAAGGACCCGTAATCGCCTCTGCGTAAGAGCGCGGGGTCGGGATGTCAGGAGCATCCGGGTCTCCCTCAGGGGCAAGCAGCAAGGAGGCGAAACGAGGTACAGCAGCTGCAAGACACTCAAAGTCCTCCTGCCTGTCCTCAAGGACGTCCGTGCCAAGAGCACACTCACCCTCGACGGACGGAGGACTGGCAGGCATAGACTCAGCAACTAGAGCAGAGGCGTAGTCGAGACGGCAGGCAGCAGCAAAGTCAAGTAGCTCAGCAACGAGAGCAGAAGCAGCAGCAGACTCAAAGGACGGGTCAGTGACAGCAGTGGCAAGGAGACGAGCAACAGTGGGACTGGCAGCACGCGCTCGGTCAGACTCAGGGTCAGGGACCTCAGGAAGAGAGGACTCAGGAGGAGCAGGCAGAGGAACACGCAGTGGAACAGAGGAAGGACGGAGTGCCATGGTGTGCGTGCCTGGGACAGGGGGAGGACGCGAACGAGGAGCGCGACGAGCAGTGCGAACAGGTGAGACAGGACGAGACGCAGGCTCTCGACGCTCTGTAAGACCTCCGGACTGCTCAGTGTAAGGAGAGGGAACAGGCAGTGGGGAGGCTAGCTGTAACGGCGGCTGCGACTGGTCAGGCGGTGGATACAGGAAGGGAGGAGGAAGACCAGTAGAAGACGGGACACCAAGAACCTGCTCAAGCAGGGGAACGAAGTACGGGCGCGGCCGCACAGTGCCTCCAGCACCTCCAGCACCAGGGTCAACAGCTCCAGCTCCTGCAGCTCTAGCGCCTCCTGCGCCAGGGCCTCCAACTCCAGCTACTCCAGCTCCAGCGCCTCCAGCGCCAGCTGCTCCAGGCTCTGTAGGGTCTCCAACTCCAGTAGGAACAGCAGCACCTCCAGCTCCGGCGCCTCCAGGCTCGCCAGCTCCGGGAGCCCCACTCCGTTGGTGTGCGCGCTGAACAAGCCACTCACGCAGCTGCTGCGAGGACAGTCGCGGTGAAGCACCCGTAGGACCTCCAGACGAAGCAGCACCCCGAGGCGCAGTACCGCCAGACTCCGCACCCTCCGACTCAGCACCCTCAGGCTCCGCACCCTCCGACTCAGCACCCCCAGGCTCAACACCCTCAGGCTCAGCACCCCCAGACCCAGCACCCTCAGACCCCGCACCCCCCAGCTCCGCACCCCCAGACGCAGCACCCCCAGACGTAGCACCTGGAGCAGCACCTGAGACGACAGCTACCTGAACAGGCGCAGTACCTGGGAGAGGGTCTACCTGAGACACTCCCGAGGGAGCAGGACCCTGGGGTGGGAGGGGGTCTACCGGAGGCGGACCGGGAGCAAGGAAGAGCGGCGGGGGCGGGGAAGGGGCAGAGCGGTAGGGGAAGAGACGGTAGAAGGGAACCGACTCGTCGAACGTGACGTCCTGAGAAGGGAGGATACGGCGCGAGGTGGGGTGGTAAAACAACCAGCCAGGCGCATCAGGGACAAAGCCAAGGAAGACGCAGGGAATAGCGCGGGCGGAGAGCTTGTCCGCGGACGTATCGCGAACAAAGGCACGAGAACCCCAGACCCGGAACACCGACGCATCGCCAACCTTCCCCGTCCAACGCAGTGTGGGCGAGGTCCCCGGCAAGGAGACACGGGGCCAAAGGTTGAGCTGATGCGCAGCGTACCGGACCGCAAACGGCCACAGAATCATGGAGGTACGAGCGACCTCCATGACTAAGCCAATGCGGCGCACAGCAATCCCATTTTGCTGAGGGGAGTCCGGAAGCGTGAACGACTGGGTGATGCCCTCCCCACGAAAAAAGTCCCGCAAGAGGTCGGAGGAGAACTCACCACCTCTGTCAGAGTGCAGACGCAGGACAGGAAGGTCCCGGCCGAAACACGCACGCAGCTGGAGACGGACTGTGCGGATCCAAGGGATCAAGACAGCAGAGACTTCACCCACGCTGCGCAAGGGGAAGACTGTGGTGTATCGCGTGTAGTCGTCAACTACCAGCAGAAAGTAGCACTCGCGGCCCTGTCCACTGACGCGGGCTGGGCCCCACACGTCCATGTGGAGGGTCTGCAGGGGAGCAGTCGTCGGGGGAAACGAGGAGGAGTGAGGAGCGGCGCGCTGCCGCCCCTCGACGCAAGGAAGGCAGGGCAGGGCAGGCGAGGGCGGTAAGGGAGGCAGAGACCTGGGGAGACCAGAGACAAGGAGACGGGAGTGCATGCCACGAAGGCGTGGCAGGGAGGGGTGACCCAGGCGGTGGTGCCAAAGAAGAGTCTGGTGCGACAGGAGGCGACACGAGCAAGAGGCGGCTACCTGACCTGGCACGGACACCTGAGCAGACGCAGCAACCTGAGGAGGCTCGGTAGCCAGAGTGTACAGCCTCGACCCTGGCCGACGAGTGAACGTAGCCAGGTGACGCCCCGTCTGTGTGCACGTGCAGATCGACACACGCTGACCCCCAGGAGTGGTGGTAGTGACCATCGCATCCTGAAGGGCAGCGGTACTCACCAAGTTCGTAGAGAACGAGGGGAGGTGAAGACCTGACAGAGAGCCGGACGGAACCGCCGGACACGGGAGGACAGTGGAGGAACTGGCAACGACCGGGCCCCCAGAGGGATCAGCCAGTCTGACCGGAACAGGTGCAAGAAGAGGAGTGAGAGTGGTGCTGTCACGAAAGAAACAGCGCGAGGCGCCGGAGTCTAACGTGAAGGTGTGCAGGGCCTCAGCAGGCGCAGTACCAGGGGGAGTACCAGACGCACTAGCACCTAGAGCAGCAGCGGCTATACCTGGGTCAGGCGGCACACACCAGTAACAGTCACCCTCAGCACTAAAAGACAAAGCATACATGGCAGAGATAATAACATCAAAGTCTAGGTCAAAGATGGCAACTCCCGACCTAAGCAACTCCGCCCAGCGAGGGCGCTCGACGTCATCACCAAACTCAGTGCGCCAGGCGTCGTCAAGGCGGGCAAAGCAGCGGCGCTCAGTGTGAAACCGTCCGCATGTCTTGCCCGCACGGGCACCCGTGCGAATGACATACGGGCAGGTCTCACTACCCTCGCCCGCCCCACGCTGAACCAACCACTCACGGAGCTGCTGAGGCGTCTGAGTCTCGCTCCGACGCTGCTGCTGCTGGCCCCGACCGCCACCAGGGCCTCCACGCTGAGGTCTAGACCGACTACCACTGGTCCCACCGCCTCCACTGCCGCCACCCCTTCCGCTGCTTCCACCGCCGCCACCAGAGCCTCCACCTCCGCCACCAGTCCCACCGCCGCCACCACCTCCACCGCCTCCGCCTCCTCTACCGCTGCCCCCACTGCCACGCCCACTGCCACCTCCACCACCACCGCTGCCTCCTCCACTACCCCGGCCACCCTTGCCCTTGCTGTTGCGGCGCTTTGTACTAGTCGAAGCAGCACCGACGTCCTCAGGAAAAGAGACGTCTGCAGCAGCAGCAGAGGCGAAGGAGGAGGAAAGGGGGGAGGGGGAGCACCCCTCAAAGAAGGGTGAGCGCGGGGTGCCACGAGCAGCACCTACAGCAACTGCACTAGTCTCAGCTGCGATGAGATGCTGCTCGAGGAGGTCAACAGTGAGGGAAGTGGGGTCGAGGGTGAGGAAGTGGTCCCTGACAGAGCGAAGGGAGTCAGGGAGGCGGGTGACTATGAAGTAGAGGGTGATGAACATGGGAGGCTGGTTCGTGAGAAGGAAATCAGCAAGAACGGTAGCGCGGTAGCGAGCGTCGCTAGTGCGCAGGTGGGTAACCAGGTCCGCTACTGTGGCAAAGGCCGACAGCTTAGGGAACAGGTAGGGCAGTAGCAGTCTGCCAAGAGCAGCAGTGGCAGGGGAGGAGTAGCGAGCAACGACAGCGTCGTACAAGGTCTGTGCTGTCCTGTGCTCGCCAAAGTGAGCACATTCTGTTGCGGGCAGGTGGTTGCGAATGGCCAAGCGGGCAGTAGCGTCACGAGAGAGCCACTGGGAACGAGTCGAAACATCAGCTGTGGCGGGAGGGGCTGGAGCGGCACCGGACACGAGGTCAAACAACGAGACACTGTCCCGACTGTCGCTCAGTAGGTACAGTTGCAGATCGTCGTGCCACGTGTCAAAAGCTACAGGTCTACCCTCCGGGTCGAACGGGAGAACTCGAAACAATGCCATAGGGGCAGAGGAGCCTGGGGGCCGCGGGGCCAAACAAGGGGCCGGGGGGCCTAGGGGGGGGGCCGAGGGGCCTAGGGGGCCGAGGGGCCAAACAAGGGGCCTTGGGGGGGGGGGGGGGGGGGGGGCGGGTGCCAGTCTCTGAGGTGGGGCCGAGGGGCCTAGGGGCCGCGGGGCCAAACAAGAGGCCGAGGGGCCTAGGGGGCCGAGGGGCCAAACAAGGGGCCGAGGGGCCTAGGTGCGCAGGTCTCTGAGGTGGGGCCGAGTGGCCTAGGGGCCGCGGGGCCAAACAGGGGGCCGGGGGGCCGGGGGGCCGGGCGCCGGTCTCTGAGGTGGGGCCGAGGGGCCTAGGGGCCGCGGGGCCAAACAAGGGGCCGGGGGGCCTAGAGGGGGCCGAGGGGCCTAGGGGGCCGAGGGGCCAAACAAGGGGCCGGGGGGCCGGGCTCTGAGGTGGGGCCGAGGGGCCTAGGGGCCGCGGGGCCAAACAAGAGGCCGAGGGGCCTAGGGGGCCGAGGGGCCAAACAGGGGGCCGGGGGGCCTAGGGGGGGGGCCGAGGGGCCTAGGGGGGGGGCCGAGGGGCCTAGGGGGCCGAGGGGCCAAACAAGGGGCCGGGGGGGGCGGGCGCCAGTCTCTGAGGTGGGGCCGAGGGGCCTAGGGGCCGCGGGGCCAAACAAAGGGCCGGGGGGCCTAGAGGGGGCCGAGGGGCCTAGGGGGCCGAGGGGCCAAACAAGGGGCCGAGGGGCCGGGCGCCGGTCTCTGAGGTGGGGCCGAGGGGCCTAGGGGCCGCGGGGCCAAACAAGGGGCCAAGGGGCCTAGGGGGCCGAGGGGCCAAACAAGGGGCCGGGGGGCCAGTCTCTAAGGTGGGGCCGAGGGGCCTAGGGGCCGCGGGGCCAACAAGGGGCCTAGGGGGCCGAGGGGCCAAAGCAGGTACAGGGCCTGGCGCTGGGCACGTGCAGGGCCGGGTGCTGGGCAGGTACGGGGCCGGGCGCTGGGCAGGGACAGGACCGGGCGCTGGGCAGGTACGGGGCCGGGCGTCGGTCTCTGAGGTGGGGCCGAGCGGCCTAGGGGCCGCGGGGCCAAACAAGGGGCCGGGGGGTGGCCTAAGGGGGGGGCCGAGGGGCCTAGGGGGGCGAGGGGCCAAACAAGGGGCCGGGGGGCCAAGCGCCAGTATCTGAGGTGGGGCCGAGGGGCCTAGGGGCCGCAGGGCCAAACAAGGGGCCGAGGGGCCTAGGGGGCCGAGGGGCCAAACAGGTACAGGGCCGGGCGCTGGGCAGGTACAGGGCCTGGCGCTGTGCAGGTACGGGGCCGGGCGCGAGGCTAGGTACGGGCCGAGCGACGGGCTAGGTACGGGCCGGGCGACGGGCTAGGTACGGGCCGGGCGCAGGCAGGAGACGAGGCCGGGCGCGGGCTAGGTACGGGCCGGGCGACGGGCAAGGTACGGGCCGGGCGCGGGCGTCGAAGTTGACGGGGCCAGCGGGGCCGAGGCGACGGGCTAGGTACGGGCCGGGCGACGGGCTTGGTACGGGCCGGGCGACGGGCTAGGTACTGGCCGGGCGACGGGCTAGGTACGGGCCGGGCGCGGGCGACGAAGTTGACGGGGCCAGCGGGGCCGAGGTGACGGGCTACGTACGGGCCGGGCGACGGGCTAGGTACGGGCCGGGCGACGAGCTAGGTACGGGCCGGGCGCGGGCGACGAAGACTACGGGGCCAGCGGGGCCGAGGTGACGGCCTACGTACGGGCCGGGCGACGGGCTAGGTATGGGCCGGGCGACGAGCTAGGTACGGGCCGGGCGCGGGCGACGAAGTCGACGGGGCCAGCGGGGCCGAGGCGACGAGCTAGGTACGGGCCGGGCGACGGGCTAGGTACGGGCCGGGCGCGGGCGACGATGTCGACGGGCTAGGTACGGGCAGTGCAGTAGGTGGTGGGCCCATTGAGATTAGGTCCTAAGACTTAGTTGCTCTTAATACCATGTTAGAATCTTAGGCGAGAATGAATGACTAGGAAGCAAGGAAGGGTAAAAGTAGAATGTCGAGGAAATTGTGTACCCCCTAAGGCTAAACCCACTATAGCCTAGACAAATGTAAACACATGAACTAAGCCTAGATATAACTAAGCATATATGTTTGACACTCAGTTGCCCAGGCACGAGCAGGGCAGGGGAGTGTAGCAGCCCTATGCGATATAGCGAGGTTTCGCATGCCGCATACCGGAGCATCGGTATTCGCCGAGTACACTCCAACAGTGCACTTCGGTATGCACTATTCAACACTGGACCGAGCTGGAGGGAAGTGACGACATTGCACAAACGAGTATGTGCAACTCTCTATTGCGAGCACCTGCGCAACTACTCCTGGACAGGTAGAAAATACACCTGACGGTACTTTAACCTGATGGCATTTTCACCTGGCGGTGCCAACCTGGAACCGCATACTAGAGTAGGTGCTTGCACGTTCTCCTTGAATAACGTTCTTCATGAACAACATTCTCGTAGAACGTTCTCGCACACGTCACTATGTTTTCTATAAGGTTCATGTTGTATTTGTTGTATTCAATCAATTAATGAATCACTTTCCTTTCGTTACTGGATACCAAGCCTGTTGGTGCATACCAAGCACGCCATTATCCGAATATCTGTTTCCGGTCTCCAACAAGTCCGTACACGGAAAACTTGCACCTCTCTCTCTGATAGTGCAACTCTGGGCCTAGGCTCTCCCACAATCGTCCATTCTCCGCAACTGGTTCTGGGGGTGTTGTTGCTACTGGAGCTGGAGGTTCTGGGGGTGTGACTACTCAGCTGCAGCCGTCTGCGCTTAGTCACCTTCTCAGCCTTCTGCCTGCTACTACAGAGTTCCCGGTTCCTGGCACTACTCCCCCGTTACTGTTCCCACCGCTACTGCTTGGCTCCCCACTGCCTGCTCCTGCTCCTCACACTAAGGTGACTGCGTCCCTGACTGCGTGTCGTGAGCCTGAGACTCGTGCTTCCACTCCTGAGCATCGAGAGAAGTTTGCAGCCGTTCCCAACATCACCCTCAGTGTAGTCCCTTTCCCCACCGGAGCAAAGACCTCATCAAAGGCCTTCGCCTTTGTCTGCTGGAACCCCTTAGCCACAAGCCTTGACTTGTAGCGGGTGAGCTCCCCATCTGGTCCATACTTGTGCCTGAAGATCAGCTTGGAAGAAATGGTCTTCTTCCCAAGAGGGAGCTCACACCGCTCCCAAGTTTCATTCTCCAGCAGAGAGTCATACTCCTCCTTCACACTCTGCTTCCACTTCTCAGCATCGGGCCCACTCAAGGCCTCAGCTAGCGTCTTGGGCTCAGGGATGGCTGCCCAGTAGCAGTGTGCTATCTCATCCTCATCACACTGCTCAGCCACACTCCCAGCCCGTACCACCTTTGGCTTTCCAAAGCTAGGATAGGTTAGCCTGTTAGGAGGGCGCACATCTCTCCTAGGACAGTCTGGCGGACGTTGGGTATGTGGTGGAGCATCTTGCTGCTGCTGCTGCTCCTCCACCTCAGGTTCTCCCCCATCCTCAAACACCCCAGAGATCTCCTCATCTGAGACAGTGACCTGTACTTGCCTCGAAGGCCGCTGCACCTCATCATCCTCAATGATCAGCGGTGTAGTAGGAAGCTTCTGCTGCTGCTGCTTCCATTCCTTGTAGTACAAGGACTCAAGGAACTTCACATCCCTTGACACAGTCAGATGCTGGCTGGTCAAGTCCCATATCAACCAGCTCTTGTGATCCTTAGCAAGCCCCAATTGTACTCCCCATCTCCCAGAAGCCTCCAACTTTCCCCTTTTCTCCTTAGGCACATGAAACACCACCATGCAGCCGTAGGCTCTCAACATGTTGACTGCTGGTGCACTCCCATACCACTTGGTGTAGGGGACCCACTGCTTGTTCCCCACAGTTGCCAACACCCTGTTCTTCACAAGGGCGACCTGCCGCAGTGCAGTCACCCAAAACAGATCCGGCAGCCCTGCACGCCCAAGGAGAGTGCGAGCACCTTCCTGCAGGGTGCGGTTGAAGCGCTCAGCCACGCCGTTCTGCTGAGGGTTGTAGGGCACCGTGAGCTGATGCTGGATCCCCTTTTTCTTCAGCACTGCCTCAAAGTCAGCGCCAATGAATTCTCCCCCATTGTCACTGCGGATCACCTTCACCTTGTGTCCGCTCTCCCTTTGAGCTCTCGGCATCCACTCCTTAAGAATAGCCGCTGCCACTTCCCCCTTAGTCTTGAGAGGGTACACCCACACCGCACGTGTGTGGTCATCCACAATGGTTAAGAAGTAGCGGCTGCTCGAGAGAGAAGGGGCCCTCGTAGGGCCCACCACATCCATGTGCACAAGTGCGAGCGGAGCCTTGGCTGGTCCTGTACTGCTGCTGAAGGGAAACTTGGTGAATTTTGTTTCAAGGCATGTAGGGCAGCTCCCAATCTCCTTTGCTGCCCCCTTCACCTCCAACCCCTTCAAGCTCCCATCCTTCACTAACTTCTGCAGCATAGGAAAATTCACATGACATAGCCTCTCGTGCCACGTCTCCCAATCAGCCTCACCACTCCCAGATGAAGCCTTTGCCCATGCAGCTGTCGCATCCACACCAGCAAGCACCTCACCATGTGGCTGCTGTGTCTGCTGCACCTTCTTGACTGCATCCAGGGCCCCATCAGTTGGCGCAGTTTCCTCTCCTCCCGTAGTTGCTTTAGCCGTTGCTGCAGCCGCTGCCATTGCTGGTGATTTCCCATTCCAAGGGATGATGGGCAGCTGCCACAGATCCTTGATGCAGCTGTTCTTCTCCTCCAGATCCCACAACAACAGCTTCCCAAGCTTTGCACGGCAGCTGGTTGGGCCGAAGGTCACTTTGGCCTTGCTCTTCTGCAGCCGGCGCACAGAAAGAAGGTTAGCGGACAAACCTTCGACCAACAGCACATTCCCCAGCCCCACAAGCCCCCCATTGGCTCCCATTACCTTGGCATTCTCAACACCAATCACAGGGAGCAAAGCACCTGAAGCGGCAGCCACAAACTTAATCTTTCCAGGGGGCTTTACCTCGTCAAGCAAATCTACCCGTGGGGTCATGTGACTTGTGCAACCTGAATCTATCACCCAGTGAGTGAGGGGGTGCATCACAACCTTCCCAACTGAGCCCACATCACCCTCACTCCCTTTCACATCCTCAACCGAAGTTACTAGAAGCAACTTCGGTCCTTCGTAGGGTGGCGGTTCTTCCTCTGCTTCACCTCGTTGTGTTTCTTCGCTGGAGCGATTGGTTGTCGCCGATTGCTGCTCCCCTTGTATCGAAGCGAAAATTGTGACTTAGGTCATTTGTGACGGGAATAAGGTGAGAACCGTACTCGGAATCTGGAGCTTCTTCTTCTTGGGCATGTTCTGAGACGTCGACTGTCATTTCTTCGCTTGTTCCGCGCCCACACCTTCACTTCCCCATTATCTCAAAATTTGGAGGGGGTAGACGTCCCTCAGCGACCAAGCACCGCTACCTGTGTGCTCTCTCGTAAGCACACTAAGCCACGACTGAGGCTCTCGCTAAGCTCGCACGACACCCCCGCCATGGCTGAATTCCACCTCGCGACGTTGATGCAAGAGCGCCTCGACGACCTCCTGCGCCAACTCGAGGAATCGTCGCTCGAAATTGCGACGCTCAAGGCGGAACGTGACTCCGCCCAAAAGCAATCAATGGCAAATGCACCAGCACCAGCACCCGCAAATGCACCTACACAATCAGACGAGCAGATTATCATCTCGTTGGGAACACCATCACAGCACGACTGCTCAGGAGCAATCAGTGATGGCGCCGCCCAATCAATGCCAGGCATGGAGAGAAACAGGACCACATCGAGCGTAAATGTATCACACAAGGTTCGCCGTCACGTCAGCATCAACGCACGTGCCGGCAACAACGACATTGGTGAGCGGATGCCACTCAAGTCGCAGCGCCCACCACTTCAATCCTAGCCAGCATGGAGGTCCGACGGTTCAATCGTGGATTTTCACGATGAACGTGTTTTTTTGCGCGAATTATGTCACGTCAGATGTTGCGGGGCCCCGCCAGGGACTGGTGGCGAGTCATTGTGACGTCGCCAAGCGCCTACGAGCCACTGTCGCAAGAGGAAATTCCCGCGGGCCCAGCCATAACCTGGAGTTCGTTCTACAAAACCGCCCAATACAGCACGTGGGACAGGTGGTGCGCAGGACTTCGGGCGCGCTTCGAGCCAATCGCGGCTTCACTCTCAGCACGCCAGAAACTACGCACTTGGCGACAGCTCGGGTAGGTCCAAGATTACACCAGCGGTATTCTTGCGCTGTGTGAACAGGTCGACTACATGCACGAAGCGGGGCGAGTAGATCGCTACGTCGGCGGCTTCAAATCTCGCAATAAATTTTTCTTTGGGGGATCTCTAACTTCAACGAAATCCTGGCGCTAGCGGAGAAAATCGACATTTTACGCCGACTGATATTGGGGTCCTACTACGGACATCGTACTCTGGGGTTGCAGAGCATGCCACTATACACACCGTTGCGACGAACGTAGTTGCCACGCCGTTTAAGGGGCGTTGCTTTGCGTGCAACAGGCCGGGCTATCGCAAGAGCGAGTGCCCAGAGGAGTTAAGGCAATGTGGAGCAGAGCAGGGGAGGGAGTCTGGAAGGCAGGGAAATGCCAACAGTCAGTAGAGTACGGGCCCACTACTGATGAGACTCACTGCTCGCCCGACCTCACTGACCCTCATCGAGTGACCGTACCGATTCACGCAATCGATCGGGCTCAGCTGAATAAGGAGAGTACAACGTCAGATTGCCCAATACTGATTTACGGGAAAATACAGGGGACAACAGTGAATATTTTTATCGACGGAGGAGCAAGTCACAACTTAGTTAATACCGCAACTGCAAGGAAGCTGCACTTGACACTTAGCCGCTGTTTACCAGTGATTGACGCGCGCTTGGTTGACGGCACGCCACTGGCTATACGGGAGAAGGTGGAGAGAGTGAAGATTCGCTGCGGGGGGGAACTTTGGGTTTAGACAAGAAATGCTCGCGACGACATTGGATAGGCACGACATTTTACTGGGACGTGATTGGCTGCGACACTACAATCCGCAAATCGACTGGACGACACGCATGTGCACTGTGCGAAGCAACGGTAACTGTGTCGCACTACCTCGCTAACAGTTGCCTGAGCTTTCGAGGGTCCACGTTAACGCCATCACGATGAAACGGGTAGTCGCTGCTGGAGCTGACGTGTATGCAGTTAATATTACGGTGGTAGGAGAAACAGAGGAGCCGAGCGATTTTTAGAAGCTGCTGGCAGCAGTACCGCCCGAACTACAGGAACTACTGAAACGGAACCCCAGGATTTTTCCCGATGACTTGCCGGAGGGACTGCCACCCCAGCAATCACACGACCACCGCATAGATTTAGAACCGGGGGCACAGCCAACCTTACAGCGACAGTTTCCACCGACACTGCCCGAACTCGACAAACTGAGGAAGCATCTAGATTACCTACTAGAGAAAAGGTTCATCCAACCGAGCTCATCACCGTTCGCCGCACCAATACTATTCACATCCAAAAAAGACTGAGGGTTCCGCATGTGTATCGACTACCATGCACTGAACAGGGTAACAGTCAAATTGCGATATCCCATCCCCCGTGCTGACGAACTGATCGACCAACTGCCAACAACTAGAGTATTTTCAAAAATCGACTTACGCGGCGGTTACCACCAGATTCGAGTCAAACCAACGGATTGTGCCAAGACAACTTTTAGAACCAGAACTCGGGTCCTTCGAGTATACCGTGGTGCCTTTTGGGCTGACCAACGCGCCCGGGACGTTTCAGATGACCATGAACGCGGTGTTCATGCCACTTTTAGATAAATGCATCATCGTGTACCTCGACGACATCTTAGTTTACCGTCGGGACAAGCAGCAGCACATAGCAGATCTGGAAGCATTCTTTAAACACATCATTTCGGAAGTTGGGGTTGAAATATATACGAAAAAAACAGGATACCGTCAAGGCATGGCACCCCCCGAGAAACATCACGGAGCTGTAGAGTTTTTTTGGGTTCGTTAATTATGTGCATCGGTTCGTCCCCAACATGGCACGGTTAACCGCCCCACTGTCGGATTTGCTGAGGAAAGGGGTAGCTTTTACGTGGGGGAGAAAGAGCATGCTGCCTTTTATGCCCTAAATTTTTTTCTCTATTCACCACCCATGCTACGCATCGCCGACCCACACTGCCCATTCGAAGTGGTTACCGACGCAAGCGACATCGCCATAGGAGTCGTACTGCTACAAGACTTCGGCAACGGATTACAGCCCATTGCATACGAGTCACGAAACCTGCATCCGCCCGATATGGATTACCCAATACACAACCGCGAAATGCTCGCGATCATGTACACCTTCAAAGTGTGGTGCTGTTACTTTACCGGCACAGACGTGAAAGTACGGACGGACCACATATCACTATAGTACCTTCGTGCACAACTGCACCTCAACCCATGACAGATCCGCTGGCTCGACTTCCTCGAGTCGAATTTCCACTACACTGTCACTTACAAAAAAGGAGCTTCGAACATCGCCGAAGCCTCGCCTGACTGCCCAGATACACGTGATACTACTCACCCTAAACCAGCCCACTACTCACAGGACTATTTACCCACGGATACCAAACATACCCTTTCTTCACATGAGGAAATTCGCAGCAGTTCGCAGCAGCAAAGGGAGTTTATTATGTAAAATCCAGCACCGACCGCATCTGGGTACCGAGCTACACACTACTACGGGAATTACTGCTACAGGATGCATATGACGGAGTTACCTCAGGACATTTCGAGGTCGAAAAAACACGGCAGAAGCTGCAGCGATATTCCTACTGGCCCAAAATGCTGACTGACGTGCAATGACACGTGGCATCTGTCAAAACATATATGCTTAGTTGTATCTAGGCTGTATGGGGGCTAGCTTTAGGGGGTACAGAAATCATCTCGACATTCTACTTGTACCCCCCCTTTTCTCCTAATCGACCATTCTCGTCACTTCTTTTTACATGGTATTAGAGTAGGTTCCTATTGGGCCCACCACCTACTAATGCGCCTACCTAGTTCCTAGCCCGCGCCCGGCCCATTCTCACGCCCGCGCCCGGCCCGTACCTAGCCCACGATAGGCCCGTACCTAGCCCGCGCTCGGCCCTTTCTCACGCCCGCGCCCGGCCCGTACCTAGCCCGTGATCGCCCCGTCGACACCCGCGCCCGGCCCCGTACCTAGCCCGCGCCCCATCGACACCCGCGACCGGCCCGTACCTAGCCCGCGACCCGGCCCCGTACCTAGCTCGCGATCGCCCCGTCGACACCCGCACCTGGCCCCGTACCTAGCCCGCGACCAGCCCGTACCTAGCCCGCGACCCGGCCCCTTACCTAGCCCGCGCCCTGTCGACACCCGTGCCCGGCCCCGTACCTAGCCAGCACCCCGTCGACACCCGCGCCCGGCCCCGTACCTAGCCCGCGCTTGGCCCCGTTCCTTGCCCAGCGCCCGGCCCCGTACCTAGCTCCGCGCCTGGCCCCTTCCCTAGCCCGCGCCCGTCGACGCCCGCGCCCGGCCCAGTCCCTCGCCCAGCGCCCGGCCCCGTACCCAGCCCACGCCCGGCCCCGTACCTAGCCCTGCGCCCGGCCCCTTGTTTGGCCCCTCGGCCCCGCCCCTCGGCCCCTTGGCCCATAGCCTCGGCCCCTAGGCTAGGCCTCCTTGGCCCCGTGGCCCCTCGGCCCCCTAGGCCCCTCGGCCCCTTGTTTGGCCCCTCGGCCCTTAGGCTCGGCCTCCTCGGCCCCCTAAGCCCCTCGGCTCCGTACCTGCCCAGCGCCCGGCCCCTTGTTTGGCCCCTCGGCCCCGCCCCTCGGCCCCTCGGCCCCTATTCAGAGCCCTGCGCCCGGCCCCTTGTTTGGCCCCTCGGCCCCGCACCTCGGCCCCTAGCCTCGGCCCCTAGGCTCGGCCTTCTCGGCCCCGTGTGTTTGGCCCCTCGGCCCCCTAGGCCCCTCGGCCCCAATTCAGAGCCCAGAGCCCGGCCCCGTACCTGCCCAGTGCCTGGCCCCGTACCTAGCCCGCGCCCTGCCCCGTACCTAGCCCTGCGCCTGGCCCCTTGTTTGGCCCCTCGGCCCCTTGGCCCCTAGCCTCGGCCCCTAGGCTAGGCCTCCTCGGCCCCGTGTGTTTGGCCCCTCGGCCCCCTAGGCCCCTCGGCCCCTTGTTTGGCCCCTAATACCCCTAGGCTCGTCCTCCTCGGCCCCCTAAGCCCCTCGGCTCAGTACCTGCCTAGCGCCCGGCCCCTTGTTTGGCCCCTCGGCCCCGCCCCTCGGCCCCTCGGCCCCTAGCCTCAGCCCCTAGGCTCGGCCTCCTCGGCCCCGTGTGTTTGGCCCCTCGGCCCCCTAGGCTCCTCGGCCCCACTTCAGAGCCCAGCATTCGGCCCCGTACCTGCCGAGCGCCCGGCCCCGTACCTTGCCCGCGCCCGGCCCCCTGTTTGGCCCCTCGGCCCTGCCTCTCGGCCCCTTGGCCCCTAGCCACGGCTCCTAGGCTCTGCCTCCTCAGCCCTTTTGTTTGGCCCCTCAGCCCCGCCTCTAGGCCCCTCGGCCCCTAGCCTCGGCTACTAGGCTCGGCCTCCTCGGCCCTCGTGTTTGGCCCCTCGGCCCTCTTGTTTGGCCCCTCGGCCCCCTAGGCCTCTCGGCCCCCTAGGCCCCTCGGCCCCTTGGCCCCTAGGCCCTCTTGTTTGGCCCCTCGGCCCCTAGGCCCCTCGGCTCCGCCCCTTCACTACTGCTTCTGCTGCTCCTGAGCCCTGCGCCACTATGGCTTCGCTTAGAGTTCTTGTGTTCGACCCGGAGGGCAGGCCTTAAGCAATTGACACGTGGCACAACGATCTGCAATTGTACCTACTGAGCGATCTTAAGGACAGTGTCTCACTGTTTGACCACGTGTCCGGTGCCGCTCCAGCCCCTCCCGCCACAGCTGACGTTTCGACTTGTTCCCAGTGACTGTCTCGTGACGCTACTGCCCGCTTAGCCATTCGCAACCACCTGCCTGCGACTGAATGTGCTCCCTTTGGAGAGCACAGGACAGCACAGGCCCTGTACGACGCTGTCGTTGCTCGCTACTCCTCCCCTGCCACTGCTGCTATTGACAGGATGCTACTGCCCTACCTGTTCCCTGAGCTGTCGGCTTTTGCCACAGTAGCGGACCTGGTTACCCACCAGCGCACTAGCGACGCTCGCTACCGCGCTACCGTCCCTGCTGAGTTCCTTCCCACGAACCAGCCCCCCATGTTCATCACCCTCTACTTCATAGTCACTCGCCTCCCTGACTCCCTTCGCTCTGTCAGGGACCACTTCCTCACCCTCGACCCCACTTCCCTCACTGTTGACCTCCTCGAGCAGCATCTCCTCGCAGCTGAGACTAGTGCAGTTGCTGTAGGTGCTGCTCGTGGCACTCCGCGCTCACCCTTCTTTGAGGGGTGCTCCCCCTCCCCCCTTTCCTCCTTCTTCGCCTCTGCTGCTGCTGCAGACGTCTCTGTTCCCGAGGACGTTGGTGCTGCTTCGACTAGTGAGAAGCGCCGCAACAGCAAGGGCAAGGGTGGCCGGGGTAGTGGAGGAGGCAGCGGTGGTGGTGGAGGTGGCAGTGGGAGCGGTATTGGGGGCAGCGGTAGAGGAGGTGGAGGCAGTGGAGGTTGTGGCAGCGGTGGGACTGGTGGCGGAGGTGGAGGCTCTGGTGGCGGCGGTGGAGGCAGCGGAGGGAGTGGCGGCAGTGGAGGCGGTGGGACCAGTGGTGGTCGATCTGGACCTCAGCGTGGAGGCCCTGGTGGTGGTCGGGGCCAGCAGCAGCAGCGTCGGAGCGAGACCCAGATGCCCCAGCAGCTCCGTGAGTGGTTGGTTCAGCGTGGGGCGGGTGAGGGTAGTGAGACCTGCCCGTATGTCATTCGCACGGGTGCCCGTGCGGGCCGGACATGCGGGAGGTTTCACACTGAGAGCCGTTGCTTTGCCCGCCTTGACGACGCCTGGCGTACTGAGTTTGGTGATGACGTCGAGCGCCCTCGCTGGGCGCAGTTGCTTCAGTCAGGAGTTGCTATCTTTGACCTAGACTTTGATGTTATTATCTCTGCCATGTATGCTTTGTCTTTTAGTGCTGAGGGTGACTGTTACCTGTGTGTGCCACCTGACCCAGGTATAGCGGCTGCTGCTCTAGGTGCTAGTGCGTCTGGTACTCCCCCTGGTACTGCGCCTGCTGCAACCTTGCACACTTTCACGTTGGACTCCGGCGCCTCGCGCTGTTTCTTTCGTGACAGAACCACTCTCACTCCTCTCCCTGCACCTGTCCCGGTCAGACTGGCTGACCCCTTTGGGGGCCCGGTCGTTGCCCGTTCCTCCACTGTCCTCCCGTATCTAGTGGTTCCGTCCGGCTCACTGTCAGGTCTTCACCTCCCCTTGTTCTCTACGAACTTGGTGAGTACCGCTGCCCTTCAGGATGCGATGGTCACTACCACCACTCCTGGGGGTCAGCGTGTGTCGATCTGCACGTGCACACAGACGGGGCGTCACCTGGCTACGTTCACTCGTCGGCCAGGGTCGAGTCTGTACACTCTGGCTACCGAGCCTCCTCAGGTTGCTGCGTCTGCTCAGGTGTCCGCGCCAGGTCAGGTAGCCGCCTCTTGCTCGTGTCGCCTCCTGTCGCACCAGACTCTTCTTTGGCACCACCGCCTGGGTCACCCCTCCCTGCTACGCCTTCGTGGCATGCACTCCCGTCTCCTTGTCTCTGGTCTCCCCAGGTCTCTGCCTCCCTTACCGCCCTCGCCTGCCCTGCCCTGCCTTCCTTGCGTCGAGGGGCGGCAGCGCGCCGCTCCTCACTCCTCCTCGTTTCCCCCGACGACTGCTCCCCTGCAGACCCTCCACATGGACGTGTGGGGCCCAGCCCGCGTCAGTGGATAGGGCCGCGAGCGCTACTTTCTGCTGGTAGTTGATGACTACACGCGGTACACCACAGCCTTCCCCTTGCGCAGCAAGGGTGAGGTCTCTGCTGTCTTGATCCCTTGGATCCGCACGGTCCGTCTCCAGCTGCGCGAGCGGTTCGGCCAGGACCTTCCTGTCCTGCGTCTGCACTCTGACAGAGGTGGTGAGTTCTTCTCCGACCTCTTACGGGACTTTTGTCGTGGGGAGGGCATCACCCAGTCGTTCACGCTTCCGGACTCCCCTCAGCAAAATGGGATTGCTGAGCGCCGCATTGGCTTAGTCATGGAGGTCGCTCGTACCTCTATGATCCATGCGGCCGCTCCCCATTTTCCGTGGCCGTTTGCGGTCCGGTACGCTGCGCATCAGCTCAACCTTTGGCCCCGTGTCTCCTTGCCGGAGACCTCGCCCACACTGCGTTGGACGGGGAAGGTTGGCGATGCGTCGGTGTTCCGGGTCTGGGGTTCTCGTGCCATTGTTCGCGATACGTCCGCGGACAAGCTGTCCGCCTGCGCCATTCCCTGCGTCTTTCTTGGCTTTGTCCCTGACGCGCCTGGCTGGCAGTTTTACCACCCCACCTCGCGCCGTGTCCTCCCGTCTCAGGACGTCACGTTCGATGAGTCGGTTCCCTTCTACCGTCTCTTTCCCTACCGCTCTGCCCCTCCCCCGCCCCCGCCGCTCTTCCTTGCTCCCGGTCCACCTCCGGTAGACCCCCTCCCGCCCCAGGGTCCTGCTCCCTCGGGAGTGTCTCACGTAGACCCTCTCACTGGTACTGCACCTGTTCGGGTAGATGTCGTCTCAGGTGCTGCTCCAGGTGCTTCGTCTGGGGGTGCTGCGTCTGGGGGTGCTGCGTCTAGGGGTGCGGAGCCGGGGGGTGCGGGGTCTGAGGGTGCTGGGTCTGGGGGTGCTGAGCCTGAGGGTGTTGAGCCTGGGGGTGCTGAGTCGGAGGGTGCGGAGCCTGGGGGTGCTGAGTCGGAGGGTGCGGAGTCTGGGGGTGCTGAGTCTCGGGGTGCTGCTTTGTCTGGAGGTCCTGCTGGTGCTTCACCGCCACTATCCTCGCAGCAGCTGCGTGAGTGGCTTGTTCAGCGCGCACACCGTCGGAGTGGAGCTCCCGGAGCGGGCGAGCCTGGAGACACTGGAGCTGGAGGTGCTGCTATTACTACTGGAGCTGGTGACCCTACGGAGCCTGGAGCAGCTGACGCTGGAGGCGCTGGAGCTGGTGTAGCTGGAGTTGGAGGCCCTAGCGCAGGAGGCGCTGGAGCTGCAGGAGCTGGAGGTGTTGACCCTGGAGCTGGAGGTGCTGGAGGCACTGTGCGGCCGCGCCCGTACTTCGTTCCCCTGCTTCAGCAAGTTCTTGGTGTCCCGTCTTCTACTGGTCTTCCTCCTCCCTTCCTGTTTCCACCGCCTGACCACTCACAGCCGCCGTTACAGCCAGCCTCCCCACTGCCTGTTCCCTCTCCTTACACTGAGCAGTCCGGAGGTCTTACAGTGCGTCCTGAGCCTGCGTCTCGTCCTGTCTCGCCTGTTCGCACTGCTTGTCGCGCTCCTCGTTCGCGTCCTCCTCCTGTCCCAGGCACGCACACTATGGCACTCCATCCTTCCTCTGTTCCACTGCGTGTTCCTCTGCCTGCTCCTCCTGAGTCCTCTCTTCCTGAGGTCCCTGACCCTGAGTCTAACCGAGCGCGTGCTGCCAGTCCCACTGTCGCTCGTCTCCTTGCCACTGCTGTCACTGACCCGTCCTTTGAGTCTGCTGCTGCTTCTGCTCTCGTTGCTGAGCTGCTTGACTTTGTTGCTGCCTGCCGTCTCGACTACACCTCTGCTCTAGTTGCTGAGTCTGTACCTGCCAGTCCTCCGTCGTCGGGGGTGAGTGTGCTCTTGGCACGGACGTCCTTGAGGACAGGCAGGAGGACTTTGAGTGTCTTGCAGCTGCTGTGTCAGAAACAAGAAGTGGTTGAACTATGAAAGATTGGAGTACAAGTATGAACCCTAGAGTTGTGTACCCCCTAAAGGCTAACCCACTATAGCCTACACAACAATAACATATAGATAATGTTTGACACACCCCCATAGGCAAAGTGGGGGAGAGCAAGGGGTCACAAGACCAGTCAAGAAAGGCAAAGCAAGCTCAGGGTGGATCACAACGTCACCACACAATCTGAGCACAAGCAAAGGGCCACAGGGCCAGCTCAAATGCAGAGGCATATATACAACACAAACAGCAAGGTGATCTCAACCTAACAAAACAAACAAGCAGGTATATATATATAGAGATCACAGTACAGACAAAGCCTACAGTAAGTGAGGAACAGTGGGCACAAGCCCCAGTACAGTGCAGAAGCGCTGATGATCACCAGGCTGAAGTGCCTTGGTGAATATCTCAGCGGTGTTGGCCCGAGTGGCCACGTAGCGCAGACAAAGCTGACCGCGCTGCTGCAGCTCTCGAGCCAGGAAGTAACGGAGAGCGATATGCTTCGTTCTGTGCTCCAGTCTGTGCTCCTGACACAAGGCAATGGCAGCCTTGTTGTCGACGTACAGCACTGGAGGAGAACTAGGCCGCTCTCCCAAGTCGGTCAGCGGGTAGGTCAGCCAGCGTAACTCCTGTGCAGCCATGGCTGTGGCGTAGAACTCAGCCTCACAACTGGAGCTAAGAACTGAAGACGAGCGAGTAGAACGCCAAGAAACTGAACCAGAGCCAAGGCTGAAGGTGTAACCCTGCGACGACCGCTGAGTAGCCTGGTCGTCAACCCAAGAAGCGTCTGAGTGCCCAGTGAGAACAACTGAGCGCCTCCCTCCAAGCACGAGCCCCATGCCCGATGTACTGCACAAGTAGAACAATACCCTCTTTGCAGCATCCCAGTGCACCTTTCCGTGCCTGCCAGGAGCCACATAGCGGGCCAGAAGGCCAAGAGGGTATGCTAGGTCAGGACGAGTGCAAGTCATCAGGTACATGAGGCAACCAACTAGCTCTGGGTAAGGACCACTCGGCTCTACGGACTCATCCGAAGGCAGAGCTGAGAGCGAGTGACCTATAGCCAGAGGAGTGGCCTGTGCTGAGGACCAGGTGAAGCCGAAGCGCTGAAGGACCTGCTGCACCATGTGTGACTGAGTCAGTGTCATGGTGCGGCGTGCTCTGTCCCGGGTGATCCGCAAGCCAAGATAGCTTGTCAGCTCACCCAGGTCTGTGCACGTGTGTCTCTTCTGCAGCTCCGACTTCACGTGGGCGAGAGCCTCAGTGTCAGCAGTGGCAAAGACCAAGTCGTCGACGTACACGAGGATGTAGAACGGCGGCAGTGAAGTGTCGGTGCGCAGGAACAGCGACGGGTCGGCAGTAGAAGACGAGAACCTAAGAGCCGCAAGTGTAGTCCTCAGTGTGTCGTGCCACTCACGTGGAGCCTGGCGGAGACCGTAGACCGGCCGCCAGAGGCTCCACTGGGTACCAGCAGGAAACGACCCAGTGAAGCCAGGAGGGCGGCGCAGCCAGATCTCCTCGTGCAGGCTGCCCTGCAAGAAAGCTGTGCTGAAGTCAAGAGAGTGTAACTCGTAGTCACGCTGAGCGGCAACGTGCAGCAGCACCCGAAGAGTGGTCATCTTCGGGGTGGGGGAGAAGGTCTGAAAGAAGTCTACTCCCTCTCGCTGACTGAAGCCTCGAGCAACGTACCGAGCCTTGAAGACAGGCGGAGAACCTGGCGGCCGCTTCACCCTGAAAATCCACATGCCACTGACGATGTTCGCCCCAGGAGGGGGAACCTCGTCAACGTAAGTGCCAGTGGACTTCCAGGATGCCATCTCTGCATCCATGGCTGTCTGCCACTGAGAGGAGTACTCACCCGCGATCGCCTCAGCGTAAGAGCGTGGGGTCGGGATGTCTGGAGCATCCGGGTCTCCCTCAGGTGCAATCAGCATGGACACGAGATGAGGTACAGCGGCGGCAAAGCACTCAAACTCCTCCTGCCTGTCCTCAAGGACGTCCGTGCCAAGAGCACACTCACCCCCGACGGACGGAGGACAGACAGACTCAGACTCAGTAACAAGACCGGCAGCGTAGTCTAGTCTACAGGGAGCAGCAAAGTCGAAAAGCTCAGTAACTAAGGCAGACGCAGCAGCTGACTCAAAGGAAGGGTCACTGACAACTGTGGACAGGAGACGCGTGACAGTAGGACGAGCAGCACGAAGAGAGTCAGACTCTGGGTCAGCAAGGGCAGGAAGGGAGGACGCAAGAGGAGAACGCAGAGGGACACGCCGTGGAGCAGTGGAAAGACGAAGCAGCATCTGGTGAGTGCCGGGGACAGCAGGAGGACGCTGACGCGGGACACGACGACCAGGGCGAGCAGCACTAACAGGTGACGCAGAACGAGACTCAGGCGACACAGGACGAGACTCAGGCTGACGACGCTCCGTAAGACCTCCTCTCGGACCAGCGTAGGGAGAAGGACCAAGAAGTGGTGAGGCGGGCTGTAACTGTGACTGCAACCGGACAGGCGAAGGACACTCTAAGGAGGGAGCAGGACAAGGAGGAGGCGACCGACCAAGAACCTGCTGAAGGAGCGGAACGAAGTACGGCCGCGGCCGTGACGTGCCCCAGAACCAGCAGAGACAGCACCAGAACCCCCAGCAGCAGCTCCAACTCCCGCAGCACCAGTAGCACCTCCAGGAGTGTCAACTCCAGTACCTCCAGTAACACCAGCTCCAGCAGCACCACCAGTCCCAGGACCAGGAGCACCACTAGGAGCTCCAGCAGCTCCAGGACCTCCAGCAGCACCAGCAGCAGCTCCAATACCTCCAGCAGCACCAGCAGCACCTCCAGTAGCCCCAGTACCTACAGCAGCACCAGTAGCACCTCCAGCAGCTCCAGTACCTCCAGCAGCACCAGCAGCACCTCCAACAGCTCCAGGACCTCCAGTAGCACCAGAAGCACCTCCAGGAGCAGCCGGGCCTCCAGCAGGTGGTAACTCAAAACTAGGAGCTCCACTCCGGAGGCTGCAGCGCCGAGCGTACCACTCACGTAGCCGCGGAGGGGAGGGAGGCTCCGGCCGCAACACAGTACTCGCAGCTCCAGGAGCCCCACGCCGGAGGCCGCAACGCTGAGAGTACCACTCATGCAGCTGCTGTGAAGAGGGAGCACCAACAGGGTCAACACCCCCAGGCTCAGTACCCCTAGGCTCAGCACCCCCAGGCTCAGCACCCCCAGCCGCAGTACCCCCAGTCTCAGTACCATCAGTCTCAGCACTCAAAGGCGCAGCACCCCCAGTCGCAGCACCCCCAGGCTCAGTACCCCGCTCAGGACCAGAGTCAACAGCTACCTCGACAGGCTCGACCGCGTCTACCTGGGAAACACCTGAGGGAGCAGGACCCTGGGGAGGGAGGGGGTCTACCGGAGGGGCACCTGGGGTGAGGAAGAGAGGCGGGGGAGGGAGCGGAGCAGTGCGGTAGGGGAACAGACGGTAGAAGGGTACCGACTCGTCAAAGGTGACGTCCTGAGAGGGGAAGACACGGCGCGAGGTGGGGTGGTAAAACTGCCAACCAGGCGCGTCGGGGACAAAGCCAAGGAAGACACAAGGCACAGCACGGGCGGAGAGCTTGTCCGCAGTGGTATCGCGGACAAAGGCACGAGCACCCCAGACCCGGTAACGCGACGCATCGCCAACCTGCCCCGTCCACAGCAGTGTGGGCGAGGTCTTCGGAGCGGAGACACGGGGCCAGAGGTTGAGCTGATGCGCAGCGTACTGGACTGCAAACGGCCACAGGAAATGGGGGGCAGCCACATGGATCAAGGAGGTACGAGCGATCTCCATGACCAAGCCAATGCGGCGCTCAGCAACCCCATTCTGCTGTGGAGAGGCCGGAAGCGTGAAAGTCTGGCGGATGCCATGCTCCGCACAGTAGGCAGCCAAGAGGTCAGAGGAAAACTCACCACCTCGGTCAGAGTGCAGACGCAGGACGGGAAAGTCCGACTGGAACCGTTCGCGGAGCTGGAGACGAGCAGCGCGGATCCAAGGGATCAAAACATCAGGGACCTCACCCTTGGCGCGCAAGGGGAAGACCGTGGTGTAGCGCGTGTAGTCCCAGCAGGAAGTACCGCTCGTGGCCCTGTCCACGGACGCGGGCTGGGCCCCACACGTCCAGGTGGAGAGTCTGCAGAGGAGCCTCTGTGGGAGGGAACGAGGAGGAGTGAGGAGCGGCGCGCTGCCGCCCCTCGACGCAGGGAAGACAGGGAGGAGCAGGCGAGGGCGGGAGGGGAGGGAGAACCCTGGGAAGACCAGAGACAAGGTACCGGGAGTGCATGCCACGAAGGCGCTGCACTGACGGGTGACCGAGACGGTGGTGCCAGAGAACCGTCTGGTGCGACAGGGAGCGACACGAGCAGGGGTCCGACAGCTGACCTGACGCAGACGCAGACGCTGTAGGTGGTAAACCGGTGATGAAATCCAAGCTGTGCCGTTTCCTCCGTGCGTGCGGTTGTATGTGTCGGAATGAAGTGTCCCATCTTTGAGAATTTGTCGATGACGACCAGGATGGCGTCATGCCCTGCGTTGGTAGGTGGTAAACCGGTGATGAAATCCAAGCTGACCACTTGCCAAGGCTGTTCCGGGATGGGTAAAGGCTGAAGAAATCCTTCTTTCTTCTGCTTACTGCTTTTCATCCGCTGGCACGTGTCGCACGAAGTGACAAACTTTTGCACGTCGTTTGCCATGTGAGGCCAGTAGTAGACTTTCGCAATCCCGGCAAGAGTCTTGTTACTCCCGAAGTGTCCAACGTAGAGCACGTCATGGAATTCTTCGAGAAGCAACTGCCGAAGAGGCGGGTAGTTGGGTACCCATATCTTTGTTGATCCTTTGCGTAGTGCAACGTCGTGGTCCCACTGCAACAATTTCTTTTTCTCTGCTAAGGGAATCTCGGGGTCGATGGTATACCCGTGCGTGAAGAGTCCCTTGAGTAGCGGATTCATCCCCTCAATCTGTATGGCGGCAACGTGTCCAGGCCGGCTCAGTGCGTCTGCCTTATTCTTGTGTCCCGGCTTGTACACGATGTCGTAGTCGAAGTGCGTCTCGAGGAAGTCAATCCACCTGACTTGTCTTCTGGAGAGGGTCGGCTGCGTCTTTAGGTACTTCAGGCTGCAATGGTCAGTGTAGACCGTGGTCTTTCTCCCTTCGAGGTAGCATCGCCATGTCTTGAATGCGGTGTTGATCGCTAAGGCCTCTTTGTCGTGAATCGGATAGTTGAGTTCTGCCCCGTGCAATTTCTTGCTGAGGTAAGCGATTGGTTGTAGTCCTTTCCCTTGGTCTTGCATCAAGACTGCTCCAACTGCTTGGTCGCTAGCGTCAGCTTCGATGACATAGTCTTTTTCTGGATCTGGCAGGATCAGGACGGGTGCGGACGTGAGTGCGGTCTTCAACTGCTCCATGGCTTGCTGGTGCACATCCTCCCACTTGAACGGTGTATTCTTCTTCAGTAGATTGGTGAGAGGTGTTGCAATCTTCGCATACTGTGGCACGAACCGATTATAGTAGTTCGCAAAGCCAAGGAATTGCTGAAGTTCCTTCACGTTCTCCGGTGTCTTCCACGTACGTACGGCTTCGATCTTCTTTGGGTCGACATGGACTCCTTGAGCGCTCACCATGTGTCCAAGGAACTGAACTTTTTTCAAGGCAAACTCGGTCTTGGATAGCTTAACGTAGAACTTCTCCCGTCGAAGTATCTCGAAGACGCGTCGTAGGTGTTCCATGTGCTGCTTTATGTCCCTCGAGTAGATCAGGATGTCGTCCAGGTACACCACCACGCATTCGTCGAGTAGAGGCCTAAGAATATGGTTCATTTCGGCCTGGAATGTAGCGGGTGCGTTGGTGAGTCCGAACGGCATGACGAGGTACTCGTAGGATCCGTATCGTGTCCGAAACGCTGTCTTATGGATGGAGTTATCCGCCATCTGGATCTGCCAATATCCCGATCTCAAATCGAGTTTTGAGAATACTGTGGCTCCACGAAGCTGGTCAAGTAGATCGTCGATCCGTGGAATCGGATACTTGTTCTTGATCGTCTGCTTGTTGAGGGCTCGGTAGTCGATGCACATGCGTAAGCTTCCGTCAGGTTTTGGTGTGAAAAGCACTGGTGCACCGTATGGTGATGTTGATGGTCGAATGAGTCCTTTGTCCAGAAGGTACTCGATCTGCTTCTTCATGTCGGCCAACTCGGTCGGGCTGAGTCGATATGGTGCTCGGAAGGTCGGTTTTGAACCAGGTTCTTCGATGATCTCGTGCTGGTGGGTTCGGTATGGCGGCAACTGGTCTGGAAGGTCGTCAGGGAGAACGTCTTCGAACTCTTCTAGAAGTTTCTGGATTGCTGGTGGAAGCTCGAGCGTTTTTCTCTCTCCTTCGTCCTCGTTGGTAACCAGTGCAACAAACCCTGCCATGGTTCGGTTCACGTCCTTCTCGAAGCGTGCGAGAGTCTCCTCCGGAATATCTCCCGTGTTGCTCCAATTCGGAAGAGGAACTCTTCTGTCTTGATTGTAAATACTCGCCGTGCGGGTGACCCAGTTGATCTCGGGGTTGAACTTCTTCAGAAAATCTCTCCCAAGAATCAAGTCTAGCCCTTTGATGTTGGTGACGGGTAGGGTCGGTTTCCAGCGAAGAGGACCCATCTGCAGGTGTAACGCTGCTTCGCCGTAGACTTGTAATTTGCTTCCGACAACCATCGTAGCTGTGAAGTTTGAAGGCGTGTACTTCTCATTGACGCGTTCGAGGGTTGCTTTGTCGCATACTGAATGGGATGCTCCGCTGTCCACGAGTGCTTGGAGGCGTCGTCCATTGCAGATCACCTCGAGCAAAAGTGGTTGGCGTTGCTCGTTGTACCCGTTTATCATCTCGTTGATTGGATCATGGGGCATTTCCCATAGCTCTGTGTTTTCTCCTGGGGTGGTAGATGGTCGGTCCTGCCGTTCCCTATTGCCATGATTTTTTTTTTTTTGTCGTCGACGACGTGGTTCTCGAGCCTGTAGTAGAATTCATAGATGGGGTAGATATCGTAGATGTTTCAGATGTTGCAGATGCATCTGTAGAGGAGGTTTGAGGTCGTCGCAGCTTCATGTTGACCTCCAGCTCCCTCTTGAGCTGCTTCAGCGCCACCGACTTCTTCCGTGGGGACCGGTTGGTCGACATGGGCTGGTTTTTCAGAGAGAGGACGATGTTGTCGTTGGAAGGTCGATCTTCCACGCTCCGTTGTTGGTTCCCCATGCGCAGCTGCTGTAGTTGTCGTGCCGGTACATTCTTTTTCTTCTTGAGCCTCTCTCGTGATTTCACAAAGGCCGTAGACCCAAGGGAATTTTTTCCAAGTAAAGCATCCTTGTATGATATTCTGAAGGGGTGCTTACTTTTTATAGGGCCTTTTTGGAGTTGTCCGGGTCCAGCAGGGTCTTGTGTCGCGGAGATTTTATTTCTCTCGGCGATTTTCCCTGGTAGAGTCCGTTCGTGGTTTGAAAAATTCACTCCACGATCCTCCAATATTCGCATTAAATCTGCTCTACTGCTGCGGTCCCTAAGCGCTGAACGTGCAGTTTTCATTTCGTCACAATCGATGAGTCGATGTCTGGGCTTGCCGCAGAAAGAACACTTAGATTTGTTCTTCTTTGGTCTTGCCTTCGCGTCGATTCGATCGAGTTCCATCGAGTCGGCGTACGTGGGGTTAGCCAAGCGTCCTCCATGTCGTCTAGCTCGTCCATGAAGTCGTCGTGTTCCGATCGTGGTTACGTCGAAACGTTCCGCTGCCGAAACGACGTCGTTGTAGCTGCTCCAATTTGCGGCCGCAACATGTTGTCGTGTTTCTTTTTTCAGCCCCGCGATGAATGCTCTAATTTTTTCGCCTTCTGTGACGTCGGGGATGCGGTTGAACAACTCCTCCATTTGTTGTGTGTAGTTTGTGACGCTCCCGATTTGTCGATGACGATGCATTTTGTCGCGGGCGATTAACGCTGCATTAATCGGCTCAAAACGTTGTAGTAATCCTTCACGGAACTGCTGCCACGTCTGCTGCTAGAGGTGCTGCGACTGGGGGTGCTGAACCTGCGAGTGCGGAGCCTAGGGGTGCTGAGCTTGAGGGTGCGGAGCCTGGGGGTGCTGAGTCTGAGGGTGCGGAGTCCGGAGGTGCTGAGCCTGAGGGTGCGGAGCCTGGGGGGTACTTAGCCTGAGGGTGCAGAGCCTGGGGGTGCTGAGTCTGAGGGTGCGGAGTCTGGGGGTGCTGAGCCTAGGGGTACTGCGTCTGCGTGAGGTCCTCCGGGTGCCTCGACACGATTGTTTCACTAGCGGGAGCCTCTCTCATCGCAGCAGCTACGCGAGTGGTTTGCTCGGCGCATATACCTTAGGACAGGCGCTGCAGGAGCTAGAGGTCCTGCCGATGGAGGCACAGGAGCTGGAGGTGCTGGAGCTACTAGTCCTGGAGGTGATGGAGTTATTGCTGGGGCCGGAGGTCTCGGAGGTGCTGGAGCTGCTGGTCCTGGAGGTGCTCGTACTCAAGGTACAGGAGCTGCCGGAGCTGGTGGTGTTGGAGGCACTAGAGCTGGAGACCCTGGAGCTGGAGGCACTGGCGCTGGAGGCTCTGGAGCTGGAGGAGCTGGAGCTGGAGACGCTGGAGCTGAAGGCGCTGGAGCTGGAGGCGCTGGCGCTTGAGGCGCTGGAGCTGGAGGCACTGGAGCTGGAGACCCTGGAGCTGGAGGTGCTGGTGCTGGGGGTTTTGGAGCTGGCAGACCTGGTGCTGGAGGCACTATGCAGCGGCGCCCGTTTTTCGTTCCGCTGCCGCCGTCGTCTCGCCCGCCACCTGACTCGGTCCTTCGCGAGGTTTATAGTCTCCCGTCTTCCACTGCCCTTACTCCTAGCTTACTGTGTCCACCGCCTCACCAGTCGCAGCCACAGTTACAGCTAGACTCCCCACTGCCTGCTCCTTCTCCTTACGCTGAGCAGACAGACTCTCTTACAAAGCGTCGTGAGCCTGAGTCTCGTCCTGCCTCACCTATTCGCGATGTTCGCACTAGTCGTCGTGTTCCTCGTCTGCGTCCTCCTCCTGTCCCTAGAACTCACATCATGGCACTTCGTCCTTCCTCTGTCCCACTGCGAATTCCTTTGCCGTCTCCTCCTGCGTCCTCTCTTCCTGACGATCCGGACCCTGAGTCTGACTTAGCTCGTGCTGCCAGTCCTGCAGTCCCACGTCTTCTAGCCACTGTTGTCACTGACCCTTCGTTTGAGTCCACTGCTGCGTCTGCCCTAGTTGCTGAGCTTGTTGACTTTGCTGCCGCCTGTCGTCTCGACTACGCCGCTAGTCTTGTTGCTGAGTCTGAGTCTGACTGTCCTCCATCCGTCGGGGGTGAGTGTGCTCTTGGCACGGACGTCCTTGAGGACAGGCAGGAGGACTTTGAGTGTCTTGCAGCTGCTGTACCTCATCTCGTGGCCATGCTGCTTGCATCTGAGGGAGAACTGGATGCACCAAACATCCCGACCCCGCGCTCTTACGCAGAGGCGATTACGGGTCCTAATCCTCTTAGTGGCAGACAGCCATGGACGCATAGATGGCATCCTGGAAGTACACATGCACTTACGTCGACGTAGTTCCCCCTCTTGGGGCAAACATAGTTGATGGCATGTGGATTTTCACGGTGAAGTGGCTGCCGGGCTCTCCGCCTGTCTTCAAAGCTCGTTACGCTGCACGAGGGTTCAGTCAGCGACAGGGAGTTGACTTTTTCGAGACCTTCTCCCCTTCCCCAAAGATGACCACTCTTCGGGTTCTACTGCACGTCGCCGCTCGGCGTGACTACGAGCTGCACTCTCTGGACTTCAGCACAGCTTTCTTACAGGGCAGCCTGCACGAGGAGATCTGGCTGCGCCGCCCACCTGGCTTCTCTAGGTCGTTTCCTCCAGGTACCCAGTGGAGCCTCCGGCGGCCAGTCTTCTGTCTCCGCCAGGCGCCTCGCGAGTGATACGACACACTGAGGACGACGCTTGGGGCTCTTGGGTTTTCTCTTTTGACTGCTGACCCGTCGTTGTTTTTGCGCACCGACACTTCGCTGCCGTCGTTTTACGTCCTCGTGTACGTCGACGACTTGGTCTTTGCCACAGCTGACACTGAGGCACTGGCCCTTGTGAAGTCGGAGCGAAAGAAGAGACACACCTGCACTGACCTGGGTGAGCTGCGCAGCTATCTTGGCTTGCAGATCACCCGGGACAGAGCACGGCGCACCATCACCCTGACTCAGTCACACATGGTGCAGCAGGTCCTTCAGCGCTTCGGCTTCACGTACTCCTCGCCACAGTCCACTCCTCTGTCTACCGGTCACTCGCTCTCAGCTCCACCTTCCGACGAGTCCGAAGAGCCAAGTGGCCCGTATCCAGAGCTTATGGGCTGCCTCATGTATCTGATGACCTGCACTCGACCTGACCTTGCCTACCCTCTTAGTATTCTGGCACGCTACGTTGCGCCCGGGAGATACCGACCAAAGCACTGGGAGGCCGCTAAGAGGGGTCCAGTTGTCCTCACTGAACACACAGACGCTTCTTGGGTTGATGACTTGGCTACGAAGCGGTCGTCACAGGGTTACACTATCAGCCTTGGTTCCGGCTCTGTTTCTTGGCGGTCTACCCGCTCGTCTTCTGTTCTCAGTTCCAGTTGTGAGGCTGAGATCTACGCAGGGGTCATGGCTGCACAGGAGTTAGTTGGCTCACCTACCTGCTGACTGACTTGGGAGAGCGGCCTCGTTCTTCTCCAATTTTGCATGTAGACAACAAGGCAATGATTTCTTTGTGTCAGGAGCACAGACTGGAGCACAGAACGAAGCACATCGCTCTACATTACTTCCTTGCTCGAGAGTTGCAGTAGCGTGGTCAGCTTCGTCTTGCTTACATGGCCACTCGGGCCAACACTCCTGATATATTCACCAAGGCACTTCTGTCTGGTGATCATCAGCGTTTCTCTACTGTTTTAGGCTTTGTGCCTACTTTGCCTCACTTGCTCACTGCGACACTTTACTTATACTGTGATCTTTATATATACGTGCATGCTTATACTTGCTAGGTTATGATCACTGTATTGTTTGTTCTCTTTTATACAACTCTGCATGTGAACTGGTTGTGGCCATTTGCTTGTGCTCGGAATGTGTGGTGACTTCGTGATCCACCGTGAGCTTGCTTTGTTTTTCTTGACTGGCCTTGTGACCAGTTTTTCGCCCCCACTTTGCCTATGGAGGTGTGTCAAAATGTTATAATGCTTATATTGTGTAAGCTGTAGTGGAGTAGCTCATAAGGGGTACAACCCAATTAGGGTTAGTACTTGTACCAACTTTCTGTTCAGTGCATTCATTCTCGTTCAGTATTCTGACAGCAACCAGTACCGCACATTGGGTAGACTGGAAAAGGTTCCAGGAGGCCAACCAGCTCTGGGCGGTGATGGATTTTCAGCAACTGGAACTTTCTCAGCTGCCCAGAAACTCGGGCAGCGAGGTCTTCACAGATGAAGGAAATTAGATGCGAGGCATGGAAAGGCTTACCTTCCCATGCACCAAAGAATAGATACTGGTCTCTTGGTGGCGAGAATGGGAAGACTTTCGAGGAAGAAACAGGCTGAAACCGTATATGGAACAAGGAAATGAAGGGAGAGAAGGGAAAAGGCATAATGGGGGAGGAAATGAAGTGAGGCAAAGCAATTTCTGGTCAATGATCACTTTCTTGCCTGTTTCTATAGTGATCACTCTATATGGTGCTAACTATCAGGCCACAGCTGCAGCAGCTTCATCATTATTCACCCTAAGCGAACAGCATAATTCAAGCGCTAATTCTTTCCTAAGCAATCTTATTAACACAAAAACTCCACATAGCAAGAAAAAGATGATGCTTACTTCCTATGCATATCCTACCACTCCTACACTTTCCCCCAAAGCCTGATCATGTCAGAATCCCAACACTAGACCATTGGGATAAAATGGCTTTTTAAGTAGCGGCTCAGTGCGCCCATAACCCCCCAGGCGAACGTGCATGTAATCCCTCTAAGATCAATCGGGCATCCACAGTGCAGATCTACTGACACCCCCCCACACTGGGAGGCCCAAGACTGAGCACAGCGGCAACGGCCTACATGTGCATACACCGGGCTTCGAACCCGAGACCGCTCTTATACCATGTCAGAATCCCATCCATTAGACCATTGGGATAAAATGGCTTTTTAAGTAGCGGGTCGGTGCGCCCATAACCCCCCAGGCGAACGTGCTTGTAACCCCCCTAGGATCAATCGGGCATCCACAGTGCAGATCTACTGACAGATCATCTTATCCATCTCCTCTTCTTTCCCATAGAATCTCTATTTCCATTCAATCCACATCCTCATTGCACATCATCCTCATCCACAACCTCTTCATTCCACATCCTTATCCTCCTCATCCACATCCTCCTCCTCATCCTTCTCATCCTCATCCTCCTCCTCGTCCTCCTCCTCATCCTCATCCTCCTCCTCATCCTCCTCCTCCTCATCCTCATCCACATCCTCCTCATCCATCTCCTCTGCCTCACAGGGTTCAATCGCGCCATAACCCCTGCCAAAAACTGTCGTAAGGCCGGTACTCTGGTTTGAAATCCGAGGACACCCGGCAATCGTGTAGTGCTGCAGCATTGGCATATTCTTGAGGAAGGAAGGCAGAGTTAGTTGCTCACAATCATGCACTTCCAGCCACTTCAGCCGAGACAAGTCTCGAAAACAACCAGTGAGCCTGCGAAGTTTCGGCAGTTCTGAAAGGTAAAGCTTTTGGAGGGAAAAAAGGTTTTCGAAATCATGCGGAAGGGATAACAGCCCAAGAAAGTTGATAAGTGTGCAGTACTGTATGCTAGGCAGTTTGGAAAAAGATTCTGGAAGCTTTGATATATTTGGACAGTCACAGATGTCCAAGAACTTCAGCTTCTTCAGCTGCCCGATCGACCTGGGCAACTGAAGGGTATCGCTTAGTTGCTCCAAACTGAGAGATGTAAGCTTGGAAAGTCCATCCAATGATCCCGGCAGTACTTCGAGACACTTGGCATCAGAGATGGTAAGTTCTTCCAGGTTTGACAACCCAGAGATGGATTCAGGGAGCATACGTAGAGTAGGTACGCCCTCCAAGTGCAGCTTGACCAGCGAAGAGATAGAAACCAGGGACTGATCAAGAAATTCGGAAGCAACACCCGAAATGAGAAGGCTCCGTAGTGATGGAAGAACTTCCTCTTCAACACACTCCAGATTGCTGCTGCTGCTGCTGCTGCTGCTGCTGCAGTTGCTTGTCCCACCAACCAAGGCGGCCACAATGCTCCTCCTGCCCAACTTCTTGCAACTGCTCACATCCAGCTCCCGCAATCGAGGCAGCTTCAACAGCAACCGAGGAATCGATTCCAAACTCTCTAAATGTGAAAGATGGACCTCCTCCAGCATTTCCAGCCGTCCAAGCTCCGTTGGCAACGCTTTCAGCTCACTGCAAGATTCTATTGTCAGACTGGTAAGGGTGAGACCCAATCGCGAGAGGGAGGCCGGGAGGGAAGTGATACCAGGGATGCTAGATAGAGAGTGTTCTCTAAGATGTGTGAAGCTGCCGAAACCCTCCGGAAGGCAGCCTCTCAAGCACTTGAGCCCTTTCAAGTCCACTTTTTCGAGCGATGAAAGACGGAAAAAAGATGCAGGGAGGTGGGTGATAGGTATGTGATGCAAAATCAGCTCACGAAGATGACGCAGGCCATCCCCTATGGAGTCTGGTATAGCAGTAAGATTCGAGCAGGACTTAATATCCGATTTTTCAAGGGAAGATAGCAGGGTAAAGGAATCGGGTAGCTGCTGACGTTTCTTACACCAGCGAAGACCCAATTTCCGCAATCTGATCAGATGTCCAAGGGATTCAGGTAGAAGGCTGAGTTGTGTAAGGCTTGACAATTTCAAAATCTCCAGTGCAGACAGCTGTCCAAAGTCCCCAAGCAGGG
Source organism: Closterium sp. Naga37s-1 (assembly GCA_947471745.1). NCBI lineage: Eukaryota > Viridiplantae > Streptophyta > Zygnematophyceae > Desmidiales > Closteriaceae > Closterium > Closterium sp. Naga37s-1. The sequence continues at coordinate 2,881,005 of CANJKZ010000812.1, forward strand.
ACGGAAGACTTTGAGAATTGGCTCCTAAGCTTCCTAGCTTGAGACTTTGAAGCTTTGATAGTCGACCAATGCCATCGGGCAGATCTGTAAGTCTTAGCACGCGCAAGTAAAGACTCGTGAGGGATGAAACATTAGGCAAGGACCTGGGTAACCATGAGGAACTGTCTTGGTCGTCAATGGTAAGCTTCTTCAGCTGCGGCAGAAATCCAACAGCCTCTGGAAGCTCCGTGATCCCCTTCACACGCCTGATGAGTAGGCATTCCAATGCTGGCAGCTTTCCAAAATCCTCAGGAAACGACAAAAGATCTTCACAATCCCACAGCTCAAGCACCTCCAGTCGTGGAAGCTTGGAAAGACCGCGTGGTAATTGAAATGTAGTGCAATGATGAATGAAAAGACTATGTAGATTGAGAAGCTGCTGAATGGATTCTGGGAGTGAGCAGTGATAGCGAATACCAAGCAGCGTCAATGTCTTCAGCGAGACGAGATTGCAAAAATCTTGAGGCAGATCTTGTAGATTTGACGCACTCAGTGTAAAGTTCTCAAGAAGCTGCAAAGAGGTGATAGCGTCAGGAAGATGCTGAATTTTATCACTCAAGAGGAAGAGGCTCCTAAGTCGGGATTGCTTGCAGATGGAAGGTTGAATGGAACGGATACACGACGGACAGACGAGGTGCAGATCCGCTAGTTTGGTGCAACCCTGAAATAGCTTTGAAAGTCCTTTCGCAGTGAAAGCTTTCCCGTGACCGAACGGATCAGATGACGTTTTGATGTGAAGCTGAACCAAATTAGGATGCGTTTCGACCAGGCCAGAGAAGAAAACGTCTGGGACGAAGGTTAAACTTCCTCTTGATAGAACGAGTTTCTTCAGACTAGGAAACTCCGCGATCTGGTCAAGCAACTGGCGGTAATTCATGCAACGATCATCATCGGACACTTCAACTACGTCCTGCACGCAGTTGGCTACCTTGCGCCATTTCGTGCACACCATAGCATGTAAGAATTCGTCGGGTCGAACATCTAGTTGCTGGATCTTGGCGAGCAAATCGTCAGATAGCTGTCGGATCGGAGACTCCTGTGACATTGTGACGGATTTACTAGGGCGATCTAGAAACACGGGTGAAGTCTCCGAATCTTATTGTAAAGAAAGAATAAGGCCGACGAGGACGAATCTGTCCTGGGAGTCGAAACGTTAGGGGGAAGGAAGTACTAACCGAAGTGGCTGGTGGAATAGCAGGACGGAAGATATGCCGCAGGCTGGCGTCAAAAGGAAGGCTACGTGTGGGTGAATGGCGTGTGCCTGAAGAAATGACACAGAGGGATGGAAGGGGAAGATCGAGCGAGAGGAGAAAGGTCGACCTCGAGAACTTAAAACTGAGAAACGCGAGATCAGTGGTGGCAATGGCGAGATCCAAGAATGGGATTCCCAGCCAACAAGAGCTATGGCCGTGTGGGGGATGGGAAAGTTGGGAAGAAAGCTGGTTGAAACGTCATACTGTGATGGCAGGTCCTTTTTTCGTTCAAATGACACCCTTGAGACGAAACGATTTGGAACTCTTCGGCTGTCCTGAGGACACGCCATCCTTCCCGACGAGCTGCAGTGACAAATTTCGTGTGCTGTCCCTCAAATTGCGCGAACGGTAACGGGGTTTCATAATAACCAGCGAGGGAGTTGCTCGCGGGGTGCTTGTGATCACAGAGAGCCGCGTGGAGCTGTGCATGTGTGCAAACACACTTGTTCGAGGATCGAACAACTTTTTGTTTCCTAATAGGGCAGTTTCAGTGTAATCTACAACATTGTTACGAGTGCACAGGTATGTTGACTTCTCATCCGTGGTTATTTCCAATTACTGATATTGCAGTCCCATGAATTTTTGGCATCTTTTACATTGATAAAATATGGCCTGGTGGCATGATGCAGGGCAACAGGATATGTGAGACACTCTATTTATTAGGGGAAAAAATTAATTGGCTACCCTGCAGTGAGACTTCTCATGCAACAATGTTCCATTCCATGGATACAACAAAAAAAAGGGAAACTGCTTGGAGTGCTGTTACATATGATCCATTCAGGTGATTATTTGGAAATACCAGGTGTAGTAAACGAAACCACCCAGAAGAGCAGCACCGGTGCTGAGCAGAGGCAGCAGCACGGGGAGGAACTGGCCGTCCGACTCAAAGAGGAAGTTGGGGAGGTTCATTGAGAAGGCTGCTATGATGACAATGAGCATTGATAGGACCGTGCCTGTTGCTGTTATCAGCACCTGAAGGGGGTTGGAGGGATGAGGGGAGCAGAGGAGGGAATATGGGAAAGTGGGAGAGTGGTGTGTTGGAGGAAGTTGGGGAGGTTCATTGAGAAGGCTGCTATGATCACAATGAGCATTGATAGCACCGTGCCTGTTGCTGTTATCAGCACCTGAAGGGGGTTGGAGGGATGAGGGGAGCAGAGGAGGGAATATGGGAAAGTGGGAGAGTGGTGTGTTGGAGGAAGTTGGGGAGGTTCATTGAGAAGGCTGCTATGATCACAATGAGCATTGATAGCACCGTGCCTGTTGCTGTTATCACCACCTGAAGGTGGGGAGGGGAGGAGGCGGGAGGAAGCATGGTAGGGAATATAAGGGAGAGGGCAGACGGGGTGCAGTAGGTCTTGGGGTAGGTTTCGGGAGGTTCATTGAAAAGGCAACAAAATCATGACGACATGGCTAGAAAACAGAGCCACATGACACATGCTCTGGTTCCCCCTTCCTCTCACCCCCCTTGCACCCATCCCCCTTCGAAACCCCCCGTCCCCCCCACCCCAAGTCCCCAACCCCAGGATAAGCTGCCACGTCAGTCACTCCGGCCACGTCAGTCACTCCTGCCACGTCATCAGCACCACGCACCTGCATCCCCTGCAGCTGGTTCCTGCGGTAGTCCAGCTGCGTGTTCACATAGTCCTCCGTGTCATCCACATACTCGTGGAGCTGGGAGAAGGGTGGGAAGAGGTGGGAGGAGACAGAGCGTGTAAGAGAATACAGTGTGTGCTCTCCGTGTTCACATAGTCCTCTGTGTCATCCACATACTCGTGCAACTGAGGGAGGGAAGGGGTGGGGGTAGACAGAGCGCGTAAGAGAATACAGTGTGTGCTCTCGGTGTTCACATAGTCCTCTGTTTCATCCACATACTCGTGCAGCTGAGAGGGAGGGAAGAGGTGGGGGTAGACAGAGCACGTAAGAGAATACAGTGTGTGCTCTCGGTGTTCACATTGTCCTCTGTTTCATCCACATACTCGTGCAGCTGAGAGGGAGGGAAGAGGTGGGGGTAGACAGAGCGCGTAAGAGAATACAGTGTGTGCTCTCCGTGTTCACATAGTCCTCCATGTCGTCCACGTACTCGTGCAGCTGAGGGTGCAGGTAGAGTTGACAACAAGGAGATAGAAGGGAAGGGAATACATTGGTGCTCTCTTTCCCTGGTAGTCTTGCTGCGTGTTCACATAGTCCTCTGTGTCGTCCACATACTCGTGGAGCTGGGGGAAGATGAGGGGTGTGGTGGGGGGACAGGGAGCGGGAGTTAAGGTGCGAGCATGCAGTGTGCTCCCATCCAGCTGCGTGTTCACATAGTTCTCTGTGTCACCCACGTATTCGTGCAACTGAGAGGTGGGGGAGAAGAGAGATTGAAGAAGAGATGAGAGATAGTGGAGGGCACACAGAGTGCCCTCTCATCCAGCTGCGTGTTCACATAGTCCTCCATGTCAGTCACGCAATCGTGTAGCTGGGGTGGAGGGGGAGAGAGAGGAAGGGAGGGTGGGGGTAAAGTTGGATGGCCTGCTCTTTCACATAGTCCTCTGTGTCGGCCACATACTCGTGGAGCTGGAAGAGGCAAAGGAGGGAGGGGAGACAGCAGGTGGAATGTAAGAAAAGGGATAAGGCAAGGGCATGTAGGGTGTTGACGTAGCCCTCCGTGTCGTCCATCTACTCGTTGAGCTGGAAGATAGGGGGGCGAAGGGGGGAAAGAAGGGTTGATACTAGGTGCTCTCTTCTATACTGAGTGTTCACATATCCCTCCATTCGTCCATCTACTCGTTGAGCTGGAAGATGGGGGGGAAGCGGGAGATATATACGAAAGCAAGATATACATTATAGCTATTCAATAACTGCTTTAAGGTCGTTCAATAGTAGGTCATACGCCTCCAGCAGCATCTCCAGCTCGTTGCAACGTTGATACCCTTAGACTAGTAGAAAGGCAGAGCAGAGCACTCAACAGCAAATCAATATCCTCTTTAGGATCAATATCCGCTTTAGGGTTGAGCAGAGCACTCAACGTCCGTCCACTCGCGTGAAATACGCCTCCAGCAGCATCTCACGCTCCTCCACATCCTCGCCTCCTACGGCAGTTCAACAGCACACCCACCCACGCACCTCAGGGAAGGGCAGAGTCCATGGTAGCTAGCTATTCACTCACAGCAGTTAAGTCGTTCAATAGTCGGTCCACCTGGGTGAAATATGCTTCCAGCAGCATCTCTAGCTACTCCACTGCAATCCAGCAACACACACCCACCCATCCAGCAGCAGCAATAGACACCACTCACCACTGTGAGGCCGTTCAATAGTCGGTCCACCTGGGTGAAATACGCTTCCAAAAGCATCTCCAATTCCTCCACGTCCTCCCCTCCATCCACACAGCAGCACACCCATCCACCCACCTCAGAGGGCACAGCACATGATAGCTACCTATGCACTCACCGCTGTGAGATCGTTCAATAGCCGGTCCACTTGAGTGAAATACGCCTCCAGCAGCATTTCCAACTCCTCCACGTCCTCCCCTCCTCCCACTGCAATCCAGCAGCGCAACCACCCAGCCACCACCTCAAGCAAGGCAGAGCCTACAGAGCCTATTTTTGAGTCGACTCAAAAACACACCCAGCCACTCACCCGCTCACCCACCCGCCACCTCAAGCACGGGCAGAGCACATGATAGCTACCTATGCACTCACCGCTGTGAGATCGTTCAATAGCCGGTCCACTTGAGTGAAATACGCCTCCAGCAGCATTTCCAACTCCTCCACGTCCTCCCCTCCTCCCACTGCAATCCAGCAGCGCAACCACCCAGCCACCACCTCAAGCAAGGCAGAGCCTACAGAGCCTATTTTTGAGTCGACTCAAAAACACACCCAGCCACTCACCCGCTCACCCACCCGCCACCTCAAGCACGGGCAGAGCACATGATAGCTACCTATGCACTCACCGCTGTGAGATCGTTCAATAGCCGGTCCACTTGAGTGAAATACGCCTCCAGCAGCATTTCCAACTCCTCCACGTCCTCCCCTCCTCCCACTGCAATCCAGCAGCGCAACCACCCAGCCACCACCTCAAGCAAGGCAGAGCCTACAGAGCCTATTTTTGAGTCGACTCAAAAACACACCCAGCCACTCACCCGCTCACACACCCGCCACCTCAAGCACGGGCAGAGCACATGATAGCTACCTATGCACTCACCGCTGTGAGATCGTTCAATAGCCGGTCCACTTGAGTGAAATACGCCTCCAGCAGCATTTCCAACTCCTCCACGTCCTCCCCTCCTCCCACTGCAATCCAGCAGCGCAACCACCCAGCCACCACCTCAAGCAAGGCAGAGCCTACAGAGCCTATTTTTGAGTCGACTCAAAAACACACCCAGCCACTCACCCGCTCACCCACCCGCCACCTCAAGCACGGGCAGAGCACATGATAGCTACCTAGTTCTTCACTCACCGCTGTGAGATCGTTCAATAGCCGGTCCACTTGAGTGAAATACGCCTCCAAAAGCATCTCCAATTCCTCCACGTCCTCCCCTCCTCCCACACTCACCACACTCGAACTCACACTGCTCCCCGACCCCTCCCCCATTCCCCCCATCCGCCCCATTCCCCCCCTCGGCGTTCCCCCCATCCCCCCCCATGCGCCCCTGCCAGAGCTTCGGAAGCTTCGGCCAGTGACAGGGAGGAAGGAGAGCGAGTGAGTGAGGGAGTGAGGAAGGGAGTGAGTGAGGGAGTGGGTGAGGGAGTGAGTGGGGGAGTGATTGAGGGAGCCCCTGTGACCAGAGACGGTCGCAGGGGGAAAAGCAGGGGGGAAGGCAGGCCCAGAAGCAGTTGGCTGAATATGAGGAGAATGGGGATTGGGAGGAGGAGAAGAAAGGTCAAGTGGAGGGGAATGTGAAGGTGAGCGTGAGAGTGAGGGAGAGGCTGTTGGAGAGTGTGTGGGAGTGTGTGCTGGAAAGTTTGAAGGAGAGTGTGTGGGGGAGTGTGGGGGTGAATGTGCAGGAGAGTGTGGGTGAGAGCGTGGGGGAGAGTGTGCGAGAGAGAGAGGGTGAGCGTGTGAGGGAGAGTGTGAGGGAGAGTGTGAGGGCAAGTGTGAGGGAGAGTGTGCGGGAGAGGCGGGCAGAGTGAGCCATTGCAGCTGGCGTGTGAGGTAGAGGTCTGCCATGTCCCTGTCATCATCTAATAGATGCTCCAACTCGTCTCGGACCTACATCAAAGCAGGAGCAGGGAAGGGGGACACAGGAAGGGCAGCAGTTAGCGTGTGAGGTAGAGGTCTGCCACGTCCCTGTCATCGTCTAACAGATGCTCCAAATCGTCCCGCACCTGAATAGAGCAAGGAGGGGAGACAACGGGAAGGATGGAGAGAAAGGGCAGAAGGAGCACAAGAGCAGCGCAGTGTGAGGTAGCAGCGGTCTGCCATGTCCCGGTCATCATCCAATCGATGCTCCAACTCACACCGCCCCTGAAACAAGGTGAAAAACGAGCGAGCGTAAAAGGTAGCACAGTGTGAGGTAGAGAGGTCTGCCATGTCCCTGTCGTCATCCAGTAGATGCTCCAATTCATCTCGGACCTGGATAGATGCAAGGAACAGGAACGAAGGAAGCGGAGAACACAGGCAGCACAGTGTGAGGTGGAGAGGTCTGCCATGTCCCTGTCACGTCATCGTCTAACAAAAAGCTCCAACTCGTCCCGCACCTGCAGAAGCAAGAGCAGGAGCGCGAGGGGAGGAAGGAGTGAGTGAGCGCATGGCACGAGAAGAAAGCATCATGAAAGTGTGGCGCAGTTGGAGGTAGAGATCTGCCACTCCCTCACACCTCTCACGGCTTCACCGGCTGACTCACCTCACATACCTTCTGCACGCGGGAAGTCAACACAGTAAGCCGGTTCTTCACCCCTCTGACCGCCTCCAGTCCTGCCGTGCTGACAGCTCGTGCGAGTGCATTCAGAGCCGCATACGCGTCCCTCTCCAGCTCGCGACACTCCCCCTCCAGCCTCCTGCTCACCACCTCCTCTAGTATCTGCTCCAGCACCCGGAACTCGAACGGTAACGGCTCCTCCTCCTCCTCCTCCTCCTCCTCCTCCTCCTCCTCCTCCTCCTCCTCCTCCTCCTCCCCACCCTCCTCGCCCCCTTTTGCTTCCTCGTCCTCTTTCCCGCTCACTGCCTCCTGCTCTTTCCCTTTCTCCTCCTCGCCTTCACTCTCCTCCTTCCCTTCACTCTCCTCCTTCTCTCCATGCCTTGCAACATCTGCTTCTGTTCTTTTTCCTGCTCCTCCTTCCCCTGCCCCTTCCCCTCCTGGCTCCCCTTCTCTCTCTCCGCCTCCCACTCCTTGTATTTCACCCTGCCTTTGTGTCCCCACATGATCACGTGCATCTGCTTGTGCTTGTGCCTGTGCATGTGGATGTGCCTGTTCCTGCTCTTGCTCCAGCTCCTGCTCCTGCGCCTGTGCCTGTGAAACCCCCATGCCCTGCATCGTTGCCTGTGCCTTATTCCTCCCTGGTCCGTGAGTTGGTACCTCTGCCTGCTCCTGCTTCTGCGCCTGCGCCTGTGCCTGTGTCTGTGCCGGTTCAGGTCCCATGGCAAGAACCCTTTCCAGGTGGGCGGAAAAAGCAGCAACGGGCGGCGAGGAGGGGTTGAAAAGCAGCACCTGTTGCGCTGACACGATGGCCTTCACATGCTCCAGGTTCACCATCATGCACCCCTCCCTGCCTGTAACCGGGTAACCAGACGCGGCGAGAGAGAGGGAGAAAGAGACACGATGGCCTGGAGCATAGCGCAGATCTACCGGATCGCGCGCAGATCAAGCGCGGATCAAGCGCAAAACGCGCGCGGGGACCGACGTGCGGAGCACATTTCGCTTCTGACGCGGAAGTCACCGAGAATGGCGGCGGTGCGGACCAGCAGCGGGCGGTCCAAGCGCAGATCGCGCGCGGGGAGCGACAGCCGACGTTCGCATATAGGTACGTACTTACGTTCTAGAGTGAGGCTGAATAACACTCACCGAGTATCGCGGCGGCGGAGGACAGCAACGGGCCGTTTAAGCGCAGATCGCGCGCGGGGACCGACACGCGGCGCATGATGGCCTGTTTCGTGCACTGTAGCAACTCCGCCTCCCCCCGCATCCCGACAAGCAACACCGCCCATTTCCGCCCCGCCAGGCGCTTCTTCTTCCGCTTCTTCCCCCCCACCGCCTTCCGCTTCTCGTCGCTTATCCCCCGCGCTTTATCGTCGACGATCTTAATCTCCACTAAGTCGCTCCCGTCCTTAATCGCTTTAGACCCGTCTGCGTCATTCGGCTCCTTTCCTTCATCCCCGATATTAGTCTCACTACCCTCCGCTACAGCTTCCGCCGCCATCCCGCTTTCTCCGCAAAGGCTTTCGATCAGGTTCAAATGCGACTTCTGAATGAAATACCATACGCACGCCTATCAGGGGTAAGTTCCCGTGGAATGGCTTGAATGTTTCAAAGCTATCTTGGCCTGTCGCGTCTTGCATGTGCCTAAGGGTTGCATCTACCCGTATGGATTACGTGCGGCTCGGCCAGTGCTTTGGTGTGGTTCCCAAAAGTAAGTTGAATTTGGCCCAGCAATATAATTGACGTTTTAGAACGGTTAATTACGGTAAATAGATATGTTGTGACCAGTTTCGTGGTCGGTGACATGGCACACCCGATAAGGTCTGTAACGATTAGCTGTCACTGATATCGCAAGCACGAGCAGGCCAGTTTCGCCCGTCAAGTTCGACCGATCCTATGCTCGATAATGGAACGGGCTCAGCAGCTTCAGGCATTGGCCCATTACAAAAATAACAACACATACGTTATGTTTTTGTTCTTCTGAAACGTTTTATTAGACGCTTGTAGCGCATAGTACGACAAGCTGAAACGCAGATGCATTCAGATTCAGCTCAGCCCGACCTGAAGTAATGGCATTTGGGCAGGAACGCATTCAAAGTAATTGAATTCTCGGGCTCATCATTAGTCCAGGCATCATTCTAAGAACCGAGGCTGCTGCTGTATCATCAGTTTCGAGGCGCCTCAAACTATAGTCTGTGAGACGAAGGGCCGAGGCTGTTGTTAGCATCAAAGCGACTACGGTTTAGAAGTCGGCAGTGTGTAAATCGCGAGCACGATTGGTAGGAGGCAGCGCAAGGAGCAAAGTGTGTGTGAGAGAGCGAGAGTAACGAAGTGAGGAAACGAGTGATTGTGAGTGAGTGAGTGAGTGAGTGTGAGAGAGAGTGAGAGAGCAAGCAGCATGTCGATGACGGTACAGGAATACCTCGATCGCCACAAGCTGTCGCTGCGCATAGAGGAGGCGGTCAATGCGGCCGTGCGAGCGAAAACGGACGAACCAATCGCATTTATCGTAAGTCTACCAGGTAGTTCTCATTATACACCGACTCATTATGCTCACAGGCTGTCGCTGCGCATAGAGGAGGCGGTCAATTCGGCCGTACGAGCTACAACGGACGAACCCATCGCATCATTGTAGGCTCGCTCGTTAACACTCGTTGTAAGCTCAACCGTTTCCACTCGTTACAAGCTGACGCGTTTGTGTCAGATTCTATACACTCGGACTCGTTAGAAGAATCACTGACTCCCCTCAGTGTGAGGGGACGCGTGGAGATGGACGCACCGGGGACTTGGGAACCACTCATAGCATTCACATACCCCCCTTTCCACGTGTAGAGAGGGTATTTTTGAGACGTCTCAAAAATACCATCTCAAAAATACCCTCTCTACACGTGAGGGGACGCGTGGAGATGGTCGCACCGGGGACTTAGGAACCACTCATAGCATTCACAAACCCCCCTTTCCTTCCCCATGCCAGCACCTTTTCAGCGTGAAGGGGCGCATGGTGCTGGACGCACGCGGGGTGCCGATGGTGGCGACTCAATGATCACTTGGCATACCAACCCCCCTTTCCTTCCCTTCCTCCTTCCCATCCCTTCGCAGGCGCGCCATCTGCAGCGCGCAGCCCCCTCGGTGATTCTGAGCGTGAAGGGGCGCATGGTGATGGATGCACGGGGGGAGCCCACGGTGGAGGCGGAGGTGGGGTCTCACAGGAACCACACACCCCAATGTCCCCCACTATGTTCCCTTATCTCCTCCAGGCGCGCCACTTGCAGCGCGCAGCCCCCTCAATCATTCTAAGTGTCAAGGGGCGCATGGTGCTGGATGCACGGGGGGAGCCAACAGTGGAGGCGGAGGTGGGCTCGCACAGGGGCAAGTTCCGCGCCTCTGTTCCTACCGGCGTTACATCTGGCATGTGAGGATTGCATGTGGCATGTGAGGGCGTTACATCTGGCATGTGAGGATTGCATGTGGCACATTGAGGTTCACAAGTGGCATCGTGGAGGCGGAGTTGGGCTCTCACAGGGGCCCCTCTGTGCGTTACATCTCGCATGTGAACGTTGCATCTGACATGTGGCAGTTGCGTCTGGAATGTGTGAGTCATGCGAGGTTTGCGACCGGTTTTGAGAGTTCTCAAAAACCAAGTAGAAACAATCTGGAACGCATAGAAATGCCTTCTCAAATAAGCAGCCCTTAGAGTATTTTCCTCCCGAAAGGACCTCACCCGACCAGAACCAAACCGACTCAACCTGACCCAAACCGAACCGGCCCGACCCGACCAACCCGACCTGAGCAGACCCAAACCGACCCGACCTGATTTGAACCGAACCTACCCGACCCTACTCAACCCAACCCATCCCGATCCGACCCGACTCGATTTGAACCCACCCGACCGGACCCGACCCGACCCGACCTGACCTGACCCGACCCGACCCGACCCGACCCGACCCGACCCGACCCGACCCGACCCGACCCGACCCGACCCGACCCGACCCGACCCGACCCGACCCGACCCGACCCGACCCGACCCGACCCGACCCGACCTGACCTGACCTAACATGAGTTGTACCAAGTCCTGGTGCGTTTATCCCCGTCCCCCCCGCCGCCCTGTTCTGTTGTTGCTTGCAGCTATGAAGCAGTGGAAGTGCGGGACGGAGACGAGGGAATCTTTTCCGGGAGGGGCGTGCAGCGGGCGGTGGGGAATGAGCGACGCGATTGCAGCAGCGGTGGTGGGGAGGGACCCTCGCGAGCAAGGGGAGATCGACCGGCTTATGGCTGCTGAACTGGACCAGACTGACAACAAGGTGGGTGGGAGTGAAGGAAACACGGGGGAAAAAGGGGAGATGGGGATGGTAAGGGAAGGGAAGGGATCCTCATGAACAAGGGGAGGGGAGATGGAGAACAGACTGATGGAGACTGATGGTGGCTGAACTGGACCAGACCAGATAGACAACAAGGTGGGGTGCGGTGGGGGTTGAGGTAAGCGCCAATGTCATTCGTCCCCTCGTCCCATCCCCTCCCCTCCTCTCGCCACCCTCTTTCACGTCTCCTCTTTCACGGCGAGCGCTTCTCGCAGTGTCTCCTTCTCTCACTTGCTCCTTCACCCCCTTGAAACCCTCACCCCCTCCCCTTCGCCCCCTCCTCCTCTCCTTCCTCCCCTTCGTCCCTCCCTCCTCTCCTTCCGCCGCTTCGGCCCCCCTCCCCTCCTCCTCTCCTTCGCTCCCCCCTCCTCTCCTTCACTCCCCCCTCCTCTCCTTCGCTCCCCCCTCCTCTCCTTCGCCACCCTGTTCCCCACTCTCCTTCAGGGTCAGCTGGGAGCGAATGTGGTTCTTGCTGCGTCTGTGGCCGTATGCCAGGCACGCCCTCCTTTTGACCCCTCGACTTTTGAGGAGCCTAAGGAATAAATTGCGAGTAGAGAGACGACTTTTGAGCCCCCCCCTTGTCTTCCTCCTCCCATAACCCCTCGTCCTCCTTCCCGCTCCCCTCGTACCCTCTCTCACTCCCCCCCTCCAGGTCGAGCTGGGAGCAAATGCCATTCTCGCCGTGCCTTTATCTCACACTGACTCCTTTCATCCCCTCATCCCTCCCCCCACCCATTCCCCTCGTTCCCCTCCTCTACACCCCTCTCCCCCCGCCTCCAGGTCGAGCTGGGAGCCAGTGCCGTGCCTCTGGCAGGCAGGCCTTCCTTGAGACAAAAGTCTCCCATACCCCCTCACTCTCCTCCCCCAAGTTCGAGCTGGGAGCAAATGCCATTCTCGCCGTGTCATTGGCTGTGCACCAGGCAGGGCAGGCCCTCCTTCTAAGACGTCTGAAAAGTCACCCACTGCCACTGCCCCTTGCTCCTTCCACCCGCCTCGTCCCCCTCCCCCTCCCCCTCCAGTGCCAGCTGGGTGCAAATGCTATTCTATTCTCGCCGTGACTCCTCTCTCTCACACGACCCCCACTCCTCTCTCTTTCCTCACGCTACCCTGTTTGTTCCCCCTTTCCGTCAGGGCGAGCTGGGAGCAAATGCCATTCTCGCCGTGTCATTGGCAGTGTGCCGGGCAGGCGCGGCAGAGAGAGAGGTGCGAATATGAGTGCGCAAGAGAAGGGGAAGGGGTAAGGGCTGGGGTGTTTTGTGGAAATTTGGAATGCCGTTCTCGCCATGTCGCTGGTCGTGTGCCAGGCAGGCGCGGCAGAGAGAGAGAGAGAGGTGCGAGTGTGTCTGGGATGGAGGAGGGGGGAAAGGAGGGGGTGTGGAAAGTTGAAGCGTCAGGGAGAAAAGGATGTGTCGCTGGTCGTGTGCCAGGCAGGCGCGGCAGAGAGAGGGGTGAGAGCTGGTGTGCGTGGGAGAGGGGGGCGAAGGGGTTTGTTATGGATGGAAAGCTGAAGCGTCTGGAAGAAAAGCATATGTCTCTGGCTGTGTGCGTGGAAGAGGGAAAAAGGGGGGACCCGAAAGAAGCGGATGTTATGGAGAGTTGGCATGCTATTCCCGCTTTGCCTCTGGCAGTGCGCACATGATTGCAGCTCCCTCTCACTGCACAGCTACATCTCCTCCCATGCAGGACTTTGATCACAGGAGGGAGCTGGGGCTTCGATCTGTAGGCGTCCAGTGGGAGGGAGCTCCCATCACTGGACGTGAGATGTAGGCGTGATCGGAGCTCCCTCCCCCTCTGCAGATCACGCCTACATCTCACGCCCTCTGCTTTTTTCTCCCCCTCTTCTCTTAATTCTTTCTTCTCACCACAATCGCAGCTGCCACTGCACGAGTGCATCGCCTCCCTGGCAGCAGTGCCCCACCGCTCTCTTCCCGTGCCAGAGTTCAGCCTTCTCGCCTTTCCACTTGCTGCCAACCCCCATGCCTCGTGCGTGCCCCCTCCCACCCCTGTTCGCAGCTGCCACTGCATGAGTACATCGCCTCCCTGGCAGCGGTCCCCCACCCCTCTCTCCCCGTGCCCGAGTTCGCCCTCCTCTCAGGCGCCCTCACACCCCCCTCTGCTGCTTCGCCCCCCTTCCACGTGAGTTGGGTTGAGTTGGGTTGAGTTGACACTGAATACAGTGAATGAGTTGAGCGGCATGACAGCCTAGTGAGTTCGTCCTCCTCCCTCTCAGGCGCCCTCACTCCCCCCTCTGCCGCCTCGCCTCCATTCCACGTGAGCCTTGAGTGAGATAGTCAAGTGCCATATCCTTTTTCTCTTGAGGCGCCTCGAAAGTAGGCCCTTCCATTCACATGAGCCTTGAGTGAGATAGTCAAGTGCAAAATTCCTTTTCTCCCTCCTCATCCCCATCTCCATCCCTCCCCCAGTCGCTCTCTATCCTGCCTCTGGGCGCATCAACATTCGCAGAGGCTGTGCGGATTGGAGCAGAGGTGCAGCACTGCTTGCAGGTGTGAGGGGGGGAAAAGGAGAGTGTTGGTGAATGGGGGAAGGGGGAGTGCAGAGTATGTGGGGGCAGATGTGCAGCACTGTGTGTGGGGGGAGGGGGAGGGTGTTGGGAGGGAGACAGGGGGTGGGTAGGGAGAGAGGGTGTGTGGGGAAGGAGAGAGGGTGGTAGGGAGAGAGAATTCGAATTACATCACGTACAACCATATAGAATCCAATCGCATCGCATCGAGTCACATCATGACACAAATCGCCTCGTCCAACCCAATCCCATTCCACCCCTTTCTTCTGCGTTCAACCGCATCTCCCTCCAGGCCCTTGCTGCGGAGCGGTTTGGGTCTCCAACAGCAGCGCTGGTGACTGATGACAGCAGCTTGGGGCTGCCCCTCACAAGGTACGGTTGACTTGATGATATCTTGCAGTGCAATGGCAGTATTGCCAGAACGAGAGCCTATGCTCTGTGTGCGTGTGCGTGTGTGTGTGTGTGTGCGCGCGCGCGCGCGGTACCACATCTGTCAGCAGCAGCAGCAGCAGCAGCAGCAGCAGCAGCAGCAGCAGCAGCAGCAGCAGCAGCAGCAGCAGCAGCGCTGGTGACTGGCGGTGGCAGCCTGGGCCTGCCTGTTGGAAGGTGTGGTTGACTGAATAGTGGTAAACCTTCTGCCGTCGTGCTGCGTGCCAGACTATATTTGACTGAATGCTGTCTTGCCGTGCAAAGGCTCTGTCGCCAGAACGAGGGCCTGTGATGTGTGCGTGGGTGAGAGGAGGAAGGGGGTGGGGGGCGGGGGGTTGTGCACGCCCACGTGTGGGTGCATGCTGCCCAATGGGAGGTGGGGCTGACTGAGGGGGCATCCATATTTGTGTTGCTTTTGAGAAATTTCAAAAGTAACACCAATTTAACTGAGGGGGCATCCATGTTTTCTGTTCCCCTTCTACCCTCCCACTCTTCCTGTTCCGCTTCCATCCTGATGTCCATATTTCCATTTGTGAATGGCAAATGGCGAAGGCTCTTCCGTCACTGACGTTTCGTCATCTAAACTCCCTCGCTTTCCCACATGCTCCTTCATTCCAGCATTCTTAACCCATCATGTTCTCCCCCAACCGCATCCTTAACTTCCCTATTCCCGCCTTCCCTCATTCCCCACTACCCCCTCTCTTCCCACACCACTGATTGCATAAATGACTTATGGAAGCTGCTTCCGCATCCACTCCCCCATTTCGCCCCCTTTTCCGAGTCCTCAGTTCTGCAACTTCCCTCCCTCCCCCCATCCCCTGCCCCCCCACTTCTCACTAGCCCCCCTTTCAGTCTCCCCTTTTTCCCCAATCCCCCCTCTCCTCCCCTACTCACTACCAGAATACCGGAGAGTCGTTGCAGCTGCTGACGTTTCCCTATCCCCCCTCTCTTCCAATTCTTACCCCCATCCGTTTGTCCGCTCCAGGAGATGGACCTCCTTGTTCCGCTCCACCTCCCCTTCCCCTCTCCCCTCCTCACCTTCCCGTCTCCCTGCCACACACCCCCACTCCTCCTCCCCCGCCCAACCAGCATACGGGATGGTCTGCAGCTGCTGACGTCAGCAGTGGCAAAAGCAGGGCACACTGAGAAAGTGAAGATCAGCGTGCATGCTGCCCTGGGGGGGCGTGTGACAGGTAATTGTAACGGGGAGCTGAGTGGACACACAGAGAAAGTGACGATTTCTTACATGCTGTGTTGGGAGGGCGTGTGTCAGGTTAGTGGAAAGAAGGGGGGACAGGTGATTGCAATGGGGGAAGAAAGGTGCTTGTAACGGGATGTGGAGGGGGTGTTGTTGGGGGGGCGGGAGGAGGGAGGGGATGGATGCTTGTGATGGGGAACGGGGCATGTGACAGGTGATTATAACGAGGGTGGGTATGTCATTAGGATGGGGAAGTCTCATATTCCTCTACAAATCTATCCTGCTTGCATCATCGTAAGTATCCGTCTGACTCAGTTTGTTTCATGCATTCCCAGCCCTAATAGCCAAGAATATATATTATATATATATGTATATATGTATGCATATATATATACATATGTATATATGTATATAGTCACATGTGCATCTCCCTCCCCCATCCCACCACATGGGGCACTATGACCTGAGGATGCACCAGCAGCATCACCATCCCTCCATGCACATTCCCCCATCTTCCCATCCCACCACACAGACGAGGGTCACTACGACCTGGGCATGCAGCAGCAGGATCTGGACGGCAGCGTTGACATCAGCATGACATCAGCCAGCAGCAGCAGTTTGGAGCAAGTGACAGTTCAGCAGCTCATAGACGTGTACCAACAGCTGTGCTCAGGTGAGTTTGCAGCTGCGCTCAGGTGAATTTGCAGCTGTGCTCAGGTGAAGTTGCAGCTGTGCTCAGGTGAAGTTGCAGCTGTGCTCAGGTGAAGTTGCAGCTGTGCTCAGGTGAAGTTGCAGCTGTGCTCAGGTGAAGTTGCAGCTGTGCTCAGGTGAAGTTGCAGCTGTGCTCAGGTGAAGTTGCAGCTGTGCTCAGGTGAAGTTGCAGCTGTGCTCAGGTGAAGTTGCAGCTGTGCTCAGGTGAAGTTGCAGCTGTGCTCAGGTGAAGTTGCAGCTGTGCTCAGGTGAGTTTGCAGCTGCGCTCAGGTGAATTTGCAGCTGTGCTCAGGTGAAGTTGCAGCTGTGCTCAGGTGAAGTTGCAGCTGTGCTCAGGTGAAGTTGCAGCTGTGCTCAGGTGAAGTTGCAGCTGTGCTCAGGTGAAGTTGCAGCTGCGCTCAGGTGAAGTTGCAGCTGTGCTCAGGTGAATCAACAGTTCATGCTCGTGGACCAGCAGCACTGCCAAGGTGCGGCCTTTGAGGTGAATCTTGGAGCAAGTGACAATCCAGCAGCTCATAGACGTGTACCAGCAGCTGTGCTCAGGTGAATCCTGCTCCTTTCCTTCCACTTGCCCATCCTCGTTACAGAGTTCCCCATTGTGAGCATAGAGGACCCGTTTGACCAGGAGGACATTGATGCCACTCAAGCTCTCTCAGAGGCTGGATTCACCCAGGCAAGTTCCTGTGTTCCTGCTTTCACTCAAGGTGATTATATAGTAGACTCAAACAGCACCTCCACCTCTCTCAGAAACTGGTTTCACCCAAACAAGTCCCTGTGTTCCTGCTCCCATGACTCTCACTCAAGCTCTCTCCGGGGTTGGGTTGGGTTCGCTCAGGTGCGTCTTAGGGCTCTTGTTTTCGCACATACCCTCACACATGCCCTCACACATGCCCTCGCACATGCCCTCACTTATGCCCTCCCTCACTCATGCCCTCACACATGCCCTCACTTATGCCCTCCCTCACTCATGCCCTCCCTCAAGCATGCCCTCACTCATCCCCTCCATCATGCGCTGCTTAATGCATTAGCTCATATTGTGTTTTCTCTCACCATCGCCTGGTTTTTTTTACTTGATCTTGTACCTTTTCCTCTTCCTTGCCCATCCTGTTGCTGATTTTTCCTCCGCACCCCACTGCATGGCTCTATGTGGAACCGCCTCCCACCTCATTGCACCACTTGGTTGGCACCACTTGATAAGCAGGTGGTGGGCAACGACCTGTTGGTCTCCAATGCTAAACGACTGGCTCAAGCCATTGAGAGGCGCACATGCAGTGGCATCGCCATCAAGGTGAGCAGTGCTGCATTGCACCGCATGGTAACGCACTGCATCCCCGCGCCACACTCTTTCCCATCCTTTTCCATCATCTCTTCTCATCAGCCCCCCTTGATCGCCACTGTCAGAGGCCCTAGAGGTGGCTAGGGCAGCGAGAGCAGGAAATGCCAGCATTGCCACTCCCTTCCCGTCTCTCTCGCTCTCCCCTTCTTCTCCCGCCAGCTCCCCCTATCGGCACTCCCTCAGAGGCTCTAGAGATTGCCAAAGCAGCAAGAGCAGGTGAAACCAATGCCTGCACTCTCTCTTCTCTCTTCCCCCCTCGCCGCCCCCATTCCTCTCCCGCCAGCTCCCCCTATCAGCACCAGGCCCTCGAGGTGGCCAAGGCAGCAAGAGTAGGTAAAGCCGATATCATCATTCTCTCTTCTCTCTTCCCCCTCTCTCTCCCGCTCTTCTCCCCACCAGCTGCCTCTTATTTGGCACTCCCTTAGAGACCCTCGAGGTGGCCAAAGCAGCAAGAGTAGGTAAGCCAACACCACCATTCTTCTTTCCCTTCCCCCTTCTTCCCACCACCAGCTCCCCCTGATTGGCACTCTCTCAGTGGCTCTAGAGGTGGCCATTGCAGCGAGAGGAGGTGAACCCAACGTTGCCACTCTCTCTTCTCCCTCCCCCCTCTTCTCTCCCGCTTTTCTCCCTTCCAGCTCCCCCTAATCGGCACTCTCTCAGAGGCCCTAGAGGTGGCCAAGACAGCAAGGGCAGCGGGGTGGGCAGTGGTGGTGGCAGGTGGGGTGGGGCGGCAGGGGGACACAGAGGACTGCATGCTTGCTGACGTGGCAGTGGGCATGGGAGCCCAGCGAATCAAGGCCGGGGGCGTGTGTCGGGGCGAGCGATGTGCCAAGTATAACCAGGTGATGCATGCTTCCTTAAGAAAGGGGGAAAAGAGGAAAAGCCTGCTTTATTGGGTTGGCCGGGTTATAGATTCTTCCAAGTTTTATTGCGTCATGGTTTCCATATGCCGTCTGATGGTTCTCTGGTCGATGTCTGTTGTGTTTTGATGGTTGCAGCTTTTACGGATTGAGGAAGAGCTTGGAAGCAAAGCGACTTATGGAGCAGGAACAGCAAATGTGATGCCACCGAGCAAATGAGCGCTAGCAATTGTAGATAGAAAGTACGGTAGGTATTGTTCTTTGAACAGAGTGCCTCTTTGTTATTAGACATGTTAAAGGCAAACTGAACGGACAAGCTTTCGGGTGTATGAGGTGTTGGAGCTTTCACTTTTTTTTTGGAGGCAATGCAAGATACACTATAGAAGCGCGTACGGTACAAGCATAAGAGTCGTAACTCGAAGCTCGCAGCTATACTCAACCGCTTCAAATCCCTTGTGAACCATCAGGAAGCCGAAGAAGATTTCTCAACCGCGCTAACGGAAGAGATACTGGCCAGTCTGCGCCACCCGGGTGGTAACGTCGAGGTGGTGTAAGGTCAACTCGTCGCCACACTACATCCACGCTATATTGCTCTAAAACCTACTGAAATGCCTCTTACCTTCCTGCAAGAGACAGGTGAGAAGGTGATCACAGCTGCCCTGTTCCTGAACATTCTGAGCTTGATATTTCTCTGGTCTTTCTTTCCATCGTGCTTCTGTTTCTCCTACTGCCACACATAAACTCAATGGGAGCTCGTGTCGGGTCGTCCTAATCTGAACTCCTAACGCCTGGTTCGATTATTTGAAGAGTGGCGTCGTCGACTCCTAGCGTCTGTCCATTGTTAGCTTCTCGTGCGCTTCCTGTTGCTCCTTAGTAGCCTGATCGCAAGCTGGTGTTTCCTCGCGTTCTCCACTCCCGTAACGATCTTCGAGCTGTCAATGTCAGTTCACCATTCTATGCCTGTTTCGGACCATCCGACCTTCATCGCGCGTCGCTTTCCTTTTTTACGATGCCTTTCATCTAGATTCAAAGTTCTACTCCTCTCAACCCTTCTTCTCCTCTCGTTACTTATTTTCTCGTCGCTATGTTTTCTACCAAGATAGTCTTATCTTCCTGTTTCTTCTCGCTACCCCAGCCATTTTCGCTATTCATTTTGTTTGCCAGATGTTCTTGTTTTTGTTAATTTGATCACCCATAATTTTATTACCGGAAACCGTGACTTGTTTCCTCCCTTGATTTGCTATCAGTTACTCGGTGGTGACTACTCCGAGTTGAGTGTGGGTAATATGGACGATGCATCACAAACACCCCATTTACACCACCACCACCGCAAGCGACGGCGAGGTTGGGAGAAAGGGCCATATGTGCGTGTGCACTACGAGAATCTGTCAAAGTAAGCAGTGAGATTTCTGTGAAAATCTTGTGACATTTGTGTGATGTTCATGTGACATTAGTCTGACGTTTCCTGACATCGTTGCCTGACATTTGAAGTTACATTTTTGTCTGGCATTACGTGACATATATATGACTTCTGTCTGATATCCACTTAGCTACATTGAGAGGACGTCTAGCATTCACGTGACATTTGTCTGTCTTTCATGTGGCATTTGTCCGACATTCATGCGTTCTTTACAAGAAACACGTACAATAGGTTCATTGCTGAACTTGTGCCAATCATATCTCTGTATGAGTTACTGAGGCAAGGTGATGCACGGCTGCCAAAAGACCCTGTAGTTATGCATATTCCATCCTCCTATGCTCATGATCTTGGAAACTGGACTGTGACCATGCATGTGACTATGCCTGTGTCTGTGACTGACCGTGCTCCTGTTGTGATGCATCTGACATGTCTGCGAATGTGCAATTTTGATGTGATCTTAGGGCAAGCTTGGATCATCTTCAGAACCTTCTGTCCTCGTGGTCATCATGGGAGTCCACTCAAACCCCATTCGCTGTAAGCACAGACTCTATCCACTGTAACTAACCACAGACCCGATCATGTTCGAGAATAATTTTAATCCGCTGTAAGCACAAACCATACACTGCTCAACCAAAGGCTTGCTCCTGTTGATTCGAAACTATAGTTTATCGTCTCGTGCTGCAATCTACCACTGGACCGATTGCAGCTTGTGGCTTCCTCTTGTTCGTCTTATCTCCTCTTCTCTCTTCATCTCTCTCCTCTCGTCTCCTCTCCTCTATCTTATGGATGGCACCTGCAGGAACGCGAGGGGCAGGAGCAGCAGAGCACGAGGCTGAGTGGAACGGACGTCTACTTCCCCTCCTCTGGGCCGTCCTCTGCAGCAGTCCCCTCTGTTCTCTCTCGCCTTGGTCCCGTGGGCTCGTTTCGCTCTCCTGGGGCTTCAGAGCGTGGATCCATAGCACCACTGGTGGGTTCTATTTTCTTTTTTGTTGCTTGGTTGCATTCTTCTTTCTCGTGGTGGCCTGTTTTCTCTCGTTGGTGCCTGGATTGGATTGGCGCCGGCTGTAGCACCGATTATGGGTTGATTTTCCCTATTTTGGTGGTCTGAAAGGCACTGGCTCATGTTGTCTTTCGCACGGACAAGAGGAAGCCTGGTTAAGTTGCTGCACTCCCGCACAGTTCAAGTGATACACTCTATCCTGGCAAAACCCACGTGGCTTAAATCCAGGGTATGTTATCATTTTACACTGAACCAATGTGTTTTGTGCTGGCGAGTGCTCTGAATCGATGCGCGTTCTTTTTCGCGCATAGTCATTATCCTTTCTTTTTCCCTTTTTCCTGCTCTCTTCCCTTCTTCCCTCTCCCTTCCCTTCTCCCTCTCTCTCACCTTCTCCCTCCTCCTCACTCCCCCCATGCAGCGTGTATGGGCCGCTCTACCCCCACCTAAGCCACTGCTTCCCTCTTCGCCTCCTCCGAAGCAGCCACAACCGCCACCTGCTGCTGCTGAGCCTCCTACTGGCTCTCCTGGTGCTGTTGGTGCTGACAATGCTGGTGGGGATGTTAATGCTGGTGCTGATGCAGGTACCGATGTTGCAGGTGCTGTTGCATCTCGTAGTGGTGATGGTGCTGGTGCCTCCGCTACTGCTGCCTCTGATTCCACTGTGATGCTGCTTTGAGTGCCGCTGCTGCAAGTGCTGCTGTTGCAGGCGCTGCTGCCGCGACTGCTGCCGCGGTTAGCAGGGCTGGAGCTGAGAACACAGGCACCAGAGGCACTGAAACTACTCCTAGTGATGCAGCAAAGACAAGGGTCAGCAGCACCAGTGTGGCTTTGTCAGGGGTTCGCAGTGGTGTCACGTTCAATAAGCACTACAGCACAGCCAACGACGTGCCTCTCTATGATAGGTCAGAATCAGGCGTCGTTTTAGGCATCCACGTCAGCAGCAACAGCAGCAAGAGCGCAGGTATAGGTGCAGGCAGTAACGAGACAGAAAATGACACTAACGCTCCCTCTGACATAGCACCAGAAGCAGCAGCAGCAGCAGCAGCAGTAGCAGCAGCAGGAGGAGACCTTTCCACCCTCACGCCCCTCTTCCTCCACACTGACTCCTCTCTCACAGAGGAGGCGCTCAAGTTAAAATATGCCGCCCGCTGCTTCAACTGCGGCTCCTACACTCACGCTCTGCGGGACTGCCAGCGCCCAAGGGACCATGCAGCTGTAGCAGCCGCTCGGGCAGAACACGCAGGGGGGAAGGGGCAAGGCGGGCAGGGTGGGAAGGGCGGGAACAGTGCGGCTGGGGATGGAGGGGTGGGGAAGTCGAGGTATTACGGGTTTGGAGGGGCGGGGGGCGGGAAGGGGAGAGGAGGATCGATGGAGGAGAGGTTTGAAGGGCTCGTGCCGGGCGTGCTCAGTGCGGAGCTGCGTGCTGCCATGGGCATAGGGGTGAGTCTGGGTGTGTAAGGGAAACTAAGGTTTGGGTGTGCTGCTCGTAAACTCGAGGCCTGTGAGGCTCGAGGAGGATGAGATGGAGAAGAGGTTTGACAGGCTCGTGCCGGGTGTGCTCAGTGCGGAGCTGCGTGCTGCCATGGGCATAGGGGTGAGTGATTTGGAATGCGTGAGGGGACTTGAGATAAGTTTGATGTGAGTTGATGTGTGTCGCTGGTAAAGGTGAGTCTCAAGGGGGGATGGATGGAGGAGAGGGTCCAGGTTGAGGTTCAGATCCAGGGGCTGCTGTCAGGTGTGCTAAAAGCAAGGCTGCATGCTGCCATGTGCATAGGGGTAAGTTTGATGGTTCGTGATCCCACTGCGTGTTCCAGGCAGATGCTAGAGAGCGCCACTAGTACTGTGTCTGTAAAGCGCAACTTTTTCCATTCCCCTTCTCATTTTGTCATCGCCTCCTCTACAAGATAGTGGCTCTCAGGCGAATGCAGGAGCTGGGGTGTCCACCGGGCTTGCTCGCCAGGGCTGTGGCTGTGAAACTTACTCCCTTCATCTCCCTTCTTCACATTTCGTCCCAACCTCCTTGGCAGGATCGTGACCCCCTCTGTGGCTCAGGGAAATGCACGAGCTGGGGTACTCTCCTGGCTCGCTCGCCAGGGTTTAGGTTGTCAAACTCGACTCTGTTCTTCCTGCTTCATTTCTTTTCGTAACCCCCTCCTCTGCAGGACCGCGACCCACCGGCATGGCTCAGGCGAATGCGGGAGCTGGGGCACCCGCCTGGCTTGCTCTCCAGTGCTGTGGTCGTCAAACTCTACTTTGTACATCCCCCTTCGTTTCTTTTCATCCCCCCCTCCTCTGCAGGATCGCGACCCACCACCATGGCTCAGGTGAATGCGGGAGCTGGGGTACCCGCCTGGCTATCTCGGCTGTAAGTTTCGACCCAACTCGAGGAATTTGACTTAAGAGCTGACTCGAGATAGTTGTCTCAAAGCCCACTTAGAGAGCTGGGGTACCCGGCAGGCTATCTTGGCTGTAAACTGAAACTCTCTTCGGCTGGGCGAATTACTAGTTCCTCTAGGTCATCGCGTCCCCCCCCCCTCCTCCCTCTCTTCCTTCGTAATTTTTTACTTGAGCTGCTTTGTTCCTCTCCTCCCTTCATCCAGACTTTTCTCCTTGTCTCCAGTTCTTTCCCAGCGCCTTTTTTTCTTTTTAAATCAGCATGACTGCACTCTCGGCAGAATTGATCCACATGGTGCCTTCGCCCTCCCTTCATGATGTCTGGTCCTGTGTGTTCTAATGAGCAGACGAGGAGGAGAAGGCAGAGGAGAAAGGCCAGGAAGAAGCAGCAGCGGCAGCAGCAGCGGCAGCAGCAGCAGTGAAGGCTTCAAAGGAGGAGGGAGAGGACAGTGATAGCGAGGCAGGAGAAATCCCAGCAGAGACGAACATTGAAGGAAAACCAGTCAAAGAGAAGGCTGCTGCTGCTTCTGCTGCTGCTGAAGACCTGAATGGGTTCAAGTCTCTTGCTCTTGTGCTGGACGATGCTTCCGAGGAAGGTTCCCTTGATGCTGATGGTGGTGGGGATGGGGGGCGTGAAACGACTCCTGAACCCGAATCTTTTCTTGTTCCTACTGTCGAGTTTCCGGGCTTGAATGCTCCTCCCCCCGAGGATGGCGATGAATACGCGTGGGGAGGGAGGGGGTGGAGGGCGGATTGGGAGGAGAGTGAGAGGAGGAGGAGGTTGAGGTATGAGGATAAGAGGTGGGAGGAGGAATGGAGGAGGAGGCGAGAGAGGGAGGAGAGGGAGAGGGGTAAGGAGGGAAAGGGGGATGAGGATCAGAGGGAGAGGAAGCGGAGGAGAATGGCTAGGGATGGTTCTGCCGATGAGAAGAGAGAGGGAGGTAAGAATGATAGGGAGGGAATGTCTGGAAGGGATAAGAAGGGTGAGAAGGACAGGGAAGGGGATAGAGACAGAAGAAGGGACAGGAGCAAGGAGAGGGGAAGGGACAGAAGCAGGGAGAGGGGCAGAGACAGAAGCAGGGAAAGGGGCAAAGACAGGAGCAGGGAGAGGGGCAGAGACAGGAGCAGAGAGAGAGGAAGGGACAGAAGCAGGGAGAAGCGACGGGAGAGAAGCAGGGAGAGGAGAAGAGAGACGAGTAAGGAAAGGGACAGAGACAGAAGCAAGGAGAGAGGAAGATACAGGAGCAGGGACAGAAACAGAGACAGGAGTAAGGAGAGGAGCAAAGATAGGAGCAGGGAGAGGAACAGAGACAGAAGCAGCGACCGAAAGAGAGATGCGGATGAGAAGAGGAGGGAGGAGTGGAGCCCAATTAGGGTTGAGGATGACAGAGGTGCTTATGAGGGAAGAGAGAGGAGCAGAGCTGGCGACACTGATTCTGACCGGTGGCAGTTGGATCGTGACAGGTGGCATGTGGGCAGTAGCAGCTCCTACGGGGCTTATCTGGACCAATCCCGCTACGACTCATCATCACGGCGACATGACGATTCAGCCAATGATCGATATGGAGGTGCGTGTGGTGCTGCTGCCAATCCGCCTTCTGCTTTACTCTCTGCTTTTGAGGCTGCCCCTCCAAGGGGGGGAGGGAGTGCGGGAGCGGTTACAGACGCAAGGGGGGTTGTCGGTGCTCGTGCTAGTTCAGCTGTGCTGTCATGGGCGGCTGGGATTGAGAGTGAGTGCGGCGATGATGGTGGCGGTGGTGTGCAGCTGGACATGTACCAAGACTACAATCAAGGCTCAGCAGCAAGAGGAGCTATCACTGAAGCACCACCTTCAACCACCACTTATTCTGGAGCAGCAGCGAATGTCACCCAGACTCCAGGATATTCACAAGTGCCTTCGCAGTTCACATACAGTCATACCCAGTCAGCCATCTATCCTCCTGAGCCACCGTCTCATACCCAGCCCACTGCAGTCCCCGCTCCTATGCCTTGCCTCCAGCCATCACAAACACTCTTTCCGCCTGGAACAACCAACTATACTCCTCTTCCACCTCTTCCTCCTGGCCCTCCCCCTCCCCTGCCTGACAGCTCTTCTTATCCCCCATTGCCTCCTGGACCCCCCCCCCCATTATACCCCTATCCTGCGTCTTCTCCGCCTCCACCTCTCCCAGCAGCACCTCCGCCTTTCACTCCTCCCCCGCCTGCCTATCCCCCCCCTCCCTCGCCTGCATTCTTGTCCCCACCTGCGGGAGAAGATGCAACTCCCCCACCTTACCTGCCAGCATATCAATGGTGACAGAACATATACTAGTGTCATTCACTGGATATGGATGCATGTCTACGCTACACTGTTGTCCAATTTTGCATTGCTCGTACTGATTGCTAGGCTTTCCACCTATTTTCTAACATGACCAATAACCATCTTACCGGTAATATTGCAGCATGCAAAACAGTACCCTTCGTATAAAACCAAGCAGCAACTACGGTTACAGCCTGTGGTGGTGACAGCAAATTGGTCGCATGTACTTGCTTTAGGTGACAGACAGGTTCTCAATGTCTGAACCAGGGCACTCAATGTTCCCCATCTGCAGTACTGTGAGGTTGCACGACAACGTTATGGCTGATTAAACCTACCCACCCGCCTTTACTTCTGCGTGTAGCCAGCTTAATCGAATTGATATCAAGCCAACGCTGACCATTCCACTCAATTCATCCCCCTCACTGAACATGTCAGTCAAGTGCATTTGGTGTTAAAACAAAGCTGTGGTGCCCAGTAATCACCCCCCTTTCTTTAAGTCAAAGGAACCATATCAGCAGCATTGCCAAGGTACTGCCAAAGGCTGCATGTGTCAGAGTGATCCAGTGTTTCCTTGAAGAGCCTTTCAGCATGCTGGCTTGATCCATGCCAAAAAAGAAGATGCACCCATCCTTCGATGGATCAGTGCTGACAATCTGAGCAGAACCCCCGAAGTCACATGATGCCTTGCTTTGGTTCTGAAGCTGGTAGTAGGAATTGAAAGCGTATGAAGCAACGTCCTCCAGTTTGTTATTGAAGTAGCATGAACTTCCTGGCAGGACTGGGGTGCAATCCACACTTTTATCGCCCCCACAGACGTATGTCAAAGCAGCTGCAACATTTGCAGGATTAGCTCCTTGCTTCACCACGCACCATTGACGCAAAAAGAATGCCACGTCTTTTGCTGGCACAAGCTGAGCATTCGGATTGCCTTTCCCTGTAAGGTCTAGGTTGTACTTGAGGGTTCCATCGGCACGGAAGATGCCCCAATGCCGCTCAAAGGTTCCAGGTAATGTGCTTTTCATGTCTTCGTCCAGTAACCCAAAAATGAATCCTCCAATTTGCTTGGCAGGGCGCAAAGGAGTGCCTGATCCGCTTAACATGTGCTGGATTATGGCATTGTTGAACTCTTGTGCATACGAATTGTTGGCATATGCATTGAGTGAACCTTGCGCATCAGAAGGCCACCCAATCTCGCCAATGATAATTTGCAGCTGTGAGCAAACAGACGGGGAGGTGAATATGCCTCAAGGTACGGCAAAAAAAAAAGGCTGGATGACTTACATCTGGAAAGCCAATCCTTGAAAGCGCTGTCAAGATCGCATCATAGGTGCTGTCAAACACATTCGTGTAGACCAAGCCAGTCCCTGGATCTGTGAAATTCCGCTCATTTGGTCTATCCAGGAATATATCGCCCATTGTGAAGACTCCTGGTTGTTGATATAAGTTAAGAAACGGGTAAATATTAACTGAAAACGGGGCTCCTGTTTCACTGAATAGTGAGACAATTCTTCGCATCTGATTGGCAATGTCTGGCCGGAAGGATGCTTTGGACGGAGGGTATGACGTTCCCATGACGTCAGCATTAAACGCGACAGTAACCTTAATCTTCTGGTCCAATCCAGCAGCCTTTAAAGAGTCATAGATGTTCTGAACGGCTGGCGCCAAAACGAGGTTATACTCTCCATTGTCCCATGTCAGAAACGGCTCATTTCCGACAGAGACGTATCTGAGACAAAAAAACGTTTCACGCTTAGCCGCAGATGCAGGGCTCAACATGCATCTTGGCCTCTTGGTGGTAATCTTACCTTATATCGGCGCCTCCTGGGAACGCGTATCTCTTGACGTTATAGTCAACCCAGTCCTGAGCCTTCTTGGGACTCATGGCCATGTCGTTCAGCAGTTCATTGGCTACCATCACCGTCACCTAATGAGACAGAAGTCAGGGACACTAGCTAGCAGAAGGATGATGCAAAAATGCAAGGGAAACCGAACGCACCTCCAGCTTGGACCCAACGAGGGCCTTCATGACTTGCGGGTCAGCATTGAAAAGTTTCACTTTGGATATTTTGTTGTCCTGTAGAGAAGCTGTAAGAATCGGACGCACATACGGATGTTAAAGAAATGGAATAGTACACCTACCTGAAGAAGTTTCACAACGATTCGCGGTGGTAACGGCTGCCATGCTACTCTTCCCCAACAGACTCCGATGGAGGATGCATCAAAGGACTCAGCAGACGCAACAACGAGGAAAAATAGTTGAGTCGCGAACGACGCCAAGAATCCACGACCCACATTGTGTAGCCTGAGCCTCATTCTCGATTCCTGGTGAGCCATTATCGTCTGCTAAGACCTTAGAGCATACCCGTAAGAGGATGTCGAACTCTTTCTTCTAGAAATAATACTCAGAATCTTGATCGAACGAGCATGTCATGGCGACGCAACTACCAAGTGTGCCTGGCGGTTTTTGCGTCCTGACAGGTGCCTGGTGGCTGACACCAATATTCCTGGCATTCTGCTGTCGTGTCAGAACGACACATTGAATGAACCGTACGCTGTACTAGCCACATCCAATCTATCGCGCACGATAATATTGTTTGCTAAACCTGTTTGCATATCCTGAACCCAGAAAGGGAAACGTGTTTTTCGTACAAACCATTGTCATAAATGGCATAAATCCAAGCTGAAATCCTCAAACCTTGTTAACTAGGTGGCAAAAATATCCCCTAAATGTGACCCCTTATTAGCAATGAGCTAGAAGTTGAGTACCAGTATTTCGGATACAGTGAGAGGTATTTCCAACCCCCCAGAAGGCGAAGCCCCTGTACACTGTACACCTAATGATGGAGCACCTTCGGGACTCCCATGTCCGCCGGAACCCTGAGTAACACAATGATACGAACCAACACATGCATAAGTTAGCCCGTAAGCATCATACCACAAAACACAAGGGGCAGCTCAGATAAAAGACAAGAAAAAGGACAGCAACAGGGTTTCATAGGGCGTTGAGGGCTGTGAATTCTGGAACCAGTACAGATGCAGCTGAAACAATTTCGAATGCTATGGTACACGAGGGAAGGGACGTGGATGTAAAGAGGTGAACAATGGTGGGTGGTTGGTGTGTTTGGTTGAAGGCATGTGTGACTACTCATGGTCGCTGGGGTTGGCCTGTGCTTCGTACACAACTGCAGCCACCGCTCTCCGATTGTTCTGAGCACGCACCAGGGGGAGAAAGGGTAGGAGGTGGGAGGGAAGGGGAGGATGTGTGTATGGTGGCACGTGATGTGTGTATGGTGGTACTGATGTGTGTATGGTGGCACGAATGCGACAACACTGGCAGGTGCCTCCATGGTTGCAAAGACGAATCATGTCCTCCTCAGCCCACCAGTCCTCTGACAAATACAAATCCTCTTTAGCCATACTCCTCCTACTCCTCCTCTTTCTGAGTGGCTGTTCCTTTGAGTCCATCCAGCATTTGTTTGTTAGGCACCTCACTCAACTTTCTCATTGTGACTCCTCCTCCTTCCATACCTGAGTGGCCCGTTCAGCATTCGATTGTTACACACCTCTCTCAACTTTCTCCTTGCGACTCCTACTCCTCCCATACCTGAGTGGCCTCTCCTTTGAGTCCCACAAAGTGGATCCGAGAGAAATCACCCCCAAAATTCGAGGGAAAATGGAGGGTGAGAGAGGACACGCCCTGAAACTTTGAGAATCTGGGGAGAGGGGACGGAGGAAGGGAAGGGACGAGATTGGGGGACGATCAGATGCGACTGCAGTGAAGTAAGGGAGATGGGATGGGATGAGGAGAACCGGAGTGAAGGAAGAAATACCTTCTGGGACATGGGAAGATGGAATTTAGGTCCATAACGTGTATTCTGACATAACCTCACATGAGATGGTAACATTGGTTCGACGTTATCAATGATCACACGATTGTATGATCGATATTTACATGGATTGATTTGATAGTGATGCATACACCAAGAGTGGACGTGCTTGTTAAGTTGCTCAAGTTAATAATAGTCGCAGAACAAGAAAATTAAACTGGCGATTACAGTAGGAACAATTGGCCTTACTTGGTGGTGTACTCAAGCTCGCCTTGAAGATTCTCTGTTAAATCCCATTCCTGATACAATCACACGTGCGCCAACAATCAGACACGCATACGTGACAGATGCGTCAATGAATTCGATTCTGTGTGCATAGCAACGAAAGGAAGGAGCGGAAAACATTGCATATGCATAATGTAAGTCGTGTGAAAATCTTTGGTCATCAAATATCATATGTGAGGCCAACAAGTGTTACCTTTTGGACTATCAAATGTTACCTGCACTGCAGTCAGATCATTAACCACAGAGAAATCAATGTCCTCACGATTCGTAAAGCTGCTTGGACGGAGATGAAAGGAGAGGGGAGGGAGGTGAGGTGAAAGAGGAGGACCAGAATTAGGGGGAAAATACGGTGACTGGATTGGATTTGACAGATATTCGGATGAATGCTGCAAATACAAGCAGACGTGCTAAGGAAGGCACACTTACGCTCGCATCTTGGCAGGGCTGGTTCCATCTGCTCCCCCAATAATCGCGATGCTCTTGATTTTCACATCGGTTGTGAATCTGCGCACATTAGTACAGTACAGCGGTGACAAATGTCCCTCAAATGAATACAAAGGCACCAAGAGTGCCCTTCACAAATGTCCCATCTGCTCTCCCCAATAATCGCGGTGCTCTTGATCTTCACAGCTGTTGCGAATCAGCGCAACACAACACATTGGAGAGAAATGTATCTTTAACATGGTTTCAAAAGGGGTTTATAAAGCCTCGGTTCATTGTCTCTGCTTGCACGCAAAGATGTATACTTGTGAAAACACCGGGGTAATTGATTGCATACCAAGTGGTAAGCCCTTTTCGGTAAGAGAGACTAGACCTGATAAATCATGCATTATTCGAGACTGAGGGGGTTACAGAATTATGGAGTGGAAAACAAGAGCTCCAAATCATCCATCTTGAACCTACGACTTGAGGAAGCAGAATTCTGAACAGCAGAGCAATAATGAAACAGCCATTGGCAGACTGACTCACGGAATGAAGAGTATGAGCTCTGGGTCATCCTCGTTACTGTCCAGAGGTTGCTGAGTTCATGCGAGAGGGTGGTAAGGAAGAGGACGGGAGTGAGAGGGCAGGAAGGGAGGGAAGGGGGGAAAACGGAAGGGAAACTGACGACAACGGTAAGATAAAGAAAGTCGAAAGTACATACTACAGTTGTCTAGTTTAATGCATCGGCATGAAGTAGAGCTCACGAAAGATTGCACAACTCTTCGAGAAATAACTGAAGTTTGAACCATCATGTGGAAATGCTGTCCCAACAATTCTCGAAACGCAAAGAGCGTATATGTGCAAACGTCTGAGTATAGGTTCATAGGTTCCAACAACTTACAAGAGCAGCTTACACTTGGAAAGGTCATGCGATCTTCCCAGCTGCGAAACACACCCTCTGCACTCCCCTCCACTGCCTCGTTTAGCGCTCGAACCTGAGGCGAGGTTAAGGAGAGGAAAGAGGTTGGGACATGAGGATGAAACACATTGCGCAATCTTCTTATGTCGGAACACACCCTTGGCGCTCCCATCTGCTACCTCGTTGGGCGCTCGCATCTAGAGTCTAGAGAGCGTGTGGGGGGGGAGGTGGGGGGAGGAAGAAGAAAGGCGATGAGAGAGGGGAGCGCATCAGATTTTCCAGGTGCAGCAGACGGCTTTGGCGCTCCCCTCCCCTGCTTCAACTGGCCTTTGAAAAAATATGTGAGGGATGGATGGAGGGAGGGCAGGGACGGTGGCGGGAGGAAGGGAAAAAGGAAAGGTAGGGGGGGGGGGGGGAGGGATTAAGGAGGGAGAGGAATGGGGTCGGAACAAAAAAGGGAAAATAAAACCAACGAGGCGGCTAACTGGGCAAGAGAACGGTAGGTGAGAGCAGGACCAAAGAAAGGGAGGTGAGAGGAAGGGCGAGAGAACGGGAGACGAGAGCAGGTTCAGCAGGCCGGAAAAAAAGGCAGGAAATGATAATCACCTTAGGAAGGTCGACGTTCTTATAAAGCGAGAAGCCAGCTCCACAGTCATGATCGCTACAGTCATGGTCATGCGAGCATGTGCCGGGTTGCGACATGGTCGGCGTGAACTCCTGACGCTCCCTGCAAGAACAAACCGGCTGTTCTGCAGAATCCTATTTCGTGTGGCCTACCCACTCTGTTTCAAGAAGCGTGCGTTACGCAAAGCAGCTACGAAAGGTGGCGAGGCGAAAGGAAAAGGAACCAGACGGAAGGCGAAATAGCTAGTAAAACGGAAAGGGCTAGATATATTGTATGTCCAAAGGCGAAATTGCCAACAGGTTGAGCCGACTGGGAAGCAAATGCGAAGCAAGAACCAGCAGCAAGATTGCTCGTCTCCACTGCCGTAACATATCTCTAGGGCGTAGAACACTTGATTGCTCGTCTCGTCAATTCGACAATTGTTTAACTTTCTGCTGTTGCCTCAAACGAAATTGTTACAGGCAAACTCACGAAACCAATGGCACTTACAATCTACATAATGCATTAAACACAATGGATAATTGATTTTCCTTTTCTACTTGTAGTACCGTACCCGTTTTCCCAACATGAAATATGATACATTTTATGTGCATGCCACCCGAAGATCACCTGTTTTACTATGCAATTCTACATTGTTAACAGGGCCCAAATTTCAAGGGTATTTTACCCTTTTTGCCCTGCTCATAGGCCACTTTTTGGCAGTTACCCTTTTCAAATCAGGGTATGCAGATTTTTACCCTAGTGCAATCAGAATACGCTTAAAAGTACTCTTGTAGCTTTTCCAGTTACACTGACTGTATCAGGGTAGAGGTTCAACTACCCTTTTACCGGAACTTTTCCGTACCGCGGATTCCGCCACAGTCCGCGCCACGGCGAAATGCTCCACGGTCCCACTGGACCATTTGTTGGATACACCCACTGGCGCGCCAACGTACATTCAGGGCGGATGGCACCGCACACCTACGATTGGTCCGTTGAGCGACATTGAAGCCAACGCACCCAGTTTCCGTGCGTCACGCAACATCGCGCACTGCCAACGGAGGCAAATTGCGCGCCAGGTGGGGTACGTGCTGTCGTTTCCACCACCTGGCAGTCACTGTGGCCTTGCAGCCATTGCCGTGCAGTTCCCTACCAGCGAGGGAACCTTGCTGCATGAGGCGCCTTGGGCTTTGTGATTCCCGAGGGGTCTCTCAGGCTCTTGCCATTCTCTCGTTTCCCTCTCGTTTGTTGTTCCGAATGCCTGCCTCTGAGCCTGATCCGCCTGGTAGCACCAGGAACGGTCTCTCCGTTCTCGGTGTGTTACC
Source organism: Closterium sp. Naga37s-1 (assembly GCA_947471745.1). Lineage (NCBI taxonomy): Eukaryota > Viridiplantae > Streptophyta > Zygnematophyceae > Desmidiales > Closteriaceae > Closterium > Closterium sp. Naga37s-1. The sequence goes on from CANJKZ010000812.1 coordinate 2,914,042, forward strand.
TCGGCTGGCTGAGAACTATAGCGTCCCTATCTCTCAGCCTGCGCGTGAGCCATCCCCTGAATTTCTTGTCGGCACCGTTTTCCCGTGCGAGCGTTCGGCCTCGCCAAAGTCCCGGGAGCCACACCCGTCTCTCGAGCTTGTTCCCGATGGCGGTGAAGGCCCGTCGAAGCCGGCCACTGCAGCCCCGTCCACAATTAGCTCCGCGCCCGCGAAGCGACAGCGTGTGGGCGTGACATACAAGCAGCAGAGGCTCTGGGGCGCCCCTCCTCCACGACAAGAGGCATCACCGCCACGCCGTGCTGCTCCTGCTCAGCCGAAGCCTCCAACCGCTTCTGCAGAGGCTGAGTATGAGTTGGTAAAAACGACTTTCGATTCGCAATGGTCAAAGAAATTCAGTTGGCTGCGCTTAATGCGCATGACTAACGGCAGGCCGTCATTGAAATGTGCCATCTGCATCAAGCACGGGGATCCAAACGCGCACACTGCCTACGGCGTCAGAGGTGAGGGTGCCCGAGACATGCAGCTAGGGAGCATCCGCGCGCACACATCAAGCAGAGCCCACAAGCAGGCCTTGGAAAACGAGGCCAAAGCAGACGCGGAAAAGGCGAAGCAAGCCACACTAACAAGGTGGCACAGCACTGATGCAGCTACACGGCACATCATCCGCTGCCTCCACCTCGCGCTCTTCATCTGCAAGGCTGACGCGCCAATAGCAATGTTTGTTCCTTTGTGCTGGTTTCTGGCTAAGGAAGGACTGCCGGACCTTCCACCGTCTGGAGGGTACGGCGCCTACTACACCGAGTAAGTGCGGGTTCGTGGCGCTTGTGTTTGTTCCGTGACTCAAGCTGACCAGATGCTACTGCAACTTGTGTTCGTGTACCATGTGTGTTGTCCTCGCAGCTACGGATTCAAAGAGATGCTGCGCGCAACCTCCACTTACCTTCAAGAGACTCAACGCGACCACCTTCTGGAATCCCCATATATAGGGATTCTTCTGGATGAGAGCACCGACCGGGTGAATGGCAAGCACCTGATACTGTATGCGACATTCTTCAAAGGGGTAACTCCGGTAACGGAGTTTTTAACTCTCATTACCGTGGACCGTGCCGATGCGGCCTCGCTAACCTCCGCTGTTGTGCAGTACCTTACAGGAATCGGGGTGGATCTCCAGAGGATTTCTGGAATATCTACGGACGGGGCGAGTGTGATGACCGGCAAGAACAACGGTCTAGTCGCGAGGCTGCGACTGCGCATACCACACCTGGCTTCAACTCACTGCGTCGCTCACAGGTACGCATGTTGGATTCTGAGTTTTTTCCAGCACAGGATCAGTGACGCGCAAACCGTACTAACATGCTCCAGTTGAATGCGCAGGGAGGCATTGGCAGCTAAGGATGCGGCGGAGGCAGTCCCCGAGCTCGGCATGGTGGACGACGTGGTGCGTGCCTTCTCCGAGCACATCGGCCGCAGCAGCGTGGACTACACCAAGTTTCAGAATCTCCAGCGCGTCTACTGCCAGACGAATCTGGAGGCGCAGGGCATAAACGACGTGCGCTGGCTCTCCCGTGGCGAGGCGATCCAGCGGTTCCTTGACGTTCTGCCTGCCGCCATTGTCGTGCTGAAGGACTACAAGAAGGACTTGTACGAGGTAGTCACCTCGTTCAAGTTCCACTTGCTCATCCGCTTCCTCGTGGATGTGCTCTGGGAGCTCAACCAGCTCAATCTGCGCTTTCAGCAACGTCAGGTAACCAACTGACAAGCACAGTTGTACTTACACGCACGCCTACAATGCTCTTTCTGACCGCATGTCTTATGTGTGTGCAGGTGGACGTCACCCTCGTGGCGCACCTTGTACAACACGGATGCGCCTGAAGACGCGCTACTTCGACAGGTCCCCTGGTCACTTTTTTGGCAGCGGAGAGAAGATGCAGCTGCCTGACTTCATCAAGGCTCACCAGAAGATGGATAAGCGACAGATGAAAGCGGAAGGCGTGGACGCGGACGGCAACGCCGTCTCCTTCGAATTCACCCTGCACGAACGCCCCCTGCCAGGCCATGAGACAGACGGTGATGTAACCGCGTGCTTCGAGCTTTCGCTCAAGTTCATCCGCAAAGTGGACGCGGAGCTGGAGTGGCGCATGCGCGACCTCAACCTCCTCGAAGGCGCCAAGCTGTTTCGTACGGCGTCGTATGTGGCCGACGACACCCAGCGGCTGGAGTCCTTCAGGAAGTGGCTTGGCCAGCTCCACAAGCTGTACAACCACAAGCTGCCTGGTAAGCGTGTTTGTTAGATGGGGCGGGTATTAGTGATTGACTTGCGTAAACAGCTTTGCACCAGCTTGTTTCCCATCGCGCTTGTTGCTACTCATCACCCGGCCTTGTATTGTGGACTAATGCCTCCCAATCCTACCCGTATGTATGAGCGCCTGCCAATGATCATCCCCTTCCGCACTACCAGGGTTCGACTACAAGCGTGCCGGCCAGGAGCTCTGGATGTTTACCTCGACCATGTTCTCCCAGCACAACGGCGAGGAGTTTCATCAGGCGCTGGGGAACATGCTGCGCGACGAGGCGTGGCGTGCGTCGTTCCCCAACATCGTCCGGATGTGGCAGTCTGTCGCCGTGCTACCACTGAGCACGGTTGAATGTGAGCGCGGCTTCAGCAAGCAGAACCTGATCAAGACGTGGGACCGCGGCAGCCTCGGCGACACAAGCCTTGAGCACCTGATGCGGTGCTCCCTCCTGCAGTACGACATTGACTGGTATGAGGTGGTCGCCATATTCCGCGGGGAGAAGCGCAGGCGATCCACCAAAGACTTCTCCGGCATGAAGGCCAGCAGCACTAAGCAGTTTGCAGACGAGGCAGTTGCTAGTGCAGCAGATGTTGATTGACTAGTGTCTTCTGTAGGGCCCTTTATTTAACTTGGTTGGTAGTAAAGCTTGTAGGTGCAGTGCAGAACACTTTAGTGATAACTAAGTAATTGTTGTAGTAGTACAATCTTATGCTTAGGAAGGAAACAGTGTACGACATATATTATCCTGCCAAAATCAGTGTACCAAAACTTTTAGGCTGCTACAATCAGTGTACGAGAAACTTTACCCTACCAGTCAGGGTACGGAGGGGATGCCACCCTGATTTGAAAGAGTGAGCTAAAACCTATTTTGGGCCCTGATTGTTAACACACATCCTCCCACACGTCTCTACCCACCCACCAAGCAGCTCATCAATATTTCTTTTGATGTATGGTTTGAGATTTGTACAGTGCACATCATATATCATTATACCTTACACATGCATGTCAAGCATTCTCTTGAAAAAACACAAATAAAGTCTTTTGCAGCATTCCCTGGATAAGGCACCCTGAGAAAATCACTCCTTATGCCATACAAATCCACATCCCTAGCAACACACATGGCCCCAAACCTCTCGTCAGCCCAGCCAAGCAGCTCCCCAGAGCTGAATTCTCTGCCAAGCCCTCCCAAACTTGCTCCAACAATGTCCTTTGCAACCAGGAGCATTTTCTTCATGTCAATTAAATCCCGGTCGGTGAGTTCGATCCGCCGTATGTGGATATGGTGCCACTTGCACGCAAGGTTTTTGTGCATGCATTCTTTGTAGCTCAACCCCTCGAATTCCGCCAAGTCTCCTTCCTGCGCCTCACCCTTGCGACACATCTTGAGAAAATACGAAATGCCCGAGTTAAGCGAGAGCGAATAGTAGAGCTCGTGCACGACGCCGTACGGCATTATCTCGATTAATGCGGTGGTGCGGCGGGCGAAGAGAGCCACATTGGTGAGTGCAGCTCCATGCAGGGAGATCACAATATCGGCTGATTGAATAGCTTCGAATTGCTGGCGGAATGTCATTTGGCCCATCTCGACCATTGTCACCTGAGGAATGAACAAGTATGGAGACGACAGAAAGGGCTTCAAGTGTTGAGTTGAAAAGTTATATAACCACCCAAGGAGTGCATATCATCCATAACAACCATCACATATTGACACAATCATCTATCGTCACAGACATCTACTACACCACACTGATAGATGCATCCTCCACTCGTTAAATGCATTCACTTGAATATGTTTGGGCTGCCCCAAACCACACTCTGAGGCCTGCCGGCATGGAACCTACCAGGAAACCACCAGGAACGTACCAGGAACCCACCATGAAGCTACCAAAAACTCACCTGCAATCCCAGCTCCTCCATCAGCCTCAGCAGAGCCTCATGACTCTCCGGTAGGAAGGTGCGGCGAAGCTTCAACTCCGCTCCCAGCCGTGTGATATACAGCACTCGCGGCCGCCACCCCCGCATCCCATCCCTCCCCCACTCCACTTTCCCAGGCGGCTCCAGCCCCAGCTTGATTCTCAGGTGTCGGTCCAGGTAGGTGCCTTGGGTGGGGTGAGACGGATACGCCTGCCCCTTGAGAACTCCCGGGAGGAGGAGCCTTTCAAAGCAGAGAGGGGAGTCATCGGTGGCTGCGTTCCATGCGGATTCGAACTCCACCAGCCCGAATGCCATGGGGCTGTCTCCCAAGGTTCTGTGGTCGTGGCTGGTGGGGAGCAGGGATACAGGCATGGAGAGTGTGCAGGGAAATCAGAAGAGCAAGGGTACAGGGAGAGCAAGGATAAAGGGAAAACAAGGGTACAGGGAGAGCAAGGATAAAGGGAAAACAAGGGTACAGGGAGAGCAAGGGAACAGGGAGAGCAAGGGAACAGGGAGAGCAAGGGTACAGGGAGAGCAAGGGTACAGGGAGAGCAAGGGTACAGGGATACCAGGGAAGCAGATAGAGCAAAGATACAGAGGGAGTATGGGTGAGTAAGCACGCCAGAAGAGCACTGCACTGAAGCAGATAGAGCAAGGAAGCTGACAGAACAAGCACGCAGATAGACCAACGACGCAGATAGAGAAAGGATGCAGACAGAACAAGGACGCAGAGGCTGCAGGTATGCAAGCAGTGGTGAGAGGAACAACGTACAGATGGCGAGACATGTGGATGCGAGGGGAGAGCACGGGAGTGACGGCAAACTCTATCATTGCTTGTAGCAACCGCGCGTGCACCGCTTCGCCTCCCTTCATTCTCATCCTAGATACGTGAAACAGAGGGGATGTGACACAAGGGGATGTGTCACAAGGGGATGTGTGACACAAGAGGATGTGTCAAAGGGTTTTGTCATAAGCGGATGTGACACAAAGGGGGAGGTGACTTGGCAAGCACAAGCCTTCTGAGATGAGTGTTGCTAAACTGTGGTTCCCTAGGGGCCCGATTCAAACGTGTGTTCACTGCTCACTGCTCACCTTTCAAAAGCCAGCTCCTCCCAAGGGAGCATGAAGCAAGTGACCATGGGCCACAGCAGAGCTGGGGTAAAGCGGCTTAAGCGAGTGGCGGCGGCCTAAAGGTCCCTGCTGCACCATAAGCACGTGCTCACTTTTCTATAGCCAGCTTTTTGCGAGGAAGCATGAAGCAGAGCAACAAGAGCTGGCATAAAGTGCCTGCTGAGGGCCCTAAGCGAGTTGTAGCGCTCTACAGAGCTCACCCTAACCAAAGCGTCCACTCAATTTTCTAGAGCCAGCTCCCAGAGGGGGAGCATGAAGCGAGTAACCATGGTGCGAAGCAGAAACAGCGTAATTGACCCACTCACTTAAGGGCCTAAGTGAATTGCAGTGTTTGCTCACTTTTCTAGAGCCAGCTCCTCACGAGGGAGCATGAAGCGAGTGACCATGGGGTGTAGCAGAGCTGGAGTGAAGGGCCCACTCAGGGGAGTTGCAGTGTCTTACAGGACTCATCCTGTAAGGTGCACCCTAACCCACGCGGTTACTCACTTTTCTAGAGCCAGCTCCTCGCGAGGCAACATGAAGCGTGTGACCATGGGGCGCAGCAGAGCTGGCGCTGTGAAGTTGTTGGCCAGGAGGAGAGTGAGGGCCTTCTCTGCGTTTTGATTTGACAACAGGCCACCGGGGCAGAGCAACAGGAAGGTTCGAGTGTGCAATTTACAGGCGCTTTTTTAGGCACCTCAAGAATCGGAGGGCTAAGGGGAGGTGTGAGAGTGCGAGGCGCAACCGATGCCTAGCCCTGCAAGCTGGGTGGACTTCCACTCAACAAGAACCCATTAAGGCAGAGGGGGTTTTGAGAGAATTGCAGAGAGGGGGGAGTTACGGATGGACAGGATGGGGTCGTGAGCTTGGTTGACTTAAAAATACGCAAGAAACAGGAGGGGAGACACGTGTTAGCCTACCAAGGACGACATCTTACCGAATGTGAACGGACAGGGGACTTACGATTCGCCTCGGAGACAGGAAAAGGGTTACAAAATCACCCCCTACCAGTCCTACATGCAAACTGAGAAACCTACCTGCAAAGTGGAGAGGTTGACAGAGCTGCTGAAGCATTGTCAGCCCAAACTGGAAAACAAGGCAAAAGAAGGACCTTGGATGAGTACTGAGACACCTCCTACCAGAACTACCTGCAAACTGAGAAACCTACCTGCAAAGTGGGAGAGGTTGACGGAGCTGTCATTAAACCGCTGAAGCATGGTCAGCCCAAACCGCCAGTCCACCTCCCTCCGGCTCCCCAACCACCCTTCCCCACCATCCCCTTTTCCGCCCCTCCTCCCGCCTGCGTTTCGCTCAGCCAAGCGTGCTTCTGCAGTTATGGAGACGAGATCCAAGAGTGTGGAGGTGAATTCGTGCTTGTGCGAGCAGTCTAGGGGGGAGAGGACGGGGTCCTGGCCGGGTGGAGGTGCTGTGTGCTCTGTTGCTGGTGCGCACTTGGGTTGACCGAGAGAAATGAGCTGGAAGGGGTAATGGGAACGGAAATAATCACGACGAGGGTGGTGATGTAAAACATTCCTGAATGCATGTGTGGTCCTCCAAGGGGGGTTAGGATGCTGTGTGATCTGCTGCTGACTTTTGAGTCGACTGATATGAATCACGACGAGTGTGGTGATGCGAATCATTCCTGGTGGTGTGTGTGGTCCACAGGGGATTAGGGTGCTGTGTTAGGGTTGGTGTTGGGGATGGTGTGGGTGCATTCACCTGATACCCATGTGCGCCATTGCATTCACCTTATAGCCGTTTCCAACAAATGAGCGCGCACATGCGAAAGTACTGGCAGCAGCAGTGACCCATGTTGGTGAGCAGTGGCATTATTCACATTCGACTCATAGCCTCATTCCCTCATAGCCTCATTCCCCTCATATCCTTATTCCCCTCACAGCCTCATTCCCCTCATAGACTCATTCCTCTCATACCCCCATCACCTCATAGCCGTTCCAGCACATGGGCGAGCAGATGCACATATACTGGTGGCAGCAGTAATCATTGCGGATGTGATAGCACGAGCATGACGTCTGCTGCTGAGTCAGCGATGCCACGTCAGCATCCTTTTCGAATGACGCCAGCATCTCATCCACCTGGTTAGAGATGGCGTGGGGCAAGGAATCAAAGAGAGCGACAAATAGGGGACAGATGGGGATAGATGCAAGTTCAGAGAGCAGAAGCTAAGGAGGAGGCCAATTGAGAATGCCAGGTGGCCTCATCAAATTCACAGGTGATGACAAGACAACTTAAAAAATGGGTTTGGGCCCGACATATAAAACACAGGTGGGGCTACTAGCTGGAGTACGAATGGAGGGATGGTGGGAGTTGAAACGAGATGACACAATGAGAAACTCTCGTTCCTTCATCAAAACACACTGCTGCTACATCTGCTCTGCTCCAGTCTTCCTCACTTGACACATTCACCACTGGCAGGGAAAACAACTCTCAGATTGGTGACATTCTGATGACGCATCACCAAGTTTGAGACGTCTCAGAGTTTAAAACGTATCAGAATTCTCCGCGGGCAGGGGAAACAACTCTCTGGCTCGCAGCATAATGATGGATACTTCCATTGCACCTCGTCCTCGCTGGAGCTCACCCCGCGAGGCAGCATCACCAGCGTCGGCTTACACTATAGGCCAGCATGAGCTCTGGATGAAAATCAGGCACGGAAGAATCCTCTCACTTCCTCTCACTTGAGCTTGCAGCATTTGATCCATCTCCTTTCGTCGCTCCGCCGCGGAGCTTGCGTGGACTCCAACGACGATGTCCCGGCTCGCGGCGAGGACTAGGAAGAATAAACGGAACAGTACGCATTCGGGCCGCCATGAAGGATTTCTTTGTTTTCGACCGCGTGCAGCCATTTCTGCTATCAGATGAGCCTTCCTTCTGCTAGCCCTTCCTTCCGATGACGCTAGAACTGCTGACAAGAAGAATCTTCGCTTCATCTGGCGGCTTTTGATTCCATTCGCATCAGATCCAGTTCGCTTTGACATGAAGGATGTTGTTATAACGGTTTGACTCCGAAGCTTGTGCTCCGTCTGCCTTGCAAGAGCTCCATGACACTCGGTATACGGTATGTCATGGCTATGCCAGAGCTCGTATAGAGGGCGCGAACAATACACTGATATGGTCTCATGGCTGGCCAACACTGTTTTTTAAATGTAGCGAAAATTGATATCTAGTCAACAGTTACCAACTGTTTCCGCGCCTAACGAGGATTGGCGAAAACATGACAGACAAATTGTTGCATAGTGAGAACCTTGTAACGACATCTCGAACCTTTTCCTGTACGGGACCCTAGAATTTGTGAAGCAAGACTAATCCATCCATTCAAAGAGCGTCCTATCACAACCTTCCCAATTTGTGTAGAGCAACTTCCATCAGGATTCAGCAGCAATAATAACTTCTTGTGTTGGATCCATCATAACTGATCCAGCCAGCCAAACGCACAGAAATGGATTCCTTACAACAGCTGGTCAGTTATTCTTGTTGCTTTTGTAGATTTTGAGCAGCCAATGACAATGCCGATTGTGTTTTCGCAGTCATCTGATGTGACTGCGATTGAATCACTGGCGTCACGAGGTTCTCTGGACGTTGATTCGTGGAACAAACTTGGTAAGCCAATGCGAATCAAGTGCATGAATCAATAGTTGAATGAAACTGATTTCGTCATACAGAGTCACTCGCATCCAAGCTGGCGAAGCGAGCATCTTGCGGAAAAGACGCGTTGATAATAAGCGGCCTGTATTTGGGTAAGTCCGTTTGATTATGTATGTCGTATTCATGTCGTGATCTTTTATATTCGTTCAAATGTGACGTTTTCCTACTCCAGATCGTTTATCGTTGATGTTGACTTGCGAAAGAGCCTCTGTTCGTAAGCACTACATCAACATCGTTGGAAGCTGCCTAGAGCAAAGCCATCGGATCAGCAAAAGCGACTCGCTCGCACTAGTAAAGCTTTTGCAAGTTCTCCTCAACAACCGCTCTGCGATATGTCGACTACAGGCTATAACCTCTCTCGTCGCCGCTGCGAAGCCGGTAAATCATCACGGCACGGAATTGACAGAGGTTATTTCAGAAGCATTGGCATCTGCGCTGTGCGACAAAAGCAAGCTTGTCAGGCTGAAAGCTGTTAGCCTCTCTAAGCAGTTCTTGTCTTTTCATGCCCGGGGGGATCATGTCGGAAAGTTAAAGCCACTTATGGACGCTCTGTTCAGGCTGATATCAGTTCCGCCAGAGTCAGGTCTTACGTGCCTGGAGACCTGGGAAGGAGTTGGTGAAGTGCTCTGTCTGTCACTTTTCCCGCATCAAATGGTGTATGAGGAGCTGTCGAATCTCTTCAACGTTGGCCTTAGCCGACCATCGCGGCCTGTGGCAAGCAAAGTCATTCATTGCTATCTCAATGATTATGAACGCTGGGCGGAGTTTTCTGTGAAATGTTCCGAGACATCCTTGGCAACAGTGAAGGATTTTCTGAGGGATGAGGCTTCCCGAAATCACGCCATCATCAAAACCTACAGGAAGATTGTGGACCAAGCCTTTTCTTGCATTTCGCAATCAGAAAGTCTCTCGAAGGGGTGTACAGCTCCTTTCAGAATCATTTGGCTTTTCGCTCAAACCTGCACTGAACATAAAGGTTCCAGTACATATGATTCAGTCATGGTCAAGCATCTTCAGCGAGCTGTTCAACTTTTTCTCAAGACCAGTCAGGAAGAACAACGAACTTCCAGACATATGGTATCTTGGTGCTTAAAGGTATGGTGGGGTTCTTTCAGCTCGCGTGAAGAAGTGCATTCATCCCACTTACTTTGTTCTTATTGCAGGCTTTTGCAGCCGCCCTGCAGTCTGGACACTGCACTGGGGTTGAGCTTCAGCAAATTTTTGTGAAGGATTTCAACCAACTGTCTCAAACTTTTCTTGAGGAGACAATGAACTGTGTTTTTTCATTGCAAAACTCAGTTCAAATATCCCAAAGACTTCTTCAACCTTTATGGAGCATCATGGTCTGTGGCAAGAAGAGCAGAATGTAAAAGTTTCAGTTACATTCCTCGACCTTATTGGCCACCTCTCTCAACGGTACAAGGTTGCGTCTGATATCTTCATGAAGCGCCTGCGCACAACCAGAGGTGAATCCAAGAATGCAGAATTTGATTATCTGCAACATGAAGATCTGAAGGTGCAAGAAGAAGGTACGTGAAATACCCTTGGCCTGAGTTTCTGGTTTTGGCACATCTATGAATTCTTTCTCAAAAATCTGTGCAGATGCGGCGCAGCATTTCTCGCAACTGCTTTTGGATGGGAATTCCATGCCGGGATGCTACATTCCCATGCTCGTCTCACTTGCCTCCGAAATTGATGTTCCACTTGCTGTGCGACTGGCAGCATTGAGAAGCTTGAGTAGCTTTCTCTTGCTGTCTATTGACCTTGCAAAGCGGCATCGCACTCTAATCACACGACTCTTGGAGGATGAGGAGAAACCGGTGAAGGTCGCTGCACTTGCCACTGTGGCTAAACTAATCCTCACTTCTCCGAATGAGTTCCCAGATTTCTTGGATGGAGTGAATAGCCTGATGGATTCTGACATCAGTGATGCACAACTGGAGGCGTATTCTGTCTATGCGCATCTGCTACTTTCGAAGACAATGAAGGCACAAGGATTTATGAAGCGGCTGGCTGTGGGGCTGCTGCACAAGGATACTCGCATCAAGGGCTTGATGAAGGAGCTGGTTACACAGCTGATGGATGGAAACGCGAAGAGCCGCTGCGTTTTGGTATTAAGTATGTTCAAGCAGTGCCCAAGAGACCAAAAGGACAGCCTTGCAAGGACTCTTGTGAACGAGGTGCTAGTTCCTAGCGACCTTGAAACTGAAGAGTTTGGAAGCTCTGTGCTGCAGCTCCTGAGGCTGGGACAGAGTGAAGCAGCACAGTTCCTCCCAAAGCTGCATCCCTCCAAAACTTTGGTCTTTAAGATTGATTCCTGGACTCAGCTTGACTCGGCCAAGGTTGGTGCTCTCAAAAGCAAGAAGACATCACAGAGCCTGCTGGAATTCGTAAACCGCTACCGACCAGCTTCAGCTGTAGAAAAGGATACCCAGGCAAGGGTTCTTTCCCAGCTTGAAAAGATTTGTGGAAGCCATGAGTCACGTGCTCAGCTTTCCTGCCAAGCCAAGGAGGTCTTCTGCATTGAAGACTATGAAAGAGAAGTCTCCATGTTCAAAGACGTGAGGTTGGACGGATCCTTGGCTGATCTTTTGTAACATTATTTGGTTATGTGACTTTATGCATGAGAGTTGCGTGTCACTTTTTATCCTCTTGAATGAAAAGCGTACCACATATGGTTATAAGGAACTCGTGAAACATCCAAGAGTGGTCTTGCAACTGTGACATGCCTAGACAACAGTTAATCTGTCTGTCACAAAGTTGTCTTGGTCAACAAGACTGAGTCCAGCTTTACCAGAAAGGCCTCCTAATCTACCTAGCAGATCACCCAGCACGTTTGAGGCCAAATTCTGATCTTTCTCCCCACCCAGCTTCTTCCCTGTCCTCCCCTATGTCTGCAATGAACAGTGGGTCCCGACTCGCGTCCGGAACACCACCCCTGCGAACGGTCTCCTCGAAGTCCCTTGATGCGTTTGCAATGGCTTCTTTCACTCCTGCTAATGCTGTCTCTGCTGCTGCCTGTACTGCTGCCTGTGCTGCTGCCTCTGCTGCTGCTGCTGTTGCTGCTGCTGCAGCTGCTGCCTCAACATCATTTAACACCACAGGTCCTTTGGCAGTGGCAAAAATGTTATCATCTGAGGCTTTCCCATTAGGCCCTCCGCTTGCTGGCGAACCTATTGTCTTAGCTTTTCCCTCAGTTGAAGAATCATTCTTCACAGCACCAGAACCTGTTTCCTCACTCCCTCCTCCACTCTTAATTTCACTCCCTCCATCTCTCCTGCTCTCGCTCCCTTCACTCTCACCCTTACTTTCCTTGGCCTCCGTGTTGCCACCTTGAGGCTCGGAACGGACTTGCAGCTTCGGTACTGTCACCCCCAAGATTGCTAGCTTCGGCTGGGACATAGGCAGACGCTCAGGTCGAGCCAAAGCAGCAGCATTGGCAGCAGCTGCAGCAGCTATTTCCGCAACCGCAGCTGCAGCAGCGGCAGCAGCAGCAGCTCTCTCCTCAGCATCTCTCATCTCTGATTCAGATATTACCGTGACATCTGCCTCAGACGCACCCACTCTAGAAGGTTCTGCCATTCCACCTTCTGCTGCTGCAGGCTCTTTCGGCGCCACATCTCCTGCAGGACACCCATTTTGATTGGCCGCCAATGGTGCAGCCTCTAGTTGTGCTACACTCAACTTCGCATGTGAATTTTCAGGCTCGGTTGCACCAGCTGCAAGACCAGGCTCTGTTGCCAACGCAATCCCAGCAGCAACACCAGCTCCTGTCTCTACAGAAGCTTTCCCTGCAACAGCCTCTGCAGCTTCACGTGAAGCAGATTCGTTAGAAGCAGATTCAATTGAAGAGGCACCCTCTTGACGGGCCAGTCTAGCCACCGCCTCCTTGGCAGAATCCACCAATCCAGCCATGCCACGTGTCCCTTCAGCCACTGCAGCAGCCAGCTTCCCCCGTATCGCACTCACCACCTGCCTTATGCTCTCCTGTGCCGGATCCTCATCAGTTGACTTGTCACTCGAACCTAAACCTCTCTGCACAAGATGCTTCTCCTCAGCTGCTTTCTTCGTCACCCCCTCCTCCTTTTTCTCGACCACTCCTTTGATCCCCTCTCTCCTACTCAGCTCTGGATTATCCGAGACATTAGCTTTGATGCTGCTGCTGCTGCTGCTGCTGCTGCTGCTGCTGCTGGAACCAACATTGCTGGTTGCAGTTTTATCAATGCTGCTTTCAACAGGGCTCATTTCTTCACTGCTATCCGCTCCCGTACCACTTGCTATCAACACCTTATCCTTCCCAACTATACCACTCAATCCAGTATCGCCCCCATCATTGCTGCCAGCTGACTGTGCCTGATCATCCCCACTCTTTCCATTTTCCACCTTCTCATCCACACAGCCAACACTCTTATCATTCCCATTCTTCACCATATCACTCCCACCACTCTTCCCACCAACGTCACCCCCACTCTTGCCCCCAGAATCACCCTCATCCCTGTTCAAGAAGGCCATAGCCTTACCCAACAGCTCAGAAGCCTCGTCCTCTCCCATCCTTCGCTTTCCACTCCCTCCCCCACTCTTTCCCCCACCCCCTTCCTTCCCACCAACACCACCCGCAAGTTTGCCACCAAATCCCATTGCCTTATATAGCAGGTCAGCTGCACCATCCTCCCCCATCAATCGCAGCAGGCCAGCCAATAAAGCACCCTCTAGAGCATGCCCCTCCTTGTTGCCCTCCTTGCTCCCACTCCCCCTCCCCTTCACCATCCCCCCCTTTCCTCCAGCAGGTGTGACTGTGCTGCGTGTGCCTGTAAGCGGACTTCCTGAAGCAGATGAGTCTGTGGGAGATGCTGCTGTAGCAGCTGTGACAGTGGTACTAGGGGGTGTGCTGTTATCGGGGGCCGTACTGCTGTGAGCAGATGTGTCAGTATCAGGGGTTTTGGATGTGATAACATCAGGGACTGAGGGTGTCACAGTATCACCAGGGGCTGCGGTGATGGCAGTGCTGGGAGAGGGACTGACGGAGAGAGCAGAAGAAACAGTTCCTGCAAAACCCCTTTGATCCTTCTCCTGCTGCTGCAGCTGCTGCTGCTTCTGCTGCTCCTGCTGTTGATGACTCTGCTGCTCCTGTTGCTGTTGCCGCTGTTGCACTGACATCGCCTGCTCTGGATCCCCTTTTATCTCGCTTTTGAAAGAGCTGTCTTTTGCCTTAAACCTCTCATTTGCCTTGTCCTCAGCTTTACCCTTGTGAGGCACGGTGGAGAGCTGCTGTGGCAGCAGGTCGCATTTTTTCAAGAGGCTGGTGATGGCAGAGCTGACAAACGCCTTTATCTCTGCATCCACCACCGCCTCTGCCTCCGCCACTCTGCAGTTTGAAGAAAGAGAAGGGGAAAGGGGGTGGGCTTATGGATCGACCCTGCCGCATGCAGAGAGAGAAGGGAGAGGAGGCTGGTGATGGCGGAGCTCACAAACGCCTTGATCTCCGCACCCACCACCGCCTCTGCTTCCTGCACCCTGTCAATGACGGGACAGGGGCAATAAGAAGAGGGGAAGCAGAGTTCTCAGTGTGAGGAAGAGGCTGGTGATGGGGGAACCGACAAACGACTTGATCTCCGCACCATCCACCGCCTCTCTGCCTCCTCCACCCTATTCTTCCACCACTGGCTCACCACCACCAGCACACGATCCATGCACACATACACCACCAGCACACGATCCATGCACACATACACCACCAGCTCTGCTGCAACAAAGAGAAGCCCTCGACTCACCTCCTTTCGAACGAGTCAACAATGACGGTAAACGAAGGCTCGAGCCCAGCAATCTTCCTCCCCCATTGCGAGCCTAGCAGCACCCAGTCCATGCACTCCTGCACCACCAGCTCTGCTTACACGCCTACCTTCCCCCAGAGACACGTCACATACTCAGCTCCGTTCAAACGACTCGACGATACCAGTGCAAGAGGGTTCAAGTCCAGCCAGTTTCCTGCCCCACTGCGAGCCTACAAGCACCCGATCCATGCACTCCTGCCCCACTGCGAGCCTACAAGCACCCGATCCATGCACTCCTGCCCCACTGCGAGCCTACAAGCACCCGATCCATGCACTCCTGCACCACCAGCTCTGCTGCTCACATTCTTTCTTCCCTTCACAACAAGCCACATGCTCACATTCTTTCTTCCCTTGACAACAACCCACATGCTCACATTCTTTCTTACCTTGACAACAACCCACATGCTCACATTCTTTCTTCCCTTGACAACAAGCCACATGCTCATATTCTTTCTTCCCTTGACAGCAAGCCACATGCTCACATTCTTTCTTCCCTTGACAACAAGCCACATGCTCACATTCTTTCTTCCCTTGACAACAAGCCACATGCTCACATTCTTTCTTCCCTTGACAACAAGCCACATGCTCACATTCTTTCTTCCCTTGACAACAAGCCACATGCTCACATTCTTTCTTCCCTTGACAACAAGCCACATGCTCACATTCTTTCTTCCCTTGACAACAAGCCACATGCTCACATTCTTTCTTCCCTTGACAACAAGCCACATGCTCACATTCTTTCTTCCCTTGACAACAACCCACATGCTCACATTCTTTCTTCCCTTGACAACAAGCCACATGCTCACATTCTTTCTTCCCTTGACAACAAGCCACATGCTCACATTCTTTCTTCCCTTGACAACAAGCCACATGCTCACCTCCGCTCAAACGAGTCCACAATGACGGTAAACGAGGGCTCGAGCCCAGCAATCTTTCTCCCCCACTGGCTGCCCAGCAGCACCCGATCCATACACTCCTGCACCACCAGCTCTGCATCTCGCAGCAGCGGCAGGGTTGACCCGGGGGAGGAAGAACCGAGGGAGGCGGAGGGGAAGGAGCCGAGCATGGGACCCAACTCCTGGGCGAACTCTTGCATCTGAGAGGCAACGGGACATGAGGGGAGGGGAGCGGAGGGATGGGAGACTGCGTGTGCAGCAGCAGAGGCAGGGCGGGCCTGGGGGAGGGGGAACTGAGGGAGGCGGAGGGAAAGGCGCCAAGCATAGGGCCCAGCTCTTGGCCGAATTCTTGCATCTGAGAGGGGGGGAGACGGAAAGAGATGGGGAGGGGAAGAAAGGGGAGACTGTGTGTGCAGCAGCAGCAGCGGCAGGGTTGACCCGGGGGAGGAAGAACCGAGGGAGGCGGAGGGGAAGGCGCCGAGCATGGGACCGAGATCTTGGGCGAATTCTTGCATCTGAGTGGAAAAGGAATACGGGGAGGGCAAGAGAGGAAGGGTAGGGGAGGGGAGACCGTGTGTGTGCTGCATTGTCATGCAGCTGGAGCCAAGTATGGGGCCCAGCTCTTGGGCGAATTCTTGCATCTGAGTGGAAAGGGGATACGGGGAGGGAAAGGGAGAGAGCAGGGGGGATACGGGGAGGGAAAGGCAAGCCCATTCAGCCCTGCATCCTCCTCCACGATAAGCCCCAGCCCCCCAACACCACATACCTCTGGGGGGGAACCCCATCCCTCCCCACCAACCAACACACACCCATGGAGGGTCTGAAAACCCCAGCTACCCACCAAAACCCCATCCCTCAAAAGTTCCTCGCCATATCTCCCCAAACTCTTCCTTCATTCATACCTCTGGCGGGTCTGGAAACATGCCATCGTCCGCAAACTGGGAAGGACATGGGGGAAGGGCAAAGGGGGAATGGGGGGAAAGGGAAGGAGGAAAATGGGGGAGGGAAAGGGTTAAAGGGAAGAGATGCAAGAATAGTAGTCCGATGGACATCGCAAGATTGAGCAGCAAAAGGAGGAAGAAATAATAAGCTCGGTGTTTAGAGAGTGTTCAATGTCCAAATTGGATGTATAAATAAAAAAGCTAAGAATAACAATTATCTTCTATCAGCTGGCTCCTCCTTCTCATCCGCCCCTCGTTTAGTCCCTTCCCCCATCCCCTTTCCCCCTTCCACCCCCCCCTCACCTCGTGCGGGTCTGGCAGGGAATCAACTGAACTTGCATCTCTGCTGCTCCTTCTCCCCCTCCACCTCTGTCTGAGCCGAACCCAGAGCCACGCCTTTACCCATCTACCGTTTCCCCTTTCCATGCCCAACCAAGAACTCCATAGCTTCACTCCCCTCCTCATCTCATGCGGGTCTGGCAGGGAGTCAAAAGGATCATCCTCCTCTGCTGCTGCTCCTTCTCCTCTGTTTTCTAGTGACCCCCCCAAAGCCAGGCTTCTATCCAACTCTGTTTTCTTTTCCAGTTTCCCCTGCCCCTCCACCCCTCCTCACCTCGTGCGGGTCTGGCAAGGAGTCAAACGGATCCTCCTCCTCTGCTGCTCCTCCTCCCCCTCCACCTGTGTTTTGAGTCAACCCAATGTACACCTTTGAAAACTTTCCACCCTTTCCTCTCTCCGCTCTCTCCGTCCCACCTTCCCCTCCTCACCTCGTGCGGGTCTGGGAAAGAGTCAAAAGGGTCCTCCTCCTCTGCTGCTCCCCCTCAACTGTGTTTCAAACCAACCCCAAAGCCGTTCTTTTGCTCATCGCCAGGCGACAACCCAGCACTGTTCCCCCCTTCTACTTTCCCCTTCCTGCCCTCACCTCGTGCGGGTCTGGGAAAGAGTCAAACGGATCCTCCTCCTCTGCTGCTCCTCCCCCTCCTGCTGCCCCTGCCCCATCCACTGCCGCAATCTGGGTGCATTGAATTTTGAGCCGTTGGGATGGGGAGGAGGGGAAAGGAAGAGGAGAAACTGCGGGGGGGGAAAGAAAGAGCACAAGAACCATCCAGACTAGAAGGTTTCTCCCACCCCTCTTCTGCAGTGCAGCCCATCCACTGGCTGGCTAATTCCTGCAGCGATTGCAGCACCATGCATTGCAGCAGCAAGGGGGAGAGGAGGGGGTCATGCGAGGAGCGTGTGGTTGTTTCCAGCTGCAGACAACCAAGACATTCCAACCAACTCTTGAAGGAAACACGTTTGAGAATTCTCAACAGTGAGAGTTCTTAAAAATGAAAGTTCTTAAAAGTTAAAACTCTCAGTAGTGAGAGCTCTTAAAAAAGTTCATAAAAAGTTAAAGCTCTCAAAGTGAGAGTTCTCAAACGCCACTCCCAACTCTTGAAGAAAACGGAGCTTAAAAAGACATGCGATTTCAATGGTAGTGAATCTTTGAGAGATTTCAAACATCACACAACCCCACTACCAGCTGATGCAACAGCCAATAACCGCTCCATACTGTCCTGACCTGTCCTCTCACCTGCCCATTATCATGTCATGTCACCCCACCTCAACTTGTCTGGCGGCTCTCCTTGCTCGCATGAGGCTCATGAAGTACTGATCCACACTGGACGCCAACAGTGCATGTAGAGTCGCCCTCTAACACTCTTACAGCTATTCCACCCTCCCTACCTGCGCTTGTCTGGCGGCTCTCCTCGCGCGCATCAATCCCATGAAGTATTGATCCACACTGGACGCCAGCAGTCGGTCCAGCTGCTTCTTGTTGAAGAAATAAGGGCGGTACCTGTTGGGGGGGGGGAGGAAAGATGTGTGAGTCAACAGGGGTCAATGCTGGTCAACGGTGGTCAATGGTGGTCCACACTGGACGCCAGCAGTTGGCCCAGCTGCTTCTTGTTGAAAAAGAAGGGCTGGTACCTGTGGATGGAAGAGGGGACACTGGTCAACACTGGTCAACGGTGGTCAATGTTTATCTACACTGGACACCAGCAGTCGGTCCAGCTGCTTCTTGTTGAAGAAGTAAGTCCGGTAGTCAACAGGGGTCAACATTGGTCAACACTGGTCAACGCTGGTCAACAATGGTCAACGCTGGTCAGCCCTGGTCAGCACACCTCCAATACTCACCATATCAGCTCGGCCACCTTCAGACGGCACAGCTGCCTAAACCTCTCACATCACATCCCTCACAACACTCTGCCTCTCACACTCCATGTAGGGTTGAGCACGAGGGCTGGGCCCGGCCCGGGTCGGGCCGGTCCGAAACTGCCCTGGGCCGAATAAGTTGGGCTGTCGGCCCGGGGCAGGGCCCCAACGCTAATTTTTCGTCTAGGGGTGGGGTGAAGAAATGGACGGGGGGATCTCAGCGACTCGCTGTCGAATAATCAAGAAAATCAATACCCAATTCTTCCGCGATCGAAATAATATATAAGCTGAAATATTTGAAGATGGATGATCCCGCTCAGTTGTAAAAATGTTGAGTTTCACGCTTTTTAAAAGGTGGTAACTGTGAAGATTGTGAATTGAACAAGTAATTAGATTAGAGGAACAACCTAGCATACATAGTTGGAAGGGAAGGTTGGAAGGGAAGGATGAAAGTGACCATAGGTTGGGTTGACCTCACTTGGGGAAGTGAGGGAACCATAGGTCAAGTGGGTTGGGTTGCCCACACTTTGTAGAAGTGAGGCAACCCTAGGCCCACTTGGCTTGGGGTAACCTCAATTGTGGGAAGTGAGGTACCCACAAGTCAAGAGGGTTGCATTTGGGGGCTCCACCACAATTGGGTGGATTGGCACCCCAAAGTGCAAGACTACACCCAAAGTTGGGTGTAGTCCCAACCCAACTGTACACCACAATTGGTGTACAGTCACATGTGTTGGCATGCTACACAATATAGATTTTAACACAACCCCTTAGCATGCTAACACAAGAAGAGAACAACCCCTGAATCAAGGGGCGCCCGGGCGAGCAAGGCCAATGAGGCGGAGGAAGGCAGAGTGCGCGGGGCGAAGGAGGGCCTTAGTGAAGATGTCGGCCAAGTTGGCCTCGGTTGCAATCTTGCGAACGGCAATGAGGCCCTTCTGGACGAGCTCGCGAACGAAGAAGTAGCGGAGTTCGATGTGCTTGGAGCGGGCGTGATAGACGGGGTCCTGAGTGAGATGGATGGTGCTGGCGTTGTCGCACCAGAGAGTGGGGCACGGCTGGGGGGCGCCAAGCTCCGCAAGAAGGAAGCAGAGCCAGCGCGACTCCTGGGCGGCCATGGTGCCAGCGTAGAGCTCGGCTTCGCAGGTGGAGAGAGAGATGGCGGAGGAGCGGGTGGAGCGCCAGCTGATGAGGCCGCTGCCAAGGGTGAAGCCGTAGCCCTGGGAGGAGCGGCGGTCCGGCTGCGTGTCAGCCCATGAGGAGTCACTGAAGCCCGAGAGAAGGGGACGGGAAGGGCCGCCGAGGGTGAGGGCAAGGTCCCTGGTCCCGCGAAGGTAGCGGAGGACCCGCTTGGCAGCTTTCCAGTGCTCCTCAGAGTGACGACCGGTGCCGACAAAGCGAGCGAGCACGCTGATGGGGTAGGCGAGGTCGGGGCGGGTGCACATCATTGCGTACATCAAGGACCCAACGAGCTCGGCATAGGGGTGGGGGGAGGAGGTGGGGGAGGTGGGTGGAGCGAGTTGGTGACCGAAGGGGAGCGGGGTGGAAACAGGCTTGGCTTGCGCCATGTCGAACTTCTCCAAGACCTGGCCGATGTAATGGGACTGGGAGAGGGTGATTGTGCGAGCAGGGCGGTTGCGCGTGATGGTCATGCCGAGGTAGTGAGTGAGGGCGCCAAGGTCTTTGCACTTGAGCCGCTGCTGCAGGGACAGCTTCACCTGCCCCATGTCGGCCTTGGTGTCAGAGAGCAGGATCATGTCGTCGACATATACCAGAATGAAGAAGCGGCGGGGGGAGGAGCGGATGAAGAGGCTGGCGTCGGAGTGGGAAGCAGAGAAGCCGAGGGACCCCAAGGTGGCAGCCAGCTTCGCATGCCACTCACGCGGTGCCTACTTCAAGCCGTAGACGGGGCGACGCAGCTGCCAGACAGTGTTCTCAGGAAAGGCTGCGTGGAACCCGGGGGGTCGCCGGAGGAAAATGCGCTCATGCAGGTCGCCCTGCAGGAACGCATTGGAGACGTCCATGGAGTCGATTTCCATGTCGTCACGTGCACCAATGTCCATGGCGGCGCGAAGGGTGGGTGGTTTGGCGGTGGGGGCGTAGGTGAACCAGTAGTCCTCAGCCCAAGTCTGCGTGAACCCCTTGGCGCAGTAGCGGGCCTTGTACACTGGTTCCTCGCCCGGCAGCTGCTTCACCCGAAAGACCCATTTGCCGTCAACGAGATTAGCGCCAGCAGGGAGGGGGACATCGACAAAGGAGTCGTTGCGAATGAAAGCCTCACACTCCAGGAAGATCGCTGCTATCCATTTATCCGCATCAGGGCAGGTGATGGCTTCCTGGAAGGTGGAGGGAGTGAAGATGGTGGGGGTAGTAGTGGCGCCAAGGACAGGAAAGCCCAGGAAGTCAAGGTAGAGGGCGGCAAGGAATGGAGTGTGCTCCCGAATGTTAAGAAACTCCTCATGGGAGTCCTCAAGGAGCTGAATGGAGGCAGGAGGAGGAGCCCCAAGGATTTTGTCCACAGAGCGGGTATGGATGTAAGGGAGGAGGAAGGGGGAGGAACGGGAAGTGGCACGACGCCGCTGCTGCTGCTGGTGCTGCGGAAGCTGCTGCCCTTGTTGCTGCGGCTGCGGCTGACCGTGCTGGTGCTGCGGCTGCTGAGGCTGCTGAGGCTGCTGCTGCTGCTGCCGCCACTGCTGCTGCTGCTGCTGCTGCTGCTGCTGCTGCTGTCCCGGCTGCCGCTGCTGCTGCTGCTGCTGGCCCGGCTGCTGCTGCTGCTGCTGGCCCGGCTGCTGCTGCTGCTGCTGCCCCGGCTGCTGTCCCGGCTGCTGCTGCTGCTGCTGCTGTTGCTGCTGCGGCTGCTGCTGCTGCTGCTGCTGCTGATCCGGCTGCTGGAAGGAGGGAGAGGGAGAGGAGGAGGGAGGGGGGGGAGGGGGTGCGGCCGAGTGAGCGGGGGAAGCGGGTGCGGCAGGGTCATAGACATCGGCGGAGGAGGAGGGCGGGAGCGGAGCTGCGACGGGTGGGAGGAGAGGGGCTGGAGGGAGAAGGGGCGGGAGGACGGTGTCGGTCCAAGCAAGGGGACGAGTGGGAGGAGGGAGAGGATCAGGGGGAGGAGTGGAGTAATAGGGGACGGATTCGTCGAAGACGACGTCGCCGCTGCGGATGAGGCGATTGGTGGGAGGGTGGAGGAAGAGGTAGCCTGGGGAGTCGCGATTGTGCCCAAGGTAAACGCATTCCAGGGCGCGAGGAGCAAGCTTGCCAGCGGCGCGGGAGCGGTCGGCGGGTGGGATGAGAACGAAGGCCTTGCAGCCCCAAACGCGAAGGCCGGCAGCGTCGGGTTTGGCGTTGGACCAAAGCTCTGTAGGGGAGGAGGAAGGATGCTGAGGGTGGGAGCGGAGATTAAGGAGAAGAGCGGCGTGGAGGAGGGCATAGCTCCAGAGGGAAGGAGGGGTGGAGGCATGAGCAATGAGACAGCGAGCTATCTTGGTGATCTCACGAATGCGGCTCTCAGCAATGCCATTCTGCTGAGGGGAGTGGGGAAGGGTGGAGGCCTGTTGGATGCCGTAGGTGTTGCAGTATGTGGCAAGGGTGTTATTGATGAACTCACCCCCACCGTCAGAGTGAAGGCGGCCGATGGGGCGTTTGAAGTGATTGCGGCACTGTTCGGCCCAGTTGATGACCACTGCCGGCACCTGGTCTTTCGTGTGAAGGAAGAAGGTGGTGGAGTACCGGCTGTGGTCGTCAACGAGGACGAGCATGTACCGATGCCCCTAGCGGGAGCGGATGGGATAGGGGCCCCAGAGGTCCATGTGCACAAGGTCAATGGGGGCGGCGGCGAAGGTGGGATGACTGTGGTGGGGGGACTGTTTGAGCTTGCCGTGAATGCATGAAGGGCATGGGGGAGAGGGCGAGGAGGGGAGGGGAGGTAAAACAGGAGGAAGGCTGCGGAGGAGGCGAGAGGTGACTGTGGTGCGAAGGGCGGTGAAGTTGGGATGGCCGAGTCTGTGGTGTAAGAGGACAGCAGGGTGGGAGAGGGTAGTGGAGGAGGAGGGAAATGGGGTGATGGAAGGAACGGGAGGGGAGGAGGAGGATGGTGGGGAGGGAGAAGAGGATACTTGAGGGGGAGGGGAAGGGGGAAGTAAAGGAGGAGGAGGTGGACCGGTGGAAGCACCGGAACGAGTGGTGACGTGGCAGAAGGATGGGCGAGGCGTGCGGAGTGTGTAGAGGCGAGTGCGGGGGCAAAGCGGAATGCGGAGAAGGAAGCGACTGGAGGAGGTTTGGTAGAGATCACAGTAATTGGCATAACCGGGGTAAATGGCAGTGATACCAACACCTTGGAGCTCACGGTGGGAGAGGAGGTTGTTGCGGAGAGTGGGGATGTGGAGACCTGTGACCTTACCGGAGGGGAAGGCAGTGCAAGGGAGGGTGGAGAGGTGAGTGCATGGAATGGAAAAGCTGGAATCAGCCCCATGTACCTGAGTGGGAAGTGGTAGTGGGGTGAGAGTGCCAGCGTCTTTCAGTGCGGTTTCAGTGGCTCCACTGTCAAGGACAAAGTCCAGGGTGGGAGAAGAGGGAGGAGGGGTTGGGACGGGGTACTGAAACGAAGTCTCATTGATAGCAGAGGGATACATGGCAGCGACGGACGGTGCAACACTGATATTACCAAGGAAACTACCAGAAGTGTCGGGAACACTGGGGGGGGCAGAGGGGAGGGAACCCCAGGGGGGAGGAGGAGGAAGGGAGGTATGAGCGGCCATGGCCGCTGCGCCGAAGGTGAGTGGCTGCTGCTGCCAGGGTGGGGGAAGGAACTGCTGCTGCTGCTGCGGCGGTGGCTGGAAGAACTGCGGCGGCGGCGGCTGCTGGGGCTGGAGAAACTGCGGCTGCTGCTGCTGCTGGTGGAAGTACAGGTGCTGCTGCTGCTGGTGCTGCTGAAACTGCTGCAGCTGTGAGGGTGGGGAGGGGGTAACCATGCGGAGGTGAGCAGGAAGGAAAGAGGGGAGGGTTTGAATGTCCACTAAGGAGGGGCGAGGTGTGACCGAGTTCCAGCGAGGAGGGGTGCCAGTGTTGCCGCGATCAAACCAGGCGTCGTCGAGTGCCTTAAAGCACGTGGTGGGGGGATGGTTGGTCTGGCCGCAAGGGGTACCTGCATGGGGACCATGGCGACGCACATATGTGCATGGGGGGAGAGTGCCAGGGCGTCCGCCTCGAGTCACAGCACCTCCAGCAGGGGCGCTGCCAGCACCACCACCACCGCCACCACGGCCACCACGGCCACCACTACCACCACCGCCACCACCACGGCCTCCACCACCACCACCGCCACCCGCTCCACGGCCTCCGCCGCCGCCGCTGCGACCACCCTGGTTGCGCGGCTGCGTAGCGTTGAGGGAGGTGGAGGAGGAGGACTGAGGGGTGGTAAGGTTGACAACGGGGGTGCGGAGCTTGACCTCCGTGTCAATGATCCACTGGACCACGTCGTCGAGGCCGGCCATGGGGTTGGCCTCAGTGAAGGCATGGAGGCGGGATTCGTAGTCCGGGGTGAGGTTGTAGAGGAGGCGGTGGATTTGCAGGGGCTCGGGGAGGGCAGCTTGGCGTGCCGCAAGGCGATCAGCGACCTCCTGCATGCGCCCCACGTAGTCAACTGCGCCATCACAAGTGGCGAGGGTGATGGAGAAGTACTCCTGGAACAGGGCGCCGACAGAGCTGATGTCGCGACGCTCGAACATGGCCTGGAGCTCGGCCCAGATGAGGGAGGCGCGCATCTCGCGAGCTTGGAAACGGCGCATGAGGGTATCAGGGAGTGCGCCGAGGAGGATGGTGCAGGCGCGGTTGTCAGCAGTGGCCCATGCGATGCTCCGAGGGAGGTAGTCCGCCATGGCCGTATTGTACTCATCAAGGAGCGCCAGGCGATTGGCGCGTTCCGCTACCGCGAAGTCGTGGTTATGTACCGCAACCTCATGCTCCGCCTTGCGGATGAGGTATTCGCGGCGATCGTGGAGAAATGCGGCATCGGCGGCATCTTGGAGCGCTGGGGAAGTGGCGATCTCCAAGGTGGGTTCAGGAGGAGGAGGACCAGGAGGAATGGGGGGTGGAGGGGGTTCGCCGGGGTGATTGGGTGCCGTGGGCTGGAGGGCTTGCGGGCGGCGGAGGAGGACGTCAAGGACGCAGTAGGGTCCGACAAATGCATCTTGGAGAACACGGCGGATGCTCCCGACGAAGGAATGCCAGTTGATCGCCGAGCGGTCCGCGGCAAGCTGAAGCTTGTCGACGGAGGAGGCGTCAATGGGAGGGGGGAGAGGGGGAGGAGTGGTAGCCATGAGGGGCGACGGCGGGTGGACCCGCGGCGGCCTCGAGGTGGACGGCGGCGGGTGGACCCGCGGCGGTCAAGTGGGAGGGCGACGGCGGGTGGACCCGCGGCAGCCGAGAGGGAGGAGGGGGGGGGGGGGAGGGGGGGGGGAGGGGGGGGGGGGGGGGGTGCTGCTGCGGGGAGTGGAGTTCTTCTCCGGCTGCTGCTGCTGCTGCCGCTGCTGCCGCTGCTGCCGCTGCTGCCGCTGCTGCCGCTGCTGCTGCTGAGAGGGAGGAGGGGGGGGGGGAGGGGAGGAGGGGGAGGAAGATGGTGGATGCAGCTGCTGCCGCTGCTATCGCTGCTCCTGATGCTGCCGCTGCTGCCGCTGTTGCTGCTGTGGCTGCTGAGCTGTCCCGGCTGCTGCTGCGTGGGAGGAGAGGAGGAGGAAAGGGGGAGGGGGAGGGAGAACGCAGGTGTAGCTGTGGGCGAAGCTGTTGCTGCCAATGACGCTGCTGCTGCGGGATGAGGCGGCTGCTACGAGGAACGGTCGGCGGCGGGATGCGCGGGTGGCGACGAGGGAATCGTGGCGGCGGAATGAGCGAGCGGCGACGAGGAGGGCGCGGCGGAGGGATGCGCGGGCGGCGACGGGGAAGGCGCGGCGGTGGGATGCGCGGGCGGCGACGAGGAAGGCGCGGCGGCGGGATGCGCGGGCGGCGACGAGCAGGTCGCGGCGGTAGGATGCGGGGGCGGCGATTGTTAGGTCGCGGCGACGGGATGTGAGGGCGGCGACGAGCAGGTCGCGGCAGGAGGTCGCGCGGGCGGCGACTTTAGGTCGCGGCGGCAAGGGGTGCAGGCGGCGACGAGAAGGTCGCGACGGCAAGGGGTGCAGGCGGCGACGAGAAGGTCGCGGCGGCGGGATGCGCAGGCGGCGATGCGAAGTCGCGGCGGCGGGTCGTGCAGGCGGCGACGCGAAGTCGCGGCGGCGGGTCGTGCAGGCGGCGACGCGAAGTCGCGGCGGCGGATCGTGCAGGCGGCGACGAGCGGGTCGCGGCGGCGGGATGCGTAGGCGGCGACGGGGGGTCGCGGCGATGGGGAGTGCAGGCGGCGACGCGAAGTCGCGGCGGCGGGACAGGAGGCGACGACGGGGCGTCGCGGCGGCGGGATGCGCAGGCGGCGCCGAGGAAGGCGCGGCGGCGGTGGGGGGAGGCGGCGACGCGACGTCGCGGCAGCGGGAGGGGCAGGCGACGACGGGGCGTCGCGGCGGAGGGATGCGCGGGCGACGCCGAAGTAGGCGCGGCGGCGGGAGGGAGACGGCGACGGGGGGTCGCGGCAGGGGGAGGAGGAGGCGGCGACGAGGCGTCGCGGCGGGATGTGCAGGCGGCGCCAGAGAAGGCGCGGCGGCGGAAAAAAGGGGGAGGGGGGGGGGGGGGGGGGGGCAGCGACGGTGTGTCGCGGCGACGGGGGGCGGTGATGCACTCGCGGCGGTGGGATCCGCAGGCGAGGAGGGCGCAATCACGGCGGAGGGAGGGGAGGGCGGCGACGACGTAGGTCGTGCCAAGGAGATGCTAGGTTGAGCCACACGTAGGGGGTTTGTGGCTGTGGGGTGGGCCCATGGGGAAGAAAAAAAACTTTGAGGGAGGGAGAGAGAAGGCTTAGGAACAACTAGCTCTATACCATGTGAAGATTGTGAATTGAACAAGTAATTAGATTAGAGGAACAACCTAGCATACATAGTTGGAAGGGAAGGTTGGAAGGGAAGGATGAAAGTGACCATAGGTTGGGTTGACCTCACTTGGGGAAGTGAGGGAACCATAGGTCAAGTGGGTTGGGTTGCCCACACTTTGTAGAAGTGAGGCAACCCTAGGCCCACTTGGCTTGGGGTAACCTCAATTGTGGGAAGTGAGGTACCCACAAGTCAAGAGGGTTGCATTTGGGGGCTCCACCACAATTGGGTGGATTGGCACCCCAAAGTGCAAGACTACACCCAAAGTTGGGTGTAGTCCCAACCCAACTGTACACCACAATTGGTGTACAGTCACATGTGTTGGCATGCTACACAATATAGATTTTAACAGTAACTCGAGTTTGTGTTAGGGAATAAAAGTTGTCGCGGGCATGCGCAACCTGAAAGTGGTGGAGAAGTTGCACGGAGAACACTAATGAAGCGGCAAGTAGCGGGCTAGCAGGGTGCATTGGGTGGGGTGGGGTGGGGCAAGGAAAACGACTTCCACAGCTGATGTTGCCGCGTCGACCAAATCCTAGGATAAGGCAGCCTGACTTCTGATCCGAAGTGCACACCAGAGCGTTCACGCGCATGGGCACCAGTTCAGTAGCGAATGCTTTCGCAATGCATTGTAATTTTCCATGGTACATTATTCATGCTTGGCAGGGAACATTCGTCACAATACGTTAACTTGGAACAGTAGGCACAATTTTGGTATTGACTCAATAATTTTATTAAATGATCATCATTCAGTACCTTTGTTGAGAAGCCTTGCTGGACTCGTTTGTATTATGTGCGGATAATACATTGCATAATACATTATGTGTGTATTATGGATCTTATGGCAGGTTTTGCGAGACCTCCCTTTTGACACTTGATTAGCAGGACTACATTGCTTCAATATTCTCAAAAGTGCCAAGTCAGAATTTAGTGTTATTCGCTGTAAATTGGACACAATGAGTGGAGGTGCTAGAACTGCAATCATATACGTTCATTTCTCAAACGTGCTGACCCATGCACGGCATTCTCGTTTGCTGGACAAAAAAAGGTGTTTTAGGTTTGGATGGGAGGGATGTGAGGGGTTTATGGAGGGTGAGAGGCAGAATGTTGGGAGGGATATGAAGGGTTCACGGAGGGGGAGAGGCGGAGTGTTGGGGGGGATGTGATGTGAGGGGTTCATGGAAGGTGAGAGGCGGAGTGTTGGAGGAGATGTGATGTGAGGGGTTCAGGCAGCTGCCTTTGCCGCACGAACACCGCCACTCCTTGACGTGGTGAGTGAGGATGCCAATAAGCACCACCGCAACACTCCACGTCAGCACAACATGCTGCCACCAACACTCACCACCTCAGCTGGCCGCCCTTAGACGGCACAGCAATGGTCAGGTTGGCCGCACTGAACACCGGCACTCCTTGGAATCGCTCCGCCGCTTGCCGCCCCTCCAGCTGGAGCAGTAGCTTCCGCGCCGCCCGCACCTGACTCTCGTCCGGTACAAAGGCGAAAAGCGGGTGGCGGAACTGGGCGGGAAAGAAAGGGAAGGGAAGGGGTGGGTGGCAAAGGGCGGGAAGGGGGAGGTAAAATGGAGGGGGATAGCAAAGGTGGGGAAGCGAGTAATGGGCTGACAATGAAAGATACATCATACAACTTTTGAGACGTCTCAAAAGTCATACATGTATGTGCTGTTGGGAGAACAGGCATGGCTCCATGACCAAAAGGGACTCATGGAAGGGACTCTCTCAAGTTAAAGCCTCCCCCACTCCAAACCAACCTTGAAGAATCGGTATGCAATTTGAAGTGGGCACAACCCAAGCGTGGTGGCCCAGAATAAGCCGCGGTGACATGAGTTGAAGCCCCCTCCCCAAACTATCAGTTGAGACCTCCCGCAATGATATCGGTTAAAGCCTCCCCCTCACCAAACCAACCTTGAAGAACCGATACGCGACTTCAAGCGGGCAGAATCCGATCGTGCTGGCCTTGACCTCGTCTGGTGCGAACGGGTACAGCTGCAGGCGACGCAGGTAGCGCGCTGGGGGTGTGGGGAGGAGGGGAGGAAGGAGGAGAAGGGGGATGATATCAGGTATTCCAGGCACGCTAGAGATACAGAGATCATTCGGTGCGAACGGGTACAGCTGCAGGCGACGCAGGTAGCGGGCTGGGGGGTAGTGGGCGGGGTTGTGGGCGGGTTAAGAGTAAGGGGATGGGGCATTTCAGGGTGACTAGGGCATGAAAAGGGCAGAATCCGATGAAGGTAGCGGGTTTCACTTCGTCTCGTGCAAACGGGTACAGTTGCAGCAGGCGATGCAGGTAGCGGCTCAACCCAATCGTGCCGGCTTTCACCTCGTTCGAGGCAAATGGGCACAGCTGCAACAGACGATGCAGGTAGCGGGGTGGAGTGCAAGACGCGGGTTGAGTCCCCTCTCCAATGGGGAAGATGCAGGAAACCTAGTTAAAGAGCTCCCCGTTTGCACTGAGTGAATGAAGTGAAGATCAGGAGGTCACGAGCCAGCTTTGTTTCTCTTTCGCTTCGTTCACTCAGTGCAAACGGGGGCAGCTGCAAGTGCCACGGGTTTACCGGGCTAGTGGGAGGGTTTGGGGAAAAGGTGGGACCAAACTTGGGACCAAACTTGGGACCAAAGGTGTTTGTTTTAGAAAAATGAATGCGCTTCTATTCAAGTGCTTACTGCTCCTCACCTGCAGTGCCTCGGCTCAGGAAGAATCTGAAAACACCCTCTCCCTCGCTGTTGCGCCTCTCCTGGCCCTCCTCCAGTGCCTCACGCTCACTAGCTCTCCTCTCCTTCTCCTCCCCCCTTCTCTCCTTCCCTCCCACTCCTCTTTCCTTCTCTTCCCCCCTTCTCTCCCCCTTTTTCTCCGTCTTTCCACCATTTCTTCCAGTTTCCCCTCCACCTGCCTCCCCCCCTTTATGTTCCCCCTTGCCCACAATCGCAGGAAGGGCGCGCTTCAGTAACCTGAATGAGGGGGGGCAAGGGGGAAGGAAGAAAAAGCGAGGGGGAAAGGCGGAACAAGGAGTGGACGGGGGGACGCACTTCTATCTGACTCTCCACCGCTTCTTTCCACTTCCCCTCCACCTGCCTTTCCACCTTCTCCTTCCCCTTAGCCCACAATGGCAGGAAGGGCGCGCTTCAGTAGCCTGAACGAGGGGCGGGTTTGAGTGGGGGGGACGGAGGGGGGCGCGGAAGGGGGGAGGTAGTTTTTGACTGGACTGGAAATCGTCCCCTCTTCTCCTTCCCCCTTCCCCACATTGCCAGGAAGTGAGCGTTTCAATCAAAAGCCTGAACGAGGGGCGGGTTCCGGTGGGGTGGAAGGGTTTGAGGTGCCTATAAAAAGGCCTTCTCTCCTTCTCCTTCCTTCCCCCTTCCCCACATTGCCAGGAAGTCTGGATGAGGGGCGGGTTCAGGTAAGGGGGGAGTGTGGGGTTGGGGGGGAGGGGGAGAGGCAAAAAAACGGTTGGGGGAGGGAGAGGGGGATAGCACGCCCTTCCGTCCCAGCATGCCCCTGTCAGAGGGGTCCGCGAATCTCCCACCAACCACACCCCAGCCATCCCAACCACTCACTCTGACAGCTGCTGTCGCTGCTGCCCCAGCCACTCCTCTCCCCCATCCCTGTGAAGGGAGACGGCTCGACCTTCACTCCCAACATGCCCCTCTTAGAGGGGTGTTGAGAGCAACACTTCAGCCTCATCACACCGATCACTCACCCTTGCAGCTGCTGTCGTTGCTTCCCCACCCACTCCCCCATCCCTGTGAAGGGGGACGGTTCGACCTTCACGCCCAGCATGCCCCTCTTGGTGGGATCCGCCACGAGAAACACGTTGCCCATGAACGCTGGCCCACTGCCCACCCGCTGCTGCTGTTGTTCGGTGGGGAGGAGAGATGGCAGGGGTGGGATGGGCATGGGGGAGGGGCGCGGGCGGGGTGGAGGGGGGTTGGAGGAGGAGGAGGAAGGGGGAGAGGGGGAGGGGGAGGAGGAGGAGGAGGAGGAAGAGGAGGAGGAGGAGGAGGAGGAGGAGGAGGAGGAGGAGGAGGAGGAGGAGGAGGAGGAGGAGGAGGAGGAGGAGGAAAGAGAGAAGGAGGAGGGGCGTGGGGCAGACAGCGGCAGCATAACCTCCTCTTGAACCTCCTGAATCTGCCAAACGGCCCCTGAAGCTCCTCCCACTCCCACTCCCACTCCCACTCCCACTCCCACTCCTTGCAGCATGACCTTAGCAGCACTACCACACCCACGTGCTGCTGCGGGCAGCTTTTCGGGCACCTCGAAACTTTCAAACCGCCTTAGGATTCCTCGCTGCACGACTGGAGCAGCACTACCGCCGCCATTCGCTGCCGCTGCGGGCAGTCGGGCGGAGGACCAGAGCAGGCGAGCAGGCTGGGAAAGCCGTGTCAGGCTCGGTGAATGTGGTTGGATCAGGGGGGTGCACGGTTGGGGTTTCACATCGCCTAGCCATTTCGCCGCATTCACCACCGGACTACGCAAGGCCAGAGCGATCCCACCCACCAGCCCTGAAAACCCAAGCATCCCTAAACGAGCTAACGGTCCTGCTTGTAACGCGTCTGGTTGTCCCAGCGGCAATTGGGATCTCCATGCTCGGAGATGCGGCCGAGTGGAGACGCATTGTGAACCGTCGGATTGGGATAAGAGACCGAGATGCCGATCCACTGATGCCGTCTGTTGGTTCGTCTGATCCTGAGACCTACTAGCACCGTTCTTAGTCTGCTTGAGGCGGTTCCTGCGTGGCGAACGCTTCACGATCACGCGGTATTGCTGCTGCGACGGGCTGCTAAGATTTAATCTCCCTTGGGAATCTCGAGGCCCCGTGGCGAGGAGGTAGATGTGGAGGCTGTCGTGCGTGTCGCTGGTAACCACTTTCGCGCGCTCGTCGCGTTCGCTAGCCTCGCAGAATTCGCCATCGCCACCTGGTACGTGGACATCCTGCATGGTCGCGGATTGATTTATGAATTCTAGCGGCTCCTCCTCACACCTATCCGCCATAGCTTGGGGAACTAGTTCGCAAAAACAGAACCAGCCAAATTGGAATCTCTGGTAACATGACCACGAAAATCCAGAGTCCAGACACTGCAGAGGACTTAGGGCGTGTTTCCAACTCAGAACGTGCCTAGATGACTATAACCTAAGATGCCATATCAGCTGGTAACCAGGTCACCCATTGCATATTGGCGAGTCAACATAAAAATCAGACGAATAAAATACGGTATATTTCCTCCACGTATTCCAGAACTGGCTGCAGGGTGATCTTCCACTTGCAGTCAGGCCTTTCTACACCGCTTCGAACCTCGTGGCCCTACAGAAACCGCATGGTGGTGTACGTCCCATCGCCATTGGGGAAGTGCTACCACGCCTCCTTTCACGCTGCATCACTCTCCTTTTTAAGCAGCAGATGCGAGAGACATTCCTTCCTCACCTTCAATTTGGCGTAGCAGTTCCGGCCGGGATCGAGATTATGTCGCACGCAGTGTGCTCCGCCTTCTCCCTTCATCCAGACTGGGTGGTGCTTCAGCTGGACGTTGCAAACGCGTTCAACTCATTCAACCGGGTTTCCATGTTTGAGGCATTAAGGCGCTCCCCATTCTCTAGTCTCATTCCATTCTTCCGCCTATTCTACTCCACCCCTTCACCTCTCCACTACCGCAGCGCCCCCCTTCTCCACACATTCCAGTCAGCTTCTGGTGTTCGTCAAGGCGACCCTTGTGGCCCTTTTCTTTACGCCCTAACACAGCAGCTAGCCATCCAACCAACCCAGCAACAGTCTCCCTCAATTTTCGTTACCTCATACGCAGACGATACCTACTTGGTCGGCCCTCCCTCAGACGTCTTTTCCGCATACAATGACCTTACCTCCCGCCTTCTCTCTCTTGGCCTTACTGTCCAACCCTCTAAGTGCTCTCTATGGGCCCCTATGGACTTGCCCGAACACTGCATTCCGCCCCCGGGTATTTCCATCGCTGCAAACGGTCTCACTGTGGCTGGAGTTCCCACCGGCTCAGACGGTTTCATCATCTCTACAGTTCGTGACAAGCTCGATTCTTTCACTACCTCCCTCCCTTTACTGCATCAACTGCAGGACCCACAGATTGCCTCACGGATCCTTTCCTTATGCATCACTGCCCGACCTTCTTTCCTCCTCAGAACTGTCGCACCTTTTCCCGAAATCCAAGAGCTACTCTCTTCATGGGACAGCACGATTTTCAGCCACTTCTCTCAGCTCCTGGGCTCCGAGTACTGGAATCCCACCTCTGAACGGTCCACATCGGCCCGCCTCCAAGCCTCGCTCCCTATCCGCTTAGGTGGCTTCGGCATTCGCAGCTCTGCATCCATCGCCCCCCTCAGTTACCTTTGCAGCTGGGCGCAGGCAGTTTCGACCCTATCCACCCACTTCATCACTGATGGTGCTCCTCTTTTCCGCCCTTACGTCACCACGGACTCCATTAACCTCCTCGACCCTTCAATCTCATCTACCATTACCATGCTTCCCCAAGACATTCGTGACCGCTTCCCATCATGGCCTGTGCTTCAATCGGGCTACCCTCCTAAACTCTTTACTCACCTCTCCCAACACCTCGAAGCCGATTTGCTGGAGAAGGTTCGAGCCACAGTAACGTCCCCGCTTCGCCTTGCTCGTCTAACCTCTTTGCAGGGCCCGCATGCAGGTGACTGGCTCACTGTGGCTCCATCCTCCCCGCACATGCAGCTTTCAGAGACCGAGTGGCGCATTGCAGCAGCTATCCGCTTAGGCCTTCCTCTTCCTCACCTTTCATCTTCACTCACCTGCACCTGCAACTCCCCGTTCACCGATCCTTCCATCCATTCTCATGTCCTTCGCTGCCCTAGCAACAACGAGCCTACTAAGGTGCACGACGCAATCAAACGAGAAGTTCATCGCATTGCCTTGGAGCTTGGGTTCTCTGCGCAGATGGAAGACCAGCATCTCCTGCCTGGCCGCCGCACAGACATCACGTGCCGCGACATTAGCTCTGGTACCACCTGGGCCTTGGATGTTTCTATTGCTGATCCACAAAAGGGGTTTCCACACTCCAACGCAGCTACGGTGATTGGTTCAGCAGCAGCCACTCGTGAAAGTGAGAAGACCACCCACTATGCTGCAGCACTTCGTGACCGTCCAGACGTCAAACTGTTTCCCCTTGTCATCGAAACCTTCGGTTGCTTCGGCTCATCGTTCAACAATTTCCTACGCCAATGCAGCCGCAAAGGGGCTTCACAACTCCGTGACTTGAGTGGTGCTACAGATTTCCTTCCCCTGCTGTTTGAGACCAACTTCTACAAACGGATTTCTCTGGTCCATCAACGTGAGCAGTCTCGCACTGTTTGTCGTCGTGCACAAATTCGTTTTACCGAGGGCGTCAACCACGCACCACCCGAGGTGACTTCTCTTTCTGCAGCTGACTTTGCCTACTTTGGAGAGGACCACTGAGACATCTCAGAGGCCTATTTGTAGGCCTCACAATAGGATTAGCCTGCATGTCTTTCCATACACTAGATGCTTGGATTTGTCTTGTATACATTGTACATTTATTATAGTGTCAATGAAGAGGTAGAATAGCTCTCCTGCCTGGCCGCCGCACAGACATCACGTGCCGCGACATTAGCTCTGGTACCACCTGGGCCTTGGATGTTTCTGTTGCTGATCCACAAAAGGGGTTTCCGCACTCCAACGCAGCTACGGTGATTGGTTCAGCAGCAGCCACTCGTGAAAGTGAGAAGACCACCCACTATGTTGCAGCACTTCGTGACCGTCCAGATGTCAAACTGTTATCCCTTGTCATCGAAACCTTCGGTTGCTTCGGCTCATCGTTCAACAATTTCCTTCGCCAATGCAGCCGCAAAGGGGCTTCACAACTCCGCGACTTGAGTGGTGCTACAGATTCTCTTCCCCTGCTGTTTGAGACCATCTTCTACAAACGGATTTCTCTGGTCCATCAACGTGAGCAGGCTCGCACTGTTTGTCGTCGTGCACAAATTCGTTTTACCGAGGGCGTCAACCACGCACCACCCGAGGTGACTTCTCTTTCTGCAGCTGACTTTGCCTACTTTGGAGAGGACCACTGAGACATCTCAGAGGCCTATTTGTAGGCCTCACAATAGGATTAGCCTGCATGTCTTTCCATACACTAGGTCCCTGGATTTGTCTTGTATCCATTGTACATTTACTTTAGTGTCAATAAAGAGGTAGAATAGCTATCCAACCAACCCAGCAGCAGTCTCCCTCTATTTTCATTACCTCATACGCGGACGATACCTACTTGGTCGGCCCTCCCTCAGACGTCTTTGCCGCATACACTGACCTTACCACCCGCCTTCTCTCTCTCGGCCTTACTGTCCAACCCTCTAAGTGCTCTCTATGGGCCCCTATGGACTTGCCCGAACACTGCATTCCACCCCCTAGTATTTCCATCGCTGCAAACGGTCTCACTGTCGCTGGCGTTCCTACCGGTTCCGACAGTTACATCATCTCTACAGTTCGTGACAAACTAGATTCTTTCACTTCCTCCCTCCCCTTACTCCATCAACTGCAGGACCCACAGATTGCCTCACGGATCCTTTCCTTATGCATCACTGCCCGACCTTATTTCCTCCTCCGAACTGTCGCACCTTTTCCCGAAATCCAAGAGCTAATCTCTTCATGGGACAGCACCATTTTCAGCCCCTTCTCTCAGCTCCTGGGCTCCGAGTACTGGAATCCCACCTCTGAACAGTCCACATCGGCCCGCCTCCAAGCCTCGCTCCCTATCCGCTTGGGTGGCTTCGGCATTCGCAGCTCTGCATCCATCGCCCCTCTCAGTTACCTCTGCAGCTGGGCGCAGACAGCTTCGATCTTATCCACCCACTTCATCACCGACGGTGCTCCTCTTTTCCGCCCTTACATTACCACAGACTCCATTAACCGCCTCGACCCTTCAATCTCATCTACCATGTCCATGCTTCCCCAAAACATTCGTGATCGCTTTCCATCATGTTATGTGCTTCAATCGGGCTACCCTCCTAAACTCTTTACTCACCTCTCCCAACACCTCGAAGCCGATCTGCTGGAGAAGGTTCGAGCCACAGTAACGTCTGTCAAACTTATATGCTATAGTCTGTCTAGGCTGTAGTGGGGTAGTTCATATAGGGTACAACACTTTTAGGTTTCCCACTTGTACCCACGTGCTTGCTAGTTCAGTCATTCTCTCCTTCACTATTCTGACATGGTATTCTGAGCAGGTTCCCTCGTGGGAACGTTTTTTTTAGGGCCCACCACGATAACATTATTTTTCCTGCCCTGCCCGAAGCGCGCCTCGCGCCTGCCTCACCTGCGCCATCGCGCACCCTGCCCTACTGCCGCCCGTCGCGGCCCTGCCTTCTCGGCCCGTCGCGGCCCTGCCCTAACGGCCCGTCGCGGCCCCCTGCTTTCTCGGCCCGTCGCGGCCTTGCCCTCTCGCCGCCTCGTCGTGGCCCCGACCTAGCCGCCTAGTCGCGGCCCTGCCCTGCCGCCACCCGCGGCCCTGCCTTGCCGCCCGTCGCGGCCTACCCTAGCCGCCTGTCGCGGCCCTACCCTGCCGCCTCTCGTCGCGGCCCCGACCTTGCCGCCCGCCGCGGCCTCTGCCCTGCCGCTGCTCGTCGCGGCCCTGCCCTACCCTGCCGTCCAGCCGCGGCGCTGCCCTGCCGCCGCCCTGTCGCGGCCCTGCGCTGCCGCCGACGCGTTGCGGCCCAGCCCTTCAGCCGCCCCAATCGCGGCCCTGCTCTACCGCCGCCAAGTAGCGGCCCTGCCCTGCTGCCGCCACAGTCGCGGCCCTGACCTAACCGCCAGCTGCGGCCCTGCCCTGCACCCGCCCCTGGTTAGCACCCGCCCCTGGTTAGCACCCGCGCAGCCCAGCCGAGCCGCGCCGCTCCCCCAAGCCGCGCCGCCCTGCCGCGCCGCGCCGCCAGGAGCCGAGCCGCGCCGCCCAGCCGAGCCGCGCCGTCCTACCGAGCCGCGCCGCCCTGCCAAGCCGTGCCGCCCTACGGAGCCGCACTGCCCTGCCCGCGGTGCTACTGCTGCTACTGCCGCTATGGCTAGCCCTAATGTTCTTACCTTTGATGCTGAGGGGCGTGCGGTTGACTTTGACGTGTGGGTTGACGACCTGCAGCTCTTTCTTCAGTGTGACTCTAAGGACGGAGTATCCCTTTTCGATCACATGTCCGGTGTCTCTCCTGCACCTGCTGCCACTGCTGACAGTATGGTTCACTCGCAGTGGACCAATCGTGACGCAGTTGCTCGTCTTGCTGTTCGTAGTCACCTGCCGTCTGCTGAGCGCGCGCACTTTGGCCAGTACAAGACTGCTAAGTCTTTGTATGACGCTGTCGTAGCGCGCTACTCCTCCCCTGCCACTGCTGCCCTCAGCCGCCTCATGCTGCCGTACCTTTTCCTTGACCATGCCGCCTTTGCCACAGTCGCTGACCTCATTACTCACCTCCGCACTAGTGACGCCCGCTACCGCGCTGCGCTTCCCACTGAGTTCTGTGCCACGAACCCCCCCCCCCCATGTACATCACCCTTTACTACCTAGTCACCCGCCTCCCTGACTCCCTTGCTTCAGTCAGGGACCACTTTCTCTCCCTTTGCCCCACCGAGCTCACCGTCGACGTGCTAGAGGAGCGCCTCACTGCAGCTGAGAAGAGTATAGTTGCTGTAGGTGCTTCTCGTGGCGACCCTCGCGCCCCTTTCTTTGAGGGGTGTTCCCCTATCCCCCTTCTCCCCTCTGTTTATTCTGCCACACATTACGCAGCGCTGCTTCGGTCGCCTGACTGACGCCTGGCACGCCCAGTTTCCTGACGCTGTTGAGCTCCCTCGCTAGGGTGATCTGCTTAAGCAGAATGTTGCTATCTTTGATCTTGATTTCGATGCTATCCTTGCTGCCATGTATGCCGCGACTGATAGTGCTGAGGGTGACTTTTACCTGTGTGTTCCGCCCGACACGGGCATTGAGGCTGCTGCTCTAGGTGCTAGTGAGTCTACTGCTCCAGGTACTAGTGAGTCTGCTGCTCTAGGTACTAGTGAGTCTGCTGCTCCAAGTGCTGGTGAGTCTGCTCTCTCTGGTACTGCACCTACTGAGGCCTTGCACACTTTCACACTTGACTCTGGTGCTTCACGCTCCTTCTTTCGCGACAGCACCACACTCATGCCGCTCAGTCGGCCTGTCGCAGTCTCCCTGGCTGACCCCTCTGGGGGCCCAGTCCTTGCGCACTCTTCCAGGGTTCTACCATGTCCTGCGGCCCCGTCGGGCTTGCTGTCGGGACTCCACCTCCCCTCGTTCTCTACGAACTTGGTGAGTGGAGCTGACCTCCAGGACGTGTGGGTTGACCAGTTCACCCCTGGAGGTCGGCGTGTGACCCACTGCACTTGCTCTTGGACGGGCCGCCACCTGGCCACGTTCACCCGTCGGCCTGGGTCGAGTCTCTACACATTGACTACTGCGTCTCCTCCGGTTACTGCGTTTGGTCAGGTAGCCGCGTCTGGTCGCGTGTTTGCTGCCGCGTCCAGGTCTAGTCCAGTGTCTGCCCCCTGCTCGTGTCGTCCTCTGTCACACGAGACTCTCCTTTGGCACCACCACCTTGGTCACCCCTCCCTGCCTCGTCTTCGAGGTATGGCCTCCCGTACCCTTGTCTCGGGTCTCCCCCGGTCCCTCCCTCCCCTTCCTCTGGGGCCTGCCCCTACCTGTGTTCCTTGTGTCGAGGGCCGGCAGCGCGTCGCTCCTCACTCCTCTGAGTTCCCTCCGACAGAGGCTCCCCTGCAGACTCTCCACACGGACGTGTGGGGCCCAGCCCGCGTCCGTGGACAGGGTCACGAGCGTTACTTCCTGCTGGTCGTTGACGACTACTCGCGTTACACCACAGTCTTCCCCTTGCGCCGCAAGGGTGAGGTCACTGAGGTGTTGATCGACTGGATCCGCGGTGCCCGTCGCCAGCTCAGCGAGAGTTTCGGCTCAGACCTTCCTGTTCTGCGTCTGCACTCAGACAGAGGTGGTGAGTTTTCCTCCGACTTTCTGAGGGCCTTCTGTCGTGCAGAGGGCATCCGCCAGACGTTCACGCTTCCGGCCTCCCCGCAGCAAAATGGGATTGCTGAGCGTCGCATTGGCATGGTCATGGACGTCGCTCGTACGTCCATGATCCATGCGGCTGCTCCCCATTTTCTGTGGCCGTTTGCGGTTCAGTACGCTGCGCATCAGATCAACCTTCAGCCTCGTGTCTCCTTGCCGGAGACCACACCTACTCTGAGGTGGACGGGGAAGGTTGGCGATGCGTCTGTGTTCCGTGTCTGGGGATCTCGAGCTTTTGTTCGCGATACTTCCGCGGACAAGCTGTCCTCCCGTGCCGTTCCTTGCGTCTTCCTTGGCTCCCCCCCTGACGCACCTCGGTGGCAGTTTTACCACCCCACCTCGCGTCGTGTTC
The DNA here is from genome assembly GCA_947471745.1 of Closterium sp. Naga37s-1. Taxonomy (NCBI): domain Eukaryota; kingdom Viridiplantae; phylum Streptophyta; class Zygnematophyceae; order Desmidiales; family Closteriaceae; genus Closterium; species Closterium sp. Naga37s-1. Next base: position 2,953,347 of record CANJKZ010000812.1, read on the forward strand.
TGTCCTCTCAGGACGTCACGTTTGACAGGTCGGTATTGTACTACCGTCTCTTTCCCTACCGCACTGCCCCTCTCCCCCCCTCGCCACTCTTCCTAGCACCAGGTGCTCCTCCGGTAGACCCCCTCCCCCCTCAGGGTCCTGCCCCCTCAGGTGTGTCCCAGGTAGACCCTGTCGAGCCTGTCGAGGTAGCTGTTGACTCTGGTGCTGCTAGGGGTGCTGAGCCTGCGGGTGCGGGGCCTGGGGGTGCTGAGCCTGGGGTTGCTGAGTCTGAGGGTGCGGAGTTTGGGGGTGCTGAGCCTGAGAGTGTGGAGCATGGGGGTGCTGAGCATGGGGGTGCTGAGTCTGGGGGTGCTGAGCCTGGGGGTGCTGAGCCTGAGCGTGCTGAGTCTGGAGGTCCTCCGAGTGTCCCGTCACGGCGGGAGCCCCTCTCTCCACAGCGGCTATGTGAGGGGTACGCTCAGCGCTGTAGACGTGCTGCTGGAGCTGGATCAGCTGGAGGTGCTGCTGGTGCTGGAGCTGCTGGAGCCGCTGGTCCTGGAGGTGCTGGTGCTGGAGGTACTGGCGCTGTTGGAGGTCCTACTGGTGTTGGAGCTGCTGGAGGTACTGGAGCAGCTGGTCCCGGAGGTGCTTGTACTGGAGGTACTGGAGCTGCTAGGGATGGTGGTGCTGCAGGAGTTGGAGCTGTAGGTGCTGGAGCTGTTGCTACTGGAGGTGCTGCTGGAGCTGGAGCTACTGGAGGTACTGGAGCTGGTGGTGCTGCGGGAGTTGTAGCTGGAGACCCTGGAGCAAAGGGTACTGGTGCTGTCTCTGCTGTTTCTGGAGGCGCTGCGCGGCCGCGGCCGTACTATGTTCCGCTCCTTCAGCAGGTTCTTGGTCTCCTGCCTTCTACTGGTCCTACTCCTCCCTTACTGAGTCCACCGCCTGTCCAGTCACAGTCGCAGTTACAGCCAGCCTCTCCACTGCCTGGTCCTTCTCCTTACCCTGGACCGACTAGAGGTCTTACGGAGCGTCGTGAGCCTGAGTCTCGTCCTGCGTCGCCTGAGTCTTGTCCTGCGTCACCTGAGTCTCGTCCTGAGTCGCCTGTTTGCGCTTTTTGCACTGGTCGACGTGTTCCGCGTCAGCGTCCTCCTCCTGTCCCCGGCACTCACTATATGACTCTGCGTCCTTCCACTGCTCCACAACCTGTCCCTCTGCCGTCTCCTCCTGCGTCCTCTCTTCCTGACGGTCCGGACCCGGAGTCTGACTCCCTTCGTGCTGCTAGTCCTACTGTCACGCGTTTTCTGGCCACTGTTGTCACTGACCCTTCGTTTGAGTCCACTGCTGCGTCTCCTCTAGTTACTGAGCTTGTTTACTTTGCTGCCGCCTGTCGTCTAGACTACGCCGCTAGTCTTGTTGCTGAGTCTGAGTCTGCGTCTGTCTGTCCTCCTTCCGTCGGGGGTGAGTGTGCTCTTGGCACGAACGTCCTTGAGGACAGACAGGAGGAGTTTGAGTGCTTTGCTGCTGCTTTACCTCATCTCGTGTCCATGCTGCTTGCCCCTAAGGGAGACCCGGATGCACCAGACATCCCGACCCCGCGCTCTTACGCAGAGGCGATAGAGGGTCCCTACTCCTCTCAGTGGCAGACAGCCATAGACGCAGAGATGGCTTCCTGGAAGTCCAGAGGCACCTACGTCGACGATGTTTCCCCGCCTGGGGCGAACATCGTCAGTGGCATGTGGATTTTTAGGGTGAAGCGGCCACCGGGTTCTCCGCCTGTCTTCAAGGCGCGTTACGTTGCACGAGGCTTCAGTTAGCGACAGGGAGTTGACTTCTTCCAGACCTTCTCCCCTACCCCGAAGATGACCACTCTTCGGGTGCTGCTGCACGTCGCCGCTCAGCGTGACTACGAGCTACACTCTCTTGACTTCAGCACAGCCTTCCTACAGGGCAGCCTGCACGAGGAGATCTGGCTGCGCCGCCCACCTGGCTTCACTGGGTCGTTTCCTGCTGGTACCCAGTGGAGCCTCCGGCGGCCAGTCTACGGTCTCCACCAGGCACCTAGTGACTGGCACGACACACTCAGGACGACTCTTGCTGCTCTTGGGTTTGCTCCTTCCACTGCTGACCCGTTGCTGTTTCTACGCACCGACACCACTCTGCCGCCGTTCTACGTCCTCGTGTACGTCGACGACTTGGTCTTTGCTACTGCTGGCACCGAGGCACTCGCCCACGTGAATTCGGAGCTGCAGAAGAGACACACGTGCACAGACCTGGGTGAGCTGACAAGCTATCTTGGCTTGCGAATCACTCGGGACAGAGCACAGCGCACCATTACCTTGACTCAGTCACACATGGTGCAGCAGGTCCTTCAGCGCTTCGGCTTCATGTACTCCTCGCCACAGTCCACTCCTCTGCCTACCGGTCACTCGCTCTCAGCTCCACCTTTGGACGAGTCCGTAGAGCCGAGTGGCCCATATCCAGAGCTTGTGGGCTGCCTCATGTACCTGATGACTTGCACTCGACCTGACCTTGCCTACCCTCTTAGCATTCTAGCACGCTATGTCGCTCCTGGCAGACATGGGAAGGAGCACATGGATGCAGCTAAGAGGGTGTTGCGCTACTTGTGCAGTACGTCGGGCATGGGGCTCGTGCTTGGAGGACGGGGTCCAGTTGTCCTCTCTGGTCACGCAGACGCTTCCTGGGCTGACGACTTGACTACGCAGCGGTCGTCACAGGGTTACACCTTCATCCTTGGCTCCGGCTCTGTCTCTTGGCGGTCTACCCGCTCGTCTTCTATTCTCAGCTCCAGTTGTGAGGCTGAGATCTACGCAGGGGCCATGGCTGCACAGGAGTTACGCTGGCTCACCTACCTGCTAACCGACTTGGGAGAGCCGCCTCGTTCTCCTCCAGTGCTGTACGTAGACAACAAGGCCATGATTGCCTTATGTCAGGAGCACAGACTGGAGCACAGAACAAAGCACATCGCTCTGCGCTACTTCCTTGCTCGAGAGTTGAAGCAGCGTGGTCAGCTTCGTCTTGCTTACGTGGCCACTCGGGCCAACACTGCTGATGTTTTCACCAAGGCACTTCAGCCTTGTGATCATCAGCGTTTCTGTACTGTTCTAGGTCTTGTACCTACTGTGCCTCACTTTCTTACTTCTTGACTCTGCTTGTACTGTGATCTCTATACATATAACTGCATGCTTACACTTGCTAGGTTATGTTCACTGTATTGCTTGTTCTCCTTTATATAACTCTGCATGTGAACTGGCCTTGTGGCCATTTGCTTGTGCTCAGAATGCGTGGTGACGTCGTGATCCACCCTGAGCTTGCTTTGCCTTTCTTGACCGGTCTTGTGACCTCTTGTTCTCCCCCACTTTGCCTATGGGGGTGTGTCAAACTTATATGCTATAGTCTGTGTAGGCTGTAGTGGGGTAGTTCATATAGGGTACAACACTTTTAGGTTTCCCACTTGTACCCACCTGCTTGCTAGTTCAGTCATTCCCTCCTTCACTATTCTGACAACGTCCCCGCTTCGCCTTGCTTGCCTAACCTCTTTGCAGGGCCCGCATGCAGGTGACTGGCCCACTGTGGCTCCATCCTCCCCGCACATGCACCTTTCAGAGACCGAGTGGCGCATTGCAGCAGCTATCCGCCTAGGTCTTCCTCTCCCTCACCTTTCATCGTCACACACTTGCACCTGCAACTCCCCGTTCACCGATGCTTCCATCCCTTCTCACGTCCTCCCCTGTCCTAGCAACAACGAGCCTACCAAGGTGCACGACGCAATCAAGCATGAAGTTCATCGCATTGCCTTGGAGCTAGGGTTCTCTGCACAAATGGAAGACCAGCATCTCCTGCCTGGCCGTCGAAAAGACATCACGTGCCACGACGTCAGCTCTGGTACCACCTGGGCCTTGGATGTTTCTGTTGCCGATCCTCAGAAGGGATTTCCGCACTCCAACGCAGCTACTGTAATCGGTTCAGCAGCAGCCACTCGTGAAAATGAGAAGACAACCCACTATGATTCAGCACTCCGGGACCGTCCAGACGTCAAACACTTTCCCCTCGTCATCGAAACTTTCGGTTGCTTCGGCACTTCATTCAACAACTTCCTTCGCCAATGCAGCCGTAAAGGGGCGTCACAACTTTGCGACCTGAGTGGTGCCACAGATTCCCTTCCTCACTTCTTTGAGACCAACTTCTACAAGCGTATTTCTCTGGTCCAAGAGGTGAGCAAGCTCGGACTGTTTGTCGACATGCACAAATTCGTTTTACTGAAGGCGTCAACCGCACACCACCAGAGGTGACTTCTCTATCGGCGGCTGACTTTGCTTACTTGGGAGAGGACCATTGAGACGTCACAGAGGCGTATCTGTAGGCCTCACTATAGGTCTAACTTGCATATCTTTCCTTAGACTAGTTCTCTGGATTTGCCTTGTATCCATTGTACATTTACTATACTATTAATAAAGAGGCAGAATAGCACCTTGCCATGTGCCCGGTGCAGACCCGGGTTCGATTCCTGGTTGGCACGGCTTCTTTTTCGAACTTTTTCTTTCGCTCTGTTTCGTCGACGGAATTAGGATTTCGCCTGTCAACGCTTTCGCTGACGGAAATGTCAATTCGCTCCACTTCGTCAGCGCGACCTACCTGAACCTTTGTTTTCGCCAAACTAACCCTATCAAACCACCCACTCTCCAAGAACACTGTTCTGCACCAAAGAAGAGCTTACTGAAACGCACTTGAGCGAACTCGCTACGGCAAATCCTCACGTCACTTCGTTCAATCACTTTTCGCGCACGATTGTGGGAGATCCTAGGCGCAGAGTTGCACGATCAGAGAGAGAGGTGCAAGTTTTCCGTGTACGGACTTGTTGGAGACCTGATACTTGTATTCGGATAACAGCGTGCATGGTATGCAGCAACAGGCTTGGTATCCAGTAACGAAAGGAACGTGATTCATTAATTGATTGATTATAACAGATACAACATGAACATTATATAAAACATACTGAGGTGTGCGAGAACGTTCTACGAGAACGTTGTTCATGAGGAACGTTGTTCAAGGAGAATGTGCAAGCACCTACTCTAGTATGCGGTTCCAGGTTGGCACCGACAGGTGAAAACGCCATCATGTGAAAGTACCGTCAGGAGTATTTTCTACCTGTCAAGGAGTAATTGCGCAGGTGCTCGCAACAGACAGTTGCACATACTCGTTTGTGCAATGTCGTCACTTCCCTCCAGCTCGGTCCAGTGTTGAACAGTGCATACCGAAGTGAACTGTTGGAGTGTAGTCGCGAATACCGACGCTCCGGTATGCGGTATGCAAAACCACGCTATATCGCATAGGGTTGATACATGCAAAACCAGGCGCGTGCAGGGCTTCACCTTAACACTTCCCTGCCCTGCTCGTGCCTGGGAAACTGAGGAGTTAGCACACCACACAAAGCGAAAGGAAATAATAGAGTACAACAGGGTGACGATTCTGAAACTCGTCCGCGTGTTTCCGCACATGCATACTCATCGCACCAACCATGCTGAAGGACATGGCACCTATTCCTGCTCATTGTCACGCTCGTCGTCTCCAAGATCGACTTGGCCAACAGCGACAGAGCAACACTTGAATGCCCGGGAACGCAACGCCTTTGTGAGATAGTCCGCGGGTTGCTCGCTCGTCGGAATGTACGTAAGTGCGAGATTCTTGCACTTCACCATCTGCTGCAGCCAGATGTAAAGCCTCTCCATGTGCTTGAGACTCCCCTTGAGCCCCAGCCCTTTCGCAACTGTTAAAAGTAATGAACGAGAATGAATGAACTATGAAACAGTTAGGTACAAGTACTAACCCTAATTGGGTTGTACCCCTTATGGGCTACCCCACTATAGCATACACAAATGTTAAAGCTATAATGTTCTGACACACCCCCATAGGCAAAGTGGGGGAGAACAAGTGGTCACAAGACCAGTCAAGAAAGCAAAGCAAGCTCAGGGTGGATCACAAAGTCACCACACAGTCCGAGCACAAGCTGTGAGATAATTGACGAAAGAATGAATGAACTAGGAATGGGATGGGTACAAGTAGGAAACACAAAAGTGTTGTACCCTCTAAGAACTACCCCACTACAGCCTAAATAGACTATAGCATATATAAGTTTGACACACCCCCATAGGCAAAGTGGGGGAGAACAAGAGGTCACAAGACCAGTCAAGAAAAGCAAAGCAAGCTCAGGGTGGATCACAAAGTCACCACACAGTCTGAGCACAAGCAAAGGGCCATAAGGCCAGTTCATATGCAGAGTTATATAAAGGAAAGCAAACAGTACAGTGAACACAACCTAGCAAGTGTAAGCATGCAGGTATAAGTATATAGAGTACAGTACAAGCAGAGTCAAGAAGTCAACAAGTGAGGCACAGTAGGTACAAGGCCTAACACAGTACAGAAACGCTGATGATCACAAGGCTGAAGTGCCTTGGTGAAAACATCAGCAGTGTTGGCCTGAGAGGCCACGTAAGCAAGACGAAGCTGGCCACGCTGCTGCAACTCTCGAGCAAGGAAGTAGCGCAGAGCAATGTGCTTCGTTCTGTGCTCCAGTCTGTGCTCCTGACACAAGGCCAGCATGGCCTTGTTGTCGACGTACAGAACTGGAGGAGAACGAGGCGCCTCTCCCAAGTCGGTCAGCAGGTAGGTGAGCCAGCGAAGCTCCTGTGCAGCCATGGCCCCAGCGTAGATCTCAGCCTCACAACTGGAGCTGAGAACAAAAGAAGAGCGGGTAGACCGCCAGGAGACAGAACCGGAGCCAAGGCTGAAGGTGTAACACTGTGACGACCGCTGCGTAGCCAAGTCGTCAACCCAGGAGGCGTCAGCGTGACCAGTGAGGACAACTCGAGCCCGTCCTCCAAGCACGAGCCCCATGCCCGATGTACTGCACAAGTATCGCAACACCCTCTTCGCAGCATCCCAGTGCACCTTTCGGTGCCTGCCGGGAGCCACGTAGCGAGCCAGAAGGCTGAGAGGGTATACGAGGTCAGGTCGTGTGCAAGTCATCAGATACATGAGGCAGCCCACAAGCTCTGGATACGGGCCACTTGGCTCTACGGACTCGTCCGAAGGTGGAGCTGAGAGCGAGTGACCGGTAGGCAGAGGAGTGGACTGTGGCGAGGAGTACGTGAAGCCGAAGCGCTGAAGGACCTGCTGCACCATGTGTGACTAAGTCAAGGTAATGGTGCGCTGTGCTCTGTCCCGGGTGATCCGCAAGCCAAGATAGCTTGTGAGCTCACCCAGGTCTGTGCACGTGTGTCTCTTCTGCAGCTCGGACTTCACGTGGGCGAGTGCCTCCGTGTCAGCAGTAGCAAAGACAAGGTCGTCTACGTACACAAGAACGTAGAACGGCGGCAGAGTAGCGTCAGTGCGTAGAAACAGAGAAGGGTCAGCAGTGGAAGGAGCAAAACCAAGAGCAGCAAGAGTCGTCCTGAGCGTGTCGTGCCACTCACGGGGCGCCTGGCGGAGACCGTAGACTGGCCGCCAGAGGCTCCACTGGGTACCAGCAGGAAACGACCCAGTGAAACCAGGTGGGCGGCGCAGCCAGATCTCCTCGTGCAGGCTGCCCTGTAGGAAGGCTGTGCTGAAGTCAAGCGAGTGGAGCTCGTAGTCACGCCGAGCAGCAACGTGCAGCAGTACCCGTAGAGTGGTCATCTTCGGGGTAGGGGAGAAGGTCTGAAAGAAGTCAACTCCCTGTCGCTGACTGAAGCCACGTGCAACGTAACGCGCCTTGAAGGCAGGCGGGGAACCTGGCGGCCGCTTCACCCTGAAGATCCACATGCCACTGACGATGTTCGCCCCAGGTGGGGGAACCTCGTCTACGTAGGTGCCTGTGGACTTCCAGGAAGCCATCTCTGCGTCCATGGCTGCCTGCCACTGAGAGGAGTAGGGACCCTCTATCGCCTCTGCGTAAGAGCGCGGGGTCGGGATGTCTAGTGCATCCGGGTCTCCCTCAGGGGCAAGCAGCATGGACACGAGATGAGGTGAAGCAGCGGCAAAGCACTCAAGGTCCTCCTGTCTGTCCTCAAGGACGTCCGTGCCAAGAGCACACTCACCCCCGACGGACGGAGGACAGAGAGACGCAGACTCAGCAACAAGACTAGCGGCGTAGTCTAGGCGACAGGCTGCAGCAAAGTCAACGAGCTCAGTAACAAGAGCAGACGCAGCAGTGGACTCAAACAGAGGGTCAGTGACAACAGTGGCCAGAAAGCGCGTGACAGTAGGACTAGCAGCACGAAGGGAGTCAGACTCCGGGTCCGGACCGTCAGGAAGAGAGGACGCAGGAGGAGAGGGCAGAGGGACACGCTGTGAAGCAGTAGAAGGACGTAGTGTCATAGAGTGAGTGCCTGGGACAAGAGGAAGACGCGGACGCGAAACATGACCAGCGCGAACAGTGCGGACAGGCGACGCAGAACGAGACGCAGGCGACACAGGACGAGACTCAGGCTCACGACGCTCAGTAAGACCTCTAGTCGGACCAGAGTAAGGAGAAGGACCAGGCAGGGGAGAGGCCGGCTGTAACTGCGACTGGGACTGGACAGGCGGTGGACTCAGGAAAGGAGGAGGAGGTCCAGGAGAAGGCGGGGAGCCAAGAACCTGCTGAAGGAGCGGAACGTAGGACGGCCGCGGCCGCGCAACGCCTCCAGAAACAGCAGAGACAGAACCGGGACCCTCAGCCCCAGGGTGTCCAGTCCCAGCAGCACCTCCAGCAGCTCCAGCACCAGCACCACCTCCAGCAGCGCCAGCACCTCCAGGAGCTCCAGCAGCTCCAGCACCAGCAGCACCTCCAGCAGCTCCAGCACCAGCACCACCTCCAGCAGCGCCAGCACCTCCAGTAGCTCCAGTAGCACCTCCAGCACCTCGAGCACCAGCAGCACCTCCAGCAGCGCCAGCAGCACCTCCAGCACCTCCAGCACCAGCAGCACCTCCAGTAGCTCCAGCACCAGCACCACCTCCAGCAGCGCCAGCACCTCCAGTAGCTCCAGTAGCACCTCCAGCACCTCCAGCAGCTCCAGCACCAGCAGCACCTCGACAGCGCCGAGAGTACCACTCACGAAGCCGCTGTGGAGAGAGGGGCTCCCGCCGCGACGGGACACCTAGAGCACCTCCAGACTCAGCACACGTAGGCTCAGCACCTCCAGACGCAGTACCCTCAGGCGCCACACCCCCAGGCTCAGCACCCCCAGACTCAGCACCCCCAGTCTCAGCACCCCCAGTCCCCGCACCCGCAGGGGAAGCACCCCTAGCAGCACCTGAGTCGACAGCTACCTTGACCGGCTCGGCAGGGTCTACCTGGGACACACCTGAGGGGGCAGGACCCTGGGGGGGGAGGGGGTCTACCAGGGGAGTACCTGGTGCGAGGAAGAGCGGCGGGGGGGGGGGGGGAGAGGCAGTGCGGTAGGGAAAGAGACGGTAGTACGACACCGACTCGTCGAACGTGACGTCCTGAGAGGACAGAACACGACGCGAGGTGGGGTGGTAGAACTGCCACCCGGGTGCGTCAGGAGGGAAGCCAAGGAAGACACAGGGAACGGCACGGGAGGACAGCTTGTCCGCGGTAGTATCGCGGACAAAAGCTCGAGATCCCCAGACACAAAACGCGGACGCATCGCCAACCTTCCCCGTCCACCGCAGAGTAGGTGTGGTCTCCGCCAAGGAGACACGAGGCTGAAGGTTGATCTGATGCGCCGCGTACTGAACCGGGAGTGGCCACAGAAAATGGGGAGCAGCCGCATGGATCATGGACGTACGAGCGACGTCCATGACCATGCCAATGCGGCGCTCAGCAATCCCATTTTGCTGCGGGGAGGCTGGAAGCGTGAACGTCTGGCGGATGCCCTCCGAACGACAGAAGGCTCTCAGGAGGTCGGAGGAAAACTCCCCGCCTCTGTCCGAGTGCAGACGCAGAACAGGAAGGTCTGAGCCGAAACTCTCACTAAGCTGGCGATGAGCACCGCGGATCCAGTCGATCAACACCTCAGGGACCTCACCCTTGGTGCGCAAGGGGAAGACTGTGGTGTAACGCGAGTAGTCGTCAACGACCAGGAGGAAGTAGCGCTCGTGACCCTGTCCACGGACGCGGGCTGGGCCCCACACGTCCATGTGAAGAGTCTGCAGAGGAGCCTCAGTCGGAGGAAACGAGGAGGAGTGAGGGGCGGCGCGCTGCCGGCCCTCGACAAAAGGAACACAGGTGGGGGCAGGCCCCGGAGGAAGGGGAGGGAGGGACCTGGGTAGACCCGAGACAAGGGCACGGGAGGCCATACCTCGAAGACGAGGCAGGGAGGGGTGACCAAGGCGGTGGTGCCAAAGGAGAGTCTCGTGTGCCAAAGGACGACACGAGCAGGGGGCAGACGCAGGACTAGACCTGGACGCGGCAGCAAACACCTGACTAGACGCAGCTACCTGACCAGACGCAGAGACCGGAGGAGGCGCAGTAGTCAGTGTGTACAGACTCGACCCTGGCCGACGGGTGAACGTGGCCAGGTGGCAGCCCGTCCGAGAGCAAGTGCAGTGGGTCACACGCTGACCTCCAGAGGTGAACAGGTCAACCCACGCGTCCTGGAGGTCAGCTCCACTCACCAAGTTCGTAGAGAATGAGGGGAGGTGGAGTCCCGACAGCAAGCCCGACGGGGCCGCAGGACACGGTAGGACAGTGGAGGAGTGTGCAAGTACTGGGCCCCCTGAGGGGTCAGCAAGGGAGACCGCAACAGGCCGACTGAGCGGCGTGAGCGTGGTGCTGTCTCTAAAGAAAGAGCGCGAAGCACCAGAGTCAAGTGTGAAAGTGTGAAAGGACTCAGTAGGTGCAGTACCTGAGAGAGGAGACGGACCAGCACCTGGAGCAGCAGACGCACTAGCACCTAGAGCAGCAGCCGCACTAGCACCTAGAGCAGCAGCCACAGTGCCCGGGTCGGGCGGGACACGCAGGTAACTGTCAACCTCAGTAATATCAGCAAGAGCATACATGGCAGCAAGGATAGCATCAAAGTCTAGATCAAAGATAGGCACATTCTGCAGAAGCAGATCATGCCAACGAGGAAGCTCAACAGCGTCAGGAAACTGGGTACGCCAAGCGTCAGTCAAGCGGCCGAAGCAGCGCTGCGTGGTGTGTGGGAGACCACACACCTCCCCACTACGAGTGCCTGTGCGAAGAACGTACGTGGAGGGACCTGCACCCCCAGACCTCCCACGCCTAGCGTACCACTCACGAAGCTGCTGAACAAACGGGGTCTCACGGGTGCGCAGCTGCTGCTGATGCTGGCTGCCACCAAGGCCTCCACGCTGCGTGGCTGCACCGCGACCAGCACCACCTCCTCCGCTATCTCCACCACCGCTGCTGCCGCCTCCACCTCCTCCGCCACCGCCTCCAAGGCCTCCACTGCCGCCATCGACGCCCCCACTCCCGGGACCACCCCCACCACCACCTCCACCTCCTCCACCTCCTCCACCGCTTCCTCCACTGCCCCCTCCACCACCCCTGCTTCCCTTGCCCTTGCCAGTGCGGCGTCGCCCACTAGGGGCAGACGCAGCGCCAACCTCCTCAGTGCCAACGAGGTCGACAGCAGCAGCAGAGGCAACAGAGGGGAGAAGGGGGACAGGGGAACACCCCTCAAAGAAGGGGGTGCGACGGTCGCCGCGAGAAGCACCGACAGCTAAGATACTCTTCTCAGCTGCAGCAAGGCGCTCCTCTAGCATGTCGACAGTCAGCTCGGTGGGGCAAAGGGAGAGAAAGTGATCCCTGACTGAGGAGAGAGAGTCAGGGAGGCGGGTGACTAGGTAGTAAAGGGTGATGTACATGGGGGGGGAGTTCGTGGGAAGAAACTGAGTGGGAAGGGCAGCGCGGTAGCGAGCGTCACTAGTGCGGAGGTGAGCAACTAGGTCAGCAAATGTGGCAAAGGCGGAAAGGTCCGGAAAAAGGTACAGCAGCATGAGGCGGCTGAGGGCAGCAGTGGTAGGGGAGGAGTAGCGTGCAACTATAGCGTCGTACAGAGCCCTAGCACTCTTGTACTGACTAAAGTGTGCGCGCTCAGTAGACGGCAGGTGATTACGCACAGCAAGACGAGCAGCAGCATCGCGCGTGAGCCACTGCGAGCGAACAGTACTGTCAGCATCAGCAGCAGGGGCAGTAGAGGCGCCAGACGTGAGATCGAACAGTGAGAGACCATCCTTGCTATCGCACTGTAGGAAAAGCTGCAGATCATCTAGCCAGACCTCAAAGTCAACAGCTCGACCCTCTGCATCAAAGGTAAGAACATTGAGACTAGCCATGACAGGAGCAGCAGCAGGCTAGCAGCAGCAGCAGTGCAACTCGGCTAAGCAGGCTAGGCAGGGCGGCGCGGCTCGGCAGGGCGGCGCGGCTCGGCAGCGCGGCGCTCTTACCAGGGGCGAGGCCGGGGCAGGGCCGGGGTAGGGCCGGGGCCGGGCCGCAAAAGATCCGGGGCCGGGTTTGGGCAGGGCCGCGACAGTGCAGGAGCAGGGCAGGGGCAGGGCCGGGGCAGGGCCGGGGCAGAGCCGGGGCAGGGCCGGGGCAGGGTCGGAGCAGGGCCGGGACAGGGCCGGGGCGAGGCCGCGACAGGGCCGGGGCAGGGCCGGGGCCGGGCTGCGGCAGTGCAGGAGCAGGGCAGGGGCAGGGCCGGGGCAGGGCCGGGGCAGAGCCGGGGCAGGGCCAGGGCAGGGTCGGAGTAGGGCCGGGACAGGGCCGGGGCGAGGCCGCGACAGGTCCGGGGCAGGGCCGGGGCTGGGCCGCGGCAGTGCAGGAGCAGGGCCGAGGCAGGGCCAAGACAGGGCCGGGGCGAGGGCCGAGGCAGGGCTGCAACAGGGCCGCAGCAGGGCCGCGACAGGTTGGGGTAGGGCCGGGGCAGGGCCGCGACAGGGTCGGGGCCGGGCCGCGAGTCGCGTCGCAACGGGGGCCGTTAACGGGGCCTGACGGGGCCTGACGGGGCCGTAAACAGGGCCTGAAGGGGCCTTACGGGGCCTTACCGGGCCTTACGGGGCCGTAAACGGGGCCTGACGTGGCCTTACGGGGCATTACGAGGCCTTACGGGGTCGTAAACGGGACCGTAAACGGGGCCTTACGGGGCCTTACAGGGCCTTACGGGGCCTTACGGGGCCTTACGGGGCCTTACGGGGCCGTAAACGGGGCCTGACGGGGCCGTACGGGGCCTTACGGGGCCTCACTGGGCCGTAAACGGGGCCTAACGTGGCCTTACAGGGCCTTACGGGGCCTTACGGGGCTGTAAGCGGGGCCGTAAACGGGGCCTTACGGGGCCTACGGGGCCTTACGAGGCCTTACGGGGCCTGACGGGGCCTTACGGGGCTGCGCGGCGCCTGGCTAGGCCGCAACGCGGCTGCTTTGGGGCCGGCGATGGCTCTAAGGGCAGGCGCAGGGGCCGCTACGGGCCTCGAAGGGCAGGCGCGACGCGCGCGTCAGGCAGGTAAGAAGAAATTTCAGTGGTGGGCCCTTAAAAAAAAAAAATCGAAACTAGCTCTATACCATGTGAGATAATTGACGAAAGAATGAATGAACTAGGAATGGGATGGGTACAAGTAGGAAACACAAAAGTGTTGTACCCTCTAAGAACTACCCCACTACAGCCTAAATAGACTATAGCAGATATAAGTTTGACACAAGCAAAGGGCCACAAGGCCAGTTCACATGCAGAGTGATATAAGAAGAACAAACAATATAGTGATCATATCCTAGCAAGTGCAAGCATGCAGGTATATATATAGATCACAGTACAAGTAGAGTCAAGCAGTAAGCAAGTGAGGCAAAGTAGGCATAAGGCCTAACACAGTAGAGAAGCGCTGATGATCACCAGGCGGAAGTGCCTTGGTGAATATATCAGCAGTGTTGGCCCTAGTGTCCACGTACGCAAGACGAAGCTGGCCACGCTTCTGCAACTCTCAAGAAAGGAAGTATCGCAGAGCGATGTGCTTCGTTCTGTGCTCCAGTCTGTGCTCCTGACACAAGGCAATCATGGCCTTGTTGTCTACGTACAGAACTGGAGGCGAACGAGGCTGCTCTCCCAAGTCAGTCAGCAGGTAGGTGAGCAAGCGTAGCTCCTGTGCAGCCATGGCCCCTGCGTAGATCTCAGCCTCACAACTGGAGCTGAGAACCGAAGACGAGCGGGTAGACCGCCACGAAACAGAGCCGGAACCGAGGCAGAAAGTGTAACCCTGTGACGACCGCTGCGTAGCTGAGTCGTCAACCCAGGAAGCGCCTGCGTGACCGGTGAGGACAACTGGACCCCATCCTCCAAGCACGAGCCCCATGCCCGACGTACTGCACAAGTAGCGCAGTACCCTCTTCGCAGCATCCCAATGCACCTTTCGGTGCGTACCGGGAGCCACGTAGTGAGCTAAGAGGCTGAGAGGGTACGCGAGGTCAGGTCTTGTGCACGTCATCAAGTACATGAGGCAACCCACAAGCTCTGGGTACAGACCACTCGGCTCTACGGACTTGTCTGAAGGTGGAGCTGAGAGCGAGTGGCTGGTAGACAGAGGAGTGGGCTGTGGCGAGGAGAACTGGAAGCCGAAGCGCTGAAGGACCTGGTGCACCATGTGTGACTGAGTCAGGGTGATGGTGCGCCGTGCTCTGTCCCGGGTGATCTGCAAGCCAAGATAGCTGCGCAGTTCACCTAGGTCAGTGCAGGTGTGTCTCTTCTGCAGCTCCGACTTCACAAGGGTCACTACCACAGTGTCAGCAGTGGCAAAGACGAGGTCGTCGACGTAGACGAGGACGTAGAACGGCGGCAGCAAGGTGTCGGTGCGTAGAAACAGCGTCGGGTCGGCAGTAGTAGGAGCAAACCCAAGAGCCGCAAGTGTAGTCCTCAATGTGTCGTGCAACTCGCGAGGTGCCTGGCGGAGACTGTAGACTGGCCGCCGGAGGCTCCACTGAGTACTTGCAGGAAACCACTCAGTGAAGCCAGGTGGGCGGCGCAGCCAGATCTCCACGTGCAGGCTGCCCTGCAGGAAAGCTGTGATGAAGTCCAGAGAGTGCAACTCGTAGTCACGCTGAGCAGCAACTTGTAGCAACACCCGAAGAGTAGTCATCTTCGGGGTGGGTCTGGAATTAGTCAACCCCCTGTCGCTGACTGAAGCCTTGAGCAACGTAACGCGCCTTGAAGGCAGGCGGAGAACTAGGCGGCCGCTTCACCTTGAAAATCCACATGCCATCGACTATGTTCGCCCCAGGTGGGGGAACCTCGTTGATGTAGGTGCCTGAGGACTTCCAAGATGCCATCTTGGCATCCATGGCTGCCTACCACTGAGAGGAGTAAGGACACGTAATCGCCTCTGCGTAAGAGCGCGCGGTCGGGATGTCTGATGCATCCGGGTCTCCCTCAGGGGCAAGCAGCATGGAAGCGAAACGAGGTACAGCAACTGCAAGACACTCAAAGTCCTCCTGCCTGTCCTCAAGGACGTCCATGCCAAGAGCACACTCACCCTTGACAGACGGAGGACTGGCAGACTCAGACTCAGCAACAAGAGCAGTGGCGTAGTCTAGACGACAGGCAGCAGCAAAGTCAAGCAGCTTAGCAACGAGAGCAGACGCAGCAGCAGACTCAAAGGAAGTGTCAGTGACAGCAGTAGCGAGGAGACGAGCAAGTGTGGGACTGGCAGCACGAGCGCGATCAGACTCAGGGTCAAGGACCTTAGGAAGAGAGGACTCTGGAGGAGCAGGCAGAGGAACACGCAGTGGAACAGAGGAAGGACGGAGTGCCATAGCGTGTGTGCCGGGGACAGGAGGAGGACGCGAACGAGGAATGCGACGAGCAGTGCGAGCAGGCGAGACACGACGAGATGCAGGCGCACGACGCTCTATAAGACCGCCGGACTGCTCACTGTAAGGAGAGGGAGCAGGCAGTGGAGAGGCCGGCTGCAACGGTAGTTGCGACTGGTCAGGCGATGGACACAGGAGGGGAGGAGTAAGGCTAGTAGAAGACAGGACACCAAGAACCTGCTGAAGTAGGGGAACGAAGTACGGACGTGGCCGCACGGTGTCTCCAGCACCTCCAGCTCAATGGTCAACAGCTCTAGTAGCTCCAGGCTCCGTAGGGTCTCCAGCTCCAGCGCCCTCAACACCACCAGTCCTGGCAGCTCCAGTACCCCTGGTACGAGCACCTCCAGAACCAGTAGCCGTAGTGCCTCCAGCACCACCAGCTCTAGTAGTAACTCCAGCACCTTCAGCTCCAGCGTCTCTAGCTCTGGTAGCTCCACTACGAAGGCGAGGGCGCCGAACAAACCACTCACGCAGCTGCTGTGAAGACAGGCGCGGCGAAGCACTAGTAGGACCTCCAGACAAAGCAGCACCCCGAGGCTCAGCACCCCCAGACTCTGCACCCTCCGACTCAGCACCCCCAAGCTCAGCACCCTCAAGCTCCACACCCACAGGCTCAGCACCCCCAGGCTCAGCACCCCCAGACCCAGCACCCTCAGACTCCGCACCCCTAGACGCATCACCCCCAGACGCAGAACCTCGAGCAGCACCTGAGCCGACAGCTACCTGAACAGGCGCAGGACCACAGAAAGGGTCTACCTGAGACACACCTGAGGGAGCAAGACCCTGGGGCAGGAGGGGGTCTACCGGAGGGGGACCAGGAGCAAAGAAGAGCGGCGGGGGCAGGGGAGGGGTAGAGCGGTAGGGGAAGAGACGGCATAAGGGAACCGACCCGTCAAACGTGACCTCCTGAGCAGGGAAGACACGCCGCGAGGTGGGGTGGTAAAACTGCCAGCCAGGCGCGTCAGGGACAAAGCCAAGGAAGACGCAGGCGATAGCACGGGCGGAGAGCTTGTCCGCAAACGTATCGCGAACAAAGGCACGAGATCCCCAGACCCGAAACACCGACGCATCGCCAACCACCCCCGTCCAACGCAGTGTGGGCGAGGTCTCTGGCATGGAGACACGGGGCCAAAGGTTGAGCTGATGTGCAGTGTACCGGACCGCAAACGGCCACAGAAAATGGGGAGCAGCTGCATGGATCATGGAGGTACGAGCGACCTCCATGACTAAGCCAATGCGGCACTCAGCAATCCCATTTTGCTGAGGGGAGTCCGGAAGCGTGAACGACTGGAGAATGCCCTCCCCACGACAAAAGTCCCGCAAGAGGTTGGAGGAGAACTCACCACGTCTGTCAGAGTGCAGACGCAGGACAGGAAGGTCCTGGCCGAAACGCTCGCGGAGCTGGAGACGGACTGTGCGGATCCAAGGGATCAAGACATCAACGACCTGACCCTTGCTGCGCAAGGAGAAGACCATGGTGTACCGCGTGTAGTCGTCAACTACCAGCAGAAAGTAGCGCTCGCTGCTCTGTCCACTGACGCGGGCTGGGCCCCACACGTCCATGTAAAGAGTCTGCAGGGGAGCAGTCGTCAGGGGAAACGAGGAGTGAGGAGCGGCGCACTGCCGCCCCTCGACGTAAGGGAGGCAGGGCGGGGCAGGCGAGGGCAGCAGGGGAGGCAATGACTTGGGAAGACCAGAGACAAGAAGACAAGAGTGCATGCCACGAAGGCGTGGCAAGGAGGGGTGACCCAGGCGGTGGTGCCACAGAAGAGTCTTGTGCGATAGGAGGCGACACGAGCAAGAGGCGGCTACCTGACTCGACGCGGACACCTGAGCAGACGCAGCTACTTGAGGAGGCTCTGTAGCAAGTGTGTATAGACTCGACCCTGGCCGACGAGTGAACGTGGCCAGGTGACGCCCGGTCCGTGTGCACGTGCAGATCGTCACACGCTGACCTCTAGGAGTGGTGGTAGTGACCATCGCATCCTGGAGGGCAGCGGTACTCACCAAGTTTGTAGAGAACGAGGGGTGGTGAAGACCTGACAGTGAGCCGGACGGAACCGCCGGACACGGGAGGACAGTGGAGGAACAGGCCACGACCGGGCCTCCAGAGGGATCAGCCAGTCGGACAGGGACAGGTGTAGAGAGAGGAGTGAGAGTGGTGCTGTCACGAAAGAAACAAGTAGAGGCGCCTGAGTCCAGCGTGAAGGTGTGCAAGGCCTTAGCAGGCGCAGTACCAGGGAGAGTACCAGACTCACTAGCACCTAGAGCAGCAGCAGCTATACCTGGGTCAGGCGGCACACACCGGTAACAGTCACCCTCAGCACTAACAGACAAAGCATACATAGCAGAAAAAATAGCATCAAATTCTAGGTCAAAGATAGCAATCCTAGACCTAAGTAGATCTGCCCAGCGAGGGAGCTTGACGTTGTCACCAAACTCAGCACGCCAAGCGTCGTCGAGGCGGGAGAAGCGGCGGTGCTGAGTGTGAAGCCGCCCGCAAGTCTGACCAGCACGGTCACCCGTGCGAATGACATGTGGGCAACTACGCCCAGACGCCCCACGCAAAAACCACTCATGAAGCTGCAGGGGCGACTGGGTCTCGCTCCGACGCTGCTGCTGCTGACACTGGCCACCTCTAGAACCAACACGCTGAGCGCCAGTCCCACCGCCACCAGTCCCACTACCGCCACTCCCACAGCTGCCTCCACCGCCGCCACCAGAGCCCTCACTCCCTCCACCAGTCCCATCGCCGCCACCACCTCCACTGCTGTCCCCACCACTACTCCCGCTGCCACCTCCACCACCGCCACTACCACCTCCACCAACCTTGCCACCCTTGCCCTTGCTGCTGTGGCGCTTCGCACTAGCAGAAGAAGCCCCGACGTCCTCAGCAACAGAGAGGCATAGGAGGGGGCAAGGGGGGAGGGGGAGCACCCCTCAAAGAAGGGCGGGCGCGGAGTGCCACGAGCAGCACCTACAGCAACTGCACTAGTCTCAGCTGCGAGTATATGCTGCTCGAGGAGGTCAACAGATAGGGAGGTGGGGTCAAGAGAGAGAAATTGGTCCCTGACAGAACAAAGAGAGTCAAGGAGGTGAGTGATTATGAAGTAGAGGGTGATGAACATCGGGGGCTGGTTCTTGTCAAGGAACTCAGCAGGTGCGGCAGCGCGGTAGCGAGCGTCGCTTGCACGAAGGTGGGAAACCAGGTCCTCGACTGTGGCAAAGGCGGACAGCTCGGGGAATAGGTAGGGCAGAAGCAGGCGGCCTAGAGCAGCAGTGGCAGGGGAGGAGTAGCGAGCGACTACAGCGTCGTACAGTGCCTGTGCGGTCTTGTGTTGTCCGAAGTGAGCGCATTCAGCTAACGGCAGGTGGTTGCGAATGGCTAAGTGGGCAGCAGCATCGCGAGAAAGCCACTGTGAGCGAGTCGCACTGTCAGCTGTGGCGGGAGGGGCAGTAGCGACACCGGAGACGTGGTCAAATAGTGAAACACTGTCCTTAATATCGCTCAGTAGATACAGCTGCAGGTCGTCGAGCCTCGTGTCGAACTGAACCGGTCTACCCTCATGATCGAAAGCGGGAAATCGAAGCGAGGCCATAGTGGCACAGTATGCAGGAGCAGCAGTAGCAGCAGTAGCAGGAGCAGCAGTAGTAGCAGGAGTAGTAGCAGTAGTAGCAGTAGGAAGGGTAGCAGTAGGGGCCGAGGGGCCGAGGGGCCTGGGGGCCAAGGGGCCGAGGTGCTGGGGACCTAGGGGCCAGGGGCCGAGGGACCAGGGGGGGCCGAGGGGCCAGGGGGCTGAGGGGCCGAGGGGCCGAGGGGCTAGTGGGGGGCCAAGGGGCAGAGGGGCCGAGGGGCTTAGGGGCCGAGGGGCCAAACACGAAGGGTGGGGGCCGAGGGGCCGAGACTAGGGGCCGGGGGGCCTAGGGGCCGAGGGGCCTGGGTCGCGGGTCGCGGGTCACGGGGCCTGGGGGGCGCGACGGGCCTAGGGGAGCGACGGGCCGGGACCGGGGTCTAGGGGCGCGACGGGTAAGAGCCGGGGCCTGGGGGCGCTACTGGCCTAGGGGAGCGACGGGCCGGGACCGGGGCCTGGGGGCGCTACTGGTCTAGAGGAGCGACGGGCAGGAACCGGGGCCTAGGGGCGCGATGGGCCTAGGAGCGCGACGGGCAGGAACCGGGGCCTGGGGGGCGCGACGGGCAGGAACCGGGGCCTGGGGGGCGCGAAAGGCCTAGGAGAGCGACGGGACGGGACCGGGGCCTAGGGGCGCGACGGGCCTAGGAGCGCAACGGGCCAGAACCGGGGCCTTGGGGCGCGACGGGCTGGAACCGGGGCCTTGGGGCGTGACGGGCCTAGGGGCGCGACGGGCAGGAACCGGGGCCGAGGGGCGCGACGGGCCTAGGAGAGCGACGGGCCGGGACCGGGGCCTTGGGGCGCGACGGGCCTAGGGGCGCGACGGGCTGGAATCGGGGCATTGGGGCTTGACAGGCCTAGGGGCGCGACGGGTAGGAACCGGGGCCTGGGGGGCGCGACGGGCCTAGGAGAGCGACGGGCCGGGACCGGGGCCTAGGGGCGCAACGGGCCTAGGAGCGCGACGGGCCGGAACCGGGGCCTAGGGGCGCTGAGCGCGAGTGATGAGCAACGGGGCCGGGGCCAAGGGGCCGGGGCCTAGGGCCAAATGGGCCGAGGCTACGGGCCGGGGCCAAGGGGCTACTCACAGGGCAGCAGGTGGTGGGCCCAAGGAAAGAAAAGCGGTCCTAGCGAGGGACCTGCTCTGAAACCATGTTAAAAGTTATGAACGAGAATGAATGAAATATGAAAGAGTTGGGTACAAGTACTAACCCTAATTGGGTTGTACCCCTTATGGGCTACCCCACTATAGCCTACACAAATGTAAAAGCTATAATGTTATGACAGCAACAGCTATCGCAGATGAGTTGTTCATGTGGATGACGGTTGGCACCCCATCATCGAGAAGCCAAAATTCAGCTAGAAGAAAGCGCAAACGGCATGCCTCCTTGCCGGCCTCTGTTGCAGCAATGTATTCGGATTCCGTTGTGGATAGCGTCATGCACTTAATCCTGTGACTTGCCCATGAAAACGCAGCTCCACCAAGCACAAAAACGTATCCGCTGGTACTGCTGCGCGTCTGCCGGTCACCCGCGTCATCGGAATCCGCATACCCCACCAGGCGCAAAGTATTCGGTCCACCACCGAATACGAGGGCGAAATCGCGGGTGTTCACCATGTAGTCAATGCAGCGGTCCAGCTCCCTCCAGTGCTGGTCAGTGCGAATTGTCAACCCTGAGCCCAACTTGCTGCATGCGTACGCAATGTCGGGACGGGTCGTGGTCGCGGCAAACTGGAGCGAACCCACTTTCTGGCGGTACTCCTCTTCACGCGCTTGGTATTCTTCATCGTCAAATGTCAACTCGGTGTACGCATCGACTGAGATGGGCGTTTTCGGGCAGCGACCTGTCTGCTCTTCGTCCACAAAGCGGCAACGTAGCTTATCCACGTATGCGCTTTGGTGCAGCCACAGCTTGCGCGCAGACCTATCTCGTACTATCTCCAGCCCCAAATACTTCTGCACGGGATTGATTTCCCGCAGCTCGAATGCGTTTTGCAGAAGCTCACGAAGGTCCTTCAGCATCTCGAGGCTGCTGCTCGCGGCTAGCAAGTCGTCAACGTGCACCAGCAGCCAGCAACCGACTCCATCAGCACCAAACTTGAAGTAGAGCGCTTCGTCAACCTGACTCTTGCTCTATCCGCCGCCAATGAGTACACTGTCGAGTGTTGATACCATAGCAGTGGACTCTGTTTGAGTCCGTACAAGCTTTTCATAAGCTTGCACACGCGAGATGTACCGTCATTGAAGTACGCCGACTGCTCCATGTACAGAACTCGGTCCAACTTGCTCTGCAGGTATGCGTTTTTCATGTCCAGATGCATGACGTGCAGATCGAGTACTGCGACAATGGAGAGGAAAATGCGTAGCGTGATGTAGCTGCCGACCGGTGAATATGTCTCATCTTAATCCGCACCATAGATCTGTGTAAATCCCTTCATGACGAGACGTGCCTTTTCGCGGGCGACCGTGTCGTCGGTGTTGTACTTTGTCGTAAGAACCCACCGGTTCTTCATGACATTGACGCCGCGTGGTCGAGGCACCAGCTACCATTTTCCGTTGGCGAGGAGGCTGCGCATCTCCTCCTCCATTGCTGCCTTCACCGCCTTCCCCTTCCAGCTCACTAGCGCTTCCTTGACGGTCATCGTGGAGATATCCCACCGTCGTTCAGGGTCAGCGTGCATATCGGGATCCAGTTCTGGCAGCGTGGTATCCGCGTTTGCGTCATCAAGAATCGTGTTAGCGAATATCGGGCACACATCGGCCCACTTCTTTGGAGGCACACCAAAGTTGGAGCGGGTGGAATGCCAAGACGGCAGCTTGACTTCCACCACATCGCTTGAGGAACTGTCTCCAGATGACTCCCCTGCATCGTTGTTGTCTTCGCCGATGACCTCCACAACGTCGCTTGACGAGCCATCGCTGATCTGCTCCCCTGTCAACCGCTCCCTTGTCACCTGCTCCTCTGCCTGTTTCTGCACACTAGGTACGCCGTTCTCAGAAGAAGCGGCAGGTCGACCGTCGACGATGCCGATGCGCGGCGGCGAAGGTAGCGCATCATGTCTACCCTCATTGTCGTCGGCCGACTTGGACGGGGTGTCGGGAGTGGGACGAGAGATGCTTTCTGCGGCTGGAAGCGGAGAGGAGATGACAGCAAGCGCGGATGAGGTTGACGGTTTGGTGACAGGCACCACACGCGGGTATACAGGAGGAAGGGTAGAGCAGGGGATGGACGTGGGGACGTGCGGAGGTGCAGGTGCTGAAGCCAGGGCGTCAAGCGGGTCGTCAATCTCATCAGCGAGAAGACCCGGTGAAGGAGCGGAGACCGCTGAAGTGGATACTTTGTGTACACTTCCTGGCGCGTGCTCGGCTTTCCAGTCATCCAGTGACTGGGTTTCGTAAAATATCACCTCCCACTGTGGTGACGATGCAGTTTGCAGCGAGATCCATAACCTCCCAACCTTTGCTCGCGGGAGAAACGCCAAGATGAAGACCCCAGCTGGCTTTCGGCGCAAGCTTCCCATCGCGCTGATGTTGCGGGACCATGTATTGCACCATGCAACCCCACACCCGGGCCATGGTAAGGTCCGGCTTTGTTTTGTACATCAGCGTATACGGTGTTGCTCCCGAAGGTAGAGAAGCGCGCTCAATGCCGTTACGCACCCACACAGCTTGGCGAAGCGCGAGGTGCCACCAATGGTGTGGCACGTTCATATGCAGAAGCATTGTCTGCACCGCCTCGACAAGTGTGCGCATTTCGCGTTCAGTCATCCCATTCTGCTGCGGATTTTACGGACATGTCAGATCATGGACAATGCCGTGCTTGTCGAGGAAGGAAGTAAAATCGCCACCCAAGAACTCCCCTCCGCGGTCAGATCGGATCATCTTCACCGTCAGCTCGCTTTGTCGCTCCACCATCATCAGCCACGTTTCGAATTTCTCCAAAGCGTCACTCTTCCGCGTGAGAGTATACGTCCACATGAAGCGCGTTTTGCGATCCTTCAAGAGAAGAAAGTAGCGACTTCCATCTTTTGCAGCAACTCGAAATCGTCCACAACTAGGGGCCGAGTGGCCAAGGGGCCTAGGGGCCTGGGGCCTAGGGGCCGAGGGGCCGAGGGGCGGGGCCGAGGGGCCTAGGGGCCTAGGGGCCAAACACGAAGGGGGGGGGGGGGGGGGGGCCAAGGGGCCGAGGGGCCAAGGGGCCGAGGGGCGTGGGGCCTAGGGGCCGAGGGGCCGAGGGGCCGAGGGGGGGGGGCGACGGGTCGCTAGGGGCCGAGGCTAGGGCGACGGGGCGACGGGGCCGCGGCTAGGGTCGACGGGTTGCGAAGGGCCGAGGCGAGGGGGGGGACGGGGCGACGGGCCGCGGGTCGCTAGGGGCCGAGGCTAGGGTGACGGGGCGACGGGGCCGCGGCTAGGGGCGACGGATCGCGGGTCGCTAGGGGACGAGGCTAGGGCGACGGGGCAACGGGGCCGCGGCTAGGGGCGACGGGCCCACGGCTAGGGGCGACGGGGCAACGGGTCGCGAGTGGGGGGGCGCGGCTAGGGGCGACGCGGCCAAGGGGCCGAGGGTTGGGCGACGGGGCGACGGGTCGCTAGGGGCCGCGGCTAGGGGCGACAGGGCGACGGGGCGACGGGTCGCTAGGGGCCGCGGCTAGGGCGACGGGGCGACGGGGCCAAGGGGCCGTAGCTAGGGCCGACGGGGCCAAGGGGCCGTGGCTAGGAGTCGCGGCTAGGGGCGACGGGGCGATGGGTCGCTAGGGGCCGTGGCTAGGGCGACGGGGCGACAGGGCCAAGGGGCCGCGGCTAGGGGCGACGGGTCGCTAGGGGCCGAGGCTAGGGCGACGGGGCGACGGGTCGCTAGGGGCCGAGGCTAGGGCGACGGGGCAACGGGTCGCGAGGGGCCGAGGCTAGGGCTACGGTGCGACGGGTCGCTTGGGGCCGAGGCTAGGGCGACGGGGCGACTGGGCCAAGGGGCCGCGGCTAGGGGCGACGGGGCCAAGGGGCCCTGGCTAGGGGCGACGGGGCCAAGGGGCCGGGCTAGAGGCGACGGGTCGGGGCCTAGGGGGCCTACGGATTGCGAGGGTGGCTAGCAGGGCAGCAGGTGGTGGGCCCAAAAAACGGTCCTAGAAGGGACGTGCTCTGAAACCATGTCAGAATAATGAACGAGAATGAATGAACTAGCAGTACCAGGGGGAGTACCAGACGCACTAGCACCTAGAGCAGCAGCGGCTATACCTGGGTCAGGCGGCACACACCAGTAATAGTCACCCTCAGCACTAAAAGACAAAGCATACATGGCAGAGATAATAACATCAAAGTCTAGGTCAAAGATAGCAACTCCCGATCTAAGTAACTCCGCCCAGCGGGGGCGCTCGACGTCATCACCAAACTCAGTACGCCAGGCGTCGTCAAGGCGGGCAAAGCAGCGGCGCTCAGTGTGAAACCTCCCACCACCAGGGCCTCCACGCTGAGGTCCAGACCGACCACCACTGGTCCCACCGCCTCCACTGCCGCCACTCCCTCCGCTGCCTCCACCGCCGCCACCGGAGCCTCCATCTCCGCCACCGGTCCCACCGCCACCACCACCTCCACCGCCTCTGCCTCCCCTACCGCTGCCCCCACTACCACTCCCACTGCCACCTCCACCACCACCGCTGCCTCCTCCACTACCCCGGCCACCCTTGCCCTTGCTGTTGCGGCGCTTCGTACTAGTCGAAGTAGCACCGACGTCCTCAGGAACAGAGACGTCTGCAGCAGCAGCAGAGGCGAAGGAGGAGGAAAGGGGGGAGGGGGAGCACCCCTCAAAGAAGGGTGAGCGCGGAGTGCCACGAGCAGCACCTACAGCAACTGCACTAGTCTCAGCTGCGAGGAGATGCTGCTCGAGGAGGTCAACAGTGAGGGAGGTGGGGTCGAGGGTGAGGAAGTGGTCCCTGACAGAGCGAAGAGAGTCAGGGAGGCGAATGACTATGAAGTAGAGGGTGATGAACATGGGGGGCTGGTTCGTGGGAAGGAACTCAGCAGGGACGGCAGTGCGGTAGCGAGCGTCGCTAGTGCGCAGGTGGGTAACCAGGTCGGCTACTGTGACAAAAGCCGACAGCTCAGGGAACAGGTAGGGCAGTAGCAGCCTGCCAAGTGAAGATGCCAGGTAGGCAGCGCGCCGCTCCTGGGTCTCCGCCAGGCGCCTCGCGAGTGGCACGACACACTGAGGACTACACTTGCGGCTCTAGGGATTACTCCTTCTACTACTGACCCGTCGCTGTTTCTACGCACCGACACGTCGCTATCGCCGTTCTACGTCCTCGTGTACGTCGACGACCTCGTCTTTGCCACTGCTGACAGTGAGGCACTGACCCTTGTGAAGTCGGAGCTGCATAAGAGACACACCTGCACTAACCTGGGTGAACTGCGCAGCTATCTTGGCTTGCAGATAGCACACCCGGGACAGAGCACGGCGCACCATCACCCTGACTCAGTCACACATGGTGCACCAGGTCCTTCAGCGCTTCGGCTTCCAGTTCTCCACGCAACAGCCCACTCCTCTCTCTACCAGCCACTCGCTCTCAGCTCCACCTTCGGACGAGTCCGTAGAGCCGAGTGGTCCGTACCCAGAGCTTGTGGGTTGTCTCATGTACCTGATGACGTGCACACGACGTGACCTCGCGTACCCTCTCAGCCTCCTGGCTCGCTACGTGGCTCCCGGTCGGCACCGAAAGGTGCACTGGGATGCTGCGAAGAGGGTACTGCGTTACTTGTGCAGTACGTCGGGCATGGGGCTCGTTCTTGGACGACGGGGTCCAGTTGTCCTCACTGGTCAAGCAGACGCGTGTTAGGTTGACGACTCAGCTACGCGGCGGTCGTCACAGGGTTACACCTTCAGCCTCGGTTCCGACTCTGTTTCCTGGCGGTCTACCCGCTCGTCTTCGGCTCTTTGTTCCAATTGTGAGGCTGAGATTTACGTAGGGGCCATGGCTGCACAAGAGTTACGCTGGCTCACCTACCTATTGACTGACTTGGGAGAGCAGCCTCGTTCGCCTCCAGTTCTGTACGTAGACAGCAAGGCCATGATTGCCTTGTGTCAGGAGCACAGACTGGAGCACAGAACGAAGCACATCGCTCTGCGATACTTCCTTGCTCGAGAGTTGCAACAGCGTGGTCAGCTTCGTCTAGCGTACGTGGCCACTAGGGCCAACACTGCTGATATATTCACCAAGGAACTTCAGTCTGGTGATCATCAGCGTTTCTCTACTGTTTTAGGCCTTGTGCCTACTTTGCCTCACTTGCTCACTGCGTGACTTTGCTTGTACTATGATCTTTATATATACCTGCATGCTTACCCTTCCTAGGCTATGATCACTGTACTGTTTGTGATCTTTATATAACACTGCATGTGAACTGGCGTTGTGGCCCTTTGCTTGTGCTCGGACTGTGTGGTGACTTTGTGATCCAACCTGAGCTTGCTTTGCTTTTCTTGACTGGTCTTGTGACCACTTGTTCTCCCCCACTCTGCCGAGGGGCCTAGGGGCCGCGGGGCCAAACAAGGGGCCGGGGGGGGGCCTAGGGGGGCCGAGGGGCCAAACACACTGGGCCGAGGGGCCAAACTAGGGGCCGAGGGGCCTAGGGGCCGCGGGGCCAAACAAGGGGCCGGGGGGGCCTAGGGGGGCCGAGGGGCCAGACACACTGGGCCGAGGGGCGGGGCCGAGGGGCGGGGCCGAGGGGCCAAACTAGGGGCCGAGGGGCCTAGGGGCCACGGGGCCAAACAAGGGGCCGGGGGGCCTAGGGGGGCCGAGGGGCCAAACACACGGGGCCGGGCGCAGGGCTAGGTACAGGGCTGGGCGCGGGTTAGGAACGGGGCCAGGCGCTGGGCAGGTATGGGGCCGGGCGCTGGGCCTGAATGTGGGCCGAGGGGCCTAGGGGGGGGCCGAGGGGCCAAACACACGGGGCCGAGGGGCCAAACAAGGGGCCAGGCATGGGTGTTGACGGGCCGGGGCTAGGTACGGGGCCGGGCGTTGGGCGAGGGACTGGGCCGGGCGCGGGCGTAGACAAGCGCGGGCTAGGGAAGAGGGGCCGGGCGCGGAGCTAGGTACGGAGCCGGGCGCTGGGCTAGGAACGGGGCCTAGCGCGGGCTAGGTACGGGGCCGGGCGCGGGTGTCGACGGGGTGCTGGCTAGGTACGGGGCCGGGCACGGGTGTCGACAGGGCGCGGGCTAGGTAAGGGGCCAGGTCGCGGGCTAGGTACGGGCTGGTCGCGGGCGTCGACGGTGCGCGGGCTAGGTACGGGGCCGGGCGCGGGTGTCGACGGGGCGATCGCGAGCTAGGTACGGGGCCAGGTCGCGGGCTAGGTACGGGCCGGTCGCGGGCGTCGACGGGGCGCGGGCTAGGTACGGGGCCGGGCGCGGGTGTCAACGGGGCGATCGCGGGCTAGGGGCACGGGCGTGAGACAGAGCCGAGCGCGGGCTAGGTACGGGCCTATCGCAGGCTAGGTACGGGCCAGGCGCGGGCAGGAGACTAGGCCGGGCGCAGGCTAGGTACGGGCCTATCGCGGGCGCGGTACAAGCGGGGCGCGGGGCTAGGAACGAAATAGCAGGTGGTGGGCCCAATAGTAACCTACTCTAATACCATGTTAGATAGTAGCGAGAATGACGAGAATGGTTTACTAGGAAGCAAGGAAGGGTACAAGTACAATGTCGAGAGAAATTGTGTACCCCCTAAGGCTTAACCCACTATAGCCTAGACAACAGTAAACACATAAACACATATGTTTGACAACACGTACTAACCCTAATTGGGTTGTACCCCTTATGGGCTACCCCACTACAGCCTACACAATGTAAGCTATATATAAGTTTGACAGGGTTGCGTCGAGATGGTTTCAACGTCGACAGGTAGCGGTCCTACCGCTGCCTGCCAGAAAGGCGTTGTTCTTGACGGATCGTTCTCCATCAATGCCTACTCGAAAGCTCTCGTTGCTGTAGTGCTGGCCTAACTGACAAAAACGATGTTACTGCTGCTCCCAGTTTAGGATTTCATTTAAACCGTTGTGTGAAAGAAACGAACGAGGATGGTTAGCTAGAACTTAGTAGCCATGAGTAGGGTGAAGGGTAAGCGAAAGAGAAATGGAAGAAAAAAAGGGGGTTGCACTAGCAAGAGTTGGGATACAAATAGCAAACCCTAAATTGGGTTGTACTCACTACAGAGTACCCCACTGCAGGCTAGACAGCAAATACATTCTGACATACCCCCATAGTCAAAGTGGGGTATAATCAGCAGAGCAAGCAGTCATAGAGCAGGTTCACCAGTACAAGCAAAGCTAGAGGCATTCACAAAGAGCAAGTGAGGAGGAGGAGGCTAGACTGTGAGAGGAGAGGAGATAGGAGGCAACGGCTGATGTTGCAGACACACGGGCAACAGGAGCGGCGCGCACGGTGGCTACCGGAGCAAGGGCCCCGGACTACAGGAGTAACTGGCTCTGCGGCTAACTCTGAGCGGCAGGAGCAACGTGTTAGAATGAGAACGAATGAATGAACTAGAAAGCAGGTGGGTACATATGGGAAACCTAAAAGTGTTGTACCCTGTAAGAACTACCCCACTACAGCCTAAACAGACTATAGCATATAAGTTTGACACACCCCCATAGGCAAAGTGGGGGAGAACAAGAGGTCACAAGACCAGTCAAGAAAGGCAAAGCAAGCTCAGGGTGGATCACAAAGTCACCACGCAGTCTGAGCACAAGCAAAGGGCCACAAGGCCAGTTCACATGCAGAGTTGTATAAAGGAAAACAAACAATACAGTGAACAAAAACTAGCAAGTGTACGCATGCAGGTATAAGTATATAGAGTACAGTACAAGCAGAGTCAAGAAGTCAACAAGTGAGGCACAGTAGGTACAAGACCTAGAACAGTACAGAAACGCTGATGATCACAAGGCTGAAGTGCCTTGGTGAAAACATCAGCAGTGTTGGCCTGAGAGGCCACGTAAGCAAGACGAAGCTGGCCACGCTGCTGCAACTCTCGAGCAAGGAAGTAGCGCAGAGCAATGTGCTTCGTTCTGTGCTCCAGTCTGTGCTCCTGACACAAGGCCAGCATGGCCTTGTTGTCGACGTACAGAACTGGAGGAGAACGAGGCGCCTCTCCCAAGTCGGTCAGCAGGTAGGTAAGCCAGCGTAGCTCCTGTGCAGCCATGGCCCCAGCGTAGATCTCAGCCTCACAACTGGAACTGGGAACAGAAGAAGAGCGGGTAGACCACCAAGAGACAGAACCGGAGCCAAGACTGAAGGTGTAACCCTGTGACGACCGCTGCGTAGTCAAGTTGTCAACCCAGGAGGCGTCTGCGTGACCAGTGAGGACAACTCGAGCCCGTCCTCCAAGCACGAGCCCCATGCCCGATGTACTGCACAAGTATCGCAACACCCTCTTCGCAGCATCCCAGTGCACCTTTCTGTGCCTGCCGGGAGCCACGTAGCGAGCCAGAAGGCTGAGAGGGTATGCGAGGTCAGGTCGTGTGCAAGTCATCAGGTACATGAGGCATCCCACAAGCTCTGGATACGGGCCACTCGGCTCTACGGACTCGTCCGAAGGTGGAGCTGAGAGGGAGTGACCGGTAGGCAGAGGAGTGGACTGTGGCGAGGAGTACGTGAAACCGAAGCGCTGAAGGACCTGCTGCACCATGTGTGACTGAGTCAAGGTAATGGTGCGCTGTGCTCTGTCCCGGGTGATCCGCAAGCCAAGATAGCTTGTCAGCTCACCCAGGTCTGTGCACGTGTGTCTCTTCTGCAGCTCGGATTTCACGTGGGCGGGTGCCTCACTGTCAGCAGTAGCAAAGACGAGGTCGTCTACGTACACAAGAACGTAGAACGGCGGCAAAGTAGAGTCAGTGCGTAGAAACAGAGAAGGGTCAGCAGTGGAAGGAGCAAAACCAAGAGAAGCAAGAGTCGTCCTGAGTGTGTCGTGCCACTCACGGGGTGCCTGGCGGAGACCGTAGACTGGCCGCCGGAGGCTCCACTGGGTACCAGCAGGAAACGACCCAGTGAAGCCAGGTGGGCGGCGCAGCCAGATCTCCTCGTGCAGGCTGCCCTGTAGGAAGGCTGTGCTGAAGTCAAGCGAGTGGAGTTCGTAGTCACGCTGAGCAGCAACGTGCAGCAGTACCCAAAAGGTGGTCATCTTCGGGGTAGGGGAGAAGGTCTGAAAGAAGTCAACTCCCTGTCGCTGTCTGAAGCCACGTGCGACGTAACGCGCCTTGAAGGCAGGCGGAGAACCCGACGGCCACTTCACTCTGAAGATCCACATGCCACTGACGATGTTCGCCCCAGGTGGGGGAACCTCGTCTACGTAGGTGCCTGTGGACTTCCAGGAAGCCATCTCTGCATCCATGGCTGCCTGCCACTGAGAGGAGTAGGGACCCTCTATCGCCTCTGCGTAAGAGCGCGGGGTCGGGATGTCTAGTGCATCCGGGTCTCCCTCAGGGGCCAGCAGCATGGACACGAGATGAGGTACAGAAGCAGCAAAGCACTCAAACTCCTCCTGTCTGTCCTCAAGAACGCCCGTGCCAAGAGCACACTCACCCCTGACGAACGGAGAACAGACAGACAAAGACTCAGACTCAGCAAGTAGACTAGCGGCGTAGTCTAGGCGACAGGCTGCAGCAATGTCAACAAGCTCAGCAACAAAAGCAGACGCAGCAGAGGACTCAAACAGAGGGTCAGTGACAGCAGTGGCCAGAAAGCGCGTGACAGTAGGACTAGCAGCACGAAGGGAGTCAGACTCCGGGTCCGGACTGTCAGGAAGAGAGGACGCAGGAGGAGAGGGCAGAGGGAAACGCTGTGGAGCAGTGGAAGGACGCAGTGTCATAGAGTGAGTGCCAAGGACAGGAGGAGGACGCGGACGCAAAACACGACCAGCGCGAACAGTGCGGACAGGCGACGCAGCACGAGACACAGGCGACACAGGACGCGACTCAGGCTCACGACGCTCCGTAAGACCTCTACTCGGTCCAGAGTAAGGAGAAGGACCGGGCAGTGGAGAGGTCGGCTGCAACTGCGACTGGGACTGGACAGGTGGCGGACTAAGGAAAGGAGGAGGAGGACTAGGAGAAGGCGGGGCGCCAAGAACCTGCTGAAGGAGCGGAACGTAGTACGGCCGCGGCCGCGCATCGCCTCCAGAAACAGCAGAGGCAGAACCGGTACGCTCAACCCCAGGGTCTCCAACCTCAGCAGCACCTCCAGCACCAGCACCTCCAGCAGCTCCAGCAGCAGCAGCACCTCCAGCAGCGCCAGCACCTCCAGTAGCACCAGCACCAGCAGCACCTCCAGAAGCTCCAGTAGCACCTCCAGCACCAGCAGCACCTCCAGCAGCACCTCCAGCAGCACCAGCACCTCCAGCAGCGCTAGCACCTCCAGTAGCACCTCCAGCAGCACCAGCACCTCCAGCAGCGCCAGCACCTCCAGTAGCTCCAGCACCAGCAGCACCTCCTGAAGCTCCAGTAGCACCTCCAGCACCAGCAGCACCACCAGCAGCACCTCCAGCACCACCTCCAGAGGCCCCAGTAGGACCTCCAGTAGCTCCAGCAGCACCCCGACAGCGCCGAGAGTACCACTCACGAAGCTGCTGTGGAGAGAGAGGCTCCCGCCGCGGCGGGACAACTAGAGCACCTCCAGATGCAGCACGCGCCGGCTCAGCACCTCCAGACAAAGTACCCTCAGGCTCAGCATGCCCAGACTCAGCACCCCCAGTCCCAGCACCCCCAGTCCCCGCACCCGCAGGCCCAGCACCCCCAGACGCAGCACCTGAGTCAACAGCTACCTCGACCGGCTCGGCAGGGTCTACCTGGGACACACCTGAGGGGGCAGGACCCTGGGGGGGGAGGGGGAGTACCGGGGGAGTACCTGGTGCCATGAAGAGCGGTGGGGGGGGGGAGACGCAGTGCGGTAGGGAAAGAGACGGTAGTACGACACCGACTCGTCGAACGTGACGTCCTGAGAGGAAAGAACACGACGCGAGGTGGGGTGGTAGAACTGTCACCCGGGTGCGTCAGGAGGGAAGCCAAGGAAGACACAGGGAACAGCACGGGAGGACAGCTTGTCCGCTCTAGTATCGCGGACAAAAGCTCGAGATCCCCAGATACGGAACGCGGACGCATCGCCAACCTTCCCCGTCCACCGCAGAGTAGGTGTGGTCTCCGCCAAGGAGACACGAGGCTGAAGGTTGATCTGATGCGCAGCGTACTGAACCGCGAACGGCCACAGAAAATGGGGAGCAGCCGCATGGATCATGGACGTACGAGCGACGTCCATGACCATGCCAATGCGGCGCTCAGCAATCCCATTTTGCTGCGGGGAGGCCGGAAGCATGAACGTCTGGCGGATGCCCTCCGAATGACAGAAGGCTCTCAGGAGGTCTGAGGAAAACTCCCCTCCTCTGTCTGAGTGCAGACGCAGAACAGGAAGGTCTGAGCCGAAACTCTCACTGAGCTGGCGAGGAGCACCGCGGATCCAGTCGATCAACACCTCAGGGACCTCACCCTTGCTGCGCAAGGGGAAGACTGTGGTGTAACGCGAGTAGTCGTCAACGACCAGCAGGAAGTAGCGCTCGTGACCCTGTCCACGGACGCGGGCTGGGCCCCACACGTCCATGTGAAGAGTCTGCAGAGGGGCCTCAGTCGGAGGGAACGAGGAGGAGTGAGGAGCGGCGCGCTGCCGGCCCTCGACACAGGGAACACAGGTGGGGGCAGGCCCCGGAGGAAGGGGAGGGAGGGACCTGGGGAGCCCAGAGACAAGAGCACGGGAGGCCATACCTCGAAGACGAGGCAGGGAGGGGTGACCAAGGCGGTGGTGCCAAAGGTGAGTCTCGTGTGCCAGAGTACGACACGAGCAGGGGGCAGACGCAGGACTAGACCTGAACGCGGCAGCAAACACCTGACTGGACGCAGCTACCTGACTTGACGCAGGGACCGGAGGAGGCGCAGTAGTCAGTGTGTACAAACTCGACCCTGGCCGACGGGTGAACGTGGCCAGGTGGCGGCCCGTCCGAGAGCAAGTGCAGTGGGTCACACGCTGACCTCCAGGGCCGAACTGGTCAACCCATGCGTCCTGGAGGTCAGCTCCACTCACCAAGTTCGTAGAGAACGAGGGGAGGTGGAGTCCCGACACCAAGCCCGACGGGGCCGCAGGACACGGTAGAATCGTGGAGGAGTGTGCAAGGTCTGGGCCCCCGGAGGGGTCAGCAAGGGAGACCGCAACAGGCCGACTGAGCGGCGTGAGCGTGGTGCTGTCTCTAAAGAAAGAGCGCGAAGCACCAGAGTCAAGTGTGAAAGTGCGCAAGGACTCAGTAGGTGCAGTACCAGAGAGAGTAGACGTACCAGCACCTGGAGCAGCAGACGCACAAGCACCTAGAGCAGCAGCCGCACTAGCACCTAGAGCAGCAGCCGCAGTGCCCGGGTCGGGCGGGACACTCAGGTAACAGTCACCCTCAGCACTATCAGCAATAGCATACATGGCAGCAAGGATAGCATCGAAATCAAGATCAAAGATAGGCACATTCTGCAGAAGCAGATCATGCCAGCGAGGGAGCTCAACGGCGTCAGGAAACTGGGCACGCCAAGCGTCAGTCAAGCGACCGAAGCAGCGCTGCGTAGTGTGTGGGAGCCCACACACCTCCCCACTACGAGTGCCGGAGCGAAGAACGTAAGTGCAAGGACCAGCACCCCCAGACCTCCCACGCCTAGCGTACCACTCACGAAGCTGCTGGGCCGACGGGGTCTCACGGGAGCGCGGCTGCTGCTGGCGCTGGCTACTACCAAAGCCTCCACGCTGTGCGGCTGCACCTCGACCAGCACCACCGCCGCCGCCACCTCCACCACCGCTGCCGCTGCCTCCACCACCTCCACTGCCACCACTGAAGCCCCCACTCCCGGTACCACCCCCACCTCCACCGCCACCCCCTCCGCCTCCTCCACCACCCCCCCCGCCGCCCCCTCCACCACCTCTGCTCCCCTTGCTCCTGCTGTTGCGGCGTCTCCCACTAGGGGCAGACGCAGCTCCAACCTCCGCAGTGCCAACGAGGTCGACAGCAGCAGCAGAAGCAACAGAGGGGAGAAGGGGGACAGGGGAACACCCCTCAAAGAAAGGGGTGCGATGGTCGCCGCGAGAAGCACCTACAGCTAAGATACTCTTCTCGGCTGCAGTAAGGCGCTCCTCTAGCAGGTCGACAGTCAGCTTGGTGGGGCAAAGGGAGAGAAAGTGATCCCTGACTGAGGAAAGTGAGTCAGGGAGGCGGGTGACTAGGTAGTAAAGGGTGATGTACATGGGGGGGGGGGGTTCTTGGCACAGAACTCAGTGGGAAGGGCAGCGCGGTAGCGGGCGTCACTAGTGCGAAGGTGAGCAACTAGGTCAGCGACTGTGGCAAAGGCAGCAAGGTCAGGGAAAAGGTACGGCAGCATGAGGCGGCTGAGGGCAGCAGTGGCAGGGGAGGAGTAGCGCGCAACTACAGCGTCGTACAAAGACTGAGCAGTCTTGTACTGGCCAAAATGCGCGCGCTCAGCGGGCGGCAGGTGACTACGAACAGCAAGACGAGCAACAGCGTCACGAGTGGTCCACTGCGAGCGAACCGTACTGTCAGCAGTGGCAGTAGGAGCAGTAGAAACACCGGACGTGTGATCGAAAAGGGACAACCCATCCCTAGAATCACACTGAAGAAAGAGCTGGAGGTCGTCAACCCACACGTCAAAGTCAACTGCACGTCCCTCAGCGTCAAAGGTAAGAACGGTAGGACTAGCCATAGCAGCAGTAGAAGCAGTAGCAAGAGTAGCAGCAGTAGCAGCAAAAGTAGCAGCAGCAGCAGCAGTAGGAGCAGAGACAGTAGGGCAGTGCACAGCAGTGCGGCTCGGTAGGGCAGGGCGACACGGCTCGGCTGGGCGGCGCGGCTCGGCTGGGCGGCGCGGCCTGGTTGGGCGGCGCGGCTCGGCTGGGCGGCGCGGCTCGGCTCCTGGCGGCGCGGGTGCTTACCAGGGGAGGGTGCAGACAGGCCTGAGACTGGGGCGGCAACGGGGGGGGGGCAGGGCCGCTACTGGCGGTGCATGCTGGGCC
The DNA here is from genome assembly GCA_947471745.1 of Closterium sp. Naga37s-1. Taxonomy (NCBI): domain Eukaryota; kingdom Viridiplantae; phylum Streptophyta; class Zygnematophyceae; order Desmidiales; family Closteriaceae; genus Closterium; species Closterium sp. Naga37s-1. The sequence continues at coordinate 2,988,845 of CANJKZ010000812.1, forward strand.
GCGACAGGCCAGTGACGGGCGGCAGCGGGCCAGCGACAGCCGGGGACGGGCGGCAGCGCGCCGGCGACGGGCCGGCGACGGGCTGCAGCGGGCCGGCGACGGGCTGCAGCGGGCCGGCGACGGGCGGCTGCGGGCCGGCGACGGGCGGCAGCGGGCCGGCGACGGGCGGCAGCGGGCCGGGGACGGGCGGCTGCGGGGCGGCTACGGGCGGCAGCGGGCCGGCGACGGGCGGCAGCGGGCCGGGGACGGGCGGCTGCGGGCCGGCTACGGGCGGCAGCGGGCCTCTAGGGCGGGGCCGCGACGGGCCTCTAGGAACGGGCCGCGACGGGCCTTTAGGGCGGGGCCGCGACGGGCCTCTAGGAACGGGCCGCGACGGGCCTCTAGGGTGGGGCCGGGGCGGGCCTCTAGGGAGGGGCCGGGACGGGCCTCTAAGGCAGGGCCACAACGGGCCGCTAAGGCAGGGCCAATACGGGCGGCACAAGGGCAGAGCGCGCGACGGCGCAGGTGAAACAGGCGCGAGGCGCGCTTCGGGTAGGAAAAAAATTTCGTGGTGGGCCCAAGGAAAGACGTTCCCACTAGGGAACCTGCTCAGAATACCATGTTAGAATGAGAACGAATGAATGAACTAGAAAGCAGGTGGGTACATATGGGAAACCTAAAAGTGTTGTACCCTGTAAGAACTACCCCACTACAGCCTAAACAGACTATAGCATATAAGTTTGACACAACGGACCCACGGGCGACAGGCGCAGCAGGCTCTCTGAGCTACCAGCAGCAGAGCCCCGGACTACAGGTGCTGCGGACGACAAGACGGAAGCCTCCGCTCAACCTCCCCCAACTGTCCCACCCCCTTTTCACACACCCCTTGCTGCACCCCTAGCTCCACTCCCACGTCACCCCCCTAGTACCACTCCCTCGGCTCCCACACACCCACCCCCCTCAGCGGTAGCTGCAGCAGTGGGAGACGAAGGAGGAGGAGGAGTAGGGGACGGTTCACACACCCGCCACTCCCATACCCGCCACCCCGCAGTTGCACGAGGACAGGAGGCGGCAGGGGCGGCTCGTGGGCTGCAGGGGCGGCACGTGGGCTGCAGGGGCGGCTCGCGGGCTGCAGGGGCGGTTCGTGAGCTGCAGGAGGGGCAGCGTGCGAGCCCCCGAGGGCGCCTCGACGGGCGATGGAAGGGGGGGGGCGCACGCGCGCCCTCGAGGGCGCCTCCACGGGCGACGGAAGGGGGGGGGGTTGGGGGGGGAGGGGGGCGCGGGCCCCCGAGGGCGCCACGACGGGCGACGGGAGGGGGGGGGCGCGCTCGGGCCCCCGAGGGCACTACGACGGGCGACGAGAGGGGGCCGCGCGCGGGCCCCCGAGGGTGCCACGACGGGCGACGGGAGGGGGGGGGGGGGCGCGCGTGGGCCCCCGAGGGCGCCACGACGGGCGACGGGAAGGGGGGCCGCGCTGGTCAACGGGGCAGGAAACCGCCGCGCGCCTCGGGGCGCACGGCGGGCAGAAAATGTCGCACGCCAGGGGGCGCGCGACAGACATGACAGCAGCGGAAACAGGTGGGCCCACAGGCCAAGAGCGCACTCGCTCTGATACCATGTGAAAGAAACGAACGAGGATGGTTAGCTAGAACTTAGTAGCCATGAGTAGGGTGAAGGGTAAGCGAAAGAGAAATTGAAGAAAAAAAGGGGGTTGCACTAGCAAGCGTTGGGATACAAATAGCAAACCCTAAATTGGGTTGTACTCACTACAGAGTACCCCACTGCAGGCTAGACAGCAAATACATTCTGACACGTTGTTGGGTTGATAACCCTTCCCTTACAAGTGTCCTCAAGGCCTTGGCCTTTGAAGTGGCCGTCATTTGTTGACGTGACCCCTTTGATGGCGACTTACGTAACCCGTCGCCCATCCGGCAGCGACGTCTCGCTCGACCGTCGAAGCGATCGGTCGACAGAAGTTGAAGGCGCCGTCGATTGTGACCGTCGGCCGGTTGCGAAACCCGTTACCACTCACGTCGACTGACAACGCGGCTTGTCAGGCGACGTCGATGGCGATGTCAGGCGCTGTCACCCGTCTTGTCGGGGGTGCACGGTGCTCGACGACGAGTGGCCAATGCCCATCGAGTAGTGCTCGATCAATGTCACCGAAATTGCGACAGTACGGCTGACATATATATGCGCGTAAATCAAATTCGAATTTGATACTATGGATACTCTGTAGTATTTTCTGTTTCACACAAAGTTTCTAACTGTGTAATAATCTTTAGGAAGTATAGAACTATTTCGGAGGGTTTTTTCGCCTGGTCAGGCGGGATTTTCGGGGTGACCCGAGGGTTTCGGAGGGTTTTCGGATTTGCCCCGAAATCCCTTTGTGCCAGGACCCGTGGGGCAGCATGTGATGACGTCACGCGTCCCTATATTACTGGATTCACGATTCAGGAGATTTGGGAATCAGGATTCACGAACCAGACCAGACCACGCACTGTACTTGTATATTTTCATTTCGACTTGAGTGAACACCGCAAACCACGCCAGAAACCACGCCGCAAATCACGCCTCGAAAGACGTGAAGAGCTGACAGACAAACTCGTCGTTGCCACGCGGCTGTCGTCTAGTTTAAACATCGCGGCGCGGTGCGCTGACCTGGCAGGCCGCATTGTCGCGTCGGAACTTAGTCTTAAACAGTTTCAGATGGCAGCAGCGTCGTCAGGGACTCTCATGTTCCTAAACGGCCTGTCGAATGGCGGCGCCAGCCACGCCGCCATTCGCGGCCCGCGCTTCAGCACCTACGGCCGACGTGGCACGCCTGTCTCCGCCGCGTCGCGTGCGACACTATCGAGATTTCGACCCGATTGCGACACGTGGCAATCGGCCACCGCGCGACATTGCGGGTGGTTCAGCGGGGAGATTGGGGGACTATGGGTAACCAGCGGAACTGGCGGGATTGCCGGAGGATTGCGGAGGCGCGCGAAACGGAAAGGGGGAGTATCTGCAGCGGTAGGGGGTGCCGGTGGGGGGGGAGTGGTTGTGGTAGCGGCGGCGGGAGCGGAGCAATCGCCTTATGACGTGCTGGGAGTGCCTCGAGGCGCGTCTCAGAAGGAGATTAAGTCCGCGTTCCGGCGGCTGGCCCTTAAGTACCACCCCGACGTGAATAAAGCGGTGAGACACTCTCGAGAATCGATCAAAGAAATTCGTCTCACGCCTGATCCTGATCCTTCCTTCCCCACCCTCACAGCCTTCACCCCTCACCTCCCCCCTGCTCCCTCACTTGGCCTCCTCTTTCCTCTTCTCTTCATCCCCGCTGCTCCCCCTTCCGCTTCCCCGCTTCCCCAGCCCGCCGCAAAGCATCACTGTGCGCATCAAGCAGGCCTTCTATGTAACGCCTGGGACCCAGCGGGTAGCGAGGAGTAGTTATATTCACCAGGCCTTCCAGGCCTCACAGACTCCTCCTTCGTTCCTCCTTCCCCGCTTCTCCCTTTCCTTCCGCCTCCCGTTCCCCCTTTCCCCCCTTCCCCCCCCCCTCTCCCCAGCCCGACGCACAGCAGCGCTTTGTGTGCTTTGTGGGGGTTCAGCCAACCACAGGTTCACTGAACCCCCATCATCCATCGCTGCCCACCCCTCATCTTCCCTCCTCCCACCCTCCCCCCTACCCTAGAGGCCTGACGCACAGCAGCGCTTTGTAAGTAGACGACTTTTGAGACATCTCAAATGACGCACAGCAGCGCCTTGTGCTCATCAATCAAGCCAACCAGGCGCTTACTCATTCCTCCTTCTCCTTCTCCTTCTCCCCCCTCTTCTCTCTTCCCTCCTTTCCCACTCCCCGTCTCCCACTAGCCCGACGCACAGCAACGATTGATGCGCCTACAACAAGAATGTTCCCTTCATCACCTTCTTCCCTCTTCCCTCTTCCCTCTCCCCGTCCCCATCATTTTCCCCCTCCACCAGCCCGACGCACAGGAACGCTTTGTGCGCATCAAGCAGGCCTATCAAACCCTCACAGACCCCTCCTCCTTTCCTCCTCCTTCGCTCCCTTCTCGTCCCCCTTCCATTCCCGTTTTCCCCCTCCACCAGCCCGACGCACAGCAGCGCTTTGTGCGCATAAAGCAGGCTTATCAGACCCTCACAGACCCCGACGCTGCTGCCAACGCCAAGGCGAAAGCGGCCTCCCAGCGGCAGCAGCAGCAGTGGTTCTAGGGGAGGGATATGGGGCGCAGTGGGATGGTGATTTTACCCCTCCCTTTAATCACATTCTTCCCTCTTCCCTCTCCCCGCCCCGCCCCCTTTTCCCCCCAACCCCAGCCCGACGCACAGCAGCGATTTGTGCGCATAAAGCAGGCGTATCAGACCCTCACAGACCCCGATGCTGCTGCCAACGCCAAGGCGCGGGCTGCCTCCCAGCGGCAGCAGCAGCAGTGGGCGCGGAGGAACACCAGTAGCAGCAGCAGCAGCAGCAGCAGCAGGGCGAGGGGAGGGTATGGGGCGCAGTGGGATGCGGATTTCAGCGGTCCGTTTGATCCCTTTGATGCGTGGAAGGGGCCCACGAACAAGCCAGATGACTTCTACAGCCTCGGTGAGTGTGGCTTGGCTTGGCTTGGCTTGGCTTGGCTTGGCTTGGATTGGCTTGGCTTGGCTTGGCTTGGATTGGCTTGGCTTGGCTTGGACAGTGGGGAGCGGGTATGGTGTGCGTGGAGGGGAAGGGAGGGGCGGAGTGGAATGCTGATTTCAGTGGTCCGTTTGATCCGTTTGAAGCGTGGAAAGGGCCAAAGAACAAGCCACATGAATTTTACAGCCTCGGTTGGTTGGTGTGACGTGGGTTGGCTTGGGCAGTAGGGTTGCAGAGGATAATGGGAACAGCGGGGCAGAGGGACAGTAGGCAGTGACGTTATCTCCCCCATTGACCCATTTGATGCGTGGGAGGAAGGGATCGAATGACTTTTACAAGCCAGATGACTTTACAAGCCAGATGACTATTACAGCCTTGGTGAGTGTGAGGATTAGGTTGGACAGTGCGGGGAGAGTATGAGTCGCAGTGGGATGGTGATTTCGGGGCTGCCTTTGATGCATGAAAGGGGCCTGCGAACAAGGCAGATGACTTTTACAGGTTCGGTGAGTGCAGTGGTGGGCGGGTGGGGTGGACGGTGCGAGAGTGGTTGCAGTGGGGCAGTGGAGCACTGCCTTTCTCTCGTCGTCCCTCAAGGGCCTTGGGAAGAACTTTGAGGAAAAGCAGGAGGAGCAGGAGGAGCAGGGGAACTACCGCGTTGACTGAAATTGCATCTCTGCCCCTCCATGCCCGTGCTTCTCTTGGCTGTGTCCCCCAACCCCTGTGTGTGGGCAGAGGATTGCTTCAAGGATCTTTACAAGGCCTTTGAGGATCTTCACAAGGCCTTTGAGGATCTTCACAAGGCCTTTGAAGCAAAAAGAGCAGTTTTAGGCCGACTCAAAGTGCATCTCCCTTTCCCCCTCACCCCTGTCCCCCATGCCGGCATGCCCCCTGCATGCGCACAGACGATTTGTTCAAGGGCCTTGAGAAAGCCTTTGAGGAAAAGCAGAAGGAGCAGTTCTATGCCGACTCAGGTTGCATCGCCCTTGCCTTCCCCACTCACCCCTGCCCCCCATGCCCCGTGTGAGCTTGCAGACGATTTCTTCAAGGATCTTCAGAAGGACTTTGAGGAGAAGCAGAAGGAGCGCGGCACTGGCAAGCCCAAGAGCCTGTGGGAGGAGCTGGCGGTGAGTGCGGCAGTGGATGGTGATTCGGGGGTTTTGGGATTTGGGGCGATGTGGGTTGTTTGAGATTAGACCTGTGTGAGTGCAGTGAGGGGCGGAGAAGCAGAAGGAGCAGGGGGGCAAGCTCAAGAGCCTGTGGGAGGAGCTGGCGTTGAGTGGAAGAAGCTATGAATGGTTATGGAGCAATGTGGATTGGTTGGGGTGAGACATGTATGAGTGCAGTGAGGGGTGGAGAAGCAGGGGAGCAGAGGGGCAATCCGAAACCCTGTAGGAGGAGCATGCGAGCTATTGTGTTCCTGTCTATCACTCAGTGCTCATGCTGCAATTTTCGCAAAAACAAAAAAAAAAAACATCCTCCATATTGCATTCCCTGTTAACAGGATCTTGGAGAGGACTTAGTGGATTTCCTGGAGAAGAATGTACCGGAGCAGCAAGAGAAGCCCAACTACAGCAAGGAGTATTTCTATTCTGGAGCCAGCAGCCAACCAGATGGCAGCAGCAGTGGCCCCGGCAGTAGCAGCAGCAGCAGCGGCAGCAGCAGGGGGGGGAGCAGCAGAAGCAGCAGCAGCACCAGTGGCAGTGGTAGTACGAGCAGCAGAGGCAGCAGCAGCCAGAGCAGCAGTGGCAGTGGCAGCAGTGGGTACGGGTCATCCTCCTACTCGTCTGGCTCATCGGCGAATAGAGCGCAGCAGAGCACGTGGGAGGAGAGGATAAAGAAGGAGAAGGAGAAGGAGATTGATGATGAGTTGCAGAAGCTGAAGCGCGAGATGGGGCTGTGATGGGGCTGTGATGGGGCTGTGATGTGGCTGTGATGTGGCTGTGATGTGGGTGTGATGTGGGTGGTGGATTCTTAGTGCGTTTTCGGGTTGACTCAGCCGAGCCCAGCATAGTGTGTGGAAGGAGAGGATGAAGAGAGAGGAGAAGATTGATAGTGAGCTTCAAAAGCTGAAGCGGGAGATGGGGCTGTGATGTGGGTGTGATGTGACTTTCAAGTTGACTCAGCGGTTTTTTAGAGCACTTTCAAGTTGACTCAGCCGAGCCCAGCATAGTGTGTGGGAGGAGAGGATGAAGTGTGAGAGGAGATAGATGACGAGCTGCAGAAGCTGAAGCGGGAGATGGGGCTGTGATGTGAATGGTTGAAACCGGAATGGAGCGTCAACTGCAGTATCTATATACCGGTACCGGTAAATGTTGCTATGCACTATGAGTTACTGAAGAGGGGAATGGGGTTTTATGATGGTGTTGATAAATTTTAATATTTTGCATTTCAAGAAAGCGAGTGCTTAAATGTGGTTTATAAACTATTGAGTTCATGCTACGGGGCTTCTGATCAGCAACAAGACTAACGGCGTAGTCGAGACGACGGACGGCAGCAAAGTCAACAAGCTCGGCAACTAGGGCAGACGCAACAGCGGACTCAAACGAGGGGTCAGTGACAACAGTGGCTAGAAGACGTGGGACAGTAGGACAGGCAGCACGAGATAAGTCAGACTCAGGGTCCGGACCGTCAGCAAGAGAGGACGCAGGAGGAGACGGCAGGGGAAATTGCAGTGGAACAGAGGAAGGACGAAGTGCCATAATGTGAGTGCCGGGGACAGGAGGAGGACGCGGACGAGGAACACGACAACCAGCGCGAACAGCGCGAGCAGGCGAGGCAGGACGAGACTCAGGCTCACGACGCTCTGTAAGAGAGTCTGTCTGCTCAGCATAAGGAGAAGGAGCAGGCAGTGGGGAGTTTGGCTGTAACTGTGGCTGCGACTGGTGAGGCGGTGGACACAGCAAGCTAGGAGTAAGGCCAGTAGAAGACGGGAGACTAAGAACATGGCGAAGGACCGAGTCAGATGGCGGCAGAGACGACGGTGGCAGCGGAACGAAAACGGTCGCCGCTGCACAGTGCCTCCAGCACCAGTACCGCCAGCACCTCCAGCTCCAGGGTCTTCAGCTCCAGTGCCTCCAGCTCCAGCGCCTCCAGCGCCAGCTCCTCCAGCTCCAGCGCCTCCAGCTCCAGCGCCTCCAGCTCCAGCGCCAGTGCCTCCAACACCACCAGCTCCGGCAGCTCCAGTACCTCGAGTAAAAGCACCTCCAGGACCAGCAGCTCTAGCACCTCCGGTACCTCCAGCTCCAGTAGTAATTCCAGCACCTCCAGGAATAGAAGCTCCAGCACCTCCAGCTCTAGTGCCTCCAGCTCCAGCACCTCCAGCTCTAGTGCCTCCAGCTCCAGGGCCTCCAGCGCCAGTGCCTCCAGCTCCAGGGTCTCCAGCTCCAGCGCCTCCAATAGCACCAGCTCTGGCAGCTCCAGTACCTCTAGTACGAGCACCTCCAGGACCAGCAGCTCCAGCACCTCCGGTACCTCCAGCTCCAGCAGTAACTCCAGCACCTCCAGGACTAGTAGCTCTAGCTGTCAGAACATTATAGCTTATACATTTGTGTAGGCTGTAGTGGGGTAGTCCATAAGGGGTACAACCCAATTAGGGTTAGTACTTGTACCCAACTCTTTCATAGTTCATTCATTCTCGTTCACAACATTTCAACATGGTTTCAGAGCAGGTCCCCTAGGACCGGTTTGTTTTTGGGCCCACCACCTACTGCCCTGCTAGCCTAGGCCCGCGCCCGTTGCCCCTATGCCCCGGCCCGTCGCCACCCCTAGCCCGGCCCGTCGCCCCTTGGCGTCGCCCCTAGCTTCTACCTCGGCCCCTTGGCCCCGTCGACCCCGTCGCCCCTAGCTCGGCCCCTCGGCCCCGTCGGCCCAGTCGCCCCTAGCCGCGACCCCGTCGGCCCCGTCGCCCCTAGCTCGGCCCCTCGGCCCCGTCCCCTCGGCCCCTTGGCTCCGTCGACCCAGTCGCCCCTAGCTCGGCCCCTCGGCCCCGTCGGCCTCGTCACCCCTAGCTCGGCCCCCGTCGCCCCTAGCTTCGCGGCCCCCCGTCGCCCCTAGCTTCGCGACCCCCGGCGCCCCTAGCTTTGCGACCCCCCGTCGCCCCTAGCTTCGTGACACCCCGCCGCCCCTAGCTTCCCGACCCCCCGTCGCCCCTAGCTTCGCGGCCCCCCCCCGTCGCCCCTAGCTTCGCGACACCCCGTCGCCCCTAGCTTCGCGACCCCCCGTCGCCCCTATCTTCGCGACCCCCGTCACCCCTAGCTTCGCGGCCCTGACGCGCCTAGGCCCTAGGCCCCGCGGCCCCACGTTTTCTGGCCCCGCGGCCCCCACGTTTTCTGGCCCCGCGGCCCCACGTTTCTGGCCCCGCGGCCCTGACGCGCCTACGCCCCTAGGCCCCGCGGCCCCACGGTTTCTGGCCCCGTGGCCCCACGTTTTCTGGCCCCGCGGCCCTGACGCGCCTAGGCCCTACGCCCCGCGGCCCCCACGTTTTCTGGCCCCACGGCCCCACGTTTCTGGCCCCGCGGCCCTGACGCGCCTAGGCCCTACGCCCCGCGGCCCCCACGTTTTCTGGCCCCGCGGCCCCCACGTTTCTGGCTCCGCGGCCCCACGTTTCTGGCCCCGCGGCCCTGACGCGCCTACACCCCTAGGCCCCGCGGCCCCACGGTTTCTGGCCCCGTGGCCCCACGTTTTCTGGCCTCGCGGCCCTGACGCACCTAGGCCCTACGCCCCGCCCCCCCCCCCCCCCCCCCCCCCCCCCCCCCACGTTTTCTGGCCCCGCGGCCCTGACGCGCCTAGGTCCCGCGGCCCCACGATTTCTGGCCCCGCGGCCCCATGTTTTCTGGCCCCGTCACGCCCCTCGGCCCCCAGGCCCCTCGGCCCCGCCCCTCGGCCCCTAGGCCCGGCCCCTCGGCCCCTTGGCCCCCAGGCACCTCGGCCCCTCGGCCCCTAGCCTCGGCCCCTCGGCCTCGTGTTTGGCCCCTCGGCCCCGCCCCTCGGCCTCGTGTTTGGCCCCTCGGCCCCGCCCCTTGGCCCCTCGGCCCCTAGTCCCCTCGGCCCCTCGACCCCTAGGACCCTTGGCCCCTCGGCCCCTAGCCTCGGCCCCTCGGCCCCTTGGCCTCTTGGCCCCTTGGCCCCCAGGCACCTCGGCCCCTTGGCACCTCGGCCCTGTGGCCCCTCCTGTTCGGCCCCTCGGCCCTCACCCTCGTGTTTGGCCTCTCGGCCCCTAGGCCCCTTGGCCCCAAGGCCTCGTGTTTGGCCCCTTGGCCCCGCCCCTCGGCCCCTCGGCCACTAGGCCCCTTGGCACCTCGGCCCCTAGTCCCCTCGGCCCCTCGGCCCCTAGGACCCTTGGCCCCTCGGCCCCTCGGCCCCGCCACCCTCGTGTTTGGCCCCTCGGCCCTGCCCCTTGGCCCCTTGGCTACTGCTGCTACTGCTACTGCTGCTGCTGCTCCTGCTGCTACTGCTGCTACTGCTGCTCCTGAGTACTGCGCCACTATGGCTTTGCTTAGAGTTCTAGCATTTGATCATGAGGGCAGACCGGATGCATTTGACACGTGGCACGACGATCTGCAACTGTACCTACTGAGCGATATTAAGGACAGTGTCTCACTGTTTGACCTCGCGTCCGGTGTCGTTCCAGCCCCTCCCGCCACAGCTGACAGTGCGACTCGTTCCCAGTGGCTGTCTCGTGACGCTACTGCCCGCTTAGCCATTCGCAACCACCTGCCGGTGGCCGAATGTACTCACTTTGGACAGCACAGGACGGCACAGGCCCTGTACGACGCTGTCGTTGCTCGCTACTCCTCCCCTGCCACTGCTGCTCTAGGCCGCCTGCTTCTTCCCTACTTGTTCCCTGAGCTGTCGGCTTTTGCCACCGTAGCGGACCTGGTTACCCACCTGCGCACTAGCGACGCTCGCTACCGCGCTACCGTCCTTGCTGAGTTCCTTGCCACGAACCAGCCCCCCATGTTCATCACCCTCTACTTCATAGTCTCCCGCCTCCCTGACTCTCTTCGCTCTGTCAGGGACCACTTTCTCTCCCTTAACCCCACCTCCCTCACTGTTGACCTCCTCGAGCAGCATCTCCTCGCAGCTGAGACTAGTGCAGTTGCTGTAGGTGCTGCTCGTGGCACTCCGCGCTCGCCCTTCTTTGAGGGGTGCTCCCCCTCCCCCCTTTCCCCCTCCTTCACCTCTGCTGCTGCTGCAGACGTCTCTGTTACTGAGGACGTCGGTGCTGCTTCGACTAGTGCGAAGCGCCGCAGCCTCTTCCTGAGGTCCATGACCCTGAGTCTGACCGCGCTCGTGCTGCCAGTCCCACTGTTTCTCGTCTCCTCGTCACTGCTGTTAGTGACCCTTCTTTTGAGCTTGCTCTCATTGCTGAGCTGCTTGACTTTGCTGCTGCCTGCCGTCTAGACTACGCCTCTGCTCTTGTTGCTGAGTCTGCGTCTGCCAGTCCTCCGTCCGTCGGGGGTGAGTGTGCTCTTGGTACGGACGTCTTTGAGGACAGGCAGGAGGACTTTGAGTGTCTTGCAGCTGCTGTACTTTGTTTCGCTTCCATGCTGCTTGC